>BCII01000005.1:49422-798040 GCA_001972285.1 Erythrobasidium hasegawianum | reverse complement strand
ATCGCTAGAAATACTTTACTTGTATTCATAGATTGTTTCTCCCAAATGGGCTCGACCTCTTGCAATCTAACCTCAACCTCAACCTCAACCAAACTTGAAGATGCTGCTGATTCCCGCTGTTGCGCTGGCTGTTCTATCAGGCGCGCAGTATGCTGCAGCATGGGGAGTCGCAGGTAGGCAGCACCACTAATTGCCTGTCATTGAGCAATGTCTGACACGCGTAATCCTCAGGGCACCAAATAGTGGCTACTATCGCAGAGAGCAAGCATCAAGCCACGACTGACTGAAAGGACTGATCCCATAAGCTAACGAATGAATCAACCTCCATCCCAGTCCATCTCCATCCATCCACCAAACAGGCTATCAACAGTATCCTGCCCATATGGGCCCACGGTCATCTGGCACCAGTCGCGTCTTGGCCCGATAGAGTCCGCTATCAATTACCTTGGAGCGGGCGTCTGGTACATATGCTCCATCGCAGCTGGCAAGCTATGCTGATGCGAACGCGATAGCACTATGTCACTCCCGAGGACCCTGAACACCCCCCTGAGAACTGTGAATGGGAAGGCGGGAGCGTGAAGACACCTTTCAACGTTCTGAGTGGTACGTCGACTTTCTTATACGCCGTGCCTGCGAACCTGCCTGAGTGCCAGTCATCTAGCCATCCAGAATTATACCGTCAGAGTCGCACTCGACCAAGATGATATCGATCTACGCTTTTTGGTACATTATGTGGGTTGCATCGACAGCAAGAACGAGTTTTGCTGTGCTTATGCGCTTGCGTTCACAGATCGGAGACGTCCATCAGCCTTTGCACTTGACAGGCAGAGAACGAGGCGGCAATGGCGATGCTGTCCTTTTCGAAAGGCGGCATATGAGCTTGCACGGTGCGCTCAGTCCTTATTTGCTAAGGGCTAGCGCTTACTTCTATTCCAGGCTTGTGGGACACAGCTCTCTTGACCAAGTCAATCCGAGAAATCCGCAACTACACTCAACCTCTTCCTTCGCGACAAGTCGAGAATGCACTCACTGGCAGTATCTACGACCCGTACGTCCGCTGGATCGTCTGGGAGGGCATCCGAAACTGGTGGAGAGATGATCTCGACGAATGGGTTTCTTGCCCATCGCCATCTTCAGTAAAGGCAAAGCGAAGTGATCAGATGATCTTCTCACCTCTTTCAGCACACGACGATCCGTCCGTTCGTCTATCGCCTGAGCTACAAGCAGAGCTGCAACGAACAGTCTGTCCACTTCATTGGGCCGAACCAGTGCATAAATTCTGCTGTTCGTACGTCTTCCCTCCTACAGGCTCGTACAACTATTCAGCCCCTTCCGACCTGAATACGCCGGAATATCATGGAAAGATCGTGGATGATAAAGTGCTGGAACAGCTGTTAGCGAAAGCGGGTATTCGATTGGCTAGCGTTCTTAATACTATCTTGGCGGACGAAGAGGAGTTGCAGGCGTTTGGAACGCTCGCTCAGACTTGGTAGTCACGTCAATGATCTGTCCTGCACTTCTCCATTTTAAAGTAAACTCAGTAAGATCAGATTGTAGCCAATGATGAGATATTACGCTGTTGTATCTACATGCTCTAAATACTATGCTACATGCCGCAACATGCAATCCAGCATGGTGATTCTCCTAGCGCGACAGCATAGCTAGAGTCCGCATATTCGGGACAGCTCCCTTCTCCATGAAGTAATCGATCAGAGGTACGTATCCCTGCTTGACAGCCTGCTCAAGCATGCCCGACGTTACTTTTATCCGATCTTCAAGCCGGCGCCTCTTCCCTGGACTACTTCCATTCCTTCCGCTCGGCGAAGAGGCTTGAGAAGAAAGCCTCTTCCTTCCTTTCTTGGAGCTCTCCTGCTGTCCTGCTGACGTATCCGCTGAGACTGGTTCATCCTCTTGTGAAGGATGATAGTCTTGCTCCACTAGCATTCGCACGATCTCAATATCGTTTCGCCCGATCGCAAGCATAACAGGCAGATGCTCTTTAATGCTCGGTGAAGCTCCGTATTCCAAGAGTAACCGGATGAGCTCGAAATGTCTCGCAAGGACCGCCTTCGCTAAAGCGTAACCGTTGGAGCTGTCTGGATCCGCCTGTAAGGCGCCGAGAAGATGCCGCAAGAGTGGTAGAGAAAAAGCATCAAAGTCTTGACGAGGACCCTCGGGGCTTGTACGAAGGGCACGGAACAGGCGCTTGGGCAGCGTGATGGCGTGTTTACTTTGATCCTTTAGCCGCTTGTAAAGGCGTTCATTGAGCGACAGCTCGTGGTTCTTGTGCGCTATCTCTTTGCACTTAAGCCAGTCTGCACGAGTTATGTCCTTTCCTTTGATACTCTCTACCGTTTCCATCGTAGTGTCTGCCTGCTTCCTCAGAACAGCCCCGCATTTTCCCTCTAGCAATTGCAGAACTTGCATATCGCAGACGGGTATCTTGAGTACCGCGTCAAGAAATGTCGCTATTTTTCTGACTGTCGCGGTCGCAGTTGGGCTTGGAATATGTATATTGCTGTAGATAGCCAGCCGACGAGTGATGTAGTTGGCGCGATAGAGAGGAGAAAACGAGGAAGGTGGATTGAAATGAGAATGTGTAGCTTTGTTCAGGCAAGGAAGGGCAGAGGAGCCAGAGAGAAGATGGATGGATTCCAGCAGCTGGACGAGCAAGGGCGAAGGATAGATCAGCTATAGTCCTCATCGAAGACTTGGCTACTCACCTCGACGGGCAAAGCTAGCAGTCCGGCCGCCATCGTGCCCAAAAAACGAAGAATTTGGTCGAGGTCCAGGGTTGCCTTCAGTCGCACTCGATGAAACAGATTGATTACAAAAGGCTGACTTCTGCAGGCCAAACTCCTTGATACATCTTCTGTGATACTGCTCTGGTCTATATGCTGCCTGTCCATGCTCTCCGTGCCGCCTGTTCTGCTTCACCACCATCCTCCTGCAACTCCTCATGATGCGCTCGAACTTGGCTTCGCAAGCCTCACCCTTCGCGAACAACAGCTCGCGCCCAATATTCTGACCTGCCCGTCTATCTATACATAACACGGTTGCATGGTCCTGGTGATTTTGGAAGATGAAAGTCTCGCTCTTCCTTTGGGGAAGGGCGGGAGGGGCGCATAGATACCTAGAGTCAAATAAAAAGGATCTATGTGCTCTTCGCATAGCCGGGTACTCGTCATCCTAAACTTTCCAAGGACGATTTGAGAAGGATCGGGCAGATCTCGAACGGGGTCTTGCAAGCGGCTTGTACATTAATTTCAGCGTTTCACTTGTTTCGTCATCTCCGCATCTCGTGTACTATCGCCTTGTCCTGCTGAAAGCAACGGTCTCGCCCATGCAGCAACATCACGGCAAAGATCGATAGCTAGAGGAACGCCGGTTGCAAATGGCGGCTGGCCAAGGACGTGATACAATAGCCACAGCCGAAGGATCCGCCATGCGTGCAATTAAGCCTGTATCGACTACAAGATACCGACTCTGGATCTGCCGACACAAGGGGTCAAGTCGGAGTCTACCAATGTGGCAGTCAATGTGCAGCGTCCACAGAGCAGGGTCGACCTGCTGATGAGACCTAGCTGCGTTACTCCTTAAGGCCGAACCTACATCCTGTTGTTCTAAAGACAAGCCATCTGCATATCGGAGGCTGCACAGCCACAACGAGGTTTTGGCTTTTGTCCGACCAGGCAACAGTCAACCCTTGATCCTCTAGCCGACCCGCAACAAGGGAACCTCGGCCTCCCGTTTCGTTAGAAAAGCGGCAGTCTGCTCTCTCTGCTCTTCACTTTTCAAGCACTCGAAAAGCAATCAAAGACCGCGACTCCTAGCACATTCCAGCTTAGGTCCATTCGGTAACAGATACAACAGAAGCGTCAGCAATCGACTTTCGGAGCCCCTTAGTCAACGTCTTCAAGCTCCTTTCAAGTATGCCTACCTATACAGTGGGCCAGCAGATTAGCACTGTCACTTTCGAATTTACGCGAAGCGTTCCCCTCTATGCCCTCGTCGGGACCGACACACTCCTGGTTGTGGACATCCGAAACCTCACCGGACATCAGTACACAACCAGCACAAATCCCGTCATTATGAGCCTGAACTTGGGGGCTTCAGAAACTACAGAGTTTATCCCGACCAGCACGTCAGAAGGTGACGACGAGCGACGAGAGTCTGGCAAGCATCTGAGAGCTGTAGTAGTCTTTCTTCCTGAGCGTTTGAGCCGACAATCAAATGCATGCAACCTTCCCTCCTCTCTGCTCGTCCGATGTTGCACCTGATAAATTCTACACTTTGCACACAAGCCCAAAACTGCCAGGTCAGAAAAGAGTCTCGCTAACACAGCGGGGTGTCACCGAAACCAGCTTAAAGCTCTTTGACCGGGCCTCAGCTTCCATTTACCAGATGAGCTGCAGCTCGCCGGTGCACGATCCAGCAATCATGTTTAAACGCCTTATCTGGCCGACCGTTCAACCGTCTTACGTGTCCGACTGATTTGCATTTCTTTCACCTGGAGAAACGCTTTTGAGCGCCAGCTTCTCTTGAAATACTACTTCTAGCATCTCAAGCGCAGCGTCGATGGCTGAATCTCCAGAACAGCTTCCCCAGCCAAGCAGAGATCTCGAACTAAGACTCCTTACTTCCGACGAGGAAGAGTTTAAGGTCGAATGGGAGGTAGTGAGTCTGCTTATACAACCTAAGTTTGTTGCTGGTACCACGCTAACGATCTTGGGCGTTGCGACTACCCTCGATAACAGATCAGACAGAGTCAACTGATCGAGGGCATGGTAGAGGGTGAGCCACTCATATCCGTCCGTTCATGCTTGGGTGTACTGAGGTTCTCATAATCGCCATCCTCCTTACCAGACGTCGGCGATTCTTCCGAGCCCATCCTCCTTCCAAACGTATCTAGCGAGGTGTTCATAAAGATTCGGGAATGGTGTGAACATCATCGTCATGATGCTCCATTCGTGGACAGGTACGAAGGTAAGCCAGCAAGCACACTCCCTATACGGCCGACCCTGCATCTCCTGTCCATCCAGCTTCTCTCACTCGCATAACTTAATTACCGTACGGGTATCTGATTATATCTTGTCACCTTTTGCAGACTCCGACAACCCAGGTGCTGCTCAGATGCGTCTTCAAGAGCTACGCGACTTCGAAGTTTCGGAGTGGGATTCCAAGTGGATCCTGTTTGGATCCGACGAGCTGCTCTTCAAGGTCCTCATGGCGGCCAACTATCTCGATATACGACTCTTATTGTAAGTCACTCCCTCTCTTGGTCGATCAGCCCTCATCCTCTCCATCTTTCTCGATACCTTCACCCCTCACAATGATCAGCGACACGTGGCTGCACTCTGCTCACCTTCTTCCCCGTTCTTATTTTACTTGTGCAATGTACGCTGATGCACTACTGCAGAAACATCGGCATAAAGACCATCGCCAACATGCTGAAAGGCAAGACGACTCAAGAGATGCGCGAGCGATTCAAGATCGTCAACGACTTGTGCGTATATCTCCATACAGAGATTGAATGCGTTGGCCGACGATACGCTTTTCGACAGCACGCCTGAGGAAGAAGAAGAGATTCGGAAGCAGATAGAATGGGCGGATGACGACTGAGTACCGTTGGTGTATGTTCAACGACGATGAAGCTTCAGCTCTACTGCAACAAACTGCCAGCTGAACTTCGCCTAAAAGAGTGAAAGTTTGAGAGCGATTTCCGACCGTTTCGTTACTTTGTTTTCGTTTCGTAAGAGCGCACAACGTGAATTAGAAGGGCTTCGCAACACTAATAGATAGAATAGAGTAGAGTAGGATTCGTATGTATTCCCTGTCACGGTCTTTCCTCGCTTCCGAGTCAATCGCACACGCTGTCTCGTCTAGACCGCAGTGGTAGCCCCGGTGCCGGCTGGGGCAGTGGTAGTACCGGTTTTGCGTCCACCGAACAGAGCTCGTCTCTTGTTCGTGACGGGTGCGGCATCGTGTCTGTGTGTCATCAATGTAGTGCCGGTAGCATCTCTGGCTGCTCGCTTCTCTCTTCTGTTGAGGAGCCAGTCGACAATGAGGAAGATCAGAGAGAGGAAGGTCAGGAGCCATGCGAAGGCCCGGATAGCCTTGAGCTGTTCGGTCACAGATTGAAGGATCAGCTGTGATGACACCTTCGAGTGGAGTGGGAGAGCCGAGACACACCTCGCTGCAGTAACCACTTCCGAGAATTGGCGAGCAGATTCCAGAGTCGTTGAAGTCTCCGTAAAGGTGTTCGATGAGAGCAGCGGCGATAATCCAGAAGATGAAGTTCAGGAGAAGGAAGCCGAGATGATGAACCCTGCAGTTCTCAAAGTCAGGATCAAAAGTGGGGTTGGAAGTTGAACATGCATGACGCACCATCCAAACACGCGCGAGACGAGGGTCATGATGAGGTAGATGAGGGCCAGAACTGTGGTGAACACAGCACAGAACAGTGCATACTTCATTCTCCTTCTAGCAGAGCCAGTGAAGAGATCTCTGTCGTCGTTGATGAATTTGACCCAGTGTCCAACGAGGCCCAGCTCAATCACGCCGAACAGGAAGAGAGTGAGGAACATGAGGCTGGCGAGCAAGTATCAGTGATATGGCCAGGCAGCGAGTACGAAAGATGGACTCACGCTCTGGTGAGCCTGTTTCCTCTCTGAACGCGGCCATCTGGGTGAGTTGTCTTGGTGGTGTGCGGGTGTCCGACAGTGCCAGTCGCTGGTGCTGTGGTGGTCGTTGTGTGATGCGTCGTGGCCATTATTTGTCTTTACTTAAGAACTGGATTGGAAGGAAGGAAAGGGACGAAAGAGAAAGAAGAGAAGCAGGCCAAGTGTTTGAAAGGAAGACAAGGTGTGATAGCGTCAGAGGTCGAGCGATCCCTCTTGGACTGTGGGGGGGAAATTTCTGCCCAACTGCCGGACGACAGCCGTTGACAACGGAACGGCCAAGACGTGACAGCGACAAAGGGAAAAGAGCAAGCGACGTCATCAGCAGGATGCGGAGTAGACAGAAGAGGAGTTTCGAGAGATTCTCCGTTTGTGTTAGAACATCAGCTTTCGGCCTGCATGCATCGTGTCAGAGACAAAACTTCGAAGACAGACTGCTGGCAGGCAGAGCATGGCCAGCCGCGTGTGTTAGTCCCGCACCTATGTTGGGTGAAAGGTGAGATTCGCTGGAAGAGGTACTGAGGATCTTTGGTCAGCAAACGGACACGAGATAGTTGGAAAGGGTAGAGGAGATACTACAAATTTAGGACAAGCAGAGATGGGGGAGAACAGGAGGAAATGGAACGACGAGAAGGAATGAGCCAGCAAGCGTCATACTCCTTTAAAGATGATCTTGTGACGACGCCTCTGCTACTGTATTGCGTCTCTGACAGCCGTAGCAATTTCATTCCTTCACATAGATCCACTGCTTGCATTTGATGTATTTGCGCCTCAGGGCACGTCGCTTTAGATTACCTTTAGTGTCTCGATCCTTCTTTTCGGTGGCTGGGATCGTCATATCGAATTGGTGCTCACAGTTTTTGGCCTTGTCGCGCCTCTGCTGATCTGAGTCGCGATAGTTTGGATCTTCTTCGCGCTTTTTCTTCTCTCTGTCACGGTGCGCTTGCTGATGACGACTAAAGGAGCCGCGTCGTGTGCACAAAATGATGTAACAGTCAGCTTTGTGTCCATACATTGTTGTTATTGATTGCATGCTGCCCCTACGCTTTGTAGTCCCGTCGCTCTTTCAGAGACTTATTATTCTTCCCTTTGCCTGTACTTTCCATTGCCAAACGAGGCACTTCGTTGAGATCGGTGAACTTGTATAGATCGTACCGCGACGGTGATGGGGCTTGAAGCGAGCTGGGGTGCCTGTCGTTAGAGCGGGTGCTGCAACGAAGCGAGATCTGTAGAGAGAGAAAGAGCCAGGCAGATTGATACCAGCTTTTCATTGCGTTGCGTTCCGTCTGGATGACTGACAATGCCCGTTTGGCACAGCCGGCCGTCCGGCGAGTCGGGGCTGAAGAGAGAGGGTGAATGGGCGTTTTTTCGCAACAGAATTTTCATGTGACTACTCGACTCTTGTGATGCGAAAAAGTCACTCTGGACTGGGTGTGTGCTGGGCCATGTGAAGTAGATCCGAGGAAAGTGGAGACAGCACTACGAAAGGCATCAAGCTTGACGCGGATTATGTAGAATAGGAATGGTGTATCGAGTGTATTCTCTTTGCCATCATGCTGGAACTCGATGACGATCTTGACGGGACTTTTGCAGCTTTTTCAGCCGGGCAGCCAGTCGGGCAGAGCATGTTCGAATGAAGCCAAAAAGACGCGAAAGAGAGCGAGGAATGGGATGTTATTGAGAAGTAATGATAGGGAAACACAGTCTGTGGGGATGATGCGAACATACAAGAGGAGGAGTTTGATGGTGATGCTAACCATGCCGAGCAGCTGGCAGAGCGAGTGGGAAGGCAGGAGAGAGGAGAAGAGCGAGCAAATGATGCTGTCTCAGACCACAACTGCGGCTTCTGATTCCCAACATTACTGCGTTCTGGCATAGATTGAGACTGGCTCGCCGCAGTCCAGGCAAGTGCGCATCAAGCCAAGGTAGACCCTCGCATCATTGTACCTTTTCGTTGGTTCTTCTGATCTATCCACTCGGTGTCGCTTGCAGGGGTTGACGCCGCCGTATTCCTCGGCAAAGGTCTTCTCTTTGGAGCAGAGAGTGCAGAAACGCCTCCAACCGGTGATTCTTCTATGGCCACCCCTCTTATGTTCGTATTTAGGTGTTGCAGGTTGACTCATGTCGTATTGATGGTTACAATTTCGCATCTTCTCGCGCTTCAGTTCCGCCGGAGAGCGGTAATCTGGATTGGCTGCCCTCAGGTCTCTCTGCTTCTTTCTATACTTCGACCCAGCCTTGCTGATGACATTCAAGGCAGTTAGCGTTGTGTCCGATGAAGCGCTACGCGTGTAGACTTACTGATCGCTCTCCAGCCTCCTGGTCCTTCGATACTCATCGTCCGAGTGCGTCATGCGAGGTACAGTACTGTTGACAGAGTAAGGTTCAATACGTTTGGGTTGATGTTGACAATCGAGACGAGCAGAAGCAGAGACGGAGCAAGGACTCTCGCTCGCCGTATTTATACCTGCGCGGAAGCGACCAAGTATCAGAATTTTCTGCAGCGATGCTTGCTGTTGGACTCTACATACCTATGTCTGAAGATGCAGGACGTGAAGCATAGCTTCGGCTCGGACAAGAATAGCTGACGAGCAGTAGGAGGAGCAGGGAGCTTCAGAGGCCGTTGTAGAACAACCTGCAGAAGATGCCATGTGTGGGTAGTCGTGAAAAGACAGCCGTGATCTGCAGAGCAGATAGAAGGCTTGATTGGATCCTAGTTGAAAGGGACAAGCGTCGGGGAGGGATAGATAGGAGGATGAAAAAGGCAGAGGGCAGCACCGCGACTCGGTGGATCACGACGACCATGAAGCTGGTGTGTCAGATGCTTTAGCTCCAGTGGGTCCACACCTTGCAGATTATTGAGACGCCGTGTCGATGATTTGGGATATTGCTTGATCCAGATCCAGCCAGCTCAGTCGCTCGCCTTGGTCAGCCATGGATCCAGCGCAGACCGATCCAATCTACAACGAGGCAGCGTTGTGCTGCTACTCGCACAGTCAGCTCAAGCATCTCTGCAGTAATCGAGGTGTCGACGCAAGAGGAAACGTGAGCCTGCCCGAGAATTGGCGACTAATATCGACCAAAAGACAAGGTCAAGGCTGATGGATGTCGTGTAGAGCACGACCTTACGAGCAAGACTGCGTGCATTGAGAGAAGAACCAGCGCAATCCCAGCTCCCGGCGGTGCCCGACGAGTCCTTCGACATCATCGACGACAAAAACAACGACGAGAACAGCGCAGTCTATACTGATGAGCTTGGAGTACTCACGTCAACAGCAGCAGGGACATCATCAGGTGGGTCTCGTTTTGGTGCGATACTCTCGCTGTTGGCTCATCTTCTATCGCTAGGCCTTACTGCCATCCTCAAGTCAGCCAGCTGGAGCGACAAGCTGTCGCTAAAGGCATCAAGAATATTTGGAACATCATCCACCACCGGTATCACGGCCTCCTCATCCTCTGGATCCCTCTCATCACTCTCCTCAAACAACACAGTCATGTGCGACTCGACGAGTAAAGAAGCTGAAGGTAACACAGTCGCACAGACAGCTTCATTGCAACCCTCTGAGCCTCTCGAAGGTGGTCTGCCTCCGACTCCATATTTGCGAAAACTACTTGCGGACGAAGGGCCGTCTTCACAAATTCGCGAAGGCAAGACTTCATCAACGTCGACAGCAACTTATACCGAAACTACAGTATTACTGAACGACCACTCATACTTTCCTAGGCGGTCATTCGAAGACGACTCCATGGCTTTAGAAGGTGTACCAGTATGGCCTCCTCGACCCGGTGTCATCCTGGTCTCACCACGACAATCCCCCGGAAAGCGAGCATCCATGATATCACCAGCTCTGCCTTCATCCAGCAAGAAGCGCCGTCTAGGCTTGGAGGACGAAATTGAGGAAGAGGATGCCGATTCTACGATGAACTACGGAATCAGACTGCTACCTCGTGAAACGCCTTTATCACCTGGAGCAGCTGCATTATCACCTATCCGTCCAGATGGCAGGAGGATATCCAACCTGCCCAAGAGATATTCGGAAATTGCGAGAAGTCCGCCAAGATTCGATGCTGAAGCTCCGCCCTTGCCGAGCCTGGCGGGAGTAATGTCCGGTATCTCTTCCTCTCGTAACGGTCCTGCAAACAGGAAGGAAGATCAGAAGGAGGACCTCCCGAGAGTGCCAGGTGCTTTCTTGGCATCAACTACGGAGGATGATAATGGCAGCAAGGAGCCTGTACTCAAGCACAGTCCTCCTCCCATGTTCGTATTCGGCTCACCCGCACAAAAACAAGTTTCCAGAGCCAATTTCTCAGAAGCCATCAACAAACTAGCTTCTCCCTGTTCCACTAGCGCATATAACAGCAATACCATCACATCCCTTCCTCCTACGCAACCGCTCCCTCCCATCCCCAATGCCAGTGCCGGGACGGGGGAGAAAGACGCAACGTCCTGGAATGACGTGAATGCTTTACAGACTGTCTGGGCACAGCTACAAGCAAGATCAGGTGTAGAAGGTGCCGTCCCTCTCGGACATATGCAAAACACAAGCGAGGGTGTACATCGACCTGCAGGAGGATTGAAGAGAATAGATAGTACGACACGCTTCCAGGATCTGCACGAGAAACAATTTGCAAAGTAAGTCAGGTTTTTGCGATAAATCTTAGTGTGTTACTGATATTGAAGCATGAACAGGTCCGACTCCATCGCAAACCATTATGCCGCGAAACGAGGCTTTGTGCCCAACAAGAAGACCCGAGTCGAAGATGACAGCCACGCATCACCTAATGTCGCGCAGAAACGCCCTGTAGCGCCTTCCCAGATCCGCTCGACATCCTCCACTTCATCTCTATCTACCGCTCCCAACCACCCTGAAGGTCTGCATGCCGTCATACCTCGCACTCCATCTACAGCTTCTCTCATCGCTCATCCGAATGGTTCAAGTAGCAGTGCTCTATCAGGAGGCTCTTCAGTCCAGTTTCCGGCTCCTCAACCTCGACCTGCAAAGACCTCGGCACAGCAGAAAGCAGGTGCGGATCGTATCAAGGCGTACACAAATGGTAGCAGCGGCACCCCTCGTGCATCACCTCGCAAGAACGGACCCGGCAACAAACCTGGCGGAGCAGATCTGAGACGTGTACCTATTATACCAACTAAGAAATCCTCAATCACGGATGGCACAGGAAAAGAGGAGAGGCAGATCACCAAATCCACTTCGACATCTTCGTTGGCTTCCAAGATCTTCAAGAATGCATTTGGCAGTTTGCGATCGACGGCTTCTACCGCTTCTTTGGCTTCGAAAGCCAGCAGCGGCACAATCGAAAGTCTGGGCTCGCAAAGTACCAGTAACGCTCTAAGACCTTCGTCAAGTGCTTCTTTGGCACAACGTAAGCTGCTAAGCTCCTTTGACAGTTGCGAATCGGCAAAGGTAGCTGATGAACTTGTTCGCACTCAGGACCCTCGTCGACATACGAAGCTGGATCGTATAGAAGACCTACACTCGCTTCTCTCAATCGCTCAAATTCGATCCTATCACTTCGCCCGACAGCGTCTTCTGCTGGAAACAGCCTCATCTCTCCTCCGATCGCCTCACCTCATCGTAGTACCTCACAGATGAAGGAATATTTCACACAAGACGAGAAAAACGCCATTGCAGGAGATTACAAGCTTCCTCAGAAAGACGCTCAGAATCGCCAAGCACCTTCATCGGCTCTTAGACAAGCTAGCAGGATCAGCACAGCTAGTCAAGCGAATCAATCGCCTGCGAAGCGCCGTTTTGCAGCACAGAGGAACGCTATACTGGGCAAAGAGGACGTTCATCACGCGCGAAAGCTTCGCGCCAAGCGGGATCATGTTCGCGTGAAGCAGACTGGGCCACAGTATGATACTTCCACTTCGATCTCCTCTGCGTCTGCATCCGCTATGGACTCAGCTACGAGTTCTCCGAATAAATCAGCTATGCGCGACCATTCCGCTTCTTCTGCGATCATGGCTGGCCCTGCCTCTTCTTCCGCCAACACTAGTGCCATTCCCTTCTCTTCTGGACGAGATAGATGGAGATAGAACTGGATTCGAGACCTATGCCTCTCCTGCTCGCAGTTTCCGGTAATTTCCTTTTTTTTTCTCACCTGTTTGGCTTTCGTTTCTTCTGCTTGGAAGTGATCCGTGATCTGTCCTCGTTGTTGTTCCTTGTAGCGACGCGCATCTCGTGCGATTTTCTAGCGTTCGACGTCTCTTGTCATAGCTTTCTTTCCTCTATCCATTCAAACGCTTTACCATGTCTTCGCTTGGGGATCGCCTCGCTCAAGAGTATGCTGCACGTCTAGACAGCGCTCTTGTGTTAGCCATATGCTCTGAATATACCGAAGACGAAGAATCAGCAGCCCGATCAACACTCGACACTTTGGCGGCAGAATCGAGCAATGGCATCGATACGACACCCGCTGCAGCTGGGTCAGCGACAGATGATGCACAAAGTTCTTCTGGAAGCGCATTCAACTCCTCTGCTGCGACAGACGAAGAACTCGTAGAACGCGCTTTCCGAGATTGGACTCTGTCGACGTCAGAGATTCAAGATTCTCCAGTCGCAGATAGTTCAGCTTCTTCCTCTTCTCTGAACTCTTTCTATGACTCTGGAGACGGATTCAAAGCACTGTCGAGCGAAAGTAATAATGCTTCAACAAACGATCCCGTCACTTTCTTGAAGAACCTCTTTCCCAGAAGACAGACTGTAGAGCTGGAACTGGCGTTCCAAGATGCAGAAGAAGATGTAGAGGTAGGATTGCGTATCTATATATACTTCGCTCTTAGCCAGATCTAACAGGATATACAGGCCACAATCGAAACTCTGCTCACAGAGGACTTCTTGATCAGAGAAGAGGAGGAAGCGTACGCAAGATGGCTAGCAGGCGATCAAGAAGGTCTCAACGTCAATGCGAGGCGGAACGGAAGACAGGTATGCTTTCTTCATCGCAGTCGCCCGTTCTCGCTAAATGCCATGCGGCCCAGCGCAATCGCAAGACTGGCAAGCAGACTGTATCGCTCACCAGTACACCTCGAGGTATTTCCTCGAACCATGCAAGCCGCGATTCTTCACCCGACCGTGGAGCGAAAGAGCACGTTAATGTCTGGGCGCAAACCGATTCTACTATTCTATACCTTGCTACGCTCCTCTCTATACCTCCTGGACAGCTTTCTTCGCTATTCTACCAGAACAATAATTCTTTACCGCTTGCCCTTTCGAAAATCATGGACAAAGCAGAACATGCGTATTCAGACATTCCTGATGCGAAAGAGAGAGTTGAGCAGTTACGAAATCTTTTTCCCGATAAGCCTTTGACCACACTTAAGAGGTGCATGTGTGCTGTAGAAGGAGACATCGCAAAAGCAGTGGAGCTGGTTCAAGTCTTACAGGAGATATATGCGAAAGAAGGAACACCTCTTGCGCATGATCTACTACTTGGCTTACAGAGTAATGGTGCAAAGCCGAAGAACTCTGCGCTCATTACACCGAAATTACCGCTAGGGTCGGTCGTGAATGGGAAAGGAGGAATAGCGCTGCAGCCAGGCATGGCCTTCGAGCGGCCACCCTCAGCTACAGAGTGCATCTCACTGGCATATACCTTGAAGAACAAACGAGACGATGCCTACAGAAGTGCAGCGAGGACATGGCAAGCGAAACAGGCTTTAGGTAGTTCGGGAGTAGCAGCATATTGGGCTGAACATGGCAGACATCTAGATAGACAAGCTAGGGAATGGGAATTGAAAGCTGCCAGAGCTACAGTGGACGAGCGACGGAAAACAGCTAGAAATCTCCACGCGATCGATCTACATGGCTTGACGGTAGCTCAAGCGCTGACCGTCACGCAGGAGTGCTTGGTCGCCTGGTGGAACAGTACGCTTCCCTTTTGGATAGCTAATTGGGCTGGTACTGACGTTTCTTTCTTTGACCAGCTCCTTCTGCTCCGTCCACTCTTACTATCATTACCGGTGCTGGCAAGCACTCGTCTGGCCAGAACCCCGTTATCCTACCAGCAGTACGAAAGCTGCTTGAGCGGGAAGCCTACGACTGGAAGTACGAAGGCGATCGTTTCCATCGAGGTTCTTTCCTCGTGACTGGCCTGCAGGGCCGTAGGAAGGGTACAGGCTATTAAGCCCTTCACTCGATCTCGACTATCTTTGCACCTGACGGGACGTCTCGCTTGCGGGCAGGCACGGTCCCGATGTTCAGAGATTCGGTTGCAGCAGTTTTTAAGCTTTCATCTTCCCTGCTCTCATGCTCCAGCTTGGCGCGATAGGAGACGATCTCATCAAGTAGACGTCTTCTTGGCAAGCGAGATAGGTTCGAGGCGTAGAACAGCAGTTTTGGAGCGGCCAATGGATAGAGCCTTGTTCCGGTAGCAGACTTCTTGAGGTATAGGAAGTATAGATCTGATAGCGCTAGATATGCTTTATCGCTTGATGTTGTGTCTTGTACCGTGACTCTTGGCAGCCATAGCAGCGTCTGCAAATCGTCTAGTAAGGACATCAAGAATTTCCGGCGGTCCGTGATCTGCTTCAGACATTAGGGTATCATCCCTGTGAAGTCAAATATAACTCACCAGATCCTGCTGTATCGATTCGATGATGTAGTCTATCGCTTGAGCTACGCCCTGCAACACTTCCGTAGATTTCGTAGTTAACCACGGGAGCAGAGCTGCCAAAGCAGATTGCTGTGCCTCCGCAACATCCTCGGTCGTTCCAAGCCGATGGCGAGCAGCATATGCAACACTGTTCACAAGCCGAGTAAGCGAGTATCATATCTCAAGGGAAGAACCACGCACAGCAAGGACACCAAATTATAGCCTAGATTCAGCTCGTCCTTGCTCTTGATAGGTATAAGCTTCTCTTTCGGTATCGGTCTTGGTCGATCAGACCTTTTATTTGCGAGTGGTTCATCCAGATCATTTTCCTCCCACCAGAACACCTTCTGTTCCGTTTCGGTACTTTCTAGAAGCTCTTGTACTTTGTTAGGATCTTTCAGTATGTCTTCGAATGCCTTGCGTTGAGCCGGTGACAGATGTGCAAGCAATTCTTCAGGCGATAGGTCATCTATTCTTTCGATATAAGCCAATTTTCCGCCCGAAGCTCGTTCTTGATATTAGCTTACCTAGATCAAGACCTTCCAAAGCCGAAGCGAAGCCTTCTTCGACGTCTTCTTGGTCTTCTTCGTTTTCGAGATCGTCATCTTCAGAACCTTGATTCGCTTCTAGCCGCTTGAGCATCTCAAGCACTTTGGCTTTCTCAGCATTATCTACATCTTGACGTCCAGCGACTTCGTTGATCAGGCTTTCTTTGTAGAAGTTTTCCGAGCAGTTCGCATGACCCTGTTGATTTCGGTCACTACATCAGAGCTGTAAACATAATCTTTCGCAGCATTCGATGTAATACCTCGCTTCTGAAGCAGTTCAAAGAGCAGTAGCGGAGATTGCACGTCGGGCAGGTGTATCTAGCAGCTTGTAACCGACATCTGTTTTGAACGTATTTCAGTTGCGAAAGAGCAAGGACCGAATGATTGCCTCGAACATTTGACATTTTCCAGAAAGAGTACCAGAATCAGCTGGAGTCAGCAAAGGAGGGGAGTCTGGCATATCGAGCAAGAGTCAAGCGAGTGCAATAAATGAGGAAAGCATGGCAGTTTGTTACGTATTGTCAGGACGCGTAATGTACATGTGGACGTTGCAACCTATACCGACATCTACATAAACCGTGAAAACGAGTTATTCGTGAAAGAAAAAATGCCCGGCGCTGCCAGGTTTCTTGCTTCTCTAGGAAGAGCCTGCTGAAATGAAAGATAGTGATACGATGGAGACTTATTTCCCAGTCTATCTAGAAAGACTATACAGCACGTGCGACCCTTGAACTTCGGGTATCAGATATCGTGAAGGTTGATCGTAATGAAAGAAGGGCTTTCGTAGCGTAATCAGAAGTTCCTCGAGCCAAGAAGAGAAGAGAAGAAGTTATCTGGGTCCTCCTGCTTCTCTACATGCTCCAACTTTGGTTCTTTAGCGGAGAAGACTGGGATATCTGTATATGACCTCTTGAGCGGCACCGAAGATCTCGAAGCAGCATCTTGCATGTTCTTGGAAGAAGCTACTGCAGCTGCTAGTTCATGTTCGAAGCTCTGTTCAAGAGCTGGAGAGGCTTTGTTCCAGTCTGCGGAACTCTGGGCCCAGATTTGGGTCAGGCGATGGCGCTGAGATGGAGAGGGAAGCATGTTGGGCGCAGGTGGAGGGCATGTAGGTGTATGAAGCATTTGCGGCCAGGGTGTGGTAGGGTTGGAAGCCATTCCAGCTTGGTGGTGCTCCTGACCGGCGGGAGCCTCGATAGTGGGGATAGAGAATGGATCCTGGTTGTCGGCTTGCTGATTCTGCTGGTTGGCGCCGAAGGTATTGGGAGGGATCGTGAGGGCCAGACCGCGAGAAGCGACTCTGCGGTGCCCAAGCTTGCTTGGCCTGCCTTTGGGCGTAGCTGCAGTGTCTTCACCCTTGATAGCGCCGGTGGGAACTACAGGTGTGTCTAGACCAGCAGGGGGCATAGCCATGAAAATAGCAGGAGAAGGAGGAGCCAGCTTCATTTGGAAGACTTGGTTGGAGAGCGGAAACTCCTCGTTCGATGGCGTCTGGACGGAGGTCACAGGGTAAGGAGACACGGAGCGTCCGGATCCCGAGACGGCAGAAAGAGCGGGTGAAGAAGCTCCTGAAGAAGAGCTTTGTGCAGCAAAGTTGAAGCTGCCTCCACAGTAAGGTGAGAGCAGGCCATCGCGGCTCAGGCTGTTGTTGACAGCTGGACTGAGTGATGGCCATGCTTGTGGATGTGATGGGTCGAGAAGTCCTGGAAAACCCGAGTATGGCAGAGGCAGTTCAGGAGGAGCATTCTCAGGCGTGATGTGAGCGAACTCTTGAGGGAGGAAGAAGAGGGTTCGCTTCTCGTCGGTTGTGAAGTCGTCGACAGCCTCGCCAGGCTTGGGTTCTGCTACCAGATCCATGACTGAAAACGGTCGAGGTCGATTGTCAGAACACTTTCGATTTAGACGGCGACATTGGGCGGGCGACTCACATTCGTAATCATGCTTGCGGATGTTCTTGAGTACTTGGATATGACTAGACACTTGCTTGCGCGATCTTATCCTTCCAGTCTTTCGCCTGATATAGTCGCCGACCAGTTCGTTGCGTCCGCAAGGCTTGCCGTTGATGCAGACCTTCTTCCTGCCGAGCTTGGGTATAAGACGAATGGCTGTTATATACAGTGTGGTTAGACGTGCTTTAAACAGTCAAAGAAGGTAGAAAGCGGACTTACCCTCGAAGAAAGCGATTTCAACGTCGGTTGGCCAGACATCTTCACCATCTTTTCCAGATCCTCGCTTCTCCATAGCGACGCGACATCTCTTGATAGGGGACGACATGAGTTCATCTGGGCACGTCTTCCTTCTTTTGGGTTCGGGTCTGTATACTGAAGGGTCTGGATCTGGTCTGTCCATGTTCAACCCTGGGATCATTCTTGCGCGCTCAGCTTGTTGAGGCTGTTGTTGATGCTGTTCGTGGTCATGCACCGCATAGAAGCCTTCTGGTGCCGGGTATTGCAACGGAGAAGACTCGACGTCTTGCCCGCCAGTATAGGTCAGCGACGAAGATTCGAGCATCTGCAGCTGGCTGGGTGGCATAGGGATGTTGGGTGCTTCATAGACATGTTGCAGGTTCAAAGGCGAGCTATTGTAGCTGAACGACGCGTCCGAGCAGTATTCTTGAAAGTCTGCGAACGGGTGAACGAAGGAAGCGTTGCCCGACGAAGGGACGCTGGAAGGCGGTGACGAGTAGCCATGTAGTGATGATTCATCGTACTCTCCTGCTCCGCTGAAGTATCGCGTCGGTTCGGAGCTCTGCGATAATGGCGAGGAAGGTGAAGGCCCGTTCTCTTGAAAAGGCGACGAGGCCATGAGGTGGTTGTTGAAGTGAACAGGCTGCTGCGTGAGAGCCATCTCCGAGGAGTCTGAGATGGTTTGACAGGCTCTGTCAGTTCTTTCAGATTTCAAAGTGCGGCACGCGGTCTGTGCGCTGCGGTGCGCTGCACTCACGAAGAATCGGAGTTGAAAAGAGGGGCGATGATCGTAGAAGGCGATTGAAGTAACTCGTGTGTTGCTTGACTTCTTTAATGTAACGATTATACTACTACTGCTACTTTGGTGTTTGTTTGCTGATTTGTTGCGATTCCAACTGGCCGTCAAGCAAAGAATGTAGTTGTCGTGGTCTTGCTGGCTCGTTGGGAATAGGCAGATGTAGTCTGAAGGAGAGTGAGCTTGCAAGCAAGTAGAAGCGAAGAAAGCTGCGATGCGATGCGACGACGCGCTCTTTCTTTCCTTCTTTCCTTCGCCGTCTTTTCGCTGGCTTCGGCGCGTCTGTCAATAATTATAAAGTCACGCTTAAATCAGATTGTAAGCCCAGCTGAGCTTTAAAGGCTCTCAACCATCCGAGGTCTACAGCTTTGTCTGCACTTGCAATTGGTCAGTTCAAGTTTTTGGGGGACGCGATTGCCCTACGATCGACGCGTCGAGGTGAGATGAGACGCGTCCCTTCCAAGCTTGAACAAGCGCGTGTTGAGTGAATATCATGCTTAATTAGAAGGAAGGAAGTGACAGCCGGCGGCAGATGGGATGGGGTGCAGCTGCGATTGACGTCAGATCTGCAACCAGCGTCCGGCCAGACCAGCCAGGTGGAAAGAGACGCGTCGACGACGAAGGGAACAGCATCGAAAGAGGAAGCTGAAAATGCAGGCAGTGGTTCTGCTCTCGGATGAATGCTGGTAGATCTCAAGAGTAAATCGGAAATCGTCGTGTTCTATCGCGTTCTTCATGCTGACATCTGATTGGGCCTGCTTGGAGAGGGATTGCGGTAGGATCAGCTCGTATAACAATGTAGCAAGAGTGAGAAGGTAGACAAGAGAAGAGAGAGTAAGCGCTTCAAATGCATTGCAGTCGCATTCCTGCGCTCGCACCGTCTCCCGGCATACGCCTATCAGGCCGCATTTGGCAGCAAGGGGGTGTCATCTAGCCCAGAAAAATCGCAGCGAGAATGCATTGATGCGAATAGGCACAAGGTACTTTGAAAATGCTTTGATGTGTTGCTGGATAAGTCGCGGGTACAACAACACTTTTCTCGTTGGCGACTAATTTTCACGAAAGAGCATTTCAGCACTCCATGCTTCATCATCATCCTCCCAAAGCTTCCTGATCTAGATGTATCTCCAGCTTCCTTCCTGACACGGCCATCGTGATGATTCTTGAGCGCCAAAACAGCCTGTTCGTACATACTCTGGAAACGATTGCTCTTTCCCTCGTCTGTCAAATAGAAAGCATGCAAAGCAGGCAAATGCAGGTGCTTGAGGTTCGGAAACTGTTGTACGGCCTGTGGGATTCTGATCTCGAAGTATTCTTCAAAGTAAATTGGGCCCATCTGATAGCCGAAGTCCTCGTTCTCGCAGATTACGGTCGTAATTGTATCGCTTATCTTGTCCAATGAGAAAGCTGGAATAGCTTCTACTGTGCTCAAACCATCTTGAGAGATCTTGTTTGGGGGCAGTTGGATCAACGGAAAGAAATCCAGTAGATCCACCAAATCACGTATGTAGACGATCTCAGTCTTGCTTAAGAAGCTACTTGGGAATCGCATCGCTTTCTCGTTCAGAAACCTACTGACAGGCGAGGGAAATAGAGGTATCTTGAAGGTTCTGGGCGAGAAACAGCCGTAGAACGCGAATCTGAAATAAGCGGCGAATGAGCTGGTGTAGCTTGTAAAGAAACGGATCGTCCGAAGGAGTTTGTCAGTAGCGGGAGAGCTCGAATGACAGGGTCATAGAAGCCAGGAGAGAAGATAAGATCTACAGTCAGTTCTTCCACCTGCGAGCGTATCTCTCATCGGTTAATTTTCAGCCTTTTGTAGTAAGGGAAGAACTCACGACTTTCCAATCTAATCTTCTCCTCTCGACGCTTGTACGATTAGCCTCACTGCTCCATCTCTCTACACGCTCATCTCTTTCCCCAAACAGACTTGCACAATGCGGATTCTCAGCTTCCCAATCCTGCGCATCGACTAAGAAAAAGCAATGAAAGCCTTTGATAGTTGACAGAGTAACCTTTCGATAGAGGAATCGACGGCCGAGACGATGGAATCGCTTGCATGTGAGTAAAAAGTATGCGCGCTCGGCTTTTGGATGGAAAACCCAGGTTTGTTCGAAGAATGCGCAGAGGATAAACTCGATGACTTCGTCCGGTAAGTCGGAGAAGCAGATCATCGTAAGAAAAGAAAGGGCTGGGACTCGTCGGATCTGCGTGTCGCCAGACTGCGTGTCGCCAGACTGCGAGTCGTGCAGCTGGGACAACGAAGAACGAGTCGGCGAGAGAATAAGAAAGGCTTGGGAGCGAGACATGTAAATGTAGCTCAGGATACAGGTAATTGCATGAGATGTATCTGAGGATTGTAGTATTTGTAGGTGAGACACGCTAAGCTGAACAACATCACGCCCGTAGGCTACGAAACCCAGACTGGCAGATAACACAAGTTGAGTATAGGCTGAGCCGTAGAGGAAGGGATGTAGTGTAAGCAGACGACGAAAGTAAATTGGAGTTGTCGAGCATCCTTCCGCCGCGCTGATATCGACAAGTCGGCTGGCTCAATCACTATCCGCGTCGTTCGTGACGGCCTTCTGGGAGAATCCCTGCCATGAACGTCTCTCATTAGCTCCCTTCAAACCACATCGAAAGACTCTGGTCACTCACACCACAGCAGAAGAGCTTCGAAAAGAGGCCACAGCAGCAAGCGCAAGCGCCGAAGCAGCACAAGAACGGCAGAGAAAGGATAAAGCAACAGCATCCGCCTTGCTTCTTATTCTCCTCGTCATCTTCTCCACCATGTTGCTTCTCTGCTTTCTGGCTTTCGGTGTCCTCCTTCTTTGTAGGTTCTGCAGCTGCGTTGTCTTGCTCCGCCTTGGTCTCTGGAGGTGAAGTAGCTTCGTCTGGAACGACCATAGCAGCTTGCGCTTGAGGCTGGGTGGAAGAGGTATTGACGAGCGTGAGAGGGGCGGGAGAGTCCTGTCCACATCGAAACAGCGTCGGCAGGCCGTTCTTTCAGTTGATTTTCCGAGTTGTTAGCCTCACCTCTTTGACGAGAGGAGCCAAGCCTGTTTCAGCTGATGTAGGATTGGTAGCTTCGGTGTTGCTCATGGCTCTTCTTGCTATTCGACTTTGTGGACTGAGCAGAAGAAAGGCAGAGAGGCCGTCTTCAAACTTCTCTGTGAATCTTTTTCACGCTCATTACGTTATCTCCTTGCTACCCAGCGCCATCCCTGCAATTGACCCCTGCCCAGCCTAGATGGTGACTCTAGGCCCTGCAAATCCACAGGAGGCCCGTGCGCTGCCAGCCAGCCAGGAGCGATACGCGGTGTCGAAATCGAGGTCGAGAGTAGACTGCAGGAACAGCAGCTTGCCTTGAAAGTGCTTACGTGCTTGGGGGGCGCATCAGATTCCCTAGCCTTGTACGATTGCTGCTCGTTGCTCGTCCGCCTGGACCGGAATGGAGGTGCAGCCAGCTTTCATCTGAGATCTGAGCTCCAGGACAACACGCCCACACATAGCCTGAGAGGGCTATCCTGAGAGCGGATCGTGAGATGCCATCCAGAGCAGCGACGTACGCGTAAATGCACGGAGAATCTGACGTGTGGCTTCACAGCTTGATGACGATCACCAATGTTCCCAGCAGGACTATCAGAGTGATGATCATACACGCCGACCCGTGCTCTCTTGTCTTGCGAGCAACCGTGTCCAGCGATTTGCTTGCACGCTGTAATCGGGATTGTGTTCTACAGAGACGGTCAAATCAGCCTATAGATGTCCCAAGTCCAGACACAAAGCATATCTCACCTGTCTACAGCTGCATCCGTCTCTTCCAGCAATGTCTCGTGCAGTTCCAGCTCCGACGAGATGGTCAACGAAAGGTCGCGCTGCCTCGAGATGGCAGCGGACAGCTGATTTAGTGTATCATCTTGCTGATCCATCATCTGTCTCTGCATGAGCATGACATCTTGATTGGCTTTCCGCATTTCCTCCTCGTCCATGCGAGCGTCATCTGGGTCGTCGCGGTAGGGCTGCTGGTAAGGATGACTGGATGGGCCATCTTCATCGTTGTCATCGTCGTCCATAGCGATGCGAATGTGAGGGATGGACTGTGGTTTAAATGGCTGTGAGGCTGCCAAGGTAGACATAGGGACATCTGAGCTGGAGCTTGAGGGAATGTCAGCATATAACAATATAGGTATAGTGAGCAGACCCACCTATCTATCAAAGCATCTTCTTCATGGACGCGCTGCTGCTCAAGCTGATCCAGCGGGTTCGCTTGTATGCCCAGTCCCTCAGCGAGTCCAACCAATCTTGCATACTGTTTCTTCAAGCTTTGCGTTATGATTTCTCTATCTTTGCGCTCATCTTCGCTCATCAGAGCCCGTCCGCCTTTGCCGACCTTTTCGAGCTTGGCTTGCTCATCTAGCAATGTCTCGATACCGGCGCGCAAGGTGTTCAGGTTCTTCGATACGCCATTCTTGCTGCTCGATGGAAGTGTCTGCGATGACTGCTGAAGACGCACGAGCTGCAGGAAATGACCATCAAAGCTCAGAAGATCCCCCTGATGTCAAGCTGCTCCAGATCTCACCTCGAGAATGCTCGACAGCGTCGCCGTAGAAAGACTGGAGAGGCGAGCTGCTGATAGCGCTGCTGAAGGTCCTGTGCGAGCCATGTCGCAAGTCGGGATGATGCAAAGAGCAGACACAGGAGACTCAAGCAGGGTTCTAATGACGCTGGCTGGACATGAGCACTCTTGAGACTGGCTCCTGCAGAGGATGCGTATCCCCGCAGATGCTGAGAGCGATAATTTTGATCGATGATACTTTCGCATTGCCTTCATGCTGTCATGCCTACAAGAAGATTAAATGGATTCTCGACACCATGATGATGTCCGTTCTCCTCCTCGCATTATCTAGCTCCGACCAGTCGCGTGCGGATCCACGGTGCCCTGAGTCCCAAGCCTGTTCCTACATTATGAATTGGGCTATACGCTTTTTTCATAATGGAGGTAGAAGTGTCTTGGTTCGCGATGTACCGGTACAATCTTCCGCCTTTGTAGTATGTCGAGGAAGGTGGCTCGCATCTCGTCCAGCTCCCTCTCTATAGCGTACGTCATACCCTCTTCGAGCGGTGTGTCATACGTGCCAACGAGGAAATCGATGTCTAATTCCTCAAGAGCCGGGCACCATGTTGGATCCTCGAAGCAGGGTTTTATCTGATGCCACAGCTCCTCTAGCTGTAGAGGCGGTATTTGCCAGGCCTCGTCTTGAAGCCAATAGTCCTCCGGATCATAAGCGAAACGGAAGCAGAGGTCGAGCCCGGTTATTGAGGCAGGGAGGAAAGGTAGATAGTATAGAAAGTCGGGTGACTCACTCACGTCTACGTGCTTGAGGTGTAGCTGTTGCTGTAGAGTGTGTGTGCATTGTCGCACATGAGGGATCTGTGTGATATAGAGTCTGAGGACCTCATGCTTCCGTTCTACTCCGAATATGTTACAGAGGTTGACATCGCTCAGGCCTCGTGACGAGAGAGTGATCTCTCTCAAGCACGGAGAAGAGCATAGTTAGATTCTGTAAAACCTCATTGTAGGGTCCTCCCAGACCTCCAAAGAGGCGTAGCTCTGCGATGGATGTCTTGACCACGGCTGAGAGGCCCGCGAGGCATCGCTTCCCCATCTGCTCCTGCTTGAAGGGCAAATCGAGCTCCAGATATGTGACTGAGCCAGGTAGACCAAGCAGAAGGAGATCTATCCACCAGGCACACCCACTCGTCTCTCGGCAACTAAAGATCAATGTTCGCAAAGACTTTGACTGGCGCAGGCCAAGCTGGAAGCTAATGATTTCTTGAAGCTGGAAGGATGCTGCTTCGGCACTAAGTGCATAGATATGTTCCGGCACATTGAAAAGAACCAGCTTTTCCAGGCAAATGGTCAGGCCGAGGAGAATAGTGAGGAATTCAAGCAGGCCAGCTTCGAGCGGTTCAGCTTTGGGACGACCATAGCCATGAAAGCCCACGAAGTAGACCTCTAATTCGTGTACGAGGTTGCCAGCAGCTTGTCCGTGATGCTTGCGGGCCAACATCTCCTTGTGCATTTCCATTCGCTTCAGATCAAGCAAACCGTCGATGAACGAGAGCTTGACAAAGGTGTTCTTGTAGAGTATCTTTCTTGACACGCTATAGAACATGCGGCATGTTCGGGCAAAGCTCCACACCCATCGACGGTCGTACTTTGTGTCTAAGTCCCGTAGTACGAGATGTAAGACTTCTGGAGGGAGCGATTGCATCGTCGATATACAAGAGATGGGTGTGAGGTAGCGAGGGCTGTGACATGCGACAGCCAGCCTGTGACGCTGCTCCCCAACGTCTGATGGTGAATCTCGACGAGAAAGACGGCCGCCTTCTTTGCCCAGACCAGCAACTTCAGACCAGGAAGTTGATGTATTCAGAGCATGTATGTTGAGCTAGGAGTCCGAGTAGGAAAGGTCGAGATCACGATGGTTGGGAAGCAAGGGGCTCGCTACATTCAATTTCGAAGTTACAACAGCTCAAGATACTACCATCTGATGTTTTGGATCCTTTGGCTGCGACAAATGACAGCATACCGTGTTAGGACCTGTCTCTTCCGTTTGAGCTTCGGATTATACTTATCGCTTTGCAAATCAAGACGGATCTGTTGTCAGTGTACACTTCTTTCCAAGCCTTACTCAGGCCCGTTGTGATGAGAGCTGCAATGCTCACCAAATCTCTACAGCTTCCAGAATAGTACGACGCGTGACAGGCTTCGTCCCACCAGCTGCATTTCGCTCGCTAGGCCAAGAGTAGCATGCTGGCAGGCCCTGTAAAGGGTGACCGGGCACAGATGAGTTTTGGACGGGCTTGGGAGACCGCTCAGTTCGAGAAGTTTCGCCAATCACCTCGTCTAGCGAAGGTGGTTCATTTGAGGCAGAGGGTTTCTTCTGTAGTCGCGGACGGGCCATGTTGTGTTCGTGTACGAGAAATACATAAATGGTCGAGAGCAAGGCTACAAGGCGAGCATGCCTGATATGGCGCCGGGCCGCATCTTTTCTTTGATCGCTTTTCAAGGTTCCACAGGGAGGGGCATCTGCCGCTATCGTGGACAGTTCAATTTTTAACGTGTCGCTAGCAGGATGATGGGTACCAAGATCGGCTTTCCTGGTCCAGCTGCAGGTTCTTGTCAGGATAGTCAGTAATGAGATGAAAAGATCAACAGCTCCATAATGCTTAGCAAAAGCACCTGTGCAAATAAGTATGCATATACGATGCATATACGACCTACTGTATCCTTGCGTGTCATCGGGCGCATCTTTCGAGAGCAGGGGAGTTGGGGCAGATGGAGAGTCGTATATATAATAGCTAATTTTCACATCGCAGTGGCCTTATTCGCGTCTTCTGGAATATTTCCACCTGCACAGGACAGCCCACGTGAGCTTGCCATCCACGTCCTTGAAGCGGCGAGCGGAGTAGGCTCGCTTGAACCTGTCAATTGCGTATGTAGCTTCTTCGTTGAGCTCCGTACTATGCGCTCATACCTAACGTCAGCATAGACAGACATATCATCGTAGCTTACCATATCTCGGTCGCTTCGCTCAAGCTTTCTTCGGTCACGGAGTCCTCACGTCCGGACGCTCGATCAAGCTTTGTAGCATGGGTCCATCTGTCCGAGAGGCCTTCCAGTGGATACCTAGGCGTTCTGTGTCTACGATTGTCTCGCAGAGGGGGCTCTTCGCCACTGATGCGCGAGTCTATCGAGGAATGTCGGTCCGCCATACTGTCGGCACTAGCGAAGGGCGTTTAAATGGGTGGGTTCTGGCCTTGGGGACTCCCTATTGGAGATCCTATGGGGATTGTGGTCAAGAGAGAGCCGACGAAAGTTGATTGGTGCGTGCGGGCACCGCCTGATCCCCCCTTGTAGCAGTATGCTTGGCTTTGCTAATCGACAGCCGCGTGGAGTAGCTTGATCTGGCTTCAAAGTATACTCGGGATAGTTGACGGCACAGCATTGACGAGGTTTCCGGTCGATCCGATGCTGTCCCTGTGGATGCCTTCGAAACGAGCAGCATAAGAGGATTATCTGACGACAATATCATCAGTTGCGAATGCATTTCACGAAGGAATCAGTATGGTATGGCGGGAAGCGACTCCTAATATAGAGAGGTCAATCTCTCTCAATTGCGCAGACAGTATAGACGTCAACCTAGAGAGTATGTTTCATGAGAGAGAGTTCGGGGAGCAGTGTAGCAGGATAATTATCCAGGTTGTAAGAATAGCAAATTGGAGCGCACAGGAACCGTAGTCTCTGGAGGGTGCGAGGAAAGAGCGTTATCAATGGCGTCGCGATGTCGCCTTGACATAGCGCAAGACTGCCCACATCTTTTGTCCGTCGCAATTCACAAATTGGCGTGTCGAATAGCCTTCGCCGGTCATTGCTGACATGAGATTGAGGGTCTTACTGCAGAGCTCAAAATGTCTGCTTCAGTAGCTAATAAGCGCACGGTACGACTCTGCTACGCGACTCACCAAATTGCATCCGCCTCCCCAAATCTCTTACGAGTAATCTCGATAGAGCCACCCGTACCGTAGACCGTTTCTTCAGCCCACCTCCATTTGCTTTCAGAAAGACCCTGCAATGGATGCTGAGGCAGATGAGGTGATCTGCCTTTACGTCCACGAGGGGTCCTATCACCGCTGACAACCGAGTCCACAGAGCGGCGCCGGTGGTCATCATTGTGAGACATTCTGACGGAGCTGGCTGAGCGCGATGAGGTTGCGTTTGAGGCGGGTTAAGGCAGATGGAATTGCTAACTTTCAAGCTGAGTGGTCGCAGCTTCCAAGGCTTTCAAGCTGCAAAATTTGTGAAGGCCGTCGTGCGACGAGCGGACACCGCCTCACCTCTGTTCCTTTGTCTGGTCTTGCTGCTGACAAAGACGGAGTCGACTATGGCCTGAGACCCAGTTTGTTGTTCGCAGCGAAACAAGAGGTGCGGTTGCGGGCGGCGTTTGGAGCTGGACATCAGGATGGGGATACGGAGAATGGGGAGGAGCAGAAAGGGAGATGTGCTCCTGGTGCAGCTCGGCAGGGTCGATTAGAAGAGCAGCCAGTATCAACGGGTTTCTCCATCTTATCCCAGCTCGCGGTACCGGGACAGCATCGTTGTGAACAATACTTACCCAAATTAGCCGTCCTGTACAAGCCCCAATGGTCATATCCCGCCCGGAGAGCCTATGTCACATCTTCCTGAGTCCGGACCTAGTTCCGGAGATCTTCGGTCCTGATCCATTCCCCTCTGACGCGCCCATTGGCTCCCTCTTCGTTTCTCTTCGCTACTTTCCTGACTTCCACCTTATCCCCCACCCTCAATGTCCCTGTTCTAGCTTTGGGAATCGCATTCATGCCCAAACATGGTCCCTTGACGATTCGATCGACGCCTTTCCTATGTCCTTCGAGAATCTTTCCTGGCATACGTCTCACAGACGCTACCCCCGTACTTGGACTAACATCCGGCATGGGACATCTTGCACATCTCGAGACGGGGAAGATAGTCTCGTTTCCACAGGTGATCTCTTCCCAGCCATCTTCAACGAACCCTTCGCCGTGATCACTTGGGCCAATAACGATGTTGGGCCGATAGCGTTCGATTAACTCTGAGATGTCGATGCGGATGTCTTTGGTTTCAGTCTCTAGCCAGCTGCGTAGGGTCTTAAAAGATGCTTCCGTAGCTAGAAGAAAAGGGTAGCCATCTGCGAACAACGTGGTAGACTCGTCTATAGGATATTCAAGTGCGTCTTCCAGGTGCGGCTGTCCAAAGATATCGTTCAAGAAGGATTGTCCTCCTAAAACTCGTGGAGTCGCTTCGTCAAACTGAAGTAAGAGAACATCCATCTCGAGATAATTGCAAAGCGCGGTGTGTAAAGGTGAGGACGGAGGAGAGACCACGAAACCGCGCATGTCTTGCGAGCGCCAGACTTGGATCTCGTCGATGACTTCGCAGGATGCGTCTGCTTCGATGGATATGCTGTGTGTACCGTGAGAAGGGATACGTATGTGCAGCAGGCCATTAGGTATGTCTAGAGTTGGTTCGATAAGGAAGAGCTGAGTGCAGATGCGGCTCAGTTAGCTTCAAGCAAGTGAATCTTCTTCTGAGTTTCGAAGTAGACCCACCTTCCCGCAAGTACGAGCGGTAAGCATCTTGTGGTTTCCAGCTTCGACTACCATCCATCTTCTATCAAACTTGAATCCGCGAACGTCAAACTCGCTCGACTCGACCGAAGTGCCTTTGCATGATTTGATGGGGTACACGACGAGCTTCGTGATGGACAGACTACCATCTTCTACTTGCTGCGATGGTGCTTCATCGCTGTTTGTCGCTGAAGAGCCGCTGAGATAGCTGGAGACCGAGGCGAGCCAGCCAGGCATAGTTACGGAAATCTTCCAAGGATCAGAATGCTTCGCAAGGTATACAGATGTCGTATGAAAGCTTGTCGTGGTGCGGGCGAGCAATCTTGTCGAGGATTTCAGTAGGCCGAAGTCCAAGCACCAAGCGAGCGATATGAAAGGCGCAAATCACCTGTCATCTCAGCGCTTGTCATGTCGTTTCATCTTAGCCATAATCATCCACCCTATCAAAGGCTTTCCTCTGCTTTGCTAATTTGGTCGCTGCTTTCGTAGTGATTTGATCTATCATAAGTCGTATTCTTGCGCATACGAAGCTGCATCCATCTGGGATACCTCGTCTGCTGCTGCGAAGAACCGATTCTCCCATCCGCCATGGCCTCGTCGTCTGAGCCTGCCCCTGCTGGCGGTGACGCTGCCGCCCAAAATGCCAAAGCCGCAAACATCAACGTCGACGGGCTACTTGTAGCGGACATGGCATACTACGAGTGCGCGCACTTACGCTCCCCTCCTTTCAAGCCGAATCCTGACCTCGATTTCACAGCCTCCTTGGCGTACGAGCCGACGCTTCAGAGAGCCAGCTGCGCAGCGCATACAAGAAGTCAGCACTCAAAAACCATCCTGGTACGATCCGTTGCAAAGAAGGAGCGATTCCTCGCTGACTGCAACCGCAGACCGAAACCCCAACGACCCGAGCGCAGAGGAGCGTTTCTTAGAGATCTCCAAAGCCTATCAAGTACTAAGCGACAGCAATCTACGCGCAGTCTACGACAGGAATGGCAAGAAGACAACCGAAGCACGACCCGAAGAAGGGTTTGAGGATCCAGGACAACTCTTTGCTAAGCTGTTCGGAGGAGAGAGGTTCTTTGATTGGATAGGAGAGATCAGTCTAGGAAAGGACTTTACGAAAGCTATGGATATCTCGATGAGCGAGGAAGAGAAGGCTGCTATGCAGGCTGAGATTGCAAAAGGTAATGCCGCTGCTCCGAGGACAGAGGCTGCACCTGCAGCGCAGTCTGTTACTGGTGATTCTTCGGCTGCTCCAGCTCCCGCCGCTGCTGGACTTAGTGGCTCGTTCGTACCTTCTGCTTCGACCGCCGGCGCAAAGACAGACCATCTGGCTTCTTCAGCGTCTGCAACGACATCTGGAACATCTACTCCTTCAACTTCAGCTACACCAGGCAGCGAGCTTCACAAACACACCGGCCAACCCGGCTCTCTAGATCCTTCAGGCGGCAAGCCTAGCAAGGCATCTCAGAAGCTCACCCCGGAACAACGCAAACAGATGGATGTGTTAGCAGACGAGCGTCGGAAGAACGAGGTCGAGCGCATACATCTATTAACGAATAAACTGAAAGATCGAGTGAGGCCGTTTGTGCAGAGTAAGAATCCGGGAGATCCGAATGATCCGGAATGTAAGCGGTGGGAAGAGAAGATGAGGGAGGAGATCGAGGATTTGAAAGGAGAGAGTTTTGGGCTGGAACTGTGTAGGCTTATTGGGCAAATCGTGCGTATCTCCTCTAGCCGCCTTGCATTGCTTATTGAGCATAAGCTAATCTTCCTTGGTGTCCCAGTACGTGCAAAAGTCACACGCCTTCCTCAAAACACGCAAATCACCCATGTCTAATTTCCTAGGTATTCAATCGTGGTGGGGCAAGATGAAGGATAAGAGTGCTACCGTGAAAGAAGGCTGGCAATTCTTAAGCAGCACGATAGATGGTGAGCGTACACGCCTCCTCTGTATTGATACACAGCTAATTCGCCGAATGATGATGCTCACAGTTCAACAAGCCATGTCAGCGATGGAGAAACAACAAACGGCAGGCGGAGGCGAGCTGGCAGAAGCCGAACAAGCTAAATTAGAAGAAGCAGTCATGGGCAAAATCATGCTTGTCTCGTGGCGCGGGACGAGGTTTGAAGTCGCCAGTGTGCTGAGACAAGTCGTAGACGCTACGCTCGCCAAAGAGAACGGCGTCTCGGAAGTCGAGTTGGTCAATAGAGCTAAGGCAGTTCTTATCATTGGATCTGGTGAGCTATTTTCAGTCTAGGCACCCGCTTCCTTTTAAAGTACGATTGTCTGATCCCTCGTTTCTTTGACAGTCTTGAAGAATGTGCAGGTGGACGAGACGGACGAAGAGAGACGAGAGATGGAGAGGTGAGCACCATGGGCCCTCAACGTGAGGACAAACTTGGACTGACATTCCCACCCTGCTTGCGGTAGGCTGGTCGCGAACGCCGCCCAGAAGAAGCCCAAGAAGGAGAAGGCGAAGAAGTAGATGAGCAAACTACAGCAATTCGTGCGTAACGCCTGATCTTAGATGCTGCTCTGCTCTCTTCGGTTACGATGTATGTGTCAGCAATCTCGCAAGGACTCTTTAGATGATTCCCCATCCCTCTCTAATAATGACTAAACGTTTTATATAAACCCTGAAGCCTCTAATAGCGAATAACGAAAATGCAATGCAAATATGAAAAATTCATAGTAGTTAAGCGCTACCGCCTGTCGCATGGTGGTCAGACCTTTCATTACAGCCTCGCTTGTTGATCCACAGCTAGTCAGTTGTCGACCTCGACAAATGCTCTATAAGCAATCATCTTGCCGGAGAAATCCAACTTTACTCCCGCAGCCACGAAGAAAGTCTGTCCGACTCTGACGATCTTCTCCTCTCCTCCATCGAACGTTAATTTACCTTCGTCCTTCAGCTCGGTGACAATGACGATGCTTGGACCATCTACAGCAGGATGCGATTCCGAGCCAGAAGAGAGAGTGTCGATCAGCAATACGCTGAATTCGTCAATGGGAGGATTGTATTCTGTCGTGTGCTTTGATGGAGAGCGGAATGGTTTGGGTGCCATAAGCTGCGAATCGGAGGGCCCGTAGGTATAGGTCAACATCGATGTAAGGGTCGGGACGTCGCGAAGTTTTGGCGTGAGACCAGCTCGTACGACGTTGTCGGAGGTTGCCATGCATTCCATGATGTCTGCATAAAAACGTCGTCAGTTATATAACTCTTGGAATCGGACAGTAACTCTCTCACCTCCGGACAAGTACGCATGCGGCTCGTTGGCTTTCAAGAAGACAGCTTCTCCCTTCTTAAGGTCGACGACATTGAGCATAAAGGAGCAGAAAGTTCCCACATCGTCAGGGAATTGTTCATCCAGTCTCACGACCAGCTCTTCGATGCTTCCATATTTCATGTCCTTGCTCGCGCTCTTGCCAGTTTCCTTCTTGTACCTATCAACTAGTTTCCTAAGCTGTGGTTTGACAATCTTTTTCGGATCTGCGTTCATCAATGCGCTGAACAGATCGCGAAGCGCTTTCTGGAGTGCGGCGAACTCTTGTGACGGCTTCTCAGCGGGAGGTGACTTATTGAGTAGGTCTTCGTTTGCATCTGAAGTAGCTTTGGAGAACGATGCTGCTGCTTCATCCCCGACTGTCGCCTTGAACTCGGGAACAGACGATAGGAAGTCGACAATTTGCGGTAGAGGACGGAAGCCGCAGAAGCCAGAGAAGTCTGTCAATGCGATAGCCATCTCGGGCTGGTGCGAACGTATGCGTCAGCGAATTCTGCAATCTATACGGTCTGTGTACGCGCTTCGCTCACCTTGTGGTTGTCGTCTGGGCACGTAAAGGCATACATCAGCACTGCACGCAATCCTAGCAAGTCATATCCACATACCCTTGTAGACATCAGGCTTCTCCTTGAAGAGTTTCTGAGCAAGCTTCTTGTCTGGATGCGCCTGGATCGATAGAGCTTTGCCGATAGCCAGGACCTTGAAGAGGAAAGGCAGATTGTTTCCATAATGCTTTGAGACGCGTTCTCCCAGCAGAGCAGGGTTGTTGTTGAGGTGGTCCTTGAGCGATGATCCGTCTTTCGCGAGCTTGCTCGGCAGCGCGACGTGCGTTCCCATCCAGAGCTATAGCAATCATCTATCAGATATCTTGACGTTGTATTCTTGATGGTTTCGCGGCCCTTACTTCTGCATAAGGCTTGTTCTCATCGTACTTGAAGCCAGGCAGCGGCTTCGCGAATTGCGCGACCTTCGAGCCGTCTTTGCCTAAGGTTCCCCAGTCATACGATTGCGCTGCGCCTTGAATCTCGAATACGGTAGCCATCACGAGGGTCAAGTTGAAGAACGGTCGAAGCGAGATCAACGCGAGGGCGCATTCGATAAATTGAGTAAGATATACACTAAGGAGAAGTAACTATGGCTACATATGCGTAAACTTTGTATCAGTCCTGCTCTTTCGGATTGTCTACAACAGGTCTCTTCCGCTGTCTGCAACGTCTGAAAGCATGCCTTTCGTTGTCGACATCGTTAGGCATCCAAAAGATCCTCAATCCAGGCGTCAAATCGGATTGAATAGGTCTTGTGGGATGCCCTCGTCGTCGTCTTCGTCTTCTGAATGAAGAGACGGCTGCTCTTCCACTAGAGGTGGGAGATCACTTTCTATCACAGTCTCTTCCACTACTTCTTGAGCGGATGGTATATACTTGAATTTGTGGTGCGTTTTGACTGATGTGTACCAATTACTCGTCGGACCGGTATGTTCTGCGTACTTAAGACACCAGCACTTCAGACTGAGACAGTAGTCACGACGAGGTCAACCAGGGAATGCATCTTACAGACAGAGCAACGGTGGTCCCATTGCGCTCTGAACTACCACTTGGACATTGAGAACAGCGCAGGATGCCTGTTTTGCTAAGTAATTCTGCTGGAGTACTGGGGGCAACATCGCCGGCCTTCACAATGGCATCGTATATGCACTCGCCGACAAAGGTCACGCCCCAGTCGATTTTGAGGAGCTCGAAGCTGACAGGGGTGGAATATGAGCCCAATGTGATGAGCCCAGCTTCACGGAGGCGTGTCCTTGTGTGAACGAGATGTTCGGGGAAGCAGGTGCCGAAGCAGCCGTGCACTAGGATGTCTGGTATGGTTGACATTTTGACTCGGCAGCGTGAACATAAGAAATTTGCGAATGGCATACGTAAGTAGCTTCTGGATAGGGGGACATCGTAGATGTACCTCTTCCTCTTCCGGCGGCTAGCATACTGAAGAAGGTCCTTTCGAACCTCCTCCATCTGTGTCAGTATAGACTCTTCCACTTCTGCAACCCAGGCACTTATGTCCTCGATGACGCTGCTCATGCTTGCTGACCAAATGATCGTCTTGGCGTCTTCGGCTCCCTGTGTGAAGTCTGCGTTAGTTGCAAGACTCTTACATGTCGGAAGTTCGATAAAGTCGGCGAGGCGGATTCGATGGGAGAGGCCATTGATTTCGGGCAGCGTCAAACGAAAATCGTTCAACATGGCGGTAATTCTAGATTTTTCGGGATCGTGATAAGCTTCGACACATCTCCTCTTCACTTGAATGGGACACAGGCGCTCGATCAGGTCATTCTCGATGGCTGCGAATCTGTTGTCCGATAGGTCGTCATCCAGGTCTTGCTGCCAAGGCGGTACATTAGATTAGAACTGGTCAACCCGATACCGTTGCAGTACTTCGAGCTACTCACGATGATGTGTAAAGCCTCGCGGCAGTCCTCGATATCGGTGTGAAATATTTGGCGTCCTTCTTCTTCAAATCGTGTTATTACACTGTACAAGCCAAGATACAAAGTATCAAACACGTGGCCGCGCAAAGAACATCATGCACTCACAATAATTTGTTTCGTTTGAATCTTTCTCTCTCCTCCCTCCTGCGGGCGTTTTGTAACACTTTAAGGAAAACAGGTTCGGCCGCTTCATAATCCGAAAAGGCGCGCTGAAGAGCTTCTCTCTCCTTGATCATCTCTTCTCCTCTTTCGTAGAAGAGATTCATTGCTTTGTCATCGTATTTGACTGCAATCTCAGATAGGAAAGTTCTCTCGAATATCTTCTGACAGGTAGGTTTGTGATAAGCCTTCTCGTTTATTCTCGCTTGGCGCTTATGACGACCATCTTTGATGCTGGGAAGGATTCGGTAGAGTCGGGGATCGACATCTTCTCTCCACTCTGCTTGTAGATCTTGACGACAAACAAAACTAAAAAGGCATCTAGGGCATGCACGAACAATCAATGAACCGGTGCATGGAGATCCTTGCTGTTCGTGGGAATACTGTTGATGGGAACAAGGAGCAGTAATATTAGCAGGCTGCAGCAGCCTTGCTGCTATCAGACCCACACCACACGTTGTCTCAAAGCAGAAAGCGGCATACTCGGCCTCGGACAAAGAGGAAGGAGGATTGGGAAGCGTGAAAGTGCCGAAGGTCGATGGATGCCCTACGGCTTTCGCCTCTTGCTCCCTTATGGTGAAAGTCAGGTTCTTCCGGCTTGAGATCCAGACTGGCTTTGATGCTTTCGAGGTAAAGAAGAGCTTAAGGTCGATGCATGTTCTGCTGAGCTGTAAAATGGACAAAGGATGACAGGCCGAGGAAATCTGGAAGAAAAGCAGAAAGCGAATGTGAAATCTCCAAGGTATCGTAGGATACAGACATACAATGGCTAAAACGTCTAGTGGCAGCTTTAGAAACAAAGCTGTCTGTGGTTTACGTGAACTTCCAGGTTCTGTTGTTTTTCGAGATCCAGTGGACCAGGCGAGCAGGGATTGATTTGACGTCTGAAATACGATGTCGGGAGCTTGATTCGGAACTACTGCTGCTGCTGTTTTGGACCTTGTAGTGACCATCTCGTTGTTTTTCGCTTCGACGAGTTGGTCGGGAAGAAAGAGCAGAATAGGCAACTAAGAATTAATTTCAAGCAACAAAAGATTGGTGTATGATCCTCAATGACAGTGTACATGTTATTCGTGAGCTTCCAAATGAGACCTAAGCTGCTTCGACGCGTGTACTTTTCGCGTTGGGCAGTCGCTGCTGCAGCAAGCTTTTCTCAGCTGATATAGACTTTTGTTCGATGATCAGCGGAGAAACGCAACGACTGTCATCATCTCTTGTCTGCCAGGGGACACGCGGCTCTAGCATGGAATGGGTAGCATTGGAAACGTAACCTAGCAGGCAGACTGAAAGGGTAACTATAGCTACATGGTTGTAAGGTTGTAATATTTCGCGAAAGTGCTTCTAGTTGCATCTAAATCTGGAAAGCTGATTTTTTTGGTGCCTCGCGTAGATCCCATCAATGACCAGGCGGACATGAAATTAGTCGAACAAGTCAGCGCCTATGGTGTTGGCAGCCTCTTCCAGCATGTCCAGGTAATCCTCTGGGTCCATATCTGAATCGTATTCATCCGAGAAATCGCCGCCGTACTGCATGTATGCGGGTGGACTGGGGTAATCGTTGTTGACGTCTGCTTCCACTCCTGCTTCAGGGAGAACGTATGTGAAATTGCGATGGGTCTTGGAATTGCCGTAGTACGAGGTTCCAGCATGACTCTGGTACTGCAAAGAGATAAAACTTATCAATTGCTGCAACGTATGGGGCGTGCCGGTTGCAGCTCACACTCATAGCGACACTCATTCCTTCACGCTCCTTGGTATTCTCTGGACAATCCCCGCAACTCAGCTTACCGTTCTTGTGTTTGAGCGCTGTCATAGTCGAAGGGGCCTCTCCGCCAACTGCCACGACCGCGTCGTAGATGTTCTTGCCGATAGACGTCTTTTCCCAGTTCAATAGTAGATTGTCGCTTGTGAAGTGTAGAGGGGATGAGAAGATGCCGTTCATCATCACGCCTTCGTCCCTCAGTCGTCTGCGGGTACTTTGAAGATTGTGCTGAAAGAATTTCGAATAACAGTTGTGCACCAGCACATCTGCGAGACGGCCAGGCTCCAATGCCGCGCATTTATGGCAGATAAAGACAGCAAATGGCATGCGAAGATGCTCCTTGGACAGCTCAACGTCATAGACATGGCGCTGGGTTTGATGCATAATTGCCAATTTGGCAGTCTTCTTCTCCTCCAGAATAGCTAGAATGGTGTTCTCCTGGGTGGTGACCCATGCTTCGATATCTTCGAGCACAGCGTTCAAGTGCTCTGCCCAGATGGTTTTGCTCTCTTCTTGATCACCATTTACAAAAGCTGCATTGTTGGCTAGAGCCTTGCAGGTGGGTAACTCGACGAAATCAGCCAGACGGATTCGCCCCGCCAGACCCGGTATAAGGGGGAGAGTGAGACGGAAGTCGTCTAAACGAGTTCTGATTCGAACATTGTCAGGGTCATAGTCAGCAGTGATGTACCTTCTTTCTGCTTGGACGGGTTCCAAATGCTTGACGAGGTCAGCCTTGATCCTGGCGAAGTCGGTGTCGCTCAATTCGCCCTTTTCTCGTCTCTGCGGAGTCAACGTGTCATGAAGTCAGGAATAGCTTACATGATGGATCCCTTCCCTAGGACACTCACCAAGATGTTTCTGGCGAGAAAGCAGTCTTCCAAATCGGTCCCGAAGGTCTCGCGTCCTTCTGCCTCGAATCGGGTTATGACGCTGCAAGACCACACTACCATGAGCCATTCATCTGGCGGAGATTGCTGGATCACTCACGAGGCCTTGTTTCGCTCGTATCTTTCCTGTGTCTCGCGGTCTTTCTTCATGGACTCGATATGAACCAGACTCTCTTTTGCTTGTTCAAATTTGCTGTAGGCTGTGATGAAAGCGACTCTTTCTTTCATCTCTTGTTCTCCCTTATTGTAGAATGCATTCATCATCCTGGCATTGAATTTGACCTCCATCTCATATGCCAAGGCTTTGTCAAAAATCGATTGACAGATTGATTTGTGATAGACTTTTGCTGCTTTGCTTGGTTTCTTGCCATTGTATCCGTCATCGATGCGTGGAAGCATGTCGTAGAGACGGGAGTCGGCGTCTGTTTTCCACTCCGATGCGAGCTGCTTGATGCTAACGAAGTCTTTACGGCGACAAGCGTAGCATGCGCGAGAAGTCAGAGATCCCTTGGTGATTGCGGCACCTCCTTCATGACAGAACTGCAGCAGGTAGATGTAGGTCAGCCTCCAGAAAGGCTTCAGTGGTCACCGTCACGAACTGTACACAAGGATTCGAACAGAAAGGCTGCATATCCACACTCCGTAAGGTAAGATGGGCAGTCTGGAAGTGAGTATGTGCCCTCTCCCGCGCCTCGAGTCCAGGTACCCAGAATCTTAAGCTCGTCTGCAGTAATGGTGAAAGATTGGGCTTTTCGGCTTTGCGTCCATATTGGTTTGGAAGCTTGCGAGTGAAAGAAGATTTTGAGATGAATGCACGTTCTACCAAGTTGCACAAGCGAAAGAGGGTGCATGTATCCGAAAATCTAGAATGTAAGGGTGCAAGCGAATGAGAAAAGGAGAGCAAAGCACAGGATGCTTGGTTACACACGATAGCGAGAAGATCTAGAGGCAGATTCAGGATGGAGGCGGTCTGCTGCTTGCGCACGGTCCCTGGCTTTGAATTTTTTCTTGACCCATTCGCCCAGGCTAGCAGAGACTGATTGGAAAAGGAGTGCTGTAGTGCAATGTCTGGGTCTGGGAGCTTGGGAGCTGCTCCCGTCTTGCTTCGGGTCGTGACCATTCTTGCCCGTCGTTCGCAAGTTGGTCGGGAAGCAAGAGGCAGAATCAGCGCTCGCAACACTTCAAGGCAAATCTGAGAGTGACATCATGTTGTAAGGATCAGCGCCTTGACTGTAGTCGCATCAGACTGCCATCCTGCGCATCCTCGTTCTCCCCTGCCCAAGACGCGTTTACTATTCGCGAGTCACCAGAAACTGATGATGAGAAGAAGCAAGCTGCTCTTTACGGTCGTAAACAATAGAGATGCAGTTGAAGACAGCTATCGTTGCAAAACGATGAGATCCGCAAATTTAGCAAGGAAAAGGTAGCAGTGGAAAGCAGCATGGCAGCCTTGGGTGAATTTGACTATAGCTACACATTCGTAAAGTTTTATTTGTCATTTCGATGTGGGCGCGTTGCTTCCGCGAGTCTTGGATGGTATCTGCGCGAGCCGCCTTCAACTCCTGGCTTACGCGTCATAGAAGCCCCACATAGCATCCTGCATGAAGTCTTCGAAGCCATGCATGTCTGCCTCGAAGTCTGCACTGACCGACTCCTCTTCTACGAAATCCGGATGCCAAGTGGGGCTATTGGCATTGCCATGAGCCTCTGCGTCTTCTCCTCCCTCAGGAAGAGTATATGTAAAGTTGCGATGGACTTTGGATTTTATATGGTACGAAGATGCGATGTGATGCATCAACTGAGGAGAAGGTACTGCTATGTCAGATCAGGAAGCAGTCAACAGACTGGACGTCAACTCACCGACATGGCCACTGAAATGCCAGTATGTTCGATGATGTCTTCGGGGCAGTCTCCACAAGCGAGTGTTCCGAGTTTGCGACGTAAGTCCTTAAGACTTGCCGGAGGCTCCCCCCCCCCAGCTTTCACAACTGCATCATATACATTCTTGTAGATCGACGTCTTCTCCCAGCTCATTTGCAGCCTATGGCTAGTAATTGTAATTGGAGCCGAAAGTGACACATATGTACTGACGCCCTCGCTGTTCAGTCTTCTTCGGGTATGCGGGAGAGCCCAGGGAAGGTACTTGGCATAGCAGCCGTGCACTAGCACTTCAGAGAGCTTAGTCGGTCCTATCGACGGGCAGGTAGTGCAGGCGAAAGTCGTGTACGGCATGCGGAGATATTCCTTGGAAAGCGTGACATCGTAGATGTGATGCTGAGTAGGAAGCACTTGCTGGAGTTTGCGTGCCTTCTCCTCTTCGAGTACCGCTAGAATGGCCTCTTCCTTGGCATTGACCCATGCAGCGATTTCTCCACGGATGTTGTCCAAGTTCTCTGCCCAGATAGTCTTCTGCGCATCCTCGTCGCCATTGACGAAAGTTGGATTAGCTGCTAGGGCCTTGCAGATGTCTAGCTCAGCCATATCAGCAAGACGAATTTGTCTCGCGAGACCCTCCGGTATTGGTAGAGTGACGCGGAAGCTGTCCAGAATGCCTCTGATTCGACTATTCTCCGGATCATAGTACGCCGTCATGTGTCTTCTCTCCTCCTGGACAGGATTCAGTTGCTCAATCAGGCGGTCTTTCAATCTTGCAAAGTCCTCATCATTCATGTCGCGTTCTTGCGTTTCCTGTGGCGTCGAGAGAGCCATCAGTTATATCCAGACGTACTGTAATCACCAGCACCTACGATAAGATCGCAAGCACGAGGACAATCATCGAGGTCGCTCAGAAAAGTTTCCCGCCCTTCTTGCTCGAATTTGAGAACAACACTACAAGCAAGGTTTCAGCGAAGTTTCGTGCTATGCCAGATAATATCTGTACTTACAAAACCTTGTTTCTGTTAAATCTCTCCTCTGCCTCGACGATTTTGCGTCTCGATTCCATGTGGGCCAAGCTAGCTTTTGCTGATTCAAAGGCGAAGCGTGCAGCCATGAACGCTTTTCTCTCTTTGATTTCCTCCTCTCCCTTGTTGAAAAATGCATTTATCATTCTTGTGTTTAACTTTACCTCCATCTCATATTGCAGAGCTTTGTCAAACAGTGCCTGACAGGTCGGTCTATGATACCATTTTGCTGCCTTTGCTGCCTTTCTGCCTCTGTGCGCCGTCTCAAGTTGGGAAAGGATGTCGTAGAGGCGAGGATCTGCGTCTCCAGACCATGCGTCTTGAAGCGATTGCAGTGTGCAGAAATCTTTGCCATAGCAATCTCCACAGATTTTCGCGGTCAGGGAGCCTGTGCCCACGGTAAAGCTGTTCTGAGGACAGAACTGGAAGGCACGTACGGCTTCAGGTCTCATATTGCTTCGACGCGTTTGTAAACTTACCGAGCACGTGGGATCGAAAAGAAAAGCTGCATATGCCGGTTCTGAAAGGTAGCTTGGACAGGGAGGAAGAGAGAATTCGCCTGCCTTGAAGGATGGTTGATCCCACTCGTACAGACCCTCGATATCATCCTCAGCAATAGTAAAAGATAGTGTCTTCCTGCTTGCAATCCATATGGCCTTTGAGGCTTTGGAATGGAAGAACATCTTGAAGTCGAAACATGTTCTGCCGAGGTACAGCAGTGAGAGGGGATGGCATTCAGCAAAGACCTGCGGGGGCTCATTCAGCGGGGAACAAAACAGTAACAGAACCACCGCACAATAGCGAGCAGATCTAGCGGCAGATTCAGGATGGAGGCGGTCTGCGGCTTGCGCACGGTCCCCGGTGTTGCGTTTTTTCTTGATCCGTTTGCCCAGGCCAGCAAAGACTGGTTGGAGAAGGACTACTGTAGTGCAATGTCTGGGTCTGGGAGCTTGGGAGCTGCTCCGGATCTACTTCGAGTTGTCACCATTGCTCCCCCCTGTTTCGCCTGGACAGTTGGTCAGGAAGCAAGAGGTATAAAGCGAACTTGCAACCGCAAAGGCAAATGGGCATGACATCATGCTGTAAAGTATCTACATCCTGACTGTACTCGCAGCAGACGGCCATTCTGCGCATCCTCGTTCAAGACGCGTCTACTATTCGCGGGTAACCAGAAACCGAGAAGTAGCGAGCTCCTCAGCGAGCTATATCAACAAGTGTATCGAATAGACTAATATACTGGCCTGCTCGCTCAAACTAGTACCCAAATTAGGAGTAGCCTGCGGTGGATCACTCCAACTACCAGCCGTCAGACAAATCCCCATCCATCAAGCTGTCCATCATCATGTCAGCGTCGATGTCTCCCATCATTCCGCCATGCATGTAGTCCAAGTAGGAATCAAAGCTCTGGTCCGAGTCGTACTCGAAAGGGTCGCCCCAGCCAGTACACTGTGGCGGCGTAGGAGCATCGTCGTTGATGTCGGCCGCCAGTCCTCCTTCTGGAAGGACATAGGTGAAGCTGTCGTGGAGCTTGGGAATCTGATAGCCGTATGCTCCACAGTGAGATTTGTACTGATAGCGTATTTTGACATTAGCCCCGCGCACAATATTGACTTGCTGCTAAGACTAAGCTTACAGACGAAGATACAGCCGTCCCTTCGCGCTCTGCACTGCCCTCGGCGCATTGCAGGCACCGAAGCGTACCCTTCTTGTTTTGCATCGCGGCTATGGTTTTCGGAGGCTCCCCGCCAACCTTCACTATGGCATTGTAGATTGCCTTGCCGATGAGCGTACTCTCCCAATCTATTGTCAGGAGCGCTTTCTTGATATCCAGTGGTGATTGTAAGACGACATGCGTATTATTGCCCGTTTCCTGGAGTCGGCCTCGGGTGTGGTGGAGATTATAAGACGGGTATGCGGCAAAGCAGTCGTGGACCAGCATCTCTGAAACGTGAGAAGCGAGGCCGCACTCTTCACACAAAAGCTGGACGAACGGCTCTCGTAGCACTTCTGAGGACAGTACGATGTCGTTGGCTTGCTCTGGAAGATCTCCATTGCTTGACGCGAAGGCTGTCGAGTCCTGAACTACCCCGACAATTTCTTGTTCTCTTGCTGTAATCCACGCAGCGATGTCGGTGTGCACATTTTCTAGGTTCGCATCCCAAATAGTTTGTCTGTCGGACTCGCTGCCATTGATAAAGGCTTGATCGTCTGATAGCTTCCGGCATATCGGAAGCTCAATAAAATCAGCCAAACGGATAGGTATGGCCAGAGCATCCAAATCCAATAGCGCGAATAGGTGTTCATCCATAAAGCCTCTGATGCGTGTGTTCTCGGGATCGTAATAGGCGGTCATGTATCGCCTCTGCTCCTGCACCGGCTTCAGATACTCGATCAATTCCGATTTGATCGTTGCATAAATGGCATCATCCATCTCTCGCTCTTGCCGTCGCTGTACATCAGAAGATGTCAGTATCATTGTTGGAATAGATCTTTTACGCTTACGATCAGTTGCGAAGCATGCAGTGAATCATCGATATCAGTCTCGAAAGATTCGATGCCTTCGATCCCCAAGCGCATAACGACGCTGGTACAAAACAGTCAATCTGTAAGGAAACATTGACATAGGCCTTGCAAAGCTCACAATTGTTTGTTGTCTTTAAAGAGTTCCTCTCTCTCCCTATCTCTCTTGCATCGAGCAATATGGCCAAAGTTGATTTCGGCTGCGATGAAGGCAGCATATGCCTTCCTGAAAGCTCGTCGTTCTTTCATTTCTTGCTCGCCTTTGGCGAAGAAAGCGTTTACCATTCTGACGTTGAACTTCACCTCGACTTCATATCGAAAAGCACGATCAAAAATCGCCTTGCATGTAGGTTGATGAAAGACTCTATCATTTGCTTTCGGCTTCCTGCTGCTGTATTCTTCTGCGATATTTGGGAGCATGGTATAGAGCCGAGGATCTGCATCTTGTTTCCAGTCGGCTTTGAGCGTCTTCATTGCAACGAAACTTGTGCTCTGACGACAATCCCTGCAGATGCGGATTGCTCTATATCTCAACGTCTCATCCTCGAGATTGCAATACTGAATAATCAGAGGGAATGCCTTAACGTCTATCGCGCTCGATTCGGTCGACGCGCTTACCATGCACTTGGGTTCGCATATGAAAGCGGCATAAGCAGGTTCTGAGAACCATACGGGGCAATGAGGCAGCTGGAACGCGCCTGTCTGCGGCTTCGGATCGTCCCACTCGGGTACCATCTTTGCTTCTTCCTCGGTTATGGTGAATGACACAGCCTTCCTGCCGGCATGCCATATCGGCAATGAAGCTTCCGAGAGGAAGAAGGCCTTGAAGTTATGACATGTTCTGCAGATCTGCAATAGGTCCAAAGGGTGACAGAGGGAAAAGATCTAGCGAGACGGATGGCATCAGGGCGGGCGCGATGACGAGCGATGACAGAATAGCAGTCGCACAATAGCTAGAAGGTCCAGAGGCAGATTGAGAATCGGTGCATTCGTCTGAGATTTGCGCACGATCCCAGACTTCTTCTTGCTAGATCCGCTAGCCCAGGCAAGGAGCGACTGTCCAGAGAATGTCTTGTGAAGTGCGACATCTGCATCCGCCTGCTTGGGCGCGGCGCCTGACTTTGAGCGAGTCGTTATTCCCATCGTGGAGTCGGTCAGACGTCAAGAGAAGCAGCGTTTGACGTTCAGAGGGTCAAGAATGAACAGACAATCCGTATGGTCATTTGGGAGATTGGTCAGAATACAAGGCAAGAAATTGCCGTATGGCTCGGTCTGCTTTATCGCGTTTGTTATCATCTGCTTGTTTCGCGTACTGACACTGAAAAGCTGCACGATCTGCATCTATGACAACCTACGGAGCCTCTACTTCTGCGTCTGCATCTATCGCGCGACCTGGACAGGCCGCAAGCTCTGGCGGACGTCTGGTCTCTGATATCACTCGCATTCAGCAAGGCGGGCGAGAAGTCAGTCGCAAATCGCCCACAGAGATATGTGCTGACGCCTCATGAAAGATAAGCTACGAATGGTCGGTGTCTGTGAAAGCTCTTCCTGAAACCGGTCAACGGCTCCAAGGTCCCGAATTCGGTCAGAGATGGGCTGTAAGTCCAGGCGCACAGAGTACTGGAAGAGGTGCTGACGCCATAATAAAGGTGCATCTCTATAGCGACTCCGAACCAAATGGCCGTGGTCGAATTGGCTTTTACCTGGATCCTATCTTGACACCTGCTGAAGACACGACTGGCTGCCGAAGACACATAGATGCCATACTCAATGTCTGGCTGAATGATCTGGATCGTCCTCTGCGGACCAGAAGTCTCAGCACACGCATAGACGAGAGTAATGAGCAGTACGGTTGGCCAGACTGCGTGGAGCGACGCGATCTCGACTGGAGCGCGCAAATTGTGCGTAGTGACGCTCTTTGTTTCCAGACGAGTGCTCATCGGACTATCTGATCAGCAAACAGTCATCTTCAAGTTGGTGATCAGGGAGCCTTCGATTCTATCTAAAGCTCCAGAAGACAGTCAGATGGAGATCAACATCAAGCCTCAACGAGTAGCTGCGGTCGTAATCGACTGCTGTGATATAAGGGCGCTACCAGATGTCCACTTCAACATTCGGGGGCGCAGCTTGATTGCGTTTTCTGGTCATCTCCGCTACTCGCCGTATCTCACAAAACGTATGTCGTCGTACTGACACGCAGATACACGCTGACGGAAGTATCTTTAGTGCTGGACTCGCCTTTCGCAGAGTTTCCTCTATACGAGGGTCTCAGGATGTTTCCGGAAGGCGAGCTAGATCATCCTTTGCAGTCTATGGAGTCGCCGGCATCCACTAGCAACGTTACTCTGGAGGATCTGCAAGCAGAAGACTCGGATAGAGAGGATGAAGCCGACTTGGACGACGAGCAACCAAACAATCCAGCAGTATGTCTCGTTGCCTTCTGGATTTTGCATTCGCTGAGAGACCATAGTTCGAAGCTCTGAAGCCTTTCATGAAGCAGATCGAGGTGAAAGACTTCAGCTACATCACCTTTAGAGCGCTTCTCCAGTACGGGCATAGCGGGATGCTCACGTTCGCGCCGCTTTCTTCGACTTTCCGCAAATCTACGCTACCTCGACTGCAGAAGCTTGTCAAGAGCGAGACGGACAGCAAGAATCGCGTGCGCATAACTCGATTAAACGCAGCAGCCATCGAGCATGCATCTTCCACATTTGGTCCGCTGAAAGCGATATCTGCTTCACCTAGTAGGTTCACTTTTATACGCTCTGATGCCGGTCTGAAATTTGTCTGCAGAAAGCATGTATCGGATAGCAAGAGTGCATGATGCGCCTCTTTTCACTCAGAAATGCTTCGAAGCGGTCGTAGCTGGCTGGTGTCCAGAAGCGGTGCTGGAAGAGCTGTCACTGCGCTTCTACCGAGTCTATGCATCGGTCTTTCTGCCAAAGGCGAAGGAGTTCCTTGTGGATAATTGGGTAAGTAGCCCACTTATTGCTTGATATCGGCTGATGTCTTGTCAGGAGGAAATCTCGGCGTCTTCGACCTTCGGCGCAGATCTGGCAGCTGTCTTTGCTAGTGGAAACGCACAGCTCATTGAGGCCGTCACAAATGCTTTGGGATCGCTCAAAGGCGATAAAGAGAGCAAGCGGCGGCGTGTAGCGTGATAGCAGGCAGTCAGTTTCTACCACAAATGCTCCGTTTAACAGCACTCCCTCGTTGAAGACTGCTTGCCGGCAGGGGAGTATGTGGCAAGGCTCTGCCAGGCAGCAAAAACCCTTGCAAACGGACGAAAGACGCACTAGTCAATTGAATGCGCATCTTCTTTCGGCAGGAGGAGGTCTCAATATTTGCAGCTTTCCAGACACCTAGTAGCAGGTGGTCATTGCGAGTGGAACGCAGACGACATCGCCTCTGTATTGCGACTTGACGGTCGCCACAGGGTCTCAGGATTGCAAGAGACGGAATGTAGCTGTGATACTTCAGGAAAGCTACAGGGTTGTGATTCAGCGTGGCCAACCACATGCGCTCGCACATTGGGGGCCGAGCGCCCTACGATAATTCCTCCTCTCCGCTTCCCGATGACTCCTCACTTTCCTGATTCATGTCTCTCTTTCTTTTCTTGGAGTCTGCCTGTTCACTTGCCAGACTCTGCATAGCGGCGGTAACGGCGTCTTTTAGATCTTCGTTTTCGCCTGCAAAGTTCGCGCCTATGCCAATCTTGAATTGCGGATGTGCGCAGATCGTGGCCTGCGTAAAGCATTAGTGGGTCGACTCGTTATGTTTCGTCGAACCCAGTTCTCAATCAAGTATTCTGGGGAAGCGTCCATGAAGCGGCTCGCAAATGTATGGTAGAACGGGTCTTGAAGTTCTTCCAGAATGCATTCAACTGTGCCACCCCAGGGTAATCGCATCATACGCTTGGTCCCTGAGTTCCTGAACCAGCAGCTCTGCAATTACTCAGATATACTTGTCTGCTTGTACATAAGAGATTAGCGTACTGTCGCTCATTCTATACATCCACTCTGCGCAAGCACTTTCAGCAAAGAACGTTATTAGGGTAGCGAAGGCACTGACTGGGAGAGCATGCATAAGATAGGACCACGGGCTTGAACCAGCAAGTATAATCTGTACATACTTTATATCTCGTCTGTATCTGTTAGCTTCTCACAGAAAACACCGTCTTCTCACCCAAAGGCCAAGGGCGGAGCGAACTGCGTTGCTGTTTCACGAATATACGCCAACACATTTCCTCGTTGTCCGTTTACGGCTCACGTTTTGACGAGCTTTTCGCTAAACATACAGGAAGCCTTCCGCATCAAGCTATATTGTAGCCAGCGTCCATAACAAAGTCCGTACCGTTACAGTAATCGGAAGCATCACTCGCGAGATAAAGAACAGCCGATCCAACCTCATCTGTTCTTCCGAATCGTGTCCACGGAGTTTGAGATCGGTAGTTTTGGCATTTGTTAGGGTCCGCACTGGGAAAGGTAGAATATTAAGTGTGCGCTATGTGAGCAGTATGCGATCCTCGCCAGAGGCTGACTTACAGTTCGCTGGCGTTGATGGCTGTTGCGATGATGCCGGGGCTGACGGTCACACATTTGATGCCACGACGTCCATAATCCTGTCGAGTAGCTCAAGTATTAGCATGTATTCCCGTTTCAGAGTCTCCAATCGACTAAGTCATGCGTCGGACTTACGACTGCGAGAGCTCTATTCATTGCTACGAGTGCGCCTTTCGAGGCACAGTACGGCTAGTAGAGTGTGATCACAAAAATCTATGAGCTATACAGATCTTCATGTATCACCACAGAAGCACCACATACCGCTTTTTCAGGTGCCCCATGATGGGCAGCATTCGATGCTATAGTGATGAGCGTTCCTCGAGTGCCACCCTCCCTTGCCTGTTGCTTCAGCATATACGGAATAACAGCTCGGACTCCTGTCAGAAAAGTTTGATAAGCCTTTGCATGGGGTAAACTTTGCTTCGGGTAGACCTCGCTGGACACCGGTGGCTCCACTTACCAAGGAAGACAGATTGCACGTTGACGCTCTGGTAGAGATGCGTAGAAAATGGACAGATTATAAAGTTTGGTCAGATTTGAGGGCGCATTATTAATGACAAATCATTCCAAATCACCATGACGAGTTGCCATTGGGCGAGTCTGCAAACATGTCCAACAAAAGATATCGACAGGGAGATACATTGTCGTCAGAATGGCTTATCGGGAATACCAAATATTGTAACGTACGTTGTCTCGTGGAGGTCACCAACCTTGCCGAGTATGCCTGCATTGCTTACAAGGCTTGATACGAGGAGCTTCAGATGAGCCGCAAAGTTGCAGCAGCAGCACTAGATTAGACCCACATATCGATGCGACCGGTGAGCTCCAATGCAGCTTTGACAATGGCCTCCCAGACAGCCTCGGTCGTCACGTCTCCTTGCACAAACGCGCACTTGCGCTTGTATGTCTCGCAGACCAGGTCATGGGTGTATCCTTGTCCATCATCGATTCCCTGTTGTATGGATGGCTCATCGTCAGTTGCGGAAACGCAAGGATTTGTTTGGGATGGGAGGGAAAAGGCGAAAGCAGCGGGAAGACAGCAGGAAGGGCAGGGAAAGCTCTTGATGTGCTCCGATACTATCTAGGGCTGTCGCAAGGGATGAACTGAGGCATCAAGTGACCAACCTTTGGCTGGCCGTGATGCAAGTCTACGCAAACGACTGTTCAGACAACCTTTATTCAATTACTTGCTCCGAAATCTCAACGCCGACGAAATACTAGCTTACTATCTGCACCAGCTTCCGCGAGTGCTATAGCTATCCCCCGACCGTTTCCTGTCGAGGCTCCAGTGACGATAGCAGTTCGGCCAATCAAGTCGTAGGTCATCTTTTATAACGGATTAATATGTTGCTGAATGTTCTGCAAATCGAGAGAGATGAATTTCGTGGCACCTCATAGGGAGGAAGCTCCGGAACCGGTTCGCTTGAACTCGCCCGGTCCCGGCTACCCGGCTTGCGAAAGTCGATATGATTTCTAGCTTTGACATATGAACTTATATGTATAAGAGCGCACTCAACAGCCGGCCTATCACATCTGTCTGCAACATCGCAAGCGCCTTACTATGCCACCTCTGCCAGTGTCTGTCCCATTTGGTATCTGCAGTCGCTCTCTAGGTCGATCCGCTGCCGGCCGTGAGTGTCGACAACCAGACAGCCCTCGTATTCGTGTTGCTAAAAGATCCGCTATCGCGTCACCCGTGTACAGACTACCTTCCCCAAATCCTTCAGGAGTGCGCCAATGCCGGTCTTTGGTCTGTCGAAATCGCCTATGAATGCTTGGAGGTCGGTTAGCATCGTACTACATACGCTCTATGGGCGCTTATATCACTGGATCTGAGCTTTCTCCTCATTTGTCGCTTTCTTTTCCTCCATCTGCAGGGGTATGCAAAGACGCTTCCCGTGTACAGAGACAACCCACGAGATGCGATTCGTGAATCTGCTCGATTCACAAGAGGTATCGCACTCGAGCTAGGTCTCGTGCTCGTCATTATGGATGCATTCGAAAATTACGAAGGACTGCTGGACAGACAAGAACATGCAAGGCTCGTTGATGAATTCCGCTTCTGGGTGGAGCTCTGCGGTATCATGGGTATTGAACAGATTCAAGTCCCTGCCAATCAACTCTCAGAGGCCAGCGGAGATTTGAATCTTATTGTGGCCGACTTGATCGAGATAGCCGAGATTGGCCTCTCAGTCATACCTCCAGTCAAGGTGCATCGCTTGTCTTACTAGCATATAAATCGGATCTCTAAACATTCTACCCACTTACGACACAGATCTGTTATGAGCCGCTTGGATGGTCTACCCACGTCAAGACATGGGAGCAAGCTCTGGACATTTGCCACCTTGTGCAAAAGCCCAACATTGGACTCTGCTTAGACACTTTCCATATTATTAGTCATCTATGGGCCAGCCCGTTGACGACGAATGGTCTCAGAGAACGCGGAGACGACGTTCTCAAGCAGTCTTTGGATGTGAGTCAAAACATACCGCCTACGCATTGATAGACTATTACTTATCAAACTCCGTTCTGGTGCCCTGCAATCTGCAGAGACTGAGCAAGATAGCAGCCAAAGACATTTTTGCATTGCAGATGAGCGATGGAGAACTCTTGGATCCTCCTATTCCTCGGCACAAGTACAACGAACCTCACCTCGACCCCTTGTTCGCTTGGAGTATGCATGGTCGACCGGCACCATACGAAGGCTACCATCCTGTAGCTCAGGTCTGTGAAGCAATCTTTGCGACCGGATTCAGGGGATGGACAATCATGGAGACGTTTGAAGATGAAGGCTTTGACCCTCGACCTACTATTTTGGCAGAGCGGGCTGCGAAAACAGTAACATCCTGGCAGAGACTAACAGCAGAGTTGGGACTAGCACCTCGTAAGCACCATTCAGAACATTATCTAAGAGACGAAGTGCTCATGCATCAAGGGATCCACAGTCCGTGCTCCGGTACCAAAAGGCCAGAATAAGCTCGGCACATGCAGTGTCAATCTGGGAAGTTACGAGCACTATACGCTGGAAGGTATGCTGTAGCGGACGAATCAACACGCTTAGACTATCAAGGGCTGACGACACCCTCTGTACGTTGACACCTTGCAGATAAGCTCCACGCCGCTGCATCAGCTGGCCATCAAAGCATAGATCTTTACGAAGATGACTTCCTATACTACATGTCTCACCAAGAAGGAATTAATCCGAACAATCTCTGGGAACCCAATCCGGTCCATCTTCATCATGCTAAGAAGATTGGCGATCTTTGTGCCGGACTAGGCATGGAAATCATATGCTTTCAGCCACTGATTGATGTCGAAGGTCTCATCAAGCCGGAAGAGCGACAAGCGGCAATCGAGCGGGTCAAGAACTACTTCCCATACATGCGAGCTCTTCGGACCCAGGTCACGTATATAACGACAAACAGGCGCTACGACTTTGAAAACATTACCTCAGATATGGACATAATTGCAAAGGACCTGGCTACTTTCGCAGACATGGCGGCGGCTTATGCTGCAACAGATGGCGGCCCGATGCTATACATCGGTTACGAGCACCTCTCATGGGGCTCGCATATCAACACCTTTGATAAGACCTGGGAAGCCATAGCGGCAGCAGACAGGCCTAATCTAGGTTTCGTATTCGATACCTTCAACTTCTTAGCTGTCGAATTCGCCAACCCCTACAACCCTGCTGGTCATGGACGTATACACGATACCCTGGAAGAATCAATAGCTGCTGTTCGCCAGCGGCTAGCCAAACTCGTCAAGCTGATTCCAGGCGACAAAATCTACGTTTGCCAGGTTGCAGATGCGAAGCTCGTAGATCCCAAGTCTCTTCCTGCGCCTACGTCCTCCGGCGACAAGTGGACTGAATCTCACGAGCCTCCATATCGGTTCTGGTCGACTGCTCACCGTTTGTTCCCGAATGAAAGCCATCTGGGCGGCTACATGCCCGTAGCCGACTGTCTAGCTGCCATCCTAGCTACTGTACGTATATGAGTCTGCTCTTTGAGTCGATCATCGATGAATATGCCTCTGTATCTGTATCAGGGCTACAAGGGCGCTTTCACACTGGAGATCTTCAATGATTCCATCCACGAGAAGGGACTCGATGTCGTCGCAAATCATGCTCAGCGAGCCTATACTGGTGTGGCATCATGCGTGGAAGAAGCCAAACGTAAGTTCTCGCCTCCTTCGGAACCGAGTCTCTGGCATCGATGCTGAGGTTTTCACATTCTCTCTAGTCGTAAAGGCTTTCTGGTAGGCCAGACAAGCTGATAATTTTGTAAAGATTAGGGATATCTTGGCCAAGACGTTGTAGCCCGGATTCAAGCGATAATTGATGGGATTCTGCGATAGTCCGCACGTTCCGTATCGTTGCGCAGACCACTGAAGTACTCTCCTTGGTCATGATTACAGGGACGGCGACATGCAGAAAGCTTCCGTACATGCTACAGCCAGTCCACCTAGCATGCTAAGTACATATTTTATTGGAACATCGACCTCACAGCGAGAGGACCGCTTTCTTCATATACATGACAAACTAATCTACAGCTACAAGTAAAGCCGAGTCTGCTTTATGTGCTGCGAGGAATGGCGCCGGAGCATGCTGTTGGGTCGTATAGACTGTTGTTTCCGTCAGGCAATGATACAGGCGCTCCTGTAAATTGCACCTCCCGAGTGTACCTGCTGCCGAATTGACCCAAGTTCTCAGCCAACATTTGCGTAGCCAGCACTTTGGAGAGGATGCGACATAGCGCAAAATGGCCAAGCATCCAATACATTCTAGGAATGCCGCTCTCACGAGCTACGCTGCGAGTCTCTCCCTCCTCATCCAGGCCGAAGACTGGCTTCATGTGCTYGACCCATGCTTCACCCAGCGTAGCCCGAACATTGTCTTCGTACCCGCAGTACCCAGTGCAGAAGATGACGGTGTCATAAGATGCACTTGACCCATCCTTGAAATAAACAGTCTTGCMATCGAAGCGGTCGATCTCTCCAGCTTTGACTTTGATGGTGCCGTCAATCACTTYCGCCGATGCCCCGACGTCGAAGTAATAGCCGCCAGCCTTCTCTAGAGCAAGCCTCTGCCAACCTGTTCCTTCGGGGCCGAAKGTCGTTTGGAAGCCAGCTTTCTTCAACCCATCCAAGAGTTCCTTATCTTGTGCTGCCAGCTTTGGGATGAGACGCTGGTGATGAAGAAATAGCACCTGCTTTGGTATAGACTCTAGCATCCGGTCGGCCACTTCATTCGGCGGAGATTYCTCGCTATAAAGCGGCGAGTGGAACACTGGACAAACAACCGTGAAAATATACGACGATAAGCTGTGCGATCATTTTTGTGGTCTTTGACTAGGGCGCCTTACTAGGCATGCCATTCTCGACAGACATGATAAAGGTGGGAGATCTTTGCAGAATTGTGGCCTGGGCGCCATGGTTGACGAGATCAAGCGAAATCTGCAGGAAGATTCGTCAAGGAGGTCAGTACGTCAGATTGTACCGTCTAGCTGCCGCAGCTTGAAGGACTCGGCTCACATCATGGCCCGAGGTGCAAGATCCGACCACGAGCGCGTTCGTGCCTTTCGAAGACGAGCCAGTCTTGTGCTTGGAGGAGTGTACGAGCTGTCCTCCAGCTTYACTGAAGCTTTCTTGTCCGGGGTATCTATTATTCCAGCAGATGTCAGATCAGGTAAAATATGCAGACGTAGAAAGTAAGGCGCTGTCAAGCCTACTAACGGAGGCGGCAGTCTCGGTCGTCCGCCACTCATACCAGTTGCTAATACGATATGTCCAACTTTCATTGTTCTCCGTGCCCCCTTCCGCATTACGGTGACCTTCCATTGCTGGGTTGCGGCTTCATACGTTGTTTCTCCAGGTAGCATGCACGACTCAGTCCTGCTTGATGAGGTCCAGCGCATCCACGTATGACTCGAACCAGTTGGCAATCTTGCCAGCAGGGGAGAAGATTGGCCAGGTGGCTGGTAACGGCAGGAAGCTCATATGGTTGGCATAGACAGGCTGTAGTGCGAGAAACATAGTTATCAGTCGCCATACAGTAGCAGATTCTCTTATGATAGACATAGTCGACTGACATCACTGCAGTGCCAACAAGATTACAGGTCAGTCTGTGAAAAGACGTGCAGATCTCGCGAAACACGGCCATGACTCACTGTAAGGAAAGGCTTTCATACCGGAGTCTCCAATTATCGCCTATGCGCTTCTCTGTATCGATGACCAAAGCCTTGAGGCCTACTGMTTGTAAGCGAGCAGCCAGCTGGAGACCGTTGTGACCTGCTCCGACTGTGAATGAGAAGTGATTAAAAAGGATGTCGTTCGCTTGCACAGGCTGAGGCTCCGCTCACTGATGAGCACATCGGGATCCTCGTTCGCCAGATCGACTTGAGCTGACCGCATGTGGTCCCAGCCTTGCTTCGAGCTGTGTCCGCCTCTGATCCTATTATGACCGGTCCTTTCAGGATGACCATGGACGCCTTCAAGCAGTGTGAGCAGCGKGAAGGCTTTCCAGCACGGTTCTTGTAGCCGTCTATCGAAAACCAAGCGGGCGACTCCCGTAGCAGGGCCAAGGACTGTATTAAAGTGAAAGTGAAGCTCGATGTAGCTGTAGTCTTCGAAAAGGTGAATCAAGGCTGGCCGAGGCTCCTTTTTCAGGTTGAGGTTGCTAGGCCGGACAATCGACAGCCTGTCTTGCGCAGCTTGGAGGATCTCAGACCGCCAAAGCGTTCTGTAGTCGTTTGCTGCAAGTGAAAAGGCAGACAGCGTCAGCTAGGCCGCCGCGACTGGTAGAACGAGCTGAGCCGGCAGCTGGACCAACGAACTAAACGCTATGATATCTCTCCAGAACCCTTGGTCAATCCAGGCGCCCCGGAAGGCATCAGCGTCGATATTTTGAGCAGCGTGCGCCAGTTGTGTGAGCCAGTCGTGGGCGACATCTTGAATCTCTTGCTCAGACAGATCGGGCGGGCCGCCATGCAAGAACTCCCATGTTGGCAGCGCTGGGCTTCGTTTCGCGGAATGTAGCATACTCTTGTCCAGTAGGCTTCGAAATGATCAGTCCCGACAAGAATCTATACGTCTCCATCCTCGTCGAGCTCGCAGAATCTCGAAAACCGGTTCGATGGTCGGGCAGCCAAAATTACTTTACCAGACTAGCTTTAGGCACGTACGCTACAGCGGGTCGAGCGTTCCTAAGCAAGCCTTGCTCTCATACTGCTCAAGCCGTCGTCTAGCAATACAATTCTGTCCTATGTGGCCGGCAGCGAATAGCCAAATCTACAGGGCAAAGGTAGGGAATAGCAAATTGGCCCTCGTCTTGGTCCATCTCTCTGCTCGTGTTATCCTCAGATGATAGTCTTTGCGAGGGGATATCTCGTCGATTCGGGAAAGAAGTCTCTGTTGGTCGCGACAAATGCAGGTCATTACGCCGTGCTGCGCGGATTTTCGAGTGAGGTTCCGAGACTAACCTGTGGAACATGAGTTCTCGATGACCCATCTCAACGATACGCAAGCGATCTCGATCCATGAACTTGTACTCGTCGTCCTTCAAGACTCCCTGAGTCTTGGGGTCATAGAGGATCCTCCAGTATGCCTTGTTGTGCTCCTCATCTTGGAAAACAAGTTCTGCAACCGCGTCGTACTCGATGCCCTCTCCGTTTGTAGCTGGCTGGACCATCTTTTCTGCCAGATTCGGGCCTGTCCGTGTTACATACATACGAGTATGGCTGAGAGGCGTGTAGTCGCCTGCAAGCTCGCGAATGAGTGGCATGTGGACGTTCTCATAGTGGTCATGGAAGGCTTCGGGCGACATGCCCTTCTTGCGGAAAACGGTGATGAGGACGGTATAGGTCATTCTGTTTGTGGTATTGAAGAAGAGAGCTTTAGTACTATGAAGGGGGGACTTAACAAGCACTCGAGATGAGCAAAGCGTCCGAAAGCCTTTGCAGCTATTCTCCAGACCGGTTCGCTAACCAATGAAAGTCCTGGATGAGCCGGTCGATGACAAGCCGGAGCTCCGACAGCTGACGTATCAAGGAGCAGACTAGCAAGCAAGCACCGGCACCCAGGAGTGCACACATCTCTACACACGAACATAATCACTGAAGACGCTGACAGTGGCGTTGTTCTCAGCCAGCATGTACCGCGAATGTCCGAACAGGGCTGACTCTTGAGTTTAGCATAGACATATTTTGCTTATCTAACGATGCAGATATGTTGGGTCCTGACTACAGTACGACACAGGCTATAACCACCGTCCAGCTGACGAGCCGGCCCGGTCGACCCCGCTCCCCTGCAAAAGCAAAGAATGTGAGGAAAGATTCCTTCTTCGCATTGCCTTGGTCGACACTGCATAGCGACCTTGAACAGCGCAAGTTGTTTGAAAGCGCCAGTCAACATCACGTTTTAACGCTCGTTACGCCTGCAAGATGAAAGTAAGTAGTAATATTCAGCATCGCATTGAGCTATAAAGGCTTATGAGCTGAGTTATACTTCTTTATCCTTGGTCTTTGGTGATGCTTTAGCCCTTCGTATACAAAGCCTTGCCAGTCTCGGTCGTTTTTGGGTTTGGAACCAGCACGCAGATAGCTTCTCAAGTGAAGGCACTTGGATGTGTATGTCTACGGCGGATCCATAGCGAGACATCAGTCCTTATGCTTAAGCCTCGTGCTCACAGTCAAGAGTCCTCATTCTCACCACACCGTTCCAAAGCGAGACCGGCGCTGCCATCAAGGCCCAACTCGTGCGGCCTCTTCAACAAGCTTTGGGACAAAATTGTAGCTCAATGTCTCGTCTGATACAGGGAGAGCTCGGCGTCGGAATGTTCACTGAAGCCGCTATGCACACCCCCATGGAAATAACCAAGAAAGCTTTAGCTGTAGCTACCGAGCTCAAAGTGGATTGTGTTGTGAGTAGACCTATGGGAAGGGTGCTGAGTACTCTGCTGATGCTATCCTGCTTGCAAGGTCGCTATCGGTGGCGGATCTACGATAGGCTTGGGCAAAGCGATAGCGCTTCATTCAGATGGCAGGATCAAGCAGATCGCAGTTCCTACCACCTGTGAGGCGTCTTGCGGTGGGAATTAGCCTAGGATTGATCCACGCTGACGCAAAGACTACCGTTATTCCTCCCTTTTCACCGGTACAGACGCTGGTTCCGAGGCTACACCGATCATTGGACAGAGCGAGACAAATGAGCAAGGCGAAACTATCAAGACAACTCAGAAAACTGACAAAGTGTGTTTCAACCGCTCGACAGTCTTGGCCGGGATATCGCTAACAACTTGTGCGAAAGGTTTTACCGCAAGCCATAGTATACGATATCGACTATACGATGACTCTTCCTCCTCAAATGACCGTCACCAGCGGGATCAATAGTATAGCGCACGCCGTCGAAGCTTTATATGCCCAAGATGGCAACCCAATTCATTCTTCGCTAGCTGTACAAGGTATAGAGAGCTTGGTGCAGGCTATTCCCAAGATTATACAAGATCCGAAAGATAGGGAAGCACGCTCGAATGCTTTGTTTGGGGCGTGGTGTGGAGGAACGGTTCTAGGAGCATGCGGAATGGGCTTACACCACAAGGTGACCTAATTTCTACTGCTTCGATGTGTCAGCATGCAGGCTGACAAATTCCCTTGAAGCTTTGTCATACATTGGGCGGATCATTCGGCATGCCACACGCAGAAACGCACACAGTCATTCTACCACACGCAATGGCCTACAACGAGCCATACGCGAAAGAGGCTATCGCACGCGTCGCAGAAGCGATGGGCAGTACGAATGCCGCCCAGAGCATTTTCGATCTGGCGAAAGATAATGGAGCGCCTTTCTCGCTGAAAGCGTTAGGGTTAAAGGAGGAAGATATTCCGAGAGCTATAGAGATCGCTTGTCGAGCCCAGTAGTAAGCTTGCAGAGTATTCAGCTGCCTCGCTAATCGTTTGGTTAATGAGAATTTGCAACAGTCCTAATCCAGCACCTCTTGACGAAAAGAGACTGCATACCCTTCTCTACAACGCATTCCATGGCATCAGACCAGCCTCAGAGGAAGCTAGGCTGTAGGGCAAAGTGGTCGTGACAGGTCACTTAACGTAAGGGCAAGCGCGAGAGCACCATATGTACACGTTGCTCAAACATGCTTGCAGCTCAATCGTTCCTGGGATGAAGAGCAGGCAGGTTATGCATGACTATAGATAGATACAACAACTTGACCAGATATTTTTGTCATTACTACCAGTCTCCATCGAATTGAATCGGGATTAAAGTCGTTGACTGATCTTCCACGACCTTCATTGCCTTCTTGCGCATATAGAATATCGGACAATCTCTATTTTGACATACGACATCTTGATGTAAGGAGCCTTGACACCGCCGGCAATTTGTCCAGAGTCGAGCGTGCATCGCTTCCGCAGCTGTCGTCCACATCAACTACAGAATAGAATGTCAGCGAAGCTCATAGTCACAATACGTGCTCTCCTTACGTGTTTTTGAGACAGTTCCGGTGTTCTCCTTTCGCTTTGCAGTTCTTTGCGGACGGCATCGTCTGTGTAAAATTCCCTCAGCACACAAATCAGCATAGTAGAAGTTCCACATACTGCTTGCTCCTATTTGCTGGTTGCTGGGATGTTTGTGTTGGACCACTGAGTACTGGAGCAACGATTGCAGGCAGACGATAGGCTCTGCGAACCTGAGCGAGTAGCGTTGCGGGACGTTCTTGTAGGCGCATGGCTGGCCAAAGGGTAGGTAGCGGGAGATTGAGCATTGATAAAATCTTGAGATGAGCTTTTGTACGGAAGAAGACTGTCACCACCGTACTGATAGCAGTCTAAGGGTCTTCGAAATGAATGACACCAGTAGAAAAGTTCCAATCTTCACTCTTGACGCGAGGTCGCAAAGCCGCAGCAAACAAATCCTTGACCCCCGACGAGACCGCCGAAAACTCTGCTTTCTTGTCTTCGCTACGCACTGGAAAATGATATTCGTATCGAAGAAAGGGATGGCAGTATACGGCGAATTGGCCGAACAGACGACAGGCGCATCGTTCTGTTTCATCGAATGGCGTCCATTTAGGGCGGAAGGACGCATCTTCCAGATAGCTTGAAAGCATCTTGTGCACCTTCTACGTTGTGCCAAGATCACAGTCAATGTATTCCCAAATGGAGGGGCATTGAGTGCTGCTGGTATCCAAGAGCGCAGCTGCAGACGCGTTGGCTTTGGCTGCCTTGGATGAACGATGAGTGGTCGCTGCTTTGAAGTCGAAACTTCGCCCATGTAGATTGATGGTAATCTTGAAGCCGTGACGGGCCCCTCCTCGTTGGCGAGTTGTGTTTGTTGCTAACGCTCTGTAAACATGCCATCGTACGCCACGTAGATCATACGTTCAGTATATATCGACATACTTTCAGTAAGTATGTTTGATGCGCAATCAAGTCCAGGCAGCTTCGCTTGCAGAGCCTTGACAAGGCGACCGTACTGCTGTTCTGGAGCGACATCATAGCTCCCATTCTCTACACTATGCTAGCCCGCAAAGCTCTTGATGAAGGCTCCCACGTATTTGGCCGGACACTACAGCCAGGCTGACAGGCGCTGATTCTTGTCACCGGTGGTTGGAACAAGCGCTCGAGGTAAAAGAGATGAGGATCCTCCATAATGTAGCATGACTTCGGGAAGCTTCGAATGTGCAACAGAGGGATTAGTTTTCGAAGTGATGCATGCAAGATGGGCTTGAGCATACCGGTCACAGGCGCCAGCCAACTTCGTCCGGCGATATCGACGGCAAGCTTGTCTCCGCCTTTGAGCAAAGATGCGAGTGTCTCTACATGGGCTTTGCGAAGCATGCCCGTAGGAAAATTCACTGAATTTAACGTCTTCTTGAAGAACAAGTCCTGCCGAGAGGTGTCAGCAAGGTCAGCCCTCCAGTAGGGGGGACTGCAACCTTACCCTGATCGCCGCATCTTCTTCCCCACTGATCTTTTCGCCAGCCAACTTGAAGACGAATGTGTCCTGCGGCGACCAAGCATCCGTCAGTAGATATCTGGCTCTAGCACAGGATCAAAGCGGCTTACATGGGCGTCGCTCCACCATGTTTCTTGTCTGCCTAACGTGTCTCCTTGTACAGTTTCGCCAGAAGGATGTTGTACTTCATGCATCTCGGTGTCGTTTGTGGTCGCCATTGCTTCGCGTGACGCTGTGTCATCCTCAGAATGAGGACTGCGTGAGCTACACTACAGGCAGAGACAGATGCTGAATGTTGTTCGAAGTCGAGTTGGCGCACCGAGGCCTGCTGGATGGCAGCGCTGCTGAGGGCTCCCCACCACGACGCTTCACCACCCTTAAAATGAGGAATGGATCAGCTACGCAGGAGAATGAAAGGCAGCGAGCAGACGCAGGACGGATAGTGAAAGAGGAGGGGTCGGTCGAGACTTTGACCTGTCTCGGCCAAAGTCAGCGGGTTCCGAAGAGAAAACGGACAAGGGTGGGAGCTGACCTTGCTGCTAGAATAGGTGATAGGATGATGCAGCTGTTGACTGCGCCTTGCGATGGATCCCAAAGATCGACCTGGTTAACCGAAAGAGCCGGGACTTGGGCGGATTTGACGGGTTTCGGGTGCTTCTTTCGCTGGGTTTGATGCTGTTTCCGCGCTGAATCTACTGTATCTTCAGTGAGCTTGCTGTCGTTGCTGTCGCTTTGCTGAGTTGGTGAGAAGCTGACCTTGAGCAGCCCTCCCCCTTCGCCTGTCTTCTTCCTGCCAAATTCTCTGACAGCTCATGAATCCAAGGCAGAGATGCAAGATTCGYSACGAATCTGAACGATGAAGATGATCTGCTGGCTCTCTCGCAAACTTCCGCTCGTTCGGCTGGCCCTTCTCTAGTGAAAGCCGACTTAGCAGCGATGTTTCTCATTTTGAGAGCATCAAYGCGGTCGCTGGRCTTCACCTCTGATATTGCCATGCTTCAAGAACGATATACACTCTCTCTTCTCTGCTTMTTCGATACCTGCGACCCGTGCGAACCTCCATGACCGGCCATTCAATATCTGCTTTTCCTACCTGCATCTACTTYWCCAACGAGCAAAACAAAAYCGATACACCACATCTCCTCATATCTGTCTCGCTCCGGAGCATCTCATATGGTTTTCAAGCCATAAGGCAAGGTGAGGCAGCGTCACAGACTGGAGCCAAACGATGCATATGCTAACGAGCTCTTTGATAGTGCATCCACATCTACAAGCTTCTTCTATCAGCTCTCCTCTACCATCCGTAGCGACCGCACCTGAAGAAGCGTCAGTCCTCTTTCAGAGGCTGGTAATTCTGAGCTTTCCGCTCACTCCGTGMCAAGCTTGTATCTGTATGGACAAGGAACGCAATCTCTCTATCCTCCTTAAAGCATATGGAAAAGGACGTCGCGTTTTCCAGCTGCTTTCGGAGTCTTCCCTTTCCTCCATCAAAGCTGCAAATACCCTGAAGCCTACGCAGTCAAGGCTTTTCGCTCATTGAGGAACTTCTCAGCCAAGTCATCACCTCAGCACCTCTCTGCAATGGTACTGCTCTCTTCATCTTTCTCACTTYYTCCTGAAACCAAAGCCGGCAGACAAGTCAAACTGGAAACTTCATGTTACAGGAGATTGGCAACAGAGGGAATGAGTTGTGCTTTASGAAACTCCTTGGAACGGGGCTCGACTGCCCAGTAAGGCAAAGTSGTGCCGTTAGGAGACAAGCATTGGCGAAGGAGCGGCGTATATACCAAGAGGCGCAGCATGTCTTGGTGGAGAGGAATTGGGAAAAGCTGCGATGCAGGAATTTATCTACATGTCACCGCCGTCGTCTCGTGTCTCTCAAGGCTCCGCCTTGGCGCGCACGTCAATACCAATCTTCCTCTTCTTCCCCTCGCCTGGACCGTCTTCGTCATCCTGCTCAGGATACCTGGGTACATCTTCCTCCCATTCTTCACTGCCACTGCTGGCATCGGACTCCAATCCTGGTCATACTCCGAAAGGGCCATGCAGAACACACTTGCTAAGGACTGGGCGTTCTTGATGAGATGCACAAGTCAGCTACGATGCAGCAGACTTGATTGGACCGCCTCACTGTTATTTAAGGCTTGCCGACTGTAAAAGACGGCCCTCTACAAGTTCCCGCATCTTGGTCAGAGCAGAAAGCCATTCATCGATATTCTCCTTCCGCACATCCATTACTTCTTGACGACTTCTTTGTCAAAGCAGAAGTCCTGAGCACCGACAGGAGGCATTCCCCGGTTAGCTTATCCCACCACCCGGTTCCGGCTCCGGTGAACCGGCCGCGAGAGGAAACGCCAAGTTTTTCATCTCGCTTGTAAACTGCCATATGTAACAGGCCGAATTATGAGGGTCTTGGTCAGTCGACAACAACGGGTCTAGGAAGTAACCCCGAGGCCGAGCAGGCTGCTTTGAGCTGGTAAGTGCCCATTTCAAGTCAAGACCGTGGCTACGCGTGGCTACAAAGGTGCACCAAACTCAGGGTGTTACGAAGTCGATACCGCAGAAGACGGAATTTGCCATACCGAGTTCCAGCAGCTACGACACCAAGAAGAAGAATCTAGCACGTGCAATTATGCCCTTTTCGAATGCCTCCCCGCCTTCAAGTGCCATATCGGCGAATTTCTGGGAATATCATGAACTTTACGTAATAGACTACGATCGTCGCGAAATGGATTGTCTGCTAGCATTACTGGGGCAAAGCTCTTCCTCTTCACAAGGTGCTTGCGACCGTATGCTACCTGGCGCTCCGGCGTCTTTGTCGGGGGCAACAGGGTGGACACAGCAGCAACATCTACTCCCGAGCTCACAGCTACAGATGAACCAAGCTCTCGAAACGCGAGCGGTACGGGTGCAATTTCGACATCATCAAATAGTCCTCCCTCGGGATAAGCTTAGATCATTGGCTAAATCTCTTCCGAAACGATGTTATGCCTTTCTAGAAGGAATGATCGACGATGGGAATAATGCAGAGAGATATGTTACTCTTCCTATAGCTTGTGCGTGGTTTCCTTTCTGCCAATGAAGGAAAGAGTAATGGTAGTTTGAAATTTGCTCACAGACCTAGTCAATCTTTCAATGTGGACATCGCCAACGGTTATCCAAGATCTCGTAGCTCAAAGCAGAGGCATCTATATACGGGGCTCCATTCCCTACAAGTGCATCGACGGATCCGATAAATCCATTTGGTCTATCTTACTAGCGAATCCCAAGAAAGCCGTCAAGCGGTCACTCACGCTTGAACAGATTATCAACTCAACAAGTATCAGCTTTCACTCAAGAATTTACGCCCTCATGGAGCTGGCATACCACCGGGTGCGGTTTGCTTGCGTTAGCAGCGAATTTTGTCTTAGCCCTCGGCTTACGGAATGATTGTTCTCCAACAGCTTTACGTAGAAGGGGCCGGCCCATTCTATTCCGATCTGGCAGTAATCGGAAAATTTGTCAGACATCACCTACAACGAGCAAACCAAGTCATTGATCTGGCCAGACTAGGAAATAAAAAGGATTTTGGTATTGCAGTATATATGTACTGCGATGTTATGGCCTCCATAGCTTTGGGGAGACCTACCACATGTCCTATGACTTGTTCACCGTATGTCAATGATGCAGAGCATCGGCGCGTAAGTCTACAAGTCGTTCGGATGTAGGACTGGTACCTACTAACTTCTCGCGTATGTTGGCAGTATGTCTTTGGTTTTGAGCACTTGCTATGCATAGCTGCAGACATAGCAACTTTCAAATCCTTTCTCAATAGTAGTCCTAAGCGCCGTCTCCCCGATGGATCCATAGCGGCGGTCTACAAAGCTCAAGCAGATAGCCTTCACAATCGCATACGTACTTCTAGGTGTTGCCTGCCTTTCGACGCCGATGGCAATAGCGTTCATTACCTATCACTTCTCGCTGGGCATGAGTTGTGGAGACAAGCCATTCTAATTCATTTCTATCAGAGTATCTATAATCTCAATAACAAAGACACCAGACTGAATCAATGTATGAAGCAGATCATTGAATTATGGAGGTTTATGAAAGACAAAGGAGGCGGACCGGCGAAGGCAGAGACGGCGGAAACTCCCAGTATAGCCTTGTTTTTGGCTTCTACTGTCGCAGAAGAAAAAGAGCATCAAGATATTTTGAGAGGGTTTTATGAGGAAATGGCGAGGACGTGCGCGGCGGATCTGCAGGCTGTAGAATTTTTGGAGCTCTTCTGGTCGGAACAGGATAAATTGCAACGACCTATGAATTGGGTAGGTCTCTATTGGTACAAGATACAGAGGGTCTGACATAAGCGCTCATGTTTCTGTTACAGCTCGACTATACTTCCAAGGACAAGGGCCCAGCTTTCGTCTGATTAGACGGCTATGTCCTGGATTCAACAAGTAGGAATATACAGCATAGACATCGAATACCATGTAGATGTCCGCAAACGAGCAGACAGAAACATGTCAATCGCTATTTGAGCCCTGCGGGAATGACACCCGGAGGTAGAGACCGCTTCACTCCGCCCATGCGAAAGTCATCTCTCTCGATTTGCCTCGATTTGCCTCGATTTGCAGAACATTCATCAACATATTAATCCGTTATAAAAGATGACCTACGACTTGATTGGCCGAACTGCTATCGTCACTGGAGCTTCGACAGGAAACGGTCGGGGGATAGCTATAGCACTCGCGGAAGCTGGTGCAGATAGTAAGCTAGTATTTCGTCGGCGTTGAGATTTCGGAGCAAGTAATTGAATAAAGGTTGTCTGAACAGTCGTTTGCGTAGACTTGCATCACGGCCAGCCAAAGGTTGGTCACTTGATGCCTCAGTTCATCCCTTGCGACAGCCCTAGATAGTATCGGAGCACATCAAGAGCTTTCCCTGCCCTTCCTGCTGTCTTCCCGCTGCTTTCGCCTTTTCCCTCCCATCCCAAACAAATCCTTGCGTTTCCGCAACTGACGATGAGCCATCCATACAACAGGGAATCGATGATGGACAAGGATACACCCATGACCTGGTCTGCGAGACATACAAGCGCAAGTGCGCGTTTGTGCAAGGAGACGTGACGACCGAGGCTGTCTGGGAGGCCATTGTCAAAGCTGCATTGGAGCTCACCGGTCGCATCGATATGTGGGTCTAATCTAGTGCTGCTGCTGCAACTTTGCGGCTCATCTGAAGCTCCTCGTATCAAGCCTTGTAAGCAATGCAGGCATACTCGGCAAGGTTGGTGACCTCCACGAGACAACGTACGTTACAATATTTGGTATTCCCGATAAGCCATTCTGACGACAATGTATCTCCCTGTCGATATCTTTTGTTGGACATGTTTGCAGACTCGCCCAATGGCAACTCGTCATGGTGATTTGGAATGATTTGTCATTAATAATGCGCCCTCAAATCTGACCAAACTTTATAATCTGTCCATTTTCTACGCATCTCTACCAGAGCGTCAACGTGCAATCTGTCTTCCTTGGTAAGTGGAGCCACCGGTGTCCAGCGAGGTCTACCCGAAGCAAAGTTTACCCCATGCAAAGGCTTATCAAACTTTTCTGACAGGAGTCCGAGCTGTTATTCCGTATATGCTGAAGCAACAGGCAAGGGAGGGTGGCACTCGAGGAACGCTCATCACTATAGCATCGAATGCTGCCCATCATGGGGCACCTGAAAAAGCGGTATGTGGTGCTTCTGTGGTGATACATGAAGATCTGTATAGCTCATAGATTTTTGTGATCACACTCTACTAGCCGTACTGTGCCTCGAAAGGCGCACTCGTAGCAATGAATAGAGCTCTCGCAGTCGTAAGTCCGACGCATGACTTAGTCGATTGGAGACTCTGAAACGGGAATACATGCTAATACTTGAGCTACTCGACAGGATTATGGACGTCGTGGCATCAAATGTGTGACCGTCAGCCCCGGCATCATCGCAACAGCCATCAACGCCAGCGAACTGTAAGTCAGCCTCTGGCGAGGATCGCATACTGCTCACATAGCGCACACTTAATATTCTACCTTTCCCAGTGCGGACCCTAACAAATGCCAAAACTACCGATCTCAAACTCCGTGGACACGATTCGGAAGAACAGATGAGGTTGGATCGGCTGTTCTTTATCTCGCGAGTGATGCTTCCGATTACTGTAACGGTACGGACTTTGTTATGGACGCTGGCTACAATATAGCTTGATGCGGAAGGCTTCCTGTATGTTTAGCGAAAAGCTCGTCAAAACGTGAGCCGTAAAGGGACAACGAGGAAATGTGTTGGCGTATATTCGTGCAAGAGCAACGCAGTTCGCTCCTCCCTTGGCCTTTGGGTGAGAAGACGGTGTTTTCTGTGAGTAGTAAACAGATACAGAAGAGATGCAATGTACGTACAGATTACACTGGCTGATTTGGGATGTGCAAGCTTCGTAGTGCACCTGCTCGGACGCGTGAAGTATTCTGTATGGTTGCTTTGTCGGGCGTGCACCCCCCCTTCGAAGCTTCAGATGACTTATGACTTTCTCGATACGGAATGGAGTGATAAGGGTCGTACCTATGCTCACCACAACTGAGCAACGATGAGTCTGTTACCTACGCCAAGAGTCAGTCCCATATTGTTCCCACGAAGAAGTATCGCGGCCAGCCAAATCAGACGATTTGGTCGCCAGCGCGTAGCCATCAACGCCAATCTGAACAGCATTGGAGGCACACCACAGCGACGCAGTCATCATGACCTACAGCTATTCATCAACGAGCTATTCGAGCGGCGAGAAACGATCTAGCAAGATGAAGATGGATCGAGGAAATGCCAATCTCGAGAACTATCATATTACTACGGGCATCCCAAGTACGAAGAAGCTTGATCCTACTTGATGATGACGGTTACATATCATTAGGAAGCTTCGCTGAACAGGTGCGACCTTCATAATAAGGGTACAAGGAGGATGAGGCTGACCATGCCCGCTGTTGCAGCAACCCGAACTCTAGATATCAAGTGCAGAATTCGTGGGTTAACCGACTACCATCACTCCCAACAACAACATCAGCAACAGTGATGCAGGAAAAGAACCTCCAGACTCACCCAAAATACGCAGAATAAGACTTTACCTACTCCGCCCTCTAGCCACATCTATGTCGATGACTCGCCTGTTGTAAGAAGCCGATCTACTTCTACATCAACCTTTTTTTTTAGAATTGGGACTGGTACCTTCGAGAATACCGACCCGGATGACCCCGTCTTTCTGCATTTTTATTGATCTTCAGGATTGCAAGGCCTATTTGAAAGAGAACCTTTGGATCCACTGTAGACAGAAGCTGAACGTCAGAGAATGTCATGGGTGCTCAACTTCGTTCTCTTACTGAGGAAGAAGCAGTCAACTTCTCTGACAGCGAAGACTAGGAGCTTAGAGCTGATGTAAAGGGAGAGGAACCAAGGAGGAGAAGCCATAGATAGCTGGCCATCCACACTTGCGAAGTGTTCATGAATGATGGGAATAATTAGCAGGCATAACGTCATTTAGACATCAAGTGTCACAGACATGGGAGCACATCACTCCGCAAGACGAGAGCCTCGAAGACTTTCCTGATCTAGCAACGTTGCGAATATGGACGGTCTGTACTAAATAACCTCAGCTCCGCCTGCGCAGTCTCCTATTGGCGGAAGCTTACGTGTAATACCCCGGCACCATTCGGTAACAGAGAATAGACAGTAGCCAGAAACACCGCTCTTCGTAAAGACAGCTGATGAAATATGTTAGCGATACAGCCTGTCTGAGCACTAGTGATCCCGCTTACATTAAGAAAGCAGCAACAACGATGTTCATGGCTTGGCAGTAGCCAAGTTCTGTAGCAGGATAGATCAGGGCATCAGGTGTGTATGGGCAGGGTCGACATACTGAATTCTACTTCGCATAGGCAGTAAGGACCCTTCGCAAAGTGCTTATACCACCCTTGTGTTGATCTGCAGGGTATTCGGGGAGCGATCTATTCAGAGCTTGTTCAATCTCGTCCGTCGCCAACGTCTTTTTGCCTTCCCACTCTTGCAGTATCCGTGCGTACTCCCCAGGATTCTGTAGCCTTGAGAACCCAGATCCTGACATGATTTCCCATACCTCTACTACTAGTCGACCAGGCAGACCGACTTCGACTAAGCGATTGAAGGATGGATAGCGGAGTAAAGTGAGGTTCTTGCCGTTTTGCCTCAAATAGTCTCGCCTTAGCTTTATTTTGCTCTCCTCCCGAAGCTTTCGCGGATCCACCTGGGTACTTAGACCGCCTTGATATCCGTTTGTTGACGCCTTCGCGAGTCCCGAATCGACTACTGGCAGTATCCTGCCTCTGCGCCGAGTCTATCTGAGACTGCTCTGTCGAATCCGCCTCGTAGCCGCTTCTCTGTCTCCTTGAGGTGTTGCTGCACTTCCGAAGTCTATCAGTTTCTCCTCTATTGGCGTTTCGCATCCTGTTACGTGTTACGAAGCATTCGTCATGTCAAAGCCAGAAGACAGATTAAAAGGCCCTTTCTCATTTGCTGGAGTCATAGTCCATCTGATCCAGCGCTATCTGCTACTATCCATTCGCTGCAGAAAGTCGCTACGAAAGGCTTGATAGACTTGATGAGCGGCATCGATCTTTTAAGCTGTGCGCGCAGGAGCGAGCAGAACTATGTGTTATACCGTGTCAGCACGCTTTGCTTGACTTAGAGGGTTTGCGGACGTGACAGACCTGGTCGCACTTCCCTCGCAACCCATTCGGTCCGAGTATGATCTTGCCTCCATCTCAGAGCCCGATAGAGAGTGCAATCGCACCTCCGCTTGCACCTGGAGGTAGTTTGTTGACTCTTCTGACTGTGCATAGAGCCAACGAGATTCGGCATGACCGCCTATCGAGCGATGTAAAGCAGATGAAGGAGGTTGTCAGATAGACCTTGCCGCTCTACAGACACATTCTTAGCAAGAGATGGGAGATCCGTGTAAGCTTGCTGCGTCTTGACAGCCTACATAGACTTCGACTTTCCATGGAGAGAGCGGGATGTACGATGGAAGGCGTATCCTCAGCAGGTCGGCGAAGGTGCACAAGCAAGCTAGAAAGATGAAGTAGAGATATTCATAGCCTCTGTCCGCGTATACTCGCATGAAGTGCGAAGTTCCAGCATGTTGGCCCAGCGAGACATGAATGACACCTCTTTGAACCGGACCAACCCCCAATCTTGCAGCCTCAGCCTTCTCAATTATACCAACTGACACCATGGAGATGGACCAACAGCACAGCAATGGCTTACCTGCGCCTGAAGCGAATGGCAACCATGCCGGTTCAAGCGTACTTGATGTCCGTTTCTCAACATTGCTCGCAAGCTTCTGAAAGTCGAGATCTACAGTATTCAACATCTCAAAAGCCCTTCACTGTCCGCATCAGGGGCAAACCTTTCTTACTATCCGAGAATCAGGTCGCTCACGACGGTCCAAACTATTTCACATCCGCTTTCAATGGTGATTTCGTCGAAGCTACATCTCGCAAGATCAGTATCATGGATAGAAGTCCTGCCCTCTTCGGTGCGCTGCAGTCTCAAAGTTGGCCTTTCTCGTCTGATCGCTGAAAGGACCTACAGAGAAGTTCATCTTTGAATACCTAGCTGGCTACGAGCTAGACCTGGAAGCTGCTACGCCGCTAGAATTGAAGAATCTGCTCGTAGACGCCCAATTCTACCTCCTGGACGGTCTGGTCGCTACATTGTCAGATTATTTGGCTGTTCCAGACGCGCTCCCAGCCGAGAAGCTTGCTTGGCCGCCGGTTGATCAGAATCAGTGGACCATAGAGCACCTTGCATCAACACAAGACCCAGACTCTTCTCATCTTCACACTTTCCGGATAAAGAACGTGAAACTTATGTAAGGCGGTCCCGGCCAAGATGCAAGGGTAAATATCGAACTGACTCGCAACCTCGCCTCCTTGAAAGTATCGACGGACCTGATCCAGATGATCTACTACTCGATTACGATCCGGCAGCTTGCATAAAGGTAGCCGTATCCGCGTGTGACGCGAGCCGTGTCGCGGCCGCCATGCGCACAATATTGGAACTACCAAATAGCGTACGGTGTGATCTTGCGTATACATGCGACTCGAAAGGCCGCGCCGGCGAAATACACTATGAAGGGCCGTGGTCGGGTTACATTCCGCCAGAGACTACCATGGCTGGTGTCCAGCTCCAACAGTATGAGCGTACATTTTCTGGAAGGTACGATCTGACAGATAACGTAAGCTTCTGGGCGCTGAGATATGCGGCCTCTGCAGCTTGCTTGATCTCTGGCAAGGCGTGTACTATTTGAGTAGTGGCTTCCTGCCAAACAAGCAGGCCAAAGCAGGGCTGAAGCGATTCTTTGCTTTCTGCGGCATGGACGAGAAAACTGAAAGACACCTGAGCGCCCTTTGGGAGTGGTTTCCGGAAACATGGTGGTGTACCGAGCTTGTGGTACAAATGAAGATGAGAGCCGTAGGAGCGGGGGGCAGGCTCTCCATTCAGAAGATTTGTGCTTTGAGGGCAGAAGAGTACTCCTCGTTTCAAGTGCGGATGGCCCGCGAGGCCAAGACAGAAATGTCTGTACAGGTAACAGCTGCCGGAGAGTGAACTATCTCCATCCTACTACATCTCCTACCGAAGATTGAATTGTCGTACAAGATCATGAAGGCCGCCGGTCCTCTGGTGATCGCACCACATCGCTGGGTCATAAAGCCTGTATAGAACAGAAGACCTGGCATGGAGAGGGTCGCGTTGGCGAATGCAGGAGCTTTGTGAAGACCCTCCTTATGAGGCAGCGATACACGCGCTGACGTGCAGCTGGCGCCATGGGGAACATTCATATACGCCCCTCCCGCCAAGCAGCCAGCAGATACCTTCCACAATCCATGCAGAATTATTCCTGAATCCGCACGAAGGAATATCAGGTCCTTACACCTGTCAGTAAGCGCTTCATCGCAACCCCTCAGGAAAGCCTGTCAAATCAACCTACAAGGATATCGGTGAGAACTTGAATGCTTTGTACCCAATTATACAAAGAAGTTCGTGACTAGAAAGAAGAACAAGCCTTCGTTGCCTATCGATCGTTTGCATTCTGACCGAAACTTGCCTTGTTCTGTGCGACTTGGCCACGATATCGCGTTCGCTGATGAGCAGCACACATGCTTCCCTCCGATCAACCACGGCGCGACCATCCGCGAAAAGACCATGCGAAGGCTTTCCTGAGTCGTGACCCGGATGAGTTCGCTGCAAGCCAGAACGCTGCGGCCGTCAAGCTGCCTGACTTCAGGAAAACCAGCGTAGTAGATGCAGAGAAGGCTGCAGGAAAGAGGTCAGCAACTACGAGCAATCAACTAGGCTTCTTCCCGAAGAGGGAGTCATCCGCGCAAAAGGATACCCAACGCGACCAAAAATTGCAAAGCAAGCTACCTAAGGATGCCAGCACATCCGGAAAGAGCACCACTACATCTGCCACAGATAGCCGTCAGGGACAACGCGTCGAGGTTTCAGACAGCGATGGCGAACACAACGAGGACTTGCCAGACCTTCCAAAGCGCAAGTCGCCAGCAATGGCTAGAAAGCGAAGTACGCCGAAGCAACAGAGTAAAAAACCTTCTCGCAAGATACCCCAGTCGCCTTCGGAAAGCGAAGACGAGTTCCTCCTACTTGAGCGCGAGCAGTCGACTATTCCTGGCATGGACCTCATGTTCTCTTCGCAAGAATCTTTTCCTAGGTATGTACATAGCGTCTTGTACTGCTGCCAGTCGACTAAGTTGCTTGGAACAGCCAGTCTAGCTCTCAGGCAACCAGGAAACGCCAGGCAGTCGCATCAGACAGTCCGGATGTTACGAACAAGCGAGCAAAGAAGACGAATAAGGACAAGCAAAAGGTCGGAAGCCCGAGCGAATCTGAAGCGGAGAGCTTACCTCCTGTATCCAAAAAGGCCAAGACCGCCGACGCAGCTTCAGCAGCATCAAAGGCTACATCAACCTCATCATTCATATCATCGAAGCCCGCTCTAGCTCAGCAAGGGACATATTCGGCAAGCAAATCGAGCGCTACGATCTTGAAGCCGGACATCAAAGGCAAAGGCAAGGCCGTCGAGCCGTCGCTAGCTAATTCAGTAGCGAAAAGAACTACTGTGCAGTCCCAGCCGTCATCAAAGACAAAAACCTCTGAAGGGAAAGGCAGCCAGTTGGCAGGAAAGGAGCGATCCGAGCTACCGAGAAGCAACGCTTCGCCGCCTCGCAAAACGCAACAGGGTACAGGAGTAAAGCGGAAAGCATACACGGACACCAGCAAACCATCGCCCTTGCAAAGTGGACCGTCTTTGGCGAGACTGATTCAGAGGGGAGCATCAACAGACGATTCAGACTCGGAGGACGACTGCGTCCAAGTTGCGGCCTCTGTTTCGAAGACGGCTCCTCGAGCAAGCGGAAGCAATGCCAGCAAGTCGAATGCGACTATAAAAGCATCAACCACCCCGGCTGCTCGGCCTCTCTCTCCCAGGAAGGTAGACTCTGCCAATGACAAAGCATCTGCAGTATTTACCTCTTCCTCTTCCGACGCGATGTCTAAGCAACCGCGACCGCGTGCAAGGCCCACAGCTTCACAGCCGCCGGCTCAGGACTCCAAGCCAATACCCATCTCAAGTGCTGAGATAGCAAAGTCGCTTGGAGTGACTCCAAAAGCGCCAAAGCGACAAGACGGCAGCGCTCGACCAAAAGAGCAATCTGTAATTATATCTACGTCCGCCGAAAAGACAGTTCGTCGAGCGCGCCCGACCAACAAAGCCCAGCTCGCGGAAGCAGAGAAAGCGAAAAAGAAGCCGCTGAGGGAAGGAGACGTCAACAGAACGAATACAATGCAGGGCAAGGCACCCCAGTCGATAGAGATCACAAGCTCGCCCATGGCACCGAAGAAACAGATCGAGATACCCAAGAGGAAGAAATCCAAGGTGGTACTGACAGACGACGAGGTAGACAGCGATGATCTAGCCGACTTGCCGGATGCAGATACCCTGTTCAGCAATGCTGCAGCGGGCGTGGAAGACATCTTTTCCAGTCAGAGCACAGGTACTTCCGCCCGACAGGATCAACTGGATGACGAGAACAACGATAGTGAAGGCGAATCCAGTATGGCTTATACGCAGGCTCCTAATATTACTACAAGTGGGTGCCCTTGTGCGAAGCGTCTTGATATTGACAGCTGAAACAATTTTTTCTAGGTCTACGATGTCCTTTCTGCGACGGAGCTCTACCTGATACGCCATCTGAAAAGCTCATTACCATGCTGGTCAAGCTTTGCAGTCGGGAAGACGTCAAAATCCGGAAGGTGCCGTCCAACGATCTTGCATTAAGTCTTCCTATGACCGTCACCATCGAGGCATGTAAGCGACATCGGGAAGAGACGGAGACGATACCACGAGGCTTGGAAGCTGGTTATCCAGATAAGCAGTCCATAGACTGGAAACGTCTAGAGGCGTGAGTAAAAGGTTTATTCGAAAAGTGGACTGAAGCATGGGCTGAGAAACGCCTGGATAGTCGCATCGAGATCATCAGCAACCAGCTTGCCGGTATCGTCTTTGGCACGGTCAAAAGCTCTTTCTCCGAGGTGGCTAAGAAAGAATGGCAAGCCAAAGGAGCGCGAAAGATGGGCAATGTAATGAACGAGTTTTCTTCCTTTCAGCAGGAGATGCCAGGCTAGTAAGTGCACAACTCTGCTCAGAGGCGTTCAGCTTCTGCTCTAATGCTCTTCCTTCCAGCTACGGCTTTAAAGGCTTTGAGCTTATTATGGCAGCTCTGAAGAAGACTTTGGTAGATGACGGTATCATCACAGCAGCCAAAACCCAGCCTTTAGACGTCGGAACGTACCTTAGACGGGTGCTAGTGCCAGAAGCTGCCGTTCGACTTATTCAGGGCGATCGCAAAAATTGTTCTACGGAAGAAGCGATGGCCATTCTTGAAGAGTCAAGAGCCTACGGAGCCGCTGTCTTTGGCCAAGATACTTCAGTAGCAGACTTGGAAACCAAGCGGGAAAAGAGAGATCGCGAGCGGGAACAGCAGGAATTCCGACAACAGATCCAAGCGATCTTGAGTTCGCAGGAAACTGGATCAAAAGCATTGCAGAGAGGTCGCGATGCCATTGTAGCTTTACGTACTCTATTAGCCAAGCAGGCCTAGAATTGGGCACTCGATACTTGTTATTTAGACGAGGCAATCTGCGAAGCATGCCATTCTTCACGTGAATCTGGTTCGTATTGCTCTCGTACACGATACATGTCACACACGATGCTATCTCTTGGCGAACTACGCTACAACAGATAGACGAGTTCAGAATTTTCTCTGCTCATTCGCCAATGCACACCTAACAGAAGGACCTAAGATTCTCGCCTGATGGACCCAGAACTGACGTGTACAAAGAGACGGACAGCTATGCTTCTAGGAAAGACTCGTCACGTATAGAGAAAAGAAGAGATGGTTTTCGTTATCAGGAAAGATGCGGCTGAAGCGACTCTTATCCCTTGAAATTTCGTGTCATGCGGGGGAACGACGAGTTTTTGCGAAAGACATGGTGCCTATGTTCACGGAAGAAGGCATTCTGTCCTTTGAATTGTTTGCTTTCGCTTTTTTGGGGGATTGTGAAGAGGAACGAGTATCGGAGGGAAAGCGATTCTTGACTATTGACTGACTATAGAGTTTGCTATGTAAAGGTACGTAACTTTTCAACTGCCTTCTCGATTTCATCTTTATCATTGACTGATGTCCATCCTTCAGCACAGAGTCATCGAAGGTCCTGATGTCGGGACGAGCTTGACTTGCAGAGGAGGAGCTGAAGGTGGTGTGATTTCCTTTTGCTTGGTGTAAGAAGGATGGATTGTGATTCTGGAAGTACGAGCGCTCAAAGGCAATGAAGCGTTTCTTTTGGGAGGGAGAAGGGTGTTTGAGAGCGGAGATGGTTTGCTATGTCGAGGGTGATGAGCAGATAGAGCAAGGTCATCCTCGCTGCTTCCATATTGTGTCAAGGGCGTGCTTGGCGTAAGTGGCATTTCCTCGTCATCTGAAGAAGAATTGCCAATGTACGATCGTGGAGAAGAGGAAGAAGTAGTGGTGACGGATGAGAAGATGCTTGAAGCGGAAGATGAGCCGCGGCGGAGTGGGAAAGCTGTAGGTGTGAGCGTGGAAGTCGAGGCCATGGAAGGAAGAGAGGTCGGCCAGTATGACATGTCGAATCGCTTGCTGGCCAAGTACCACTCTCTGACGAACATGGAAGCTTGTGAGAAGCACGGCTGGGAGTCTGAAGACAGGACAAGTCAGCACCGATAACTGGAAGCACGGGAAAAGAGAAAGCGCTGCTTACACTTCTTGACCACAATCGCGCTGACCTGCTCCAGATGTTCTGCCAAATGACCATCGAGCATCTTTGCAACTTCCGTTGCCACGAACGTCTCATCCTCCATCTTTCTCTGTTTCCCCAGCATGAATCTCGCCAAGAGCAGGCAACCCAGGACGATCTCTGACGACTTGAGCGGTACAAAGGCTCTATGAAAGAGTGTTATCTCCAGCAAGAACCTCGTGACGCTTGCTAGTTTCGAGTCGGCGCAGCTTAGAAGTGAAGCATCGTCTACGCTCTGTACGCGTAGCCAGCTCTCGGCTGTTGGGTGGCCGATGAGCCAGTTGAGGGTTTGCAGGACGTGCCCCTCCATCTGGATGAATGCACTGGCGTCGTAGGCGTTGCATGTCATAGCACACAGATCTTGGACAGTAGGCACGCGGTCCTGGAAAGACAGAAGGCGAGGCATTAGTGAATCTGATAGTGGAGTAGAGAAGCTAGCTGGCAAGGACCCACCTTTGCATCTTCAAACTTGGCAGCTATCCATAATGCAGCGCATCCGACAAGCTGGTAATGTCTTTTATAGACGATTCTCTTGCTCGTATACCTGTCTGCGATATTGACAGCCAGATAGAGCGTTTCGGGACGTAGACGATACTGAGAGTGGATCTCTACGAGGAAGTCGATGAGGTAAGGACGCATGTACCACTGTAGTTCGGGTTGTTGATCGATGAGCTCGACAGACGCGCCCGTCATTGCCTGCAAGCATCCCCAAGAGATGAGTCAGAGTTGTGTAGAAGAAGCAGGATGAGATGTGTGATGGACCCACCTCCATATCTGCCATGTACGCGAGGACTTCATCGTGATACTCTCTTTCCAACAACGCTTCAAATTCCTTGTTCGTCCCTGCCGACGTCGAAGGAACGCTATCCGCTCTCTGCAGCAATCCTTTCTTACTAGCAGGGTTCAAGTGAGATGAATTTGTCCTCCTTCTCGTTGAAGAAGCGAGTCCGGCACGTGCTGATGAGCGCGAAGTCGAGGCGGATGCTGAAGCCGCTGAGGAGGAAGCTGAGGAGCATACGCTTGGAGATGGGGATGGTCTCTTTCGATACGTGTAGAATGCTTGTCGGTTGCGGTTGGTCGGAATGCTGTCTGCCTTCATGGTTGTCGGAAAAGATCTTTGAATGGCTAGACGTGGGTGATGTTGTTGATGAAGAAGGAGGCAGACAAGAGAAAGAGCGTGGTTGTAGACAGATGAAGCGTTGGGTGTTCGCGTTGTGCTTTCGCTTGAGCACTTTTCCGACGAGCCGGAGACAGACTAGACTGAAAAGAGGGTGTTGATGCAAGACCGTCAGTGAACCTGTTCGCTGAGATCTATCGGTGGTGATGAGTGGAGGTGTAGAGAGAGAGAGAGTTTTGTCGCTGTCGTCGAGTCCTGCAGGTCGATGGAGACTATCTATCTATGGGCGCATTCGAGATGGGTTGGAGATGAAAGATAAACCAGGATGGGATGATATGAAGAGTATGGATGGATTCAAGATGAATGTAGCCAGTCTCACGACGAGCTTCGAGTATGGTATGCGTCTTGGAAATGCCAGCCAAACCGGCCAGTCGCCGTCTCCCTCTTGCTTTTTCGCAAATCTGACGTCGCTGTGGAATGAAGTGATAATTCGCGGTGAGTGTTACCTCCCTCGTGGTGACTGAGCTGGTCTGCCCAGAGTATCGCCCTTCTTGCAACTCGAGAGGCATGCCAGCCCAAAGTCCCGCGTCGACTTGCTCTGGCTGCTAATTCAGCGCGATAACCACAATCCTGCAGATCGCTACGCTATCACTATCCCCATCCAATCCTACCAGAGACACTCGCTCTTTTGGCCATTTCTTTCCCGAATGAAAAAGGTTCTCTTTATCACCTCTTTCACGCGTAGAGAGGTCGCTTTCAGAGAGAAACGCGCCAAAAAGGGTTGAGCAAAGTGGAGAAAGGGTAGTTCTACGTGTAGATGTAGGTGTACGCCATCGTAGCACGGTCGGACTGCAGACTATCGCGTTTTTCCCTGCTTCTTGAACCTCCCTAAACCCGTCTCAGGTACAGAAATGCCGGATCACGTGACTTCACAGAGGGAAGGAGAAATCGCGAAGAACGAGGCCAGGAATGGGAATGGGAGAGCTGGGAATGGATGGATGGGCGATGTCTCCTTGTCCTCTTGACCACCATTCTCGAGATGATATTCGGTGCTCGACGAGGACGACCACGACGACCAAGTGACCTCCAGCTGCTCCTCGAAATGGTGACAAATCCTGGATGTCCATACGGCGATATTGAAGACCAGCCAGCCAGCTCGTCGTATCCAGATGATGTAAAGGAGGTCGTACGTGCAAGGTCCAGCGTTCAAGGTCCAGCAAGATATCGAAAGGCCTCTCGCGACATGTCCTTCAGACACGGGCACAAGCTAGCCTAGCGAGCAGATGGATGTGTACGAGTAGGAGGAGGGAGGATGCGCAAGCCCGGACTCACATCAAAGCCTCGACCACGCACTCCCCGTCCTTTCTTGCTGGCTCTCCGTCGTCGCGTATCGTTACTCGTCAATGTCGTATATTCGTCAATCAACCCTGGTCGTATTCGTTATCTCTAATGGGTCATCAAATGCGTAAAAGGAGCCAGTCCAGCAGGCGCGAAAAGACGAAGAATAGACCAGAGCTAGGACGCGCAGACCATGGAAGCTGTGAAGAGCGAGAGGATGGCAGAAGCGAGAAGAGTCAGCAACTCGTTTTCGAAGACAGAAGCGAGCCAGCGAGACCCAAGCTGTCCCTGCAGTCGACGAGCAAACAACACACCTTCTCGACGTGAAGGTGCCTGAAGAACGTCGCCGGTCTTGGTCTCGAGCAGTCACGTAGAAGCGTAGTCTCGTCAAATGATTCGTTTGATCCCTATGTAAGGTCGTGATGTCGTCTCTGCGTCCAGCATCAGTTCTGGCCCAGCACATCCACATCCAAGCGTATCAAATCTGCACCCAATGTAACTGAGAGACTTCTTGAGGTGAGATAGACCGCGTAAACGAGGTGTGATCTGAAGCAAAAGCAACCTCTTTCTCTTTCTACTTTACACACCGCCAAACTTTCACATGCAAGCACGCACGCACGCTTGTCTTCGCCGCCCGCTAGGATCCCACATCCGTTCCATGCATGGGTCTACTCGAATCGACCGGCTGGCGCCCTCACCTGTTCTGGGACGTATGTGACAAGATTCGGAGATGGGCGTACGATGCCGAGCAGACGCGACGGATGTTGTCTTACGAGCGGAGAGACGCGTAAATGGCCATGTTTGCAACAGGTACCGGAGCAAGCTAATGGGGCAGAGTGTTGATGATACGCATCGTCATTACACAAAGCTGCCAACTTGACATTTTCTAATCGAGTACTCGCTAATGCAGATTAATCATAATATCCTCTAAAAGCTGAGATCCGAATGAACTAGCTACTTTCGACAACGTATGCATCAGGATCTCCATCATTGCATCATTATCTCCTTCAGTCTGTCCACTTGTGTTGATGTAGTCTTCGCAGTCCTGCAGAATCTTCGATAGCTCGCGCCTCTGATGCCGATTCAGCGCTTCTGAACATGTGTTACGAGACTTCCCATCCGTATTCGAAGTAGGTGAAGTATCCATGTCGGATATCGAGTCAAGCAATCCGGCGAGACCTAAGACAGTCTCTCTGGAGCAGATCTCCCGCATGATCTGTTCCAGTCGTCCCGATTTACTCTTCACCAGCTTCTTCTGCGTGTTTGCTCCCTCATTGCTCGAGATTAACTCCCTTCCTTGCGATTTGAGCGACCCGTGTATCGCTTTGAGCAGACCATATCGCGTCCGCCAAAGAGCCATGCTCGAGAGTGAGGCTGCGACGCTTGCCTCACCATGATACAAAGGTGGAATAGAAGTAAGCTTCTTCTTTACTTGCACATAGCTTTTCATCTTGTCCAAATTGCAGATGGAGAGGATCAGACTGTTTATGATTGTGCGTATGTCGACTTTCTCGACACTCCCAATACTTCCCTCTTGCGGTGCATCATTCTTGGACGTGGCGGTCATTGCTGCAGAAGGACCTGCTAGATTGTAGATGGATAATGCGTCTACAGCTTGTTTCGGGAGCGGTGCGAGGAGGGTTCGATAGACGTATTCTGTAGCGATAGGGAAGAACGAGATGAGTAGATGGAGTATCTCGCCGATCTGCGACGAAAAAAACATACGTTAGTATTCCCCGACAAAGTCGACTTTGAGATGCCTCACTAACCTCAGATGAGATCATGCACACCATCTCTGCTTTGGCCTGATCGACTTCTTTACCGATACTCCACTTTTCATCATCTACTATCTGACATACCAGTCCCAATACTTCCAAAATAAAACAAGCCAAGCTCTTCATTCGGTCTTTCAGACAGCTCGCAAAGTCTGCCATGACATCTGATTTGTCCTTCTGATTCGAGAACGCTTGTAAAGCTGCTGCTGCTGCTTTTCGTTTCTGTGCAGCCGTGAGATTCGTCTTTGTTTCTGAAATTGGGAAAGGAGGCATGTTTTCCTTTGTTGAGAGGGAGAGCTGGAGCAAGCCTTCTTTGGCTGATCGAAGAAGGAGTAGGGCTTTCTCTTTAATTGTGTAGAGCATAGCTTCTGTTCCGTAGTTCTGGTTGAGGGAGGAATGCAGATGCTTGAGCTCGTAGATCGTCTTCAAGCCGTCGAAAGCATGTTGTGCAGTCTTGCCATCATCTATGAAGGATGCTCGTATTAGCGGCAATTCAGCAGAACCAGGCTGTGGAAAATATCATACCTCCCAATACAGCTTTCAGGCCGACACCTCCGTACTTTGTGATGAATGACTCTAGTAGAATGACTTCTGGCTTGAGTGTAATGTTTTGTGCAGCATGAAAGGCGGCAGTAGCTTTCTTGGTTGTCTTCTTATCTTTCGAAACGGGAGCGGACGATGAGGAAGCTTGAGAGGATTGTTCTCCTATCTGCACTGTAGTAGACTGGTCTGCAAGAACATCCAATCAGATGAGCTGCTTGAAGCTTCTTGTCGAGACCGCAGCACTCACTTTTGGCGGTATTCTTGCTCGCTTCGGCGATTCTCGATACCGACGCTGACGCATTAGTAGCTGTCGAGATATTCGCGGTCGTAGAAGCAGTCGATACATCTTTCCCAGCAGCAGCAGCTTTCTTCTTGCCTCCCGCTCCAGCTGCGCCTTTCTTAGCTTTCTCTTTTCCCTTCTCACTTTCTTTAGGCGTGTCTTTGTCTTTCGATGGCTCGAGTGGAGGATTAAGCTTGGTTGCTGCTGAAGCCTCGTTGGCAGTACTTGCTTTGAGCGCTTCTGTTTCGGCTAGCAAGGCATCCTGTATCTTCTTTGCTTTGCTTAATTCTGGTAGAAAGAAAGATATGCGTGTGTGGATTACAGCGTTGTATAACGAAGCCGGATTGAAGAATAGGTGACGAAGCCAAAGATCAGAACCCTTGATCCGCGTGGCTCCAACAAAAGAGCAGCTCACCAAGCTCCCGGAGCTTGACCTCTTGTTCCAGTTCTTGTATCTTGCTCTTCAAGCTGTCTCTACCTTCTTCGACTGTGAAAGTCAATCCAGCCGCGTGCAGGATGAACGATCTTCTAATGCGCTTGATGGCGTCTACCGGGACACCAGCGAATCAGGACATACACATATCAAGCTGATAGTGCTTCATGTAATGTAGAGACTGACCTTCAACAGCTTCGCCTGGTCTGAGAGACGCGAGAACGACACGGGCCTGTTTTTGTTTGGCAGAGGCTAAGCGTCGTTATAAAGGGGACAAACGTGGTAGACCGCGTACGATGGCGAGGGAGCATACGAGCTGTTGCTGAGACGACAGACGCGGCATGACTGAACGCGTGGTGTAGGGAAGAAGAGCAGAGATTGGGGGAAGGAAGAGAGTGAAATATGCGTGTGGTAGGAAAGTTGAAGAAGTTGAAAGGAAGAGTGGGAAGAAAAAGAAGTGTAGTGTATCTACGTGGAAGGAATCGAAAGAAGTATGACAAGGATGATATGCTCTCAATTAACACATCGCGAAAATATTCCTGCAAATATTTTTCTAGGCCAGAATATTTTGACTCTCAAAGTATTTCAGTCACTTGTATGTACTCCTTCTTCGGCCAGCGATGCTGTCCCATTCTTTCATACCAAACAACCTGCGCTTTCCCACGCTCGAAGGGCTGCTGCTTCCGTTTAACTGGAGGAACGGTAAGCTAGCTATTGACAAGCATACTGCCTTACTCCAAGGTGCTGCTGCCCATGACCAGCTGCCGGCTGCACCGAAGTTATCTCGACTTGGACCACGCGCGAACGGCCAGGCCTTCGTTCCCAATTCATCTTTTCGACGGTGTACATTCTATTCTCCTCCTCTTCCACACCCTCCACATTTTGCTATTGCTTTTCGCGTGCACGACCCCCCCCCCCCCCCCTTTGCTGACCTTGCTTGCTTGCTTGCTTTGCTGCTTCCAGGCGAGACGAGAAAAGTCTATATCGCTAGTCCTTTCCAACGTGTTACAACCCCTCTTCCTTTCCATCAAGACCAAAAAGGGCACACCGCAAGCATCGGGATACAGCCGAGATTTCGGTCGTGCGAAGAGAAGTGGGATGGAATGGATGACAGTATAGAGGATACCACCGAGAGAGGGCAGTATACTGAAGAATGCTTCGATGCGGACTGGCTTGACGTAGTCGACGAGGAAGACTGGCTGGAGGGAAGCGACACAGATCACTATTCCGATATGGACGATAATGAGGGAGACTGGATGGATGGAAGTGATGTAGGAGATCGGGCGGATGCAGCTACCGAGACTGACTGGCGCGATTTGGCGGAAGCAAATACTGGAGGACAGGTAAGATCAGAAGCGGAGGATCACAGTGCTGCTACTGATGAAGAGAGAAAGGAGAGAGAGCAAGAGCAGTGCACGTCTTCCTATCTAGTCTGCGGGAATTGGATTGACGATCCTTTCGGCCTCTTCGAGAAACGACCAGCTTGGCATCAGCAGCGCCTGAGTGCGCTCGAAGGTGCTGCTTCCATCTTATTGGGCATGAAAGAAGGGGTCCAGAGAGTTTCTTGAGCATCTTACAGAGTACGGAGCAGAGCTAGCGAGGCAGGTGGAGTTCCTCGGGCTCACTATATAGCGGGCATACAGCTTGCTTAGCTCCAAGTTACTAATAACCAGCATGGAAGGGGAGCTCACCTTCTCAGACTGTGTATGTATTCTACCACATTCCAGCAGCTGCCCTATTTTTCAAAGCGATTGCCCTGTTTTTATCGCAAAAGCTCCTTCTCATGAATTCGATCTCTGCTTCCAGCTCTGCTTCCTCTATCTTCAACTGCATTGCAGCCTGTGCTTTCTCGCTCGCCATTCTCTGTCTCTTTGTGCCTGTTCCTCCTCCACTCTTGTCTGGCGATGATGCTGATGATGTCGCTTCTTCTACGTCAAACAATGCAGGCTGCATTAATTGCCTATTCCACGCATATTCCGCTAGCATCTTCACTTGATGTGCTGGTAGTTTCTCAGTATCCCAGAATAAGGATTGTATTTCTTTATTGTCCTTTCCCTCTCCGTCTGTTGCTGCTGCTGCCCGTTCTTCCAATGCACTGACTACATGTTTTCTATCCTGTGCACTCCTCAATCGTAGACTGGATGTGGTCGAGGGCAGGTAGATGTCGCTGGGTGGTTCCCCTATGACGAGGACTGCTGGTTCTGGCCGAGCTGCGACGAGGTGTATGCGGTATTTGCTGTCGATGTGTGGGAGGTGTGTGTCACTACTACTGGATTCTTCTTCGCTGCTGCTGCTGCTTGAACCTTCAGCTGCTATTGGTGCATCATCGTTTGACATGGACCCTCGTCTGCTGATGGCTTTGCGTTTGCGGCCATTAGTAGTAGTAGTAGTTGCTTCCCCTGTGACCAGCTGGATGTATGCTTTGTCCAAGTATGCCTGTCCTCTGGATCTGAGGTAGGCGTGCTGGGCGACCCGGTCGAGGGAGGAGATGAGGGAGGGCGATGACATGATACTATATAGAATATACTGTGGCTATAGCATGGATTGAACTGTGTCCCTGCTTGTTGCTGTTGGAATATATATCTGATGGCTGCCAAGGATGAAGATGAAGATGAGATGACCCTTGCTTGATCGCACTCGGACTGGCATAATCTGATCTGGTAATCACCAATCATCCAATCATTATATCATCAAGGACTAGACTACAGCCATGCCCTCCGACTCGAGCTACCCTCCCACTCCGAGGGGAGAAGGGAGCACCAGCACAGTGGCCTCTTCAGTGTTCTTGGACGATGGAGAGCGAGCAGCCAGACCCCGACACAAGCGAAGCAGCAGGGCATTCGCAACAGACTGCGTCACCATAGACAACCCAGACGCAAAACATCAGGATCCATACAACTCGTCGTCTGTCCCCATCTATCAGTCGGCTACCTTCAAAGGCGTAAACAATGCAAGCGGATATGATTGTGTGTTGCACTCGTATACACTTGGTAGACATACAGACTGATGGTATACTCAGACTCCCGCTCTGGAAACCCAACCCGCACTTTCCTCCGTGAGCTCGCCATATCATATCTGCATGACTCGCATTGAGCGAAGAAGCTCTGCACAATGATCACCACACATACTGATTCAATATCCATGCAACGACAGAGAACCACATTGCGAAAATCGCAGGCGCAAAACATTCATTCGTAGTCAGCTCCGGGATGGGAGCACTCGATGTCATCTTCAGAGGGTTGAAACCAGGAGACGAGATTATCGCTGGTAGGAAGATATACACATACACACGCACACACACACTCGAAGCAAAGCTAATGCGATAAGCGTTCCACAGGCAACGACTTGTACGGCGGGTCCAACCGGCTGCTGACCTATCTCAAGACAAACGGAGGAGTAGCCGTACATCATCTCGACACTACACAGCCCTCTCTCCTGCTTCCTTTACTAACATCATCCTCCAACAAAATCCGCTATGTCCTTCTCGAGTCTCCCACAAACCCTCTTCTACAAATCGTCGACATTCAAGAAATATCAACGCTCGTACACCGTCATGTGCCGGACGCAGTCGTCATTGTCGATAATACAATGATGAGCCCCTTCTTGCAGAGACCACTAGAACTCGGTGCGGATATCGTATACGATTCAGCGACGAAATACCTCTCGGGACATCACGATTTGATGGCGGGAGCTATCTACTGTGACAGAGAGGATCTAGCAAAGGTGAGCTATACTTTGTCAATCACAGAAACCTGGACTAAAACAGACTGGTGGCTCTTAGCAAATGGCCTTCACAATCAATTCCATCGGGAACGGCTTATCACCCTTCGATTCCTTCCTCCTCCTCCGGGGAATAAAGACGATGGCCTTACGAATGGAGCGACAGCAAAGCACGGCCTGTCTCGTGGCATCTTACCTGCACAATCTCGGCTTCAAAGTAAACTTCCCATCTTTAGCCAACCACCCAGGTAAAGAGGTGCATGATCGGATCGCGAAAGGACCAGGTGCCGTGTTGAGCTTCGAGACGGACAGTATTGAAATTAGCGAAAAGATAGTAGGAGCTACCAGACTCTGGGGTATCTCCGTCAGCTTTGGAGCGGTCAATTCATTGATTTCTATGCCGTGCCTCATGTCGTAAGTCAACCAACTCTTTCCATCATTCTTCACATTATTCGAATACACACTGAACCATGATCGATTGTGTATTTCACGTTTTTTCCTTCTTCTTCTCCTTAGCCACGCTTCCATCGACCCCAAAGTCCGCGCAGAGCGCAATCTCCCAGAACATCTCATTCGTCTCTGCGTAGGTATTGAAGATCCCGATGACTTATTAGACGATCTAGAAGCCGCGCTCTTACAAGCTGGAGCGATCCGGATCGTGGATGATCCAGACGAGCGAGGGGAGCAGAGATTGGAAAGAGTCGGAGGAATGCAGCGTCATCATCAGCTTGGGCAGAATATAGAGCAGAGCATACAGGCACTCTCGATGGTAGACCGAGCGGAGGGAGAGAAGGGAGTAGCTGGCAATACGGACTTTGTAACGTCTGCGCCTGGGAAAGTCATCTTGTTCGGTGAACATGCTGTCGTGCATGGAGTGGTGCGTTCCAGCTTCTTTACTTCCACTATCAGCACAATCTTGAGCTGATGACGCTTCCTGTGATGATGATGGCAGACCGCCATTGCAGGTGCCCTAGACATGCGCTGCTACTGCCACGTCGAGGCTCGTTCAGACGATAAAGTGTCGCTCGTCCTTCCCGACCTCGGCCTAGATCGTTCCTGGTCTTTATCCTCACTCCCCTTCGACGCTCTGCTCAACACCTCTTCTTCCGCCGACGACTCTTCTTCGTCTTCCACAGACGTCGAACACGACACTCTACCAAACTCGACTGCGTCCCCTAATCCAGCTGTATTGGCTCTCCTAGCTACGTCCGGTGCACTCTCGGATTCTCCAGGATCGGCATCCGCTTCAGATGCTAAAGCTGCACTCTCAGTACAGGCGTTCTTGTACCTCTTCATGCGCTTAGCCAAGACTTTCGATAGAAAGTCCCTAGCGAGGACATTCACTGTCAGGTCTGCTCTGCCCATCGGCGCAGGTCTAGGCTCGTCTGCTGCTTTCTCAGTCTGTATAGCTTCCGCTCTCCTCTATTTGAACGGCCATATCCAATTACCCTCTACATTCTCATCCTCCTCTTCCTCTTCATCGGGCTCAAACCCTCCTCCTCCAACTACATCAAGCGCTATTTCAGAAGAAACGGCTCATCTAGTAAATTCATGGGCGTTCGTAGGAGAGAAAATCCTGCATGGCAATCCGTCAGGAGTCGACAATTCAGTAGCGTCGCTCGGCGGTGCGCTAGTTTTCCAAAAGTCGAGATACGTAGGCGAACAGCCGTCCATGCGGACTTTGAATGGGTGAGCCACTACGTTCTGCTCCATCATATACTTGGACTAGGCTCAATTTGACGCTTTTTTCCAAAGCTTCCGCTCCATCCGCTTCCTATTGACAGACACGAAAGTTCCTAGAGATACAAAAACGCTCGTCGCAGGTGTAGCTCGTCGGCGTGAGCACGATCCAGACTATATCAATGGTCTGCTGCACGAGATTCAGCAGATAAGCGATCAAGCTATAATTGCCCTAGACAGCAGCAACATCTCTCGCTCAGACCAACTATCCACATTGGAGAGATTGGTGGATAGGAATCATGGATTGCTGAATGAGCTAGGTGTGGGACACGTAGCGCTTGAAGCTATCAAGATGAAAGCAAGCCAGGAACCGTATGCTTTACATACGAAGTTGACGGGCGCGGGAGGTGGTGGATGCGCTGTGACTGTCATTCCAGATGGTACGTCTTGTTTTTATACGTACTCTCGGACGTTGGTCGAATTGCTAATATGGTGTTGCATCAACAGACTTTTCGGAAGAGCTCCTTGAGCGCCTCAAGAACGATCTACACGCCGACGGGTTCGCATGCTACGAGACAGCCGTAGGCGGGTCTGGCTACGGAGTGATTTCACTTGCAAAGCATACACACACGACTTCGGAGGCATCGTCAGATGAGGCTACTCATGTGCAAGCTGAAGGAGGCAGTGAGATGGAGATCGTACCGTTCAAAGCCCAGCTGGAGAATGCGAATACGCAAGAGCTGCATGCTTGGGCAGAGACGCTGGGCAAGTGGGCATTCGCTTGATTCAGCTAGTTTAGGCGTAGCTTTTTCTTGTAGATTGTGTTTCTCAATAGAGTAGTCTGTGTAGCTTGCATATCTGCCAAACATCCCGAGAAATCCTATGAATTTTCCCCTTACTGCACACACAAACTTAGACGAATCCGCTATGAAGAGAAACTAGGTGATCATTTCTTGAATTTTCCATCACGCTCGCAACTGGCCTGAATACAGTACATTGTGCTGTCAAAGACGGATCGCTTACGCGATAGCGGACTGGATGCCCTCCATCATCTTGACGATACCAAACGCGCCAGGATCAGGAACCTGTTGTTTCTTCAGTTCATCCTGACCGACGTATGCTGCTCTTCCAGCTTTCGCTACGATATTCTTCGTCTCTTCGGTAGCCTGCGCCGCCTCTTTTACTGCAGCAGCTAGGTCTGCTCCCTTCGAAGCGGAATAAGAAGCATTGAAAGCTTCGAGGGGATCGACGAGCGTTCGGCTGGGTTTACGAGCGGCGGTGTATTGGTAAAGAGAGGTCAAGGCGTGGTTTATCGCACTCGCCCAGACGGCCGATGTCGCTTTGTTGCTGTTTTGCTCAGAAGCAGCTTTGGGTACACCTGCTGCGAGCGCGTTGAAAAAGATGTTGAATAGAGCGCCTGTATAGCCAAAGTCAGTGAGCAAGCGATGCAAGCACGTATGCAATGTTTGCTTACCTGAAGTACCGTCTCCCTCCTTCTCAATCTGCAAAAGTCAACGTCAGCATCACGTTGCGATCATCGTCCTCGAATAGCGACTGACCACTTGTGCGATAGACAGGATAGCACTAGAGACGTTCTTCTCGTCAACTCGGCCAGCCTCAAATGCCTTGATGACGCCTTCCGCCATAGCCTTCAAGCACAGACCACAGTCTCCATCTCCAGCAATCGTGTCATATCTTGTGATCTCAGGCTCGGCGTCAATGACGTTTTTACAAGCTTGGGTAACTGCTTTCTTGAAGAGGGCGAAATCGACAGCTGAGATTCCCTGATCAGCCATGACACCAGGATACTGGGAGGAATATACACTTACGGGCTACCACATTTCCACCGCTCTTGATGGGCTGAGGTTCAGCTGCTTGACCAGCTGGTTCAGGAACACCAGGTGGTCCATTAACCATGAACTTCCAGCCCGGAGCGTAAGCCTTTGCATCTAGCAGATCCAAGACTCTCTTCGACGAGATCTTGCCTTCTCTTGGCAAGAGCAGTGTAGTAAGGGAGAACCCGGGCAGGTTGAGCGAAGTCATTACGCTTCCCACGATGATTCTCTTGACGATTATATTTTGTTTCTCGAGGTCCAAGACTGCATCATTAGCAATTGAAGATAGTTCCAACTCGCTCATTCCTCCGAGGTTGTTGACGAGTAGGACGACTTCGTCTTTTCCGTCATGTTGGAAAGGAACGAAACCTCGCTCGGGATCTTTGGTGTCGGTGATCATCTTGAGCATACGTGCTACTAGCTCTTTTGAGGATGGAAGCTTGACTTTCTCGACGCCTGCTTCATTATGAATACCCATTCCAATCTCGACCTCGCTTTCGGACAGATGGGCTTCTGCTTTGCCTGTTCCGGGAATCTAGAAGAACTTTATCAGTATACGAGACTACGAGATTTGCGGAAGGCTGATTTCACATGGCAGTGCTCGAGACCTGCTCCGATAGTACCGGTCAAGCCAGCAACGAGCTCGGCGATCTCGTGTACTTCATCGACGCTAGCACCCTCATCTGCTAGAGCGCTTGCAATCTTGTACACTAGAACGGTACCAGCCAGACCACGTCTTCCGACAAGAGCACCCTGCTTGCGGCCGACTGCAACGTCGTCTCCGACCTTATTGACCGTTCATTAGCGCGTGTTTACCTCTCAGGAAGGAGTGCAACCTTACGATGATCATGCGTGTTGGGTGATTTGGGTTCACCACGGAAGCTTGCTCTTTCGCAAGTCCGAAGAGCAGGACATCTCCAGTATATCGCTTGACGACGAAGAGGGTTCTATAGCAAGAACTTAGCTGTAAGACTCAGATGGATGCTCGCCCGCACTCACCCCTTGTCGTTCTTGCTGACGAGGTCCACGGCTCTTCGTACTTGTCCAACATTAGGGCTTGCAAAGACGTTTCCGCATACTGCAGCTGTGAGTAGTCCCTCTCCAACGAAACCAGCGTGTGCCTGTCGTGATTCAGTTAGTCCGGCTATACAAGCACTCCAAGAGAAGCACGTACGGGCTATGCAGAATAAGCCGTGTCAGTATAGCTACAAATTGAAGCGCACATACAAGCTCTCACCTCATGTCCTGAACCACCTCCGGAGATCAAAGCAACCGTATTCTTCGGGACGTTTTTTCTATAGACGACTCTGTATGCCTCGTCGACTTTGATGTTCGAGTTGAGACGGGCCAATCCAGCAAGCGACTCATTGACGCTGGCCTCAAGACGGATCAGCTTCTCTCTGGCTAACACGGCCGCAAGATCCACCCAACTCACAGTGCTCTTGGCTCATTTACTACGTGTTTGTGGGACATGGTATTTGCTTTTATGATACTGTGCTATTGAGTAGTAGGAGTAGGAGGTAGGAAGAGAAGCAGCGAACGAATGAACAAGTTGCGCTGTCCAGGTCTATTGTGTCCTGTGCAGTATCGAATATGCCCTATTTAGCCGGATCAGCCGATGCGAAACGAAGCTGGAGGGTGGAGAGCGGGGCTTCGAATGAGGGGTTATGCGGAGGGCAGTCAGCGACACTCAGCAAGTCCTTGGATGTTTAGTGCTCTTGTATTCAAATAGCAGCTCCCTATGGACATGTTAGCATCAGGCTGGAACCGAGAAGCTGTGTTCTGGCTTTCCTGCAAATTTATTGCAGAGTCCCAAAGCATGCTCTTCTACCTAACACCATCCTCTCATGATCTATGATATACCAATACCAGCTGCAGGCTATCCTGCAGCCACGCTCGACATTGCTGCAAAGACGTGAGCCTGTGCCTGCCTGGCTGGCTTATGTAAGCATGAACCGGTGACGGCAGACCGCGGCGTCTTCCATCCAAGCCGAATTGAAAGAAAGCCGTTAGAAGCCGTGTACGTGATGGCTTGACAATCAAATCACAAGGCTGGCTTTCACACCTACGATAGCAAGAATGTTCAGACGACAGATCTGCGACTGCCTACGTGCAGGCGCGAAGGCGTATACTAGTAGAAGATTCGCGTCGAATGCTCAAATTCCAGAAAGACATGTCCATCGAACAAAATACGTAGCTGTGAGTACGAATCCACCAAAGACAGTGACTAGGAAGCTGAATACTCCTAAGCTCGCAGCAGTGACTGCCACCGCGACAGCGTCATATCTCTATAGCCCCCAGCACCTGAGGCTCGAGGCGCCACCGCGAAAGACTGGTTCCAAAGGCCACGAGCCCGAACAGACCCAGCTGATATCCTTCAAAGGTACCTGTCTGGGTATCGCGCATGCTTGCCAGACGACTGACCCGAATCCGATTCTGTAGAAGTCGAAAAGCACAATAAAGCAGACGATTTGTGGACCGTCATCAACGGCAAGGTGTACGACTTGACAGACTTCCTAGAGCACCATCCAGGTGGTCCAGAGCATCTTCTCAAAGCAGCTGGAAAAGATGCGAGTCTGCTCTTCAACCCATTTCACCCAGCCGGTCGGTCGCATCACTGAAATGACTGCTGTATAGCTTACCTGTAGGCTCCAGGCACCATCGAGGACTCCGAGACACTTCCCACGATGGCCTTAAAAGGCTTCGTCGATCCAGACACTTTACCAGCTGTTCCACGCGGCGCAAGTCCCAGTGCACCAAGCGAAGCCGAGAAGAAGCAGGTACCACTAGCTGCAATTGTCGGTGTTCCGGATCTAGAAGCAGCAGCCGAATCAATTCTACCAGCAAAATCGTTCGCGTATTATTCAGCTGGTGCGACAAGCATGCATACGCTTGCTCTGAATGCATCAGCATGGGACCAAATCCTCTTCCGCCCAAGAATACTAGTGGACGTAGCGGAAGTCAATACGAGCACGAAGTTCTTAGGTCATGAGACCACTCTTCCTGTCTTTATTGCGCCTGCTGGAATGGCGAAGTTGAGCCATCCGAGAGGTGAAGCTGCTATGGCGGAAGCTGCGGGAAACGAAGGTGTCATACAATTCGTCTCGACAAACGCGTCTGCCAAATTGGAAGATATTATTGGAGCAGCTACGAGCAAAGACCAGGTCTTCATGATGCAGCTGTAGGGCATATTTTCTCTTGTGCTCGGATGTGATGCTTATGTGTTGTTCGACAGGTATGTAAACAAGAATCGGGCAGCCACAGAAGAGCTCATCAAGAAGGTCCACAATCTGAAACAGCTGAAAGGATTTTTCGTGACCGTTGATGCAGCAGCGCCTGGGAAACGAGAAGCAGACGAGAGAACCAGAGCCGAAGTGGAAGTTGCTTCTGGTATTTCTGGCGGGAAGATCCAAAGCGACAGTAAAGGAGGTGGAATTGGCAGGAGTGTCGGCGGCTTCATCGATCCTAGACTATGTGAGTTGATCTCGGCGTTTTCCATGCCATGCTGGTAGCTGATGGGATTGAGAGATAGCTTGGAAAGACATCCAGTGGTTACGCTCACAGACAGACCTGCCTATTGGCTTGAAAGGTGTTCAAACTGTGGAAGATGTAGCGAAAGCAGTCGAAGCAGGAGTCGAGGCTGTGTACCTGTCCAACCACGGAGGTCGGGCGCTGGACGGATCACCTCCTGCACTATACACGCTTGTCGAGCTCAACAAGTACTACCCTGAGATTATCAAAGATAAGAAGGTCGAGATCTACATAGACGGCGGCGTGAGAAGAGGAACCGATGTAGTGAAAGCTCTATGCTTGGGCGCCACGGGTGTCGGGATGGGTCGGCCGTTCATGTACGGCTTGTGCTATGGAGTAGAGGGAGTGGAAAAGACAATAGACAGTGAGTGCTCCCCTTTTGCAGCCCGTAATGACATAAAAAGCTGATTTGTTACGGCCAGTCATGCGCGACGAGATCGAAACGACCCTCCGCCTTCTTGGAGTGAACAGCTTGAAGGAGCTTGGTCCACATCTCATCAACACGCGGCCATTAGAAGGACTGTTGATGCAGCCGACATGGGGTCCACAGGAGAAGAAGTCGCCTTGAAGTGGTCGTACCAATAACAGCAGATAGTGCCAGAGCAGTTTGCAGGCATGCGCATAGGTCATTCGTTGTAGTTGTGTAGCTGTACATTCAAGCAGGAGCCGCTATGTTCGGTCACCTTGCTCTGCATCTTTCTGCCTTTCGCATCTGTCCGCGTTGAGCTTCAGTCGTAGGCGCACCCTTTCCATGCTGTTGGGATGGCCAGCAGCTCGTGGTCATCTCGTCACTGCTCTTTGTCAACAATGTCGTCGTTCTTCGTCGTCGCTGCCAGTTGCAGCAAACGATCTTCGCGAGCTTATGCGGACGGTAGCTCAGCCAGTAGCCGTCATTACTGCCAATATCCACGGTAGCAGCAGCATAGATGCGCCAGGTGAGCGTTGGAATACTTCAAGGTCAAGGTAGTCCTTCGATCTGACATGGTTCTGTGTTTTCTTCTGGATGGTAAATGCTGGCCAGACCACGGCGCGACTGTCTCTTCCTTCGTTTCGATAGCTCTCTCTCCTGCTCCCCTGATAGCTTTCGCATTGCGGCTTCCATCAAGGCTGGCTTCCCACTTGAATCATGCGTCGTCAAGCGCAGGGAGAAGGTCAAATACTCCCAAATCTCAAGCTGTCTTTCGCATACACCTTCTTTCGCAAGAGCAAGAGAACCTTGCAAGAGCTTTCGCACGACAACCTCTTCTACCCCAAAAAGCGACTCCTAGTTCAGCGGCATCTTCAGCAGACACTTTCGCTCCTTTCCCTAAAGAGCTGTTTCAAGAACTTGAAGAGACATCTCTGGGGTCTCTGGATTGTACAATCACAGGAAAAGTCCATCTCACAGACCCTCTGCCCAGTGCAATAGGCGTTCAGGCAGAAAGCCATGCTGGCTCAAGCGATTCAGTCAGCAGCTTCGACGCGAATCAAGCTACATCACAGCTGTTCATCGCAAAAGTATTGAAGGCCAGGACGGGAGGAGAAGGCAAGCGGAAACCTCTGCTATATTGCGGACAGAGTTATCGGCATCTTGCCTGAAAGCAATGCATCAGATCACTATCTTAAGCGCAAAGATTACCACACTTCATTTACTTCGATACCAGAAACAACAATCGTCACAACTACTCGTTTGCTCAAGCTGGAGAAATATATAGCCGGGGTTCAAGAATAGGAAGACAGCGGTAGCGTAGTGAAGATTTGCATCTACCCCATGATTCAGTTTGTTGTTCTATACATTCAGTATCTTGCTTGCTGGTTCAGGAGGAAGATGGATAGATCCTGCCACCCTGTGTGCGCAATGTGTCTAAGCTTACGGCATCGTAGAAGAAACAGCAGTGCTTACCGCCTCCGACCTTGCACAGTACCTTCTTGCCTTTGGTAGGCCCTCGATCTATCAGCTTGCAACTTATATCTTTTCCGTCGGTCCAGCCGAAACGGTAGCGCGCCATCCTTTCAGAGGTAGGCTGTATGTTGGCTTCTGCTTTCTTTAGAGGCAGATCGACCCTCTCGCATGGTACAAAGAGCGGTTGGGAGTTGACAAGCGCTGCTATCTCTAAATCCAGCGGATCCCACGGCGTCGGACTATATGGCCCGCTCTGTAGAGCGTCGTCTTCGCTTGTAGGTGCGTGCATTGATGAGAAGAGGGGAGAAGGGGTGATTGACCTTCTTGGACTGGCATAGCCAGACGAGGAGGAGGTACTCGAAATCCGAGGTGTCCGGCCTAACGCGATGGGAGAGCCAGCTTGAGGCAGGCCTAATGATGTTCTGCCTCCTCGACCACCGCCTCCGTAGACAGCGCTCGCGCGAGCAGCTCGAGAGCGGAGAGTGGGCTCGGGTGTCATGATGTCGCTTCTTTTGCCACTCATTCCGAAAGGAGTGTTATGCGAAGATGCTGTAGAGAGGCTCAGCCGTGGTATATGCGATTGCCGCCGAGAGGCACCAGCAGTAGAAGTGCTTGGAGTAGGCGAGAGAGCCCGCGCCATCAGGCTTGAGTCTTCATACGACTGATTCGATGAGCCGAACAGCAGAGTCTCCGTATCTGCCTCGTCAGGCAGTCCGGACGGCTGCTGTCGAACTTTGGATGGAGAATAAGTCGCGTATACTTGGCTGGCAGGAGCTGGGATTTTGGAATTGGGTGACTGTGGGCGAGCCCTGACAGCCGAAGCTGATGTATTGGAGGTAGCAGAGAAAGTAGGACTCGGAGGCCGCCGTTGTAAACTCGGATTCATTGTGAAGTTTCGACTGGCTGGCCGAGCAGGCGTCGCTCGACCAGACTTTATCGGCGAGTCGAAAGCAGGCAGAGACTTTCGACCCTTTGAAGCGGGCAGAGAAGAAGCCAGATCGTCCTTCTGTAGCCTGACTGAGCCGTTCCAGCGCGGTCTGTTCTCAGTTGTGGAGCCGGTCGCGCTGAAAGCACCGCTCATGCCTGAGATGGGACGAGGCAGAGGAGAGCGAGCTCGTTCGCTGATAGTCGAAGAGATGTGTGTGTTGTAGGACGGTCTTGAAGAGCTCGGAAAGGAAGGATGCGGTGGCAGATCAGCGAAAATCGAAGCTGATTGTGTGTAGCGATGTTGAGGTGCAGATTGACGTGGTCGTAGTGGAGGCTTCTTGTTGACAGGTGTCGAAAAGCTTTCATTGCTTTCGCTTTTGGGAAATGTAGGCCCCGACTGAGGAGGCGGTCCATAAGAGCTCTTACGCGGAAACTCCCTCACTTTATTCTCAGGTGACGAAGTAGGAAGGGGAGGAGGGGGACTGTCATCCTGGTTGCGATTGCCTTTTAGCCTGCTAGCTATCTTGCTGAACGGCGACTTGGCTCGACTATCTTGCGTAGGAGTACCCAGCGTGGCCCCGCTCACACTTCTTTTGGCTTTTGGCGGACTGGGCGTGAGCCAGTCTCCCGTCTTTCGCCTCACGGTCGCCATTGCTGATTCACTCCCGTTTGATGTACTGATACTGCTGCTCCGACTTGCTTTTGTGGACATCTCTGACGACCCAGCGGAAGGATGTGGTTGGTCTATTGCGCCTCTCTCGCTCAGCAGCTCCTGTACGCTTTGCATCTCGACTTCAATCCTTTCCATACGCTGCTGTAGATTTCGCCAGCGCGTCTTCATTTCGCTGTGAGAATGAAGTACTTCTCCATTTAAAGAACGTTGCTGAGCAATTCCGCTATCGATGACCTTCAGGACTCGTGCGCATGAAGGCAGGTAATATTCTGATGAGACCAGATATTGAGCTTAAACCTTGAGAGCGTGTCATCCTCTGCTTACTGCTTTTCTGATACAGTGACTTGTGTAACGACATAAACATAGCTAGATCACCTTGCAAATCGACGCTGGAAGACCCTTTTGGCGATGCAGTCGCACTGTATTTCCGGTGCATGTCCTGGCAGCTTGTCTTATCAGCGGGTACAGGACTTCGATTAAGAGGTAAATAGACGGACATGTACAAAAGTATGGCATTGCAAGAACACCTTTTCAAGACTTTGCATCATATCCTCGGCTTGGCGAGAGACCGTTCGATAGACGACAAGATATCTATCAAGCCGACTTAGCTAGCTCCCTTCTGTTCTGGGAGTCAAATCAGACTCACTTGTCTTCCACCAGCTCCTCGCGAAGACGCTCAGCGTCCTTCTGGGCGGACTGCCAGTGCCCAATTGTCTCTGCCCATTTATCCGAGAGAAAAGTTGCAGAAGTATTGTTCCGTATGAAAGCATCTAGCCGTTTCTGAAGACCCGAGACTTCGTTCGATGTCGTTTCTAGCTGGGCATCCAACTGCATGAGGGCTGTATCCACTTCGCTGATAGAAGAGGTATCTTTGCTTTCGCTACCATTCCGAACGTTTGATCCTTCTTCCTCTCCCGCGTTGGCGAGATGTCGAAGCTCCTGCAATGCACGCGCCAGCATAGTTTGAGCCAGGTCTACAAAAGTAACGTTCGCATCCTCACCTGAACACGAAACACGTTGGTCTGCGCTGCTTCTATGCTCATTTCGACTTCGGTGATTGCGGAACTCAGCGCCAGGTCTTCGATCTCGTTGGCCATGTCGCCCAAGTCGTGCAGCCCATTCTGGCTCGCGCCTTCCTTGTCGCCGTATCCATTAGAGTCGCTTGCTTCTTTTGAGCGTTCGGACGGATCTTGCGCTACATGGCTGATGGAATTCGCTGTAGGTTCGTCTGGCGATGTCATTTGTCGCGCCTATCTTCAGCAGCGGTCGCCAGCCAGAGCAAGCATCATCTACGGTGCAGGCTTTGAGGCAACGTTTTTGTAAAGGGCTTTCAAGCACCAGAACGAAAGTAGAGGAATCGGTAGAGACAACAGCCGGCATCCCCTATTTTGAGGATGCCTTGCACAGAACTGTAGTTCATCCCGACATAGCTTCATCTACTCCCTTTCTCATAGCTCTACCCACGTGTCATTCCTGGCGGGAAGGCACTGCCCAAGCCGTCCTCCACTTGAAGCTGTTTGACGGCCTGTCGTCCTGGCTTGCATCGTCAAATTGGACGAAGTGCGCAAGCATGTCTCCAGCTCTTGGCTTGCCGCATTGCTGAGCCCAAGTGGGATGGCGTTTGCCGGTATGCTTCGTGTAGCGCTTTACAAGCGGAAGTCTCCTTGTTATTCCTTGTTCTCTCTTGAAGGAGATAAGCCTCGTCTGTAGATCTTTTATAAAGATGCTAGTTTCGGCTTCCGAAGCTCAAAGACTTTGACTTCGAGGTCGAGTGTGTTGAAGTCGAGCCTCTTCGCGGGGCCGCTGGACACTGAATGCATTCGCTTCTTCCCGTCTTATTGAAAAAGCAGTGCTAAGATTCGAGTATCCACTCCTTCGCTTGCTTGCTGCCGCCCAAGTGAGGGTGGAGTAGCACCGTGCTTAGCCAGTAGCCAAGCAGCTTTCTTCGCTTTTCCAGGAAGGTTGTACGGAATTTAGCTAATACATCATTACAAGTTATGAATACCGTATCAAGCCAAATGCCTAAGGTCGATGCTTACCTAGGGATTTGGGGGGTAGAGAATCCAGGATATTCGCAAAAGTGGGAAAGCTCGCCAGCAGATTGTCTCGTAGCTTGCAAAAAGCTGAGTATCTTTTCATCTTGGTCAGTGTAGTTCCCTGTAGATCATCTGATTTCAGCGTATATCTCAGACCACCCGCTGGCAGCTTGTCACTCACGTCTCTTGTTGATATCCTGCATTCATAAGCCACATATCCTCCAAAAGAACTTCCTACGGTATGGAATCCTGCTATCCGCACCTGTCGACAGCTTATCAGTCAGCCTGATCCAGCTTAATCCTTACTATGGGCGGAACTTGCATCCCTGGCGAAAGTGGCCGTCTCCATTTCTGAGTTGTCTCGCACTCTTATACCGGCCAAAGAGGACCTTCCTGCAATAGCATTCGTACGAATAGATGCTGGACGGAAATGAAAGGACTCGGGCTGAGGCGCGATAAGGAATTCATAGAGGTTCGCACACGGTCATGAATTCGCCTACATCGCTATCGAAGTCCAGTGTATGCGTTGTCTCACTACTTGCCCTTCTTATGAGTTCACGCGCGGACCTCTTCGAAGCGTTAGTGCTGCTTCGCGAGCGAGTGACAGGGAGGTTCATCGGAGCAGGAAGGTCATAAAAGGTATCCAGAGCTTCTTCGTACTCGGCAGGCGAATCCAGAGGAGGAGCCAAGCGACGTTCATCCAAAGAAGCCGGTTTTCCATCCGATGTACCTTCGCTTTTACGGCCATGATCAGCATCGATAGACTGTTCTGATGGTGCTCTACGAGGTATCACGAAGCCTCGAAGTGCTTCTGCCAGATCTTCTGTTGTTTTCGTCATATTCACGTGAAGTCAAGCTGCGTTGCTCGAAGAAACGTCTCTTTCTTTCGCTCCAACCACTTCTCAGCTTTTCCAGGCTTTCGCACGGTACACCATGTCGAAACAATCGAGGAAACCGAACCAATGCATCGATGATATGGCTACTACTGGATCTGCCGGCGAAACCAGCGAAAGCGGATGGGAAACAACCAGCGCAGAAAGAGACGAAAGCCCAGATACTAGTTTCGAGAGACCAGAAGCGAGCAGTAGCAGCAGAGCAGGCAATGCCGCGAACGCTTCCCAGATGATCACAACGCGAAGCATGACTAAAGTTCGAGGTCCAGCGGTGAGGCCGCTGACTGATTTGATATCCGACATGCAATCAGGTATTATCCTGGCCGTATAAGCACGTCTTCCTGTATGCTGAGGGTGACTGAATCGCTAGCTCTTTCCGCCCCTAAAGCAATGATAAAGTCAAAGCAGTCTCTTTCTAAGCTTCAGAATCAGCCATCAGGACCCAGGAATCTAGCCAAGAGGAAGAAGATGCCTCACTGGACGGCTCAGGCAGGCCCGCTTTTGACAGGATTCGAAAAACAAAGACAGCGAGAAGAGCAGAAGCAAGCTCAAGTACAACTGGCAGCCGAGATAGCATCAGTAGATCACACTTCTCAGCAGAAGTCTAGCTCTATTCCTCTTACATTCTCCCAGCAAGAGGAGCATCGTCAAGCTGAAAGAGACTCAGCTCAACCAAATCTACGAATTAAACAACGAATTACGCGACACGAGTCAGAGATAGACTCTGCAACCACTTCCGATATCGAATCCACGAGTACAAAGATTGCCTCTCCCGCTCAGAACGTGCCACAGTCATTTTCAGAGCATTCTGACAGCGAAGAGCCGTCTGACGAGACAGAAGGGACGGTACATCCACAAGCTCGAATTTACATATCTAACAGAGCATCAGATGCTACAGACGTACCTCAATCAGATTGGTCTCTCCAGACTGTCAGACCTTCGTCCGAACGAGACGCTATTGCCGAAAACGAAAACGGCACCAAATATCAGCCGGAATATACAGAGACAGGTACAGAAATTGCTCCCTCTAGAGAACCATCTTCAATTCCACCAGATCCTGCAAATGAGCCCGAGCCACGCATTGCTGCTCCTTCCATTCTTACCAACTCGAAGGCTCCAGTGAACAAACGAAAAACAGTCAAGTTTGACCTTCCCGAGCAGCCAGTACAGTTCTTAGTACCTCTAGAGTCTGCTCGACCGCCTCCGGTGCAGCGAGGCTGGCTCGCCGCTGCCTGCTCGACAAACCCCATCCCGGTGTCAGCGCCGAGAAAGATCCAAAAGAGCGTACAGATTGTTCAAAGCAGAGCCACACCTGTGTTTCCCAAGCAAAAACTACCGCATACATACGCTATGTCGTCTCTGCCATTTCACGTCGGCCCTCAGCAGAATCATCCACCTTACAATTTTCAACAACAACAGCAAGAAGGATGGATGCAAGGTCAGCCGATGTATCAGAACCAAGGTGAGTAGCTTTAATAACATATCTATCAAGGTTTGACGCGTCTTCTGCTTGTTCTCGTCCAGCCGTTTACCCGCAGTATCCGCCTAATTACGCGTACCAATATTCACCTCCGATGCAAGCTATGCCGTACCCATTGTATCAACAGCAGCAGTTTCCACAACAAACGTACCCAGCATATCCTGCTCAATCTCAGTATCCCGGCCCTCCCGGCTCTCAACACGACCAATATGCCCAGAGTGTCGAGGAACGAGAAACACACCTCGGGGATAATAACTCGGACCTTGTGCAACGAGACGAGGATCATAACGTCGAGCGTCCTACATTTAGATCGACTGAAACAAGTAAAAACAAATCTACCAAAAAGAGAAAGCATAAGCACGAACACAGAGACAAGGATGCATACTTATCTTCACCTTCACCTCCTCCTCGGGAGTCCTCCTCCAGACAAAGGAGGAAGACCAATCAGGATCTCAAACGCACCGAAGACATGGAGCCTGAAAGAGGTTCTCCGCAACGCTTCGCCAGCGTGCACAGAGAACAGTATCCCGAGAAGCACCTACAAGCCGTTTCTTCTTCTTCGAGACATTACAAAGCTGTTTCTCCTCATGAATCATCTAGTTCGTCGCTACAGCGCAAACTACAAAAGCAGGAACAGAAGAGGGCTCAGAGACCTTCTCATCAAGAAATGTATGCATATTCAGCTAAAAAAGGAGGAAGGATCCCAAATGACCTTGATGCATTCGGAGCAAGCGAAGATGACAGTGGAAAAGATGAATGGGGAACTCTTCAGTATGCCGGAATGATGAAGAAAGGACTTCCTCTTCATATCCATTCTCCAAGTGTTCCATCTCCCTCAGAAGAGGAAAAGATCATTCCGTCAGTATACAAGAAGTTCCAGCCGAATTTCACACCCAAAGTAACGCGAGAGGCTCTCGAAGCCGAGAAACGAAGAGCTGCCGAAGACGCAGCATCTAAACGAACAAACAAATCACACTACGGTGGCTTCGATGATGGCCAAGGAAGAAAAGTTTCTGCTTTTTCAGATCCTGCTTTTAGTAACTCGGAACCTCTTCTCGTCGGAAAGAAGAAACGTCTTTCGCTGTTTAGACCTCCTTCTAAAGAGGAATACGAAGCTGAACAGAGAAGAACACAGAATGAACAGAAGAGAAAAGCAGGTGATCTAGTGGGACTGGATAACCATCAACAAACCGGTCAAGAAGTACCAAGTAGCGACAAAGAGAATGTAGCCGAGAAGAGAGGCGGAGATGCCTACTCTTTCCTTTCACAAATGGGTCCTCGCGTATCGGTGCCTGTAAATTTGGCCTTCTTCCTCCTAGCTTGAAGTAAGCTGACTCCGTTCGTATCTAGAAATATGTTTCTAGTCTATACAAGCGTAGCAAGCTGGACATTCATGCTTCCACACCTACAATTCCTGCAATACACGACGCGACAGAATCCGCCAGCTCACCCGTAGTCGAGAAGACTCTTTCTTCCGAGGGGGAACTACAGCCTGCTCGAATTACAAACAGTACTCCTCCTACGTTGCCTCAGCCTGCCACGCCTGGTACATTGTCCAAATACCAGCCTGCCACGCCTGGCTCATTTTCCAAGTACCAAGCTAGCGTATCGCCGGCATTCAAAGCAGTAAATACGTCTCCCGGATTCCAAGCTATCGTATCGCCGCCATTCAAAGCAGTATCCCTGTCTCCAAGTATGTACAGAGGAGCAAACGAAAGAAGTCCGATCAAAGAACAAATGAGAGAAGAGCAGCAAGAAACGAGAGGAAACGCAAAGCAGCCGTCTGCTTACAGCCGCTTCTTCGACGAACCTGAAAATGCAGAAGACGAAACAGAACACAATGTATCAAAGCCTGTAGAAGAGAACAGTGATGTAAGCAGCAGAAGATGGGGCTTTTGGTAGCTTCTGTGCCAGCCCAAAGTACCATTTCCGTCGAAGAACAGACGGCGTTTACCCGGATTCCCAAAGTCGACCATGCCTACTTCGAATTTCTAGAACGACAGCTACGTAAGAGCAACCTTCCAACATTGTTAATTTACCTAGTGTACCGAGTAGAAAGATGCAATGGCAGTATTGCATCGTAGCCTGGAGGGGGATCATAAAAGACTGACATTCCGAAGCCCTACTTCTCTTACAACAGCCCAGAAATCTACTGCTGGCGGACAACGGCAACGAAAAGCAAGGAGGAGCTCGCATACTAGCCTTTCCCTTAAGAGCATGGACGTACGCAAGCTAATGTCTGCCTCCCGTTCTGGCCTTCTCGTAGTTCTGGATGAACCACTGAGCACTTTGTTGCAGCGCTACAGACCGTAATAAGATCAGCTTTTCTGTTTCCCCCCGCCCTTCCTGGAATTTAGCAAATAACAAGTCGGGACTCACCTTCGTCGAACGGCGTAAACTTGAAGTCTGGAATGTACTTCAATAGTTTCTCATTCGAGGCAGTCTTCTTGTACTGTCCATCCGCTTTCGATGCGTCCATCTATGATTTCCAAGAACCGCAGATCAGTCTAGCTCCCATATCGCACACGAAACAAGGGTAAAGACACACCTGATAATCACCCTTGAAATCCATAGCTTTGACGATAGCGTCTGCCACCTCTTTGATTGAGACCTCTTCGCTTTCTCCAGTCGATAAGATGATAGGGTCGATCTCTTCGTACTCATGCAGCATCCACACTGTTCAGTGCCACCGAGAAGAAGGATCAGCATGTTTACCATTCTGGTCGCCTTTTACGCATAATGCTGTGGAGCTCGCCCTCACCGAATAGTTTCGCCAGATCTTTCGAATAGATGAATTGGCGTAACGGCTTACCAGACCCACTGACGATAAACGGCTCGTCGTTTTCTGCAAGCGAATACAAGGTCCTGAGCAAGCAGATCTTTCATAAGGCTAGCGTATTCCACGTACTTTTCGCCAAATAACACCTGTGCATCAAGGCTGGTATGACGTGTGCGTGTAGAAGATCATAGTTGCTGATCAATGACAGGAGAAAGCATCAGTATTTCGCTGCACTACTGGAGCTCTGTTGAGTCTTCTTAGACTACTCACTCTCCCTCTCCGAAGATATTGGTAGGAATAGCTGACGTAAATTGACATCCGTACTGTTCGTTGTACGCACTGCATAACGCAACGTATATCATTAAAAGCAAACTCGCAATACTCATCCGGCGTACGCACTGATTCTGCACATCGACCAGTCTCTTCCCGTGCGCGTATCCGAAATTACTCTGATGTGGAGGACCGTTGTGAATCATTGTTTCGTCTATCGGATAGGTGACCTTGTCTGGAAAGACGCATGTGCTCAGGCACGATATGCATTTCTTGACCTGGGCGCGCGACTCTTCAGCGCAGCTTCAGTAAGCAGAAATAGGAAAAGTATATCGTACGCCAGCTTCGTATGAACAGTGGAGGACATTGTCGTTTATGAGGAGGTTGTCGCGCAAATAGGTGAGCTTGTACTTCATGTTTCCAAAGAGACCGCCAACGTATGCAGCGAGATGGATGACATGTGTTGGCTTGTGCTTGTTGAAGATAGCTTTCGTCTGTGCCATATCCCTGCGCCAGGATCTTCTACTTCAGTTTCCCAGCACGCGTAAAGTGTGCGTTAACCTCACCTCAGGTCACCGTCTTTGCTCGATAGGAATATCCACTGCTCATCTTCGCGCTGTTTGCCGTATCTGCTGCCTACAGGCTCGCTCTCGACTACGGCTTGCAAAGCGCGTCCTACGAGACCTGTCCCGCCCGTGACGAGGATGCGATGCTGCTGCTGCTGCGTGTCTGCGCCATTGCCATTCTGATGATTGCCGTTTGCGACTGTCATTGTGCGAAAGTTGTAGCTGTTTGTCGTTGTTTGCCAGTCAATTAGCGGAAAACAAATGAAATGACAGCTCGTGTCAGCTCCAACGGAACAGCCAAACTTCCCCAACAATCAGCAAGTGAATGACAGTATATCTATTCGATCAAGTAATCAAAGCAGCAAGCTTCAAGCGATTAATCAGAACGCGAGCTTTACGGCCAGGCGCACTTCTTCCAGCCAGCTTGTCAACGCTACTTGCTCGGGCCTGGCAGCCGTCATTACGACAGCTTCTTCATCCCAGCGATATGCAATATGCTATCAACCTTTAAGCTTTCCAGCGATTCTGGCAGTCTCCACAGGCGCCGTTGCAACGGGTAGATCGAGCGAGTCTAATGCAGCCTGATGAAGACAGCCTTTAGGCTTTGCAGGGCATACTACTGATCATCGTACTTCCAACGTACCAAATGCACTCCAATAAACGCCCTGCGAGTCGCACACCCTGACGGCGACCTGGGCTAGGGATCGGGCTCGACTAGCTGCTGCCTGCCTGACGACGAGATGGATCTTCACAGAGAATCAGCCTGCCGGAAATGAGCTGTTCTACCTCTTTCCTTCATTCCAATCAGTCGTTCCCGCCTCAGCGTATGCGGTGCACTTCCTGGCCTTAGTCGTTGATGGCACTGCCGGGCCAGCAGCACTCAGATCCAGTCCCTCCAGTCACCACAGCCAATTGTCAAGATGCAAGCTATCTGAGTCAGAGCGAAGCAGCAGAAGAGCAGTGTCGTAGCATGCCCGGCCAGGTCGAACGGTCGCTGCTCGACAAAAGCAATTCCAGCCAAAGCTTGGTCCGAGATGAAGGCTTTTCATCTCTCTCGTCGCAAGGCAATCAGCTGCTTCATACCTATAGATACGACAGCTCTGCTGAGCGTTCGCAGACCTGGTCCCCGCCTGCAGCCCTTCCGCAGCGCATGAGGCAGAGTTCGAGCTCACCAACGATGAGTGTGTCCAGCCCAGCAGAGACATCTCCCACACATGCGGCACCTGCTCTGTATAGCATGGCGACTCCTCTATCTTCACCAGATGAAGAACGCCCAATCTCCCTTCTTCTCTCTCCTGCGCCCGCTCCACCTCCAGGACCAGAAGTTCTCGACCTTCAACATGCGCGAACTCGTTCAAGGTCTGATAATTCGCAAATGCTGGCCGGTGGAGGAGGAGTAGATACGATATCCTCGTCCAGTCACGCCCACAATCAATTCCCTTTCTTGCCCTATACAGGCATGCTACCGCCCCATAGACCAGAGCAACGAATCTCATTTCCTGGGCGAGCACGCGACACATCACTCCCTCACCATGCTTCCAGACCAGCCGGGGCACAAGCAGACTCCACCGTGCCAGTGACGATGGACATCCAACCCCTCATGCCATTAGTCTTCCAACCATCTCTGAACCTCGCCATGCTTCAGTACAATTCTATATGGGCAAGAATACACCACTTTCTGTATGCATTTATCTATCTTGCACATATTCCCATCACGCTCTTTTTCGATTATAGCGTACTATACGCACTTGTACAGATCGCTCTACATCCCCATCCTTCTACTTCAATATCCTCGGGTGCAGACTCGATTACCGTCCGAGCGAACCCATGGTGGATACTCGTCGGCTTCTATGCCCTGTGTACGCTCGTCTGGCTGGGCGTCATCCTCATATACCAAGTTTACTACTGCTATATCCGTCAATGGAAGCAAGGTAAGTCTACTATGGCCAGCTCCTACAAAGCTAATATTCTGATGCGCTTCTCTTCGCGTATTCAAAGGCCATCCTTCTATCACGGCAATCTACCTCAAGCCATCGGCATTCAATCTATGCTCGATACGATCTTTCCCGCACTACTCCTTCTTGTTCGTACCTCTGCTTGCGTGTAAAGGAACCCGCTAAGGATGCTTGCGAACACAGATGGCGAATTCGCCTGGGAGCATTCTCAGGAATAGGCTCGATATCTGCCAACACTAAAGACGGCATCATCGAGCTTTGTTATTCGTGTATGCAAAGTAAGCTAGCTGCAAACCAGCCCCACGCGCGGACTAGGCTGACTTATGCTTTATCGCAGATTGGCCTACAATCGTGACTGTCATACCTCGCGCAGCAGCCTCTCTGCTGCTCTTGCTCTCGTTCACGCCGGCGCACTCCAACGAACCGTTACCTTCGCAAGACCAGCTTGGAAGAGACGGTCTTTATTTTAAACCAGACGGAATGCTTACGCGATATGCTGCCGGTGTGATCCTGGCGTGAGTCCTAACAGCATGGTTATTGGCCCCGAGCGATCGAGACTGATGTTTCTGGTACCCCAGGCATTTCTCTTGGGCCCTCTACCGTATTCTCCTGTTAATACTAGCAAGCTTGACGTACTGGTCTCACACCCGTCACTCCGGTTCCTCCATCCCATCGCCTTCCGAAGGATATCAGGACCCATACACGCGTACATCTTGGGCGCTCTCCTTCGCTTCGACCACGCCTATCGGGCCACAGACTTGGAAAGACAGACTCCGCTTACGTATCCTAGAAGCAGTATTGTTGTCTTCGTCGAGAGAAAGGTGGAGAGCGGCTATTGAGCGTAGAGAGAAGTCGAATGCTAGGAGACGGCGATTGAGTAGGAACTCGGCGAGCGAGGGAAGACGCTCCAGTAAGCTGTTCGCGGCAAGAGAAGGCAAGAGAAAGCCAGTAGTGGTGCAGAGTCAGGAGATGACGCAAGAGAGACCTGGTAAGCTTGACTCACAATGACTTGTCCACAAATGGCTGATTTGGGTGCGCCCCACAGCATTGGCAATTTTGCCTACGCCTTATACAGGGCCTTTCGCCTCGCCAGAGAACGGTCAAGCAGTCATCGAAGAGATTCCACAGTCATACACGCCTCCCACACCGCGCACAACGGAAGAACGCGAGACCCGAGATCTGCCTGATCGCCCATCCACTAGTCTAGGCTTCAACGCCCCAGTCACTCAGAGTTCTCCGCCAACTCGTCAAATTGAGATTGCAGAAGACAACGCCTCGGACGACGATGGATTCGAAGACGAAGACGAGGCTGAAAGAATAGCTTGGGCTCAGCATCCTCCGCTCAGTCCTCGAGGCAGTCTGATTCTTGCACGCCAAGGTCTTTCCCAAGAATACGAAGCTGCTTCATATTGGAACACCGCGCCTCCGACTTCTGATCGAGATGAGAGGCAGAACGGAAATAGCTTCGAGATATCGCGCGAAAGGATACTAGGTGATATCATTGAGGAATCGGAAGAAGAAGCGTCGTTGAGGAGGGCAAATAGTAATAGACGTACTATGTCTTCTAGACAGTCGTCCTTGATGAGACCGTCTTCGGCGCTGGATCGATTAGAAAGGGCAATACATGAGGGTCCCGCTTGAGCAGATACAATAAGTTTGGGAGGTAATGCTGTTATACATGTAGCAACAAGGGCGATATTACAGATCACTTTGGCTGGCACAACAGAATGCGATGTATGGTCCTGCATGAAATGGAATAAAACGTCGACGAGCGAAAGGCCGATTGACATTGGAAACACTGCAGCTCTAGTGGCTGTACATGTTGCGCTCCTTGATTAGCAGTCCATCATTACCTGAGGCCAGCGGAGCTGATCCGAGAAGACGGCCTTGGACTTGTCTTCATTGCCGCACATGCATTTAACGTATGCATATATGTTTGAGCCGGCGATAGGGCCGCTTCCACCGTACTTCTGAGCGATCATATAGTTGGTTGAGGGAGCAGCACCACCGCAAGCGCTTTGCATATGAATCGTCAGTACAGGTATGCTGGAGAGAGTGAGCCCATTAACTCACCTGACACAGTACGAGTGGAAGAGATCAATGACTGATTGCTCATTGACGGTACTCCAATCTCCAGCCGGTCTTACCATATCTCCATCTGGGGTGATCTATTCCCCGGATGATCAGAGACAGAAACCATAAGTCAGATGTAATGTGAAACGTACCTTGACGTAATAGTTATCGCCTGGGTTGCGACAGATCATAGCTAGTGCTCCTGGAAAAAGCAGCAATGCAGCGCCGACTGCGGAGATCACACTGCGAGATAGCATAGTGGACTGATTATGGCGTGAGCTGAACTGTTGGGAGGGCAGAATCGAAGTCGTTGGGAAATGGCGGTGGTGTGCTTGACCAAAGAGAGCTGCAGAGACAGGCCATGCGAGGTCTTTCAAAGACAATAGCGGATCAGGCGCGGAAGTGTGCCATCCGAGGTCAGACAGCTGTCCTTCCGATGCCGATTCAGTCGCTCTGATGGCTCGATGCCAGGACATTTTGACCACGAAAGGTGACCCGGCTGTTTGGCGACGTATCGAGCGCATGAGAGCGATGCTGCCCATGGAAGTCTGTCAAACGTAATCAACGGAGCAGATAGGGTGGAAGTGTCATCTAGCGCAGGTAACGCAGATCCGCTCTGCGCATTCAGCAATTACCAGTCAAAAGCCAGTTCGGACGGGACTCAAGTCCAAATCGTGCATCAGAGCTACATTGTACATCCTTGTCGTTGTGCAACTTCTTGAGCGTGCAGTCAGTGGTTTGCGCGCCAGAAACGGCTTTGCATCTTCTCCATGGCTGGGACTCCAGCTCGAAAGCGTCGTCGGATCCTCGACAGCGGGAGCAGCTCGCCAGAGAGGCATCAGCAGGGAGAACATGTCGACCAAGATGAGGATGATCAGCAGCAGGAGCAGCGTCGACTGGACAAGGGCAAGCAGCGCGAGGTGGTTCTCGATGAAGACGCAGAGGGAGACGACGTCGACGGAGAAGCAGAGCCAGAGTACGACGAGGCGATGGACAACGACGACGGAGACGGCACATTGCAGCAGCATGAGAATGGCGAAGGTGTCGATGGGCAGGAGCAAAACGACCAGGAAGACGAAGAGATGGATCCTGAACTCGCTGAGAAATGGCGGATATGGGATATGTTTACAGAAGAGTTTCATGACAGTGAGTACATCTATCGCATGGCTATCCGTATCGACATGCTGATTTGCGACTTGGGTATTCTGCAGTCACGGCTGAATTACCTGGCGAACTACATAGAAACCTCCAGCTAATGCTAGAGTACGACCAGCAGGTCAAGAGTAAGCGTAACATCCCCTCGTACCCTCCCTATTCCATCTTCCATCATCCTCTCATAGTGAAGCGCACGAGACTAATTTCCAGCGTCACCGGTCTGTAACTTGTGCTATAGAAGCCGAGCAAGACCTTGAGAAGACACTTCGCGAGTATGCTACTATCTCGAATACTGGAAGCTACAAGTCGGCCGTTGCGAACGCTGCGAAAGCTCAAAGAGTCGCTGCCAGTGCATCCCAACCGCCTTTACCAGCAATGACCGCTGCTCCCATCAGCAGCATGCATCTACAAGGACTCATGAACCCGGAGCCGGCGAGAGAGAGTAGTCATGCTTCGGAGAATGGCAGAGACGACTCTGTCAACTCGGATGAAGATGTGCGAGCTGCACTACTGCCAGATACTAGTAGAGCTGGTGCCATAAGCGAAGCAGAAGCTGCAGAGAAGCTGAGGAAGCTGCTCAATGATATATCCAAGCAGATGCAGATCACGGTCAGAGCTGGAGAGGACAAGGTTGCTCTGGCTGTCACTGCATACAATTGGGTGAATAGAACCTTGCAAGAGGAGTAGACCTATCGACTGATACCACTTCGGCGCAGGTCGACCGCCATATTCAGCGCTTGGATTCAGATCTCCTCAAGCTGGAAGATTCGCTATCACTCGGTCTTCGAGCGGGCACTATGCCTTCTGGAGATGCACAAGAGGCTCAAACACACGCAAAAGAGAATACTACACTTGCTGCGTTGATAGACGGAGCAGGCACCACAGGAGGTGGAAAAGCCGACCTGAGCACCTCGACAGATCCGCAATCTGGTGCAGCTGCTACAACCACTGATACAATTGCTGGAGATACTCAAGTATCTACTATGTCAGCGCCGAAGCGGCCCTCCAACAGTAGGCGGAAGAGCGGGAAGAAAGACAGAAAGATCAAGGCATCAAGCCAGGTACCGCCAGCTGGCTTCATAGTGATACCTCCGGACGTGGAGGTGAATCCTCTGGATGTGAGTCACGCTGCTACAAGCTATCGTGCCTAGCTGATCCGGCGTCCATAGCCTAAATACTGTTACTGCAACCAAGTCTCGTATGGCGAAATGCTTGGATGTGAGAACGAGGACTGTCCTCGCGAATGGGTGAGCAGCTCGGTGTCAGATCTTCTGAAGTCCGACTAACCGGCCAATTCAGTTTCATCTCCAATGCGTCGGCCTCGCCGTAGCTCCGAAGGGCAAATGGTGGTGTCGGGACTGTCAAGCTGAGAAAGGACGACCGAAATCTTCCACTCGCTGAGGTCGTTAATCTATTTTCCGACTTCTTCAAATTCCATATTTCCCAAGCCCGCTTTTTTGGTCACTCTCCCATCTATATCAGCTCGCTGTGTGCTTGCTTCCCAAGTCTCTACCTTTTATGCTTCAATCTCGCTTTATCTGTTTTGATATCTTTCCTCTCTAGCCACCGAGAAAGAGTAAACAACATGGACACGTGACCTCTGTTTTCCCTCAAGAAGGGTTTCAAGTCGAGTCGTCTCTTTCCTCCGCAGAGAAAGAAAGAAAGAGAAAAGAAAGAGAAAGAGAGAAAGAGAAAAGGAAAGAGAAAAGAAAAGGAGAAAAGGTGCGGGAGATGCTGCGCGGCCGCGGGACGATGCAGAAGTGCTGACGCTGTGGATGCTGCAGACACTACCACACCTTCACCTACTTTACATCGCATCTATTCACCATGTCTGGACGAGGCAAAGGCGGCAAAGGACTCGGAAAGGGAGGCGCCAAGCGACACCGCAAGATCCTGCGCGACAACATCCAGGGAATCACCAAGCCTGCAATCCGTCGTCTGGCAAGAAGAGGTGGTGTCAAGCGTATCAGTGGTCTAATTTACGAGGAGACTCGTGGTGTGCTCAAGATCTTCCTCGAGAGTGAGCGAGATTCCATCTCCCTGCGGTCTAGAGCACCGCTGACTTGCTTGTTTACTTCAGATGTTATCCGCGATTCAGTAACATACACCGAACACGCCAAGCGCAAGACTGTCACTTCCCTCGACGTCGTCTACGCACTCAAGAGACAAGGCCGAACCCTTTACGTATGTCGACCATCTTCTTTCTTCGCAAGTCTCAAGCTAATCCTCCTTTTCACAGGGTTTCGGTGCATGATCTCTTCATCTACATCATACATCCCTCTTCATTCGCTCTTCTTTCTGCCTGTCATTATACTTTGATCTTTCATTCTTTTTCGTAACGCCTGTATCATAGCTAGCTGTTCTGTGTGTGCACATACAAGTCAGGTCTACCATACACCCGTCGTTCATTGCGCTTCTTGCGCCTTCTAGCTGACTTATCCGCTCTGCTTACTTCATTCGCTTGCATAGTCAGCCTTCCCCTAATTTGCGAATCACTTCAAGCGCTTCTTTCCTTTGCATCTACACCTTGCTGCTATACCTTGAAACGACGACGAGCATGTCTGACCATCAGAATCACCATCCAAACCAGCAGGGAAACGGTGCAAACGGCGCAGACGACGAGGAGGAGCTTGAGTACTTGCCTGAAGACTACGATGGCCCGCAAGAAGTTTTCTTGGACGATGCGGATATCGCAGAGTTGCAAGCACAAATGGATGAAGAAGGCGACGTGCCAATGGATGAAGACGACGACGAGGACGATGTAGTCGACATGACGGGCGATGACAATGACAATGACAGAGAAGAAGAGATGCTCGCAGATACCTCCTTACGCTCTTTCCATGCACACAACAAACCTATATTTTCCATCTCTACCCATCCTACTTGCCCTGTCCTTGCAGTCTCGGGCGCAGAAGATGATAATGGGTACCTATGGCGACTCGATACGGGCGAGGAGGTAGCGAAGCTGTCAGGTCATACAGATTCTGTCATCACAACGGGATGGAGTGCAGATGGAGAAATGGTAGCAACGGGAGGAATGGACGGAAGAGTCAGAGTATGGAGGAGGGTGAAATCTAGTCAGCCTGGACAGTGGGAATGGTCCAGATGGGAGTTCTTGACTGTGCTGGAAGGGATGGACGAGATCAGCGTGCGTGATGGCGATGCCTCCAAAGACAATTGCTAATTGCTGACTTTTGATGAGATATTGACAGTGGCTAGACTGGCATCCGAAAGGCGCCGTGCTTGTATGTGGCACAGGCGATGGCACAGTCTGGATGTGGCAGCGTGAGTCCGACCATCGAAGGCTGGCTGAGCTCGCTAATCGTTGATTTTGCATCAGTCCCTTCCGGTCGCAATATGAATGTCTTTTCAGGTCATGTCGGCGCAGTGACGTGTGGACGCTTCTTACCTGACGGGAAACGTCTGATCACCGGCTCAGAGGACGGAACTTTCATCGTTTGGGATCCCAAATCATCTACTCCGATACACAAGCTCACGAGCACAGATGGGCGCTTCAAGCTAGAAGGCGGCATCACCTGCGTTGCATCGAACGGAGCGAGCACAGCTGCAATAGTTGGAGGTGCAGACGGAGGAATCAGGATTGTGAATCTGACAAATGGCCAGGTCGTGCAGAGTTTGGAGAATCACGATGAAAACTCATCTGTGGAGAGTGTAGCGTGGTCGCAAGGCACACCTGGCAGTGTGGGATTGTGGATATCAGCGGGGACAGACAACAAAGTTAGAGTGTTCGAAGCTAGTAATGGAAGCAGGCGGTGGACAGGAGAGCATGAAGACGCTATCACTTCCCTAGTCCTTCATCCCTCACCTTCTCATCTCCTAACGACGGCAAGTGTCGATAGAACACTCAAGACTTGGGATTTACGGACGGGGCAACTGCAGAAAACACATGGTGGACATGCAGATGTTCTCCATACCGTGGCGATAGGCTGCGATGGAAGACTGCTGGTGTCAGGTAGCGACGATGGATCTGCAATGGTCTTCGAGGCGTAAAAGCAAGCTTGATCCGTATTCTTGTTGTCTAGAATTTACGATAGATCTCGCACGGAACAGCTTATCGATCCAGTATGCTGGGTACGGCGTCTCTCGACAATATGCTACAAGGTCGGGTACCGAGCCCTCACGCTGACGGTCTTCAATCATGCCCACACTCCCTCAAGCGCCTTCAAGCCAGGAGCGTCTTTTTTACTCTTGTAACCTTCCAACTGTCCGTAGACCTCTTTGAAGATGACATCCTCATGATCCTCCTTCTTCTCTTCTTCCTTTATCTCCTTTTGATCTTCTGCAGCCGGCTTCTCCACTTCTTTCTCCGCGCCGTCCGGCAGGTGTTCACGGCCTGAGATGAAGAGAAGTTCTTGCCCTTGATAGTCGAGCAGGCGGACAGGATTAGCTGGCAGCCAACGTATAGTGAAGAGGCCTCGGAGCTCATCAGGATACTACAAATGCGAAAGTCAGCTATGACGCACAACTCTCCTTGAGAAAAGTACTGGCCTCCTGCTGTCTGTCGCTGGATACGTTGCCAGCCCGTGGATTTGAGGAAGGGGCGTCGGGGTTTTTAACTGAGAAGATTGATCAGGCTTCTTTGATCCTCACCAATCTGAGCTGGACATACCTTGAATAGCGAAAGAACCTGTAGGCTTAATATCCAGCTCCCTCTGCACGTCTCCAAACTCTTCTTTCAATGGTACCGAGATCGAATATGCTAGGTAGACGGGGTGGTCTTGAGGTCTATTGTCGCTTGCTCTCTCTGCTGGCTTGACACCTTCTCCAGACTCTGGTGAGTGTAGAATGTAATGACCATACGCAGCACATCGGCTTGCAGGCTGATGTCTGGTACCTCGAGTCTGTCAAAGATCCCGAAGTCACCCCGTTGAAGGCCTGACATGCTCTACGGAAGATAGGTCTTCACCTTGGTCTCGTATGTGCTGGCAGCAAACGTGTCCTTCAGGTTACCAAGATCGTCGCCGACTCCGCTAATGATGCCCCATTCTGTCTCGTGTTTCTGCTCATCGCGGCTAGCCGGTACGTGCTTCCTTCCAAACGTCAAGACGCGGTACTTGGTCTGGCTGGAGCCATTCGGTTCTGGTAGAAGTAGCATGTGGCATTTCGCGATGTCATCGATAGAATCTGGATCGTTGGTTTCGCTGACAGGACATAACGATGGGCTCAGTACTGGATGTCAGTATGTTAGATGGAATTTCAGCGTACACCTTCGGCTTGTACATAAAGTAGACATGCCCGCTTTCGAGGGTACCTCGTCCCGGTTTAGCGGTTTCTTGGTTATCAAAGATCTCTTTGCCAGCATCTTTAGCTTGTTCGCTCTTCTCGTCTACATCGTCAATCCCTTGTTTCTTTGCAGCTTCTTTCTTCTGTCTCTTAGGGCTCGGCTGATTGTACGCGGCTTTGTCTTCTTCCTGCGGATTGACCAGATCGTCTGAATCTCGCTTCTTCTCGGTCTGCTTCTTGGACAAGGGATCCTCCTCTACTGTTTCGTCCTTCTTGACATTTCCAGACGTATCGAGCGTCGCCTGCTTGCTGGGCGAGGCATCCTTGCCGGGCTTGTCCTTCGAGCGGGTCGCTGGTGCCATCGTTTCTTCTTTCTGTTTCTGAGCGAAGAGTGCGAAAGCAGACAACCAAATCAGACACGGATTATCGTCCTATGACCCGGCGAAGGAGCCAGACGATCACATAGGAGCAAGATATTCGAGACTCAGAAGCGCTGGCGACATCTTCCTGCTTTTTGAAGTATATACTGACCGACAGCGCAGGGGCCTAGAAGGCTACCCTGCAGCCTCGATGCCCCTACTCTGCGCTCTCAAGCTTATAACGACATGGTGTCAATAAGGCCACATCATATTCCCTCCACTGCTGAAGGTGCCGACTGTGCTGGACACCGAAGCCATAGTCCTCGTAGTACTCGAGATCTGACGCTATCGATGCCAGCTTCCGCCTGCACTTCTTCCGATCAGGGCCTTCCGCAACCATCTACGCATGTTCTTATCCTCCTAAGCTTGGGTGACGGCGTTGGCTTGGGGCCAATTTATGGCTGTTCATTGTCTCTCTGTATGAGGAGAGGATAGGCGTACTCTTGCATACAATATGCATATTCCTGCATTGTAGCCGAGAGGATACAGAGGTCTCCGAAACCGTCATGCCACAGCCAGACACTTCCGGATCCTACCCATGCCCATTGAAGGCCGCTTGCTGGTATGAAGGTCCAGCCTTGGACCCGTAGCGTGTGTTCTGCGTACTGTTCAATATCCAGAAGCAAGATGTGAAGACCTCAACGGAGCACTGCTCTTGCCAGAAGCTCACGGTCACGGTCAACGGTGCGTCATTGGTCTCTCGCTGCTTCAACAGTCGGCTAAGCCCCGGTGATCCACCAGCTCAGCTGTCATACCCCCTCTTATGCGCTGCTCCTATTGCTTACAGCTTGCGCTCAATGTCCGTCTCTGGTTGCTACAAGACCAAGAGCAGGGGAAAACCTTTTGAGCGGCGGTGCTTCACGTTGGACTACTTGGTGTCTTAGCGATGCCTTTGGAGCACTCCGTCGAACGTTATGACACGGTATTGCACTGTGACTCCTCCTAGCAGGACTATAAGAACGGTGCCAGATCTGTCCCTCCTTGTCTCTGCTCTCTCAAGCTCAAACAGCCACATCAATAGCTGCAGACCAATCCAAAGCCATCGATTTCAAGGCGCCCCTTAAAGGACACCTCCTCAAAGACATCACGCTATGTCGCAACCCTCAATAAACTATCAATCCCGCTTCCGATACGTGAAATATCACTTCCAGTGCAGCAGGTGTGGGCGCTGGAATCCGCACACCTGGAAGAAATGCCAGGGCTGCGAAAGACCCAAAGACCATCGACACAACGCGGGCACCATCAGCTTGCCACGAGGTGCTAAGGGGTACAAGGAAAAGAATGGCAAGCGCAGCTGGAGGTGCTGCCAGTGCAAGCACTGGAACAACTATGACTCATATGACGCCGAATGGAATATTTGCAAGAATACCAAATGTAAGGACTGGGTGAACCCAGCCTTTCCCCATAAGATGGACAATAGCTGCTGCGCTTGGAATTCGAACTGGCCCAACATGCACGAAGGATGGGAATTCGAAGACGCCTAAGCCGCCAGGGTCCGGGGCAGTATGTCACGCCCAAATCAAAACAGAGCGACTTAGCTCATCCTCTTCCTCCCTCTCTCGATCTCGTGTCCGACCCTTGTTTACCGTTTCCTGATGTCTTTCTCGATCTTTCCATCCCTATCTCATACACCTTTCTGCAATGCATCCCCAAATCCCGCCTTCCTCTGACACATGCTCCCGATTTCGCCTCACCTGAAGACCGTAGCGAAGTACGACTAACAATTGACTGACGTATCGTCTCAGATGATCTTCTACACGTCCTCTTCACTATACCAGGCATAGAGGAAGCCAAACCCGACGGGAGCGACAGCTTCCTGAAAACGCCGAAGGTCTTGTAACTGCTATGCTCGGAACCTATGCCTATGAGATGCTCTATGGAACAACATAACCTCAAACTAACTCTAATATTAATACCATTCGGATCTGCCTAATGCAACGCAATATGCTTCGAAATCAACAGCAAGCCCATCGTCCTCCAGATCAATCCGAATCCGTATCCATGTGCTCATCTCTGTCCTGGTATCTCGTAAAGGTCTCAGCACCTCTGTACGGGTACACATATGGCTGAGGAGGCCTAACAGGCCCCGGCATATTTAGAGCCTCTTCTGGAGATGGTGAGAGCATCCTCGATGGTGTTTCCTCTTCGAGGGCCTCCGCAGCTGGCTCGATATGCTCGTTTAGCCAATCTTCGGCTATATCGGGAGCGACGGAAGAAGGTCTTGCAGCGGAGGAGACAGCGGCTGGTGAGGAATCATTCATGACTGTCGCCAACCATCTATTCCTGGGCGGAGGTGAAGCAGTCGATCGGTCTTCTCCGTTCTGACTGGAAGATTCGGAGCCGGCCATACACTCATCCTCAACCGGATATGAAGGCTTTGCTTGATCCTCTCCTTCCTCACTGGCTTCTTGGACCCTTCCTCTTACTCTCCTGGTTGAATCCCTTCGGCGGCGAAGCGGAGCTGGCGCGATGATTGGCACCACGATCGGTTGGAGCATATCAAAGTCGGCGTATTGGTCATTCTGTTCTGCTATACTGGCAGCGCTGCTTGTATAGCTGAGATCGGATAAGGGAGTCAAGCTTGACGAGTACTCTCGAGGTCGAGCTTCTGGCTCGCTTTCCTGTGCAGATGGTGCTCTGGATATCTTGATAGGATCTACTTCTGGCTTGCGGGGCCGCAGGCGGAGCTAGCCCAAGCTGTCAGCTCAGAGCATCTCCGCAAAGACGGGCAGGAACCCACCTTTATCACAAGCTTTGGCTGCGATGCTGGCTTCGGGGCCACATACTGAGATGATCTGGTCTTCCTTGTCGTGGTGCTCTTGGCAGGCCGCTTCACGGGTGCGGTCTTTTTCCCTGTTTGTCGTATTCTGGATTTGGGCCGAGCTTCTGGTAGCTGGTTTGCTGCACAGGACCTCTGACGACGAAGGGACATAGGATGAACAGATGGTGCGCGTGGCTGCTTCCACTTGGAGACCTAATGAAAGCGTAGTCAGGACAGGGTCACAGATTGAGAGGCTTCATGCTCTACTAACCATTATGATATTGTCTTAGTGATTGTCTTGATCAAGTACAAGCAGGACGGTCCTACTCTCAAACGCTTCTTATGGGCCCGTCTACTCTACACAAACACAGGCGCTAGTGCTGGTACCACTGTCCTCTCCCAAACGCTCTAGGATAGCGCACGTCCATGTCTGTGCTGTACGCCTCGCTAATCTAGCTCGACCTTTCCATCTCGCTTTGGCCATTTCTGTCACGTCTCGGACCAAACTGACTTCTGGACAGGCGTCTTACCAAACACTGGACTACGCGTACCTCCGCTGGTTCCTCCCTCTTTCTTCCTCTGTCTTCCATAATTACCATAATTCTGTAACTGCTGTCTTGCCTCGTCAAAACTATGAAACTTTGTTTATCTGGATTTGCCACTGAACGCGCGGATCACGTGATCTTTGTTTTCCCTCAAGAAGGGTTTCAAGTCGAGTCGTCTCTTTCCTCCGCAACGAAAGAAAGAAAGAGAAAAGAAAGAGAAAGAGAGAAAGAGAAAAGGAAAGAGAAAAGAAAAGGAGAAAAGGTGCGGGAGATGCTGCGCGGCCGTGGGACGATGCAAAATTGCTGACGCTGTGGATGCTGCAGACACTACCACACCTTCACCTACTTTACATCGCATCTATTCACCATGTCTGGACGAGGCAAAGGCGGCAAAGGACTCGGAAAGGGAGGCGCCAAGCGACACCGCAAGATCCTGCGCGACAACATCCAGGGAATCACCAAGCCTGCAATCCGTCGTCTGGCAAGAAGAGGTGGTGTCAAGCGTATCAGTGGTCTAATTTACGAGGAGACTCGTGGTGTGCTCAAGATCTTCCTCGAGAGTGAGCGAGATTCCGCCTTGTCGAGGCCTCGAGCACCGCTGACTTGCTTGGTTCTCAGACGTCATCCGCGATTCAGTAACATACACCGAACACGCCAAGCGCAAGACTGTCACTTCCCTCGACGTTGTATACGCTCTCAAGAGACAAGGCCGAACCCTTTACGTGAGTTGTATTTTACCAGACCCGTGCAAGCTTCCCTCGCTGAATCCAATGCTCTTCTACAGGGATTCGGTGCATAATTTCCCTCGACTCTAGCTACTCTTCGTCTTTCTTCAGCCTTCCCATTTGAACAGTCCCTTCGTTGTTGTTTTCATAGCACCGCATGATGCGTTTAAACAGACTTTGATCTCCTCTCTCTGCTCGATGGCTTTGAATTTGCTGAGCACCTTCGGTCGCTCGCTTCTCTTGCTGTTCAAAGTCGACGGAGTCTCGCATTCCTTTTCAGCATGAAAGGCAAGATAGATAGATGCAAGGTAAAAAGAACTTCTTGTTACTGATCACAGCACAACTTGCAGCGAACGAATGTGCGTAATGAGACAACAGAAAGAGATAGCAATACCATACATTGGTCAACTTTCCTGGCTAGATCTTGTGGAGCGCGTGTATAAAGTGATTCTTTCAGCTAAGATGGAACGAGCCTGCTCCTTCTCTGACAGCGAGCTCTAGTCTTTGCCGCATGATATCTCGAGTACTGTAGTCGGGAAGCTTGAAAAAGTTGGCGCAGGTAGAAGCAGAAGGGAGGATATCGTCCGCAGAAAGGCTGTCTTCAGGTGCTTTGCGGACGACAGTGAGAGGGGGATTGAGAGCACCAAAGCCGCCGAGAGGTAGGCGAGCGGCTCCGGTGCTGAAAGAAAGGAATTTGCGACGCATGTCGGTGTCGAAGGTGGTAAGAATCGCGACGAGATTGGAGATGGCGGTTGATGTAGGCGAGTAGCCATGATCTGCTTTAATAGAGTCCTTGATTGTCGTTTCGGACCAGTCCTCTTCTTCATTGCCGAAGAGCAGGACCAGTTCTTCGGCTCTGAAGCTGTGAAGATCCCGGACGGGGAAGACCTGCGCAAAGCTTGAATCAGATATCAAGTAACTAGTTGGTACGCAAAATCTTACCGCAGAGAAGCCCTCCCTGAACTTCTGGACCATAGGCTTGACTCCTTTGACGAGTGTCCAATCAAGGACAAGCTTAATATACTCTTCGACGTTGTCCATTGTAAGGTCAATCTCTTTCCCTCCGCTTTTCAGCTCGACATCGTACCCAGGCAAAGTGAAGTCCAGCGATAGATCCTGGATGCCCGCTCCATCTATCTCGATACCTCCAATGGCAGCTTGTTTGTCTTCATCGCTGATGCCTTCAGCAGCGAGGATCGCCTCCTTTTCGTCCGCGTACTTCTGGATGTGTTCTAGCGATTGAGCCAAAGACAAATCGACGAAGCGGACACTGGCAATCGTCAGAGGGATCGACTGGTTGAGCATGAGCTTCATAAACATCTTGCTAAAAGGCAGATCGAGGATTCTCGAGTCCATCAAGCCTTTCGCGACAACTGTGCCGAGCACCTTAAAGTGCGAAGACAATTTCGCCCATGCTGCATCGTCGAGCTTGTTGACCTCTACAGGTGCAGGAAAGAGCCCCCGAGAGTGCGATACGTATTCGCTGCTCGGAGGCGAATCACCTTCTCTCCATAGCCCCAAAGATTCTGCAGATGTTACAAGGGTCAGTGAGTGACGTAATAATTGCGTATCAAAATTACACACTTCGCCTGAAGTCTTTTGAAACCAGAGAATAGAATTCAAGAGTTGGACCAAGACCAGTTCCCACCTCATCAAAGTATTCGACTTCGAGAAGAGCTTTGCTTGATCCATACAGCTCGAACACCTTGAAAGCGGATTCAAAGAGTCTCTGACGAGAGATTCTGACTTTCTGTCTCTGTAACCGGCCGAGGAAGGATAAATTCTCGTCTCTTCTAGCATTCGTATCTGTTCTTGCTGACTGTAGCCATTTCTGCATGAGTCGGGCATACCCGAAGGAAGTTGATTGCAGGAAGACGAAACGAGATTCAAAGGGGAAGAGGAAGGGGAAAAGGGTAGGTAATTCGAGTGCCCAGGATGGGAGACAGCTAGATGCGACAATCATTGGCTCCTCGAGCTGACGATTGAGCTTGGCAGTGAGCTTGTTGTTGACGAACAGATTATTTGCTAAGGCTGCTGCTGCTTCGACATCGTGTATTTCTTGCTGACCTAACGTTTCTGCCCACTCGGAATTGACCTGGTGCAGAACGCTCAAGAGTCGGAGGACAGTGGCTTGTTTTGGGTCTTTCGCGAGAAATTCCGGAAGAGGCTTTTCGATCTTGGATGGTTCAGGTAAGGCCAAGTCATCGCCAGAAACCGGAGCACCTGGCACCTTCTTGAAGTTGACTGTGTAGACATTATGCCACACGCCTCTTGAACCTAGTTGGTTGCCAGAGCGGACTTCGTGTTGATACACAGCGCCGAAGATGGTTGTGTCTAAGCCTATATCTTTCCCATCCATAGCGAATTCGATATGCCAATCTGAAGGTGCTGACTTTAAAGCTGCAGCGTACGATCGGCTAGTAGCGGGCGTGCTAGCTGTGGATGGAGCGGGCGTCGTTCGATCTGTTGATACCGCAAGTCGTGATGAAGCAGCGCCCAAGGTAGATGTTCCGGCTTGGGGAGTTGCTGGATTTGGCGTCGCGATACGAGTCCCATCCGGTGTACTGGCACTGATGCGTGACCCATCTGATGTGACTTCAAAGTTGACAGGCCGCTCTTCACCAGCTTCAGCAGGATCGTCGAGACCATCGTCTAGGATCTGCCACGAAAGTGTCAGAGTGACTGGCAGAAGCACATATAGATCCACGCTCTTACTTCGGGATCGTCTTCCTCTCGTAAGCGGGAACGTCCGCTGGACCTGTCGCTGTACGTTAGCCAGAACACACAGGAGGGGAGACAAGCCACGTACTCAGCTGCAGGTGGAGGAGTTGGCGCACTCTGCGCGGATAGGGAGGAAGAAGCATTTGATGAGGATGCTTGAACACTACTTTCCGCATTCGAATTGTTGGTGGACGCTCTCGCACTTAGTCTTGAGCTTCGTCTTCGTTCTAAAGCAGCAGGGGCAGAGCTTGTTTCTTGGGCCACCGAAGGCGCAGTCGCAGATGCCGGCATAGCAGGAGCTGTCATTTCGGCAGTGAGTCCTGCAGTAGCTGCTTCGAGCTCGGGTGCTGGCATGCCAGTGGCTGCTGCGAAAGCAGCTAGTACACCGGAAAGCCGACTTGATGCACCTGGCGAAGGAGCTGCACCTGTTCTTGCACGTTCCTCAGCAGCCAAGGCTGATGCGATGCGAGGACGGAGGTAATCGTTGAAAGCTTGGAAAGTCGCAATGGCATGAATCGACACAATGACATTCGCCAGAGTTTTGGGTGTTCCTGCGTCATCCGCAGCGACAAGACGGATCTTCAATTGCCTAGCTAGCATGGTTGCCGGGTTCTGTCGAGAATCTCCGCCCATGGGCAGAGCTGTGACCACTTCCGATTCTTCTGCGCGCCCCAAGGCCTCCTGTAGCCGCTTGACCAGGGCGGTAAAAGCTGCATCACTGCTGCCTCCTCCCATGAATGCCGTCATGAAAAGCTTCCGCCTGGTCTCGTTTGATACTGTATGACCGGCAATCACGGTCAGCGCGACGAGGTTGATAGACAGGGGGAAACATACACTGAGAATCAGCTCCGCCTGTTGCGAAGCGCAATAGGCCTTCGATCAAGCCACTTTCCTGCATCTCGAAGCTAGACATGGCATTCGAGCTAGCGAAGAGAGCTGAAATATCACGTAAGGCTTGCTCGGCGGCCGATTGGCCTGCTTCGAGATCAAGACCGGCTGCATCATCCAAAGTCTGTACCAATGCCCTGATTTTCTGAAGTGACGAATCGGCCTTTGCTGAGCCATCGCTACTACTGTCGGTAAGCATCTTAACTAGATGACGAGCTCGTAGGGTGACGGAGTCTTGGAGTATAGCATCGGCAGGACTGAGAGGCTTCGCCGGCGCCGATAATATCGCTGGCAGAGGAGCCAAACGGGTTCCGAGATCGGGCGAGTCTCCTCCGTCATCTGCTGGAGTTGCTGTCCCGGGCACAGGCGTGGAAGCTGAAGATCCGACGGGTGTCGAAGTAGATGAGGACGCTTTCTTCTCTTTCTCCTTTTTCTTTATAACAAGTGCTTCTCCTGCCATTCTTTCGATCTCGTATAGCACGCCCTCTCTTCTGAAGTAGAATTGATATGTGTCGGGTACTTTCACGAGCAGCAGTTCGGTCATCTGTAGAGCATCGATGACTAGCGAAAGCTGATCTCGAGAAGAGAAGCAGGATGCGAGGAAACTGGCCATGGGAACAATCTGACCTCGCATATCAGCTGTGCCCACCTGTAAACCAAGCATGCTGCACTCACGGTCAGAATTGTTGGCAAGTATTCTTTGCTACTGAAATGCACGATCTTCAGCATAGACTGGAATGTCTTCGTCCGAATCTGAGCTCCAATGCTTGCAGAGTAGACATCTAGTAGGATTGGCAGTAAGGTAGCACAGAATCGATCGATGGTCGCTTTACGAATCTCGTCTTGAGGCTTTGTGAACAGCTGGATTCGCCGTTCTTGCGCGATCTCCTTACTACGTTGAGGCTTTGCGCTTGCAATTGATGCGGACGCTGACGATGTGGATGCTGCTGGTGCTTCAGACTCGAAAGCGGGCGTGACCTCTTCTTGCTTGACGGAGATAGATCCATCGTCGTTGATGACTGGAGTGGACCGCCCGCTGCGCGTAGGAGAGCGTCTGGCCACTTGTGCTGATGTTTCGGGAAGGGAAGTGCTGGAGGCGTTTCGCGAAGAGCTGGCCAGCTTCTCCGCAGATCGAGAGCTCGTTCCGTCTTCTTTCTTGACCTTAGTTTTGGAAGACCGGTGCATATGCGCGCGAGGATCAAAAATACCGTCTGTGGAGGGGTCAAAAGCTAAGGTCAGCTGATGCAGATGGACAGCAGCTCAGCAAGCTCACCTTTCGGTAGTGAAGGCATAAGCTCATACACCAGAGCAAGCGTTTCTTGCACTACATCTTTGCTACGGTGTACGAGGTTGTTGAGAACCAGCATGTCGTCCTGCTCAAGGTGTCTCTTGATGCCTTGTATACCTTCACTTTCCAGCGGTGGATTGATGCCAGTGAGCAATTGATAGACAGTATTCGCGATGTTCATATCTATCAACGACATTGCGATCTCAGGCGACGATTTCGCTGCGGTCGAAAGGAGTTTGAGAATCTTGGGGTGGGTAGAGGAATCGATTGTAGAGTTTGCGCTGCCGGAGACGAGGAGGGCAGCGATAGCTGTAAGAAGGTCGGCTGTGAGTAATACTTCCAGCTTGTCTGGATGATGGCGATACGAGTCGACAATGCCGGTGATGGCGAGACAGGCTTGTTCGACTAGCTTGCGATCGGGGTAGGAAAGTACGTTTCGTAGAGTTGGGACGGCGTCTCTGACAGCGTTGAAGCAGTCGAGAGAGAGATTGTGACAGCATTTCGCGACAGCAGTGAGAGCTGTTCGCTGGACATGCGTCGAGAAGAAGTCGAGGTAGGTCAACAGAGCGGAAAGACCGCCCTCACGAACGATGGCAGAAGGGACGCCTTCGGAAAGCTTCTCCAGGGTCTGTAGACATCGTTAGCACGTCACCATTGCACAACATCTGTTTGGGAAAGCTCACGCTAATTGTCTGCTCGGCAAGATCGATGAAGGTGATTTCGATCAGCTTACTGCAGAGCACAGGCACCGCTCCGTTCGAGACGATATTATGACTTGAATGCGGTAGAGCTTCGATGAGATTTGCCAAACATCGACACGCCAGTAGCTGCATCTCTTCTTGATTTTCTCCTCCGTTGGCTTCTGCTGCATCCGCAGCAGCTGCGATAGCCTGAGCCATTGCGTAGTCGTCATCTTCGTCGTCATCACCTAGTCCATATGCAGCTTGTGGATTCGTGCCTCCTCCACTGCCTTTCAGAACAGCGATCAATTCCTTCACGAATGCGTCCACTGAGAAATAGCCGGCAAGTGTGTCTTCCGTAGCCATTGAGAGCAACTCCGACAGTTCTTGTAGAGCTGCCATGCGGCCTGAGGGATCACTCCTGTTCTTAAGGCTCGCAAGTATGGTTCGCAGCCTGCCGCTCATATTGGCCATAAGACCAGAGTATCCTCGAAGTGAAGCAGCGAATGACCCAAATCCTTCGTCTGCAGCAGCAGCAGCCGCTACTGCCGCCCTTAGACCTCCCTCGCCGCCTTCGCCTTCCATCATTTCGTTATCTGATTCTGGATCTTCGCCTTCGCCTTCCTCCGGCGGTACACCACCCGCAGGGCCTAGAGGATTTCCATCGGCATCGAAAGTCAGAGGCGCATCGAATTCGTCGTCCAGCATTTCTCCTTCTTGTCCTGGCATGATCTCGTCATCTTCTTCATCGTCATCTTCCCCATCGTCTCTCACTTGTTCCTCGTCATCGTCCTCATGTTCATCATGTTGCATGCTGTCGTCAAGGCCTGCTACGATTAAAGGCATGTCATCTGGCTCTGGCGACGAATCTGGCGAGGCTGATTCTTCACGTGGTTCGGCATCGGGAGCATGGCTCTGGTCTCCTGCTTCCGCCGCTTCGATAATCTGCATAGCATGCTGAACTTCTGCCTCGTCCTCATTGTGAGCTTCTTCAATAGCCATATCCTGATCCTGATCATCGAGATCGTCGTCCAGCCCAATCATGTCTTCCACATCAATATACGCATCTCGCTGCCGTCTTGAAGAACCGCTCGGCGACTGATTCGCATGAGCCGAGCTATGCTGAGCAGTCGAGGACGAAGCGGCGCCATGGGCAGCGATGGCCGCATTGGCAGCCGCTTTGGCTCGGAGCGAGTTTGCATTCGCGGACTGACTGCCTTTTCCTTTACGTGGCATCTTTGCTGAAGGACTACCGTTTGTCGTGGAAGGTGTCGAGTTTGCCGGATTGAGCTTTGAAGTCGATACGTGCGAAGAAGATGACGATGCTGATCCGCGTGGTCTGAGGTTGTACGAGACAGGTGTTGCTGGCGTGCTTGAAGTGGAAGATGTTCGACGTTTCTTGGTAGCTGGGCCTGCTGCAGGCTGCTGAGCCGCTTCTTCTGCAGGCGGTGATTGCGCTCTACGCTTGCCCAGGGACTTGCTGGCTGCCTCGGAAGTGGACGTCGAAGCTACAGCACCGTTTGCACTTGCACTTGCGTGATTGCTGGCTCCGTTGGGTGAGCTCTGCTGGTTTCTGCAATGCAAAGCAACCGGGTAAGACCGTCAGTCAGCGACGCCCCAGACAAGTTTCAGATAGAACGGGAGGACCAGGATAGTGAATGGTGAAGATGGAGATGTAGATAAGAGATGAGACCACGCTGCCAGGAATGGTTGAAACTCCAGGGGGAAAGAGGGCATCCATCCGGGCTCGCTTGCCCAAGCAAAGGATGGATGATGGGAATAGTTTGAGCAATCTTACCTTTTCGAGCGAGTGGTTCTTGCTGTAATTGCAGCTCCAGAAGCTGAGGATGTGCTGGCGGTCTCGTTCAAACTGGTGTTGCTGCCAACTTGGCCGTTCGCGGCTGACGCTGCTGTCGAAGCTGTCGGTGTTTCTGGCTGTCCAAGGGTCGTCGGCTGCTGTTGTCGCTGTCTTGACGAGCGTCGAGGCATCTACGGCGCTGCCATGTGCTGGCGATGCTCTCTTGTCGAGTTGTCGCAAACGAGAAATCCAACTGGGTGCCGAATGACTTGGGCAAATGAAGGTCAAGATTCGCGGTCTAAATAGTGTACGAGTTGCTGTTACTGTGTTTACAGCCAGCTCTACATTACAACCTATCCAACGACAAAGGTGACACAAGACGCAGGCACTTTACACGTCGAGAAGCCGCCCTCAAGATCGGGCTTTGAGCCTATGCGGACGGCTTTTGGGCGCCTTTTAGTCACATACAATTCGCTGCATAGTTGTGTTCAGTACAAGCTCGATTTGTGGGCTCCAAATGGACAGCGTGTTCTTGTTAGCCGGTGAAGGGCTTCTCGCTATGGTAAAGTTAATGCGCCAGCCTGAAGCAGGATATGGACACGTAGAAGAGGGAGATATGGAGGATAGTCATGGTCATGCGAAGATACCCAAAGTTGGGAAATCATGTATCTCGGTAGGACCCGAAAGCCAGACAGCCCGACATACGGACAGGAATTTGAACGAGCTTTCCGTCAAGTAAAGCTCGTTCGCAGCAGTCGCAGGACTCCAAGCCTTGTCTTTGGGTTGCGTTGCGCGCAGGAAGACCGCGAGTTGTTTTCTAGCATCCGACTTGCGCTTGAAGAGTGATTCTTGTTCCTTCTGCATCTCTTCAGCCCCATCTGTGATCCTTCTTGACTGGTCTATTGGGAGAAGATATCTGCTGCTCGGGATGCGCCTTGTCACGTACGACGTCGACAGCGAAATCGAAAGGACCGAACTGGTCCGGCAACGACGTCTCTGCGGCTGGGGAGAAGAAGACATCCCCTACTGGCTGACGCTGATCCGCAAAGGAGACAGAGTGAATGCTCGTCACTAAATGATGGAACGTGAAGCAGCCAAGCTGATGATGATAGCTGATCTCAGAAATTCTGGTGGCTCTTCTTGGACCCAGAAGATGGATCTCTGGATCCGGATATCGTCGAGAAGCATAACTTCATCAGAGCCGACCAGTCTAACCTCGAACTACCTGCGAAAAACCCAGACTTTACGCCCATTGGACATCTTGCATTGGACTATGCGGACAGCAGTGGTGATTTGACGATTGCAGATCGAGCTACTTCCACCATGTAGGCCGACCGTCTCGAGTGAATAACGGTGGGAGCTGAGTTGTGAGGCAGGAAAATAGGCACCTTCTTTATACTGTCGAGTCAACAGGGCAAAGGATTTGGAAGACAGGCGATGGATGAAGCAGAGAAACACGCAAAAGAAGATCTCGGCTGTAAAGTCTTGACACTCAACACCGTAGCAGCCTGGTGCTGGACGGACGAAGCGTGGAAGCAGCAGAATGGCTTCGACAGGTCCAATACTGGATTGAACAACGCGTAGGCAGACTGTGGTTCTGACCTGGTATAGATAACTACAGCTGACAGTGCTTATGCGTGTCCCTAGAAAATGGTACAGCCGCAGAGGCTACCAAGCATGTAAGCGAATCTGTTGGAAGGCATTCGAAGGACAAGTCTGATGACTTCTACAGATAAAGAGCAGCCCATGTATCCCTGGCAGAGACCGGACGGAAGCGAGATGAAGATACCTGCAGTGGTGAGCTGGCCAAATAACCAACTCTAGTCGTAACATGGCTGACGTGCGGCGTCAGTTTATGAGAAAGACGCTTTGAGGACACGACGAGAAGCATTCTATAATCTCACGAAGACTAGAATACCTTGCGCAGTGGTATCCCGTAAGCATGGTCAATTTGAATAGAGCAAAATGAAGTTACGTAGAGAAGTCTCGTTGCACGTGTATCACTGTACGCTAGACAACAAAACTCATCATTCATACTGCGTACATAAGGGTTGGCTGCCCCATCTCTACGGAAAATGCCTGAGGAGGCCAAAGGAAACGTAAGCCAAGAGTATATGATATATCAGTCTACTCAAGCAGAGTGACAAAATTGCTAGGGAAGATATCACCGCCGCTGCGTCCAGCACCTTCTGAGCCCACTACGAAGCCATGCCACCATCCGTCCTCCTCTGTTTCAGTGACAGCCAATACATCGTCTTTCTGGAACGAAAATTCTTCGGGTGATTGGGCATCGTATTTGTAGATGGCTCGCACGTAGAATTGGATAGGCTGCCCTGAATCGGTGTATTGCTTGGTAGGTGGGACAGTAGGTGCGGGAGATGGACGACCCTGCGATGCGTGCATATTCTGCTGAGGCTGTTGAGCCTGCTGAAGTGGCATAGAGTACGACGGAGCAGGTCCACCGTAACTTTGCGTCGGATGGCGCTGCGGCTGGCCTTGCTGTTGCGGAGGCGGAGCGGTATGATAAGGCTGTTGCTGGTTCTGATACTGCTGTGGCGGTGGTACTCCATGAGGGTAACCTTGTTGAGGAGGTGTATTCATTCCAGAACCAACGCTCTGGACACGATGTACGTTCTGCGAAAGAGGTCTCTGCATAGATTGGCCCATCTGCTGCTGCTGCTGCACGGGATGCGCATATCCACCTTGCTGATAAGGCTGTCCTTGAGGCGCAGGTGACTGAGAAGGATTCTGCACGTATAGCGGGGCAGACGGCGAAGTCACCATACCTGGAGCGGGTGACATAGGCCCAGGACCCTGACTGAGTCGATTCTGTTGGGCAGCCTGAGCCTGCCTCTGAATGGAGGCACCGCGTCTGTATGCAGCGCTCTGGCCAGCTTGCGGTGATTGTGCTTGACTGGGCGAAGCCTGATATGGCATCTGCTGCTGTGGAAGATGTTGTGCCTGATAGCCTGGTTGTTGCGGTGCGGCAGAAGGTGGTCTACCATACTGCTGAGGCTGTTGAGATGCAGCATACTGCTCCGCAAGCTGGTCTTGTGTAACCTGACCGTGAGCATCCAATGCGATACCTATCGGGGTCGTAGAGCGAGGAGGTCCCTGTTGAGGATGATTTGGAGGGCCTTGACCACTATAAGAGTTGCTAGGCTGATGTCTGCCCATCGATGGAGGCTGCCCGTAAGCTGATGTGGGGCGAGCAGCTGGTACCGAGCCGCTGTGTGAATGCCCGTATCCTGGTCCAGGAGAAGGAGAACGCATATTATACGGCGCTTGCTGCCCAGGTGCGGGACTGGCTCTGCCTTGAGCGCCTGCACCAGCATACCCTCCAGTGGCAGCTGGCGGCGAACGCAAACCTGCGCCGGGTGCCGGAGACGTAGGACGGCTTTGCGAAGGATGCTGTACTGCGCTAGGAGGAGCGATAGACTGACGCCTTTCGCCTGGAAGAGCTTGTCCATAATTCACTGGAGCTTCTGCTGCTCGAGATGGAGGACGCATCATCGCTGCTGCTGGAGACGGCGCACGATACTGCGCTTGCTGCTGTTGAGAAGGAGGCTGAGGTGAAGCAGGGCGAGACCTAGCTTGCTGTCCATACTGATTTCCGGCCGCAGCATATTGAGTCGGAGCACCACGCATGCTCGAATGCGAGAGATCGTTCGTTGTCTGGCTACGAGGGGCTGGAGACTGGCTCCCACTGGCTGCCAGCGCCGCAGCGGACCCGGGACCTGTAAACTGCTTGTGAGGGATAGGCTGTGAAGGCGAGCGTCTTCCTTCATATGCATTGGACTGACTAGGCTGCTGCATGTAAGGAGATTGGCTTCTCTGTTGCTGACCAGCAGCTCGGCCTATGCTAGGCATATTGGACGGTATACCTGGACTTGTGGGAGACAGTACATCTACCGCCGAACTAGGGTTCCGTAACTTTGCAAGAGCAGCGAGCAGCGGATCCTCTTCCTTCTTTGCGACGGGAGGTGGTACAGCTGCTGCAGCTGAAGCCGATTCCGGTAATCTCGCGCCCTCTGGAGGAGGTCTGTATGGCTCTGCTTGTCGTGGGGAGCTCGAAGCATAAGGATAGTGCGGTGAAACCGGGTTTGAAGGTGTAGAAGCGTTGGTTCGGAAAGCAGCTGCGGACAGCCTCTTCTGTGAAGCCATGTGTTGCAACTTCCCTGCGGTAGTTGCTCCAGGCTCCGCTAATCTTTCGTCTTGCGCTGACGTGTCTGCTCGAGAGGGTGGACGACTTCGGCTTCTATCAGGATCTGCTGCTCGCGAAGATGGTACTTCGAACATCGCTGGAGGTTGCGGTTGACTAGCGCTAGGGGGAACATTATTATCCATTGAAGACGATACACGCTTGGTGGGACTAGCAGGCCGTTGTTGTGGAGGTTGCTGCTGCTGCTGCTGAGGTGCTTGAGGGGTAATCTCCCCACCGCTTGTCGGACGTGACTTCGGAGCTGGGGTTCTTGACTGAACAGGCGGCAGATTCTGTGCCGATGTCTGCTGTTGCTGAGCTGGAGGCGCGGCTCCCGTATGATTCGCAGATATAGCGCTTGCGGCACCAGGAGTAGCCGCGCCAGATCTGGTGCCTGTCCGCTGCTGTTGTTGTGGATACACTGCAGCTTGCAGCTTCTCTAAGCCGTCAAAGGGTGCTTGATCGACTTTGGCAGAGGACCGGGCGAATTTGGCAGGCTGAATCGCTGGAGGTGCTGCGCCCTTGTCGCCATCAGAGAAGTCAACAAAATGTGGTGGGTCTGTAGTTAAGAACGCCAGTATCAGAACTACCCGTCTCCCTGCTGTCAACTCGCTTCACCTTGAATCCAGTTGGCTGCGCCTTCCCGATGTATGAATCCAGCCATATCTTTCTTGACATCGCAGAGCTCGATAGACTGCCGCACGTTTTCGCAAGACTATTAAAGAGTAGAACTTTAGCTTGCTAGGTTCAAGCACCGGTTGTGCCGAGATAATCACGACCGACCTCATCGTCTTTTACGCATATCAAGCTGACAGCGTTGACGTAGCTCCACAGAGCATTTCGTACGAACTCGACCCTCTCTTCTTCGAGATCTTGCGTAAGCTAGAAAGTGACTACATTTTCAGCACACGTCCAGTCTCCTGTATGACATGTTTGACCTACATCGCACCACGACTTCCACTCTCCGATCCATGAAGTATGTGACTCCTTGAGGGCCCTGCAGTACTGCTTATATTCTGCTTCTGCTCATTGGGCATCTTATCAGTGCGGCTCGAAGAACTTTGCTGCTGCACGAACCGTTCATCTGGACAGTCTGTTGAGCTTTATCCAACTTCTGCGTTACTTTGTCTAGGTCCTTCCCCTGCGTAAGAGCTAGGCGTGCCGAGAACGAGTTGATCAAGATACAGTCGGATTTGTACTTTTCCATTGCCTGGGTGAGAGCTCAGTGATTCGTAACAGCGACATGCTGCAAATACACAGCCGTACCTTCTGAACTAGCCCTTCTTGATTCTGCTTGTTCTTCCATGACCTTTCGACCGCGCCTTGAATCTGGGAAGTCGCACTCAGTAAGCTGGCAGCCAAAGTTAATTGAACGAGACTAGATCATACATTCTTGCGTCTCGCATCGCGCGTATTCTCGAAATCTCGAACGCGGTTCTCCATTGTTTGGCGGATGACGCTGTCGCAAAAGATGGCATGTACCGTCAGCGGGCGAGCCAGCACATTGTATGTACCCATACTGACTTTGCAAGCTCGTTGTGACACCGGCCAGATTGATCCAGCTCGTACTGCACGCGCTTGAGGACGTTGGTCAATTCGCTAATTCAGTCCATCAAGGCGTATCTTAGCATGGGGTTCCCAGACAATCTGCATATGCATACCCATGTTCATCCTTTCCCAGCGGCATGCGAGCGAGTTTGGCCATTCGCCGGGCATAGTCGTCCTCGATAGCGGCTCTGCGTTGGTGAACGATGGGCGTCAATATCGGGCATATAGGTATCTTGATTGTTTATGGCGTCAGGCTGTATGGGATGCGAACCTTTCCTTGAAGAAGGCCCGAAAGTCGTCGAGCATCTTGTTTGCGTTCTTGACTCTGGCCATCAGCGCCTCATACGCTCTGTCCTGGCCTGGCTCCTCCCGTGTCCCCCAAAATGAGTTGCAGAAAGCGTCGTCGTCCATACTGCTGCTGCTGCCGAATCCATCCTGATGCTGCTGGCCATCCATCTGGACGTCGTTGCGCGACTGAGACCGCGACTGTGACCTCGAGCGACCGCCAGACCGCGAAGGCGGCCGCGATGTCGAAGCTGATGCGCCGTTGACGCTGACCATGGCCTGTTTCACCTGCTCTCGCAATGACACCTGGTTGTTGACGTGAGGCAAGCTGGCAGAGACAATCCTCGACGGACAAGCTGCGACGCAAGAACTTGCAGCTGCGGCTCAAATGTCATGAAGTATTAAGCTGAACATGCCATTCCTTTCGCTGTTCATTCCAAGGAGCCTTCGCTCGGGGTACCGCTTCACAGACTGTTTTCAGCTGCAACTTCCGACCCAGCAAAGCCTACTGACGCGCGAATGACTACATCTGTTCGTTGCTGGAGAAGCTTTCACACAGGCTGGACTGCAAGGCCCTACAATTGGAAGAGCTCTTTCGGCACGACTTACCTACTTGCGCCTCTTTTCCAATCTGTGTGCCCTGCCTCTGTCTTTTGCTTTCCTTCCTCTCTTAAAGTCATCTCTCTTCTTTCGTGAGGAATGACCACCATCTTTGTGCCTATCGTCCGACTTACCTGCAGTCTTGCGCATCCAGCGGACGGCTCCTGCTGGGAGCGCCCTCTTTACGAACGGAATTTGTAGAGCGATATTGAGAGCGAAGGATCGCAAGACCTTCGAGCCAAGAAACGATGCCAACGGATCCATCGAAGATGCGGAACTCAGATCAGAAGATCCCTCCTCCGACGACCGGGAACACTCGAGACGGACTCGCGGTCGCTTCTGCTTCCCTGTCTTGGTTCTGATACCTCCCCTTTCCTTGCGGTCTTTTGTCCTCCTGACTCCATGCTTGTGCGAGCCGGCAGATTCCTCTCTTCTCGGACGGTCTCTTTCACTCGACTTCTTTTTAGCTTGCTTGCGAATTGACATGCTTCCCCTATGATTAAGGCTCGACGGGTAGGCGCTTGATCCTGCCCGTTTGGACTTGACTTTGCTAGACGCTCTGCTTCGAGTGCCAGAAGTACTCTTTCCGCCATCGCTTGACGAAGAAGATGCAGCCTCGTCAGAGCGAGGCAAGGAGAGATGTCCAGGCATGGGAGGAGGCATTGAAGACTGAGGCGCAAACCTTCCCGGTGGTCCGTATGGTGTGTCAGCATGGCCAGGCGGAGGAAAGGACGGATTCATGGGAATGCCAGAATGGGGAATGAAGTGCATAGATGATGGTGGTGGTGGAGGAGGAGGAGGAGCAGAATGTTCATAGCTGTGAGGAGGAGGAAAGGGAGGAGGCGGAGGAGGGATGCGCATCTGGATAAGCGCGATAAGAGGCTAGACAGAGAGGAGTCGGTGGCCTATTGGAAGCTGGCGATCGCTACGTTCCGAATAAGAGTAAGAGGGGACGAAATGGCGAGTGGATCTATAAACTAGTCAGATGGGGTTGAACAGCAGGCAGTGCAGTTCGGCCAACAATCGGTCATCTTCAAACTCTTTTTCAGACGGTCACTGTGAGTGACGAAGAGGAGATAGGAGAACATCGAATCGTGGGGTAGTATTGCACGTTACGAGGGCGAGATAAATACACACCACTGGCACTGCGAACGAAAACTCGAAGGATGTATACTGCGATGTATAAATTTCGAAGACTGCTAGCACTGACCATCTCCCTCATTACTGTCCGCCCATCAGGTGCCTGATTCATTAGCTGTGCTGTCACCTTCGGTTATTCTGCTGCGAAAAGAATAGAGAAAGAAATTAGCCTGCAGGATCGAACATTACCTGGAAACGTGTCCATATTCGTGATTGCTGTTATTTGTGTTGATTGAGATGAGCTGCAAGGAATAGTTTATAATTAGCTAGCGACGGTCTTGAGGTATCCGCCGGCGTTTTGGAGGAGGAGGGGAGGCGAAGTGGAGAGGGCGAGAAGTCGTCTGTTTGGTTTATTGTCTTGAGTATACGGTTGCTGCCATGTTTCGATGAGCCACGCGAGGATTTGTCCGTTGTGAATTTAAAGTGGGTGAATGTCGCTTCTCCCGCATTCTAGCGGAGGAATAGAGAATGATTGAGGGAACATATTGACGATGGATCGCGTGTCTATTGCTGCCTGCAATTGGGGAAAGTGACTTGAATGTCGGAAAACTGGCTATGCAGTCGGCTGCCTCATTTTGCAGAAGCAAGGCATGCGCCGTGGATTTTCGCGCATGGCAGAAGGGTCTATTGATGCGTTCCGAGCGGTTGCAGTCCTCTCTGTGATTCATTGCTCGTTCTGCACGGCCGGCGAGTGTAAACAGGTCGCTGGGTACTGCTAGGCAGTCGTGTATGAAGACCGCTTAAGCCCATGTACGAAGAGAACTCTTGTTGCTGCTGCAAACATGCTCCGCTCAGCACTTGTAGCTGCGAGGAATCCAGTGCAACAGGGCGCTCGTAGAAAACCGAAAGTACGCCAACCCCGTGGCTCACAGCGATGAAGCACTTGTTGTCGGAAGGCCCGAGTTGTGAGAAGCTGAGACCAATATTCACGGAAGGTGAGCTCGCGACTCGAGGAGAAAAGGTGATCGGGAGGCATATGGCGGAGGGAAAAAGAAGCGCCAAAAACAGTAAGAAAGACGGCAAGGAATGCGCGCCAGAGCACAATGGCACTCTGCAGAGAAAGTCGAAAAAAGAAAGAGTAAGAAGGAGTCGGTCAAGCGGCAATTTTCGGACGCTTGGCATCAACTGGAGGAGAGAGACAATCAGCTCAGCTGGCTGTGACAAGTATTGATGAACGAATATGCTTACTTGATGTTGCATCAACCTCGGTTTCGCCGAAATAGCCAGATCCTTCTACATATTCTTCCTCATCAAAGACATCTTCCTCCCTGCTCCGCTTGCTCTTGAACAACTTTGTGTCTGACTCTGTAGCTGGCTCTATATGCCCGTTCTCGAGTACAGTAGCTTTCGATATCTCTATGCTGCTATGTCCATTGGTAGCTGCTGTGTCTGAAGGGTGCTCTAGCAAGACGACCTCTTCGTTGACAGGCGTCGTGAGGTTCTCGTAGTAGTTCTCCGAATCTTCGTTGCCGCGAACATCAACTTTGCGGCTGGAGCCAGCGGGCAATTCTCCGTCAACATCTGCAGAAGAAACAGTCAGTGAAGGGTAACGCTGGGAAGTGAGCGGGCACGACATACGAGTTGCAGCGGCTCCTTCCTGCTCCACAGCTTCTTCTGACTCGTAAGCGGCTTCTTCGTAGTCCTCCACTTGCTGCGCAGCGTCTTGCACCGATGCTTCTGGATCCACAATCTGCTCTTCCACCACAGCATCCTCTTCCTCCTCATTCGGTACAATGTTCTGTAGTATAGGAACACCTTCACTGCTTACAGCTCCGTCTTCTGCATGCTCTTCATACGCCTCGACATCCTCATCTACATCTTGGGAGAATTCCGGATCATCATACGGCTCATCTGTAGGCGGATGTACATCGCCTTGTGTGTCTTCTACATCTGAAGTAGCAGATAAAGCAACCTCATTCTCGTTCCGAGGTATAGAAGAAGGTAGATCGGCAGGCAGCAAAGCGGCCTCTGCGTTCGCGTCATCATATTCGTTCAATGTAGCACTGGTTCGCTCTTGATCTTCAAGATTTTCTCCGTTGATGTAATCAGCCGCAACGTCGACCTCGGCAGTCTCGTCAACAGCAGTCGAAGCGGAGTCGGTGGCAGGCTCCGGCACAGAAATCGCAGTTCCTTCAGTTTCGTAGTCTTCAGCCTCATGACCCTCTTCATTGACGTCTCCCGTCAAAGGGTCAAGGGATTCGTCAAAGATCGTCCCAGAATCGTCTTCTGTGGAATTCAAAGGCCATCAGTAAGAGAGACACTGCAGTTTGAGAAGGGTGACTCACCACTACCTGCAAACATTCGGTAGCAGTGCTCGGCAAGTTCGTTAAATCGGAAAGCAAATCGTTTACCAGTCTTGACCGTCACCTGAAGTCGGTCAAGTTCTGGCTGGCACATCCCCACGCGAATGCGGTCAAGGTCGTGCAAGGAAAGCTGGCTGCAATAGATGTTATCCTGCAGACGTGTCACAATCAGCGAAATGCAAAGTGGAAGCAGAATGAAGAAGCTCACCTCAGAGATTTGCATGTCGAGGATCCCGAAGTCGAGAATAAGTTCGGAGTCTCCATCCCCTTTCATGTCAGGAAAGACAGTGTGCAGAGCTTCGATGAAATGTTCCAGACTGGAATAGTAAAGGCTTTGTTGGTCTGTTTGGGACTCTTCACGCTCGCCAAACAAGACATCTTCATCATCGCCTGAGGGTGTGCTGGTTTGTCTGAAGAGAGAATATTCGTGATTGTTGTGTATCAAGGAAACGTGAGGGGCGGAGGGGCGGTCATCTGAGCTGGTCGCTGCAGACGGCTCATGTCCGTGAAAGACGTCAACATGCGCGAGGTAGTCCTTCTGCAATGCCGGACGTCGAAGCAGGCCAGATGCAGTCGCTGAGGCAGGCAAGTCGGAATGTGAGTCGTACTTATCGTGAGTTTCGTGATCCGGCCTAGAATGGGAAGCGATATCAGCGAAACGAAGTCAGTCAGCTGAAGACGGCGACTTACGCGTCAGCGTATGCTTCGTCATTGTCTTGCTCTTCTTGGTTCGTTATTGTTGCTGATATAGTATTGTTTGCGGCCGCGTTATCCTCTGCTTGAGTGGAAGGAATGCCAGCAACGGAATCTTCTAAGGTCAGCTGACCCTTTTCGAGAGGTTGCTCAGCTGCTTGTTCTTCTGAAGATGGAGGCTGGGCTGGAGTGGTATGCTGGCCAGACTCGTCACCTTGTTCCGGAATGGACGTTCGCTGAGACAGGCGTTCTGGGTGGATACCTTTACCCGCGTCTTGATGTTGATGTGCTGTGGAGGAGGTCTGGAGGGTGTTCTCAACGATGGTCACGTCTGCATCCACGTCTTTCCAGTCCTTCTCCTCGGCCAAATGTGCTTGTTCTGCCATTTCGGCGCTCATTTCAGTGTCCTGCTTGAGCGAGTCCTGGATGTCTTCAGTGCTCGGGTCAGGTTGTCCATCCTGGCCATACTCTAGATCCATATCGCGCTGCTCAGTTGCGGAAGCAGACGATGCAGACTCGGCGAGCGGCAAAGCAGCAGCAGACTCGCTCAACCCGTTCTCGAGCTCCATCCTGTCAGTACTGCCAGACTGTGAAGCAGGATCCATCTGCATGTGAGCATCAGACTCGTCCTCCATCGTGATCTGCAGCCTGTTTGGGTAGGTGGCTGAGCGTGACCAATCAGAGCATGCGCTGGGCCAGGTGTGCAGGAATGGGGAATGGAAAGTAGGAGAAGCGCGATGACCAGCCCAGGTCAGAGTGTTAGCTCTGCTCGTCGGATGTCTTGAGGGGGAGCAAGCACAGCCCAGTCGAGTCCAGCGAGTCAGCGCTCAAAACTCAGCCAGCGAGCGAGCGAGCGAGCAAACCCAGCAGCCGTCCTGCGGATTTAGCGTTAGCTGTAGCTACTTGATGCTGTACGTGTTCTGCTCACTCTCTGTTCGAGATGGCTGCGCTGTACCGGCACTTTTGCAAACTTTACGCGGTCTTGAAGCAGTGGGAGGAAAGGAGAAAGCGGAAGGGTCCAAAATGAAAAATGTATACAACGTGAAGCGATTCTTACATTATGTAATAGACCAAGGCAATGATTGTATGACTAGAGAATTGTCAGAATATCCGAATCTGTTGCCCAGCTTCCATGGCTTCTGATGACGCAGCGGGCTGTTCTTCGAGCTCGGCGTTTCCACCCAGCAAGCCTCTAAACAGCTCATCTATCTGTTCCTTCTCCCACGTATTCGTAGGAACAGGCGGCATGAAGCTTAGCAATTTCTCGTGCACATGGTAGCGGATCTTGCGGCCTTTACTGGCTTTCGGGTCAAGCGTTGCTGATGCCTTCTTCTTTGAAACGTTGTTGAAGCTGGCATAGGCTCCTCCGCCATTGAGATTGGTAGCATCTCCTGTACCGACAACCTCACGCAATAGAGCTTGGTAGAAGTCGGTATCGTCAAAGACTTCTTGATCGACATCCTTCTCGCCTTCTACTGGCTCATGCACAGCGTCCTAGGAGTGAATATATACCTAGTCAGCCTGAATATATGCCGTGCAGGTAAGGAGAGTCTTACACGACCGACAACCTTCATTGCCTTGCCTCCATTGCCCTTTCTCGCTTTACTGCGCTCAACCAGACGAGGCATATCTTGCGACAGAATATTTTCGATTTGACTCCATGTATTCTGTGTTCCTAGGGCTTTAAACTTGTTTTGCTCGCTTGCCCCTCCAGTAGCCGATGCGACTTTATCTGACCACTTCGAAACAGTGGCTTTTTCGTATGGCGAGACGATGGTCGAGATGCTTGAGAGGGACTTGACAGCTTCTGAGACGTACGCTGCAGACCCCCGCTTACGCTTGCGAGTCGCCTGGTCTTGTGAAGCCGAGTCGAAGGCCAGCCTGTCGTTCTTCTCGTGCATTCGCTGGCGCACATCGAATAGAAGTTCACTAAGCTCTTCCAGCGTAGAGATAGTCGCAGAATGTTCGGCGGATTTCTGCATGGAATATTCCTCGATGTTGCGCGGCTGCTTGTCTGATCAGTATGGGTTAAATACTTGGCCCTGTTTACTTACAGGTGGCAGTGAATTCAGACTTGACATGCATTTCTGCAGTCGTATTCTCGCTTCCAGCAGTGTATCCCAGAAAGACTGTATCGGCCAATCGTGTAAGCTGATATTAGTTATGGGCGTATGCTATGCTACTCACAAGCTGCTTGCGAACGTGTATCCCTTTCTCAACGTCGGCAGACGATGCTTTCTTGAGCTGTTGCAGCATAACTCGCGAGTCCTCTTCCATGTTCTGGCTACGAATGCTCCGGGACGCCTTCACTGTCGAGGAATCTTCTACATCCCCTGATTCGCCTTCGCTTGGCTCCTGCTCATCGTCATCCATCTCGCTCGCTTCCTCATCGCTTGGCTCCTCATTTTGAGATGCCAGGTCCGGACCAGAAGCTTCCTCGGACCGCTCTTCGTCATCGTCCTCATCGATACCATCCTCTTGCTCTTGCTCGCTGTCGTCGTATAGCTGGCTCCTGCTTGCACGTGTGCCAGCATATTTTTCATCGAGCTCGCTGGCTTGCTTCTTCCTTATCTCGCTTTGCCTGTCAGTGTACAGTGCTTCATCAGTGTGCTGAAGTCAATACGGTCACGGAGATTGCCGTACCCGACTTCTAGATAGTCGGCTCTTGCAGAATCGTCACTGCCAGGTTTTGCAAAGGTGAAGCCTGAGCTTTCAGGGTCATATTCTAGCACAGGATCATGATGTGTAAGGTAGAGGTTTGCCAGAACGGAAGAACGGCTCGAAGTTACCAGCTGGCGCTTCTGACCGGATTGCAGCGAGCTGTTCAGCCAAAGTAAGGCGGCCTAGATGTAGACACCAACTCAGTTTGGAAGTATGCATCTTGTCGTTGACTACTTACCCGTCATATTCGCTTGCTCACAAAGTCAGCGGGAGCAGAGCCAGGTTTCTCTCTCACCGACGTTTGATCTTCGGGAGCTTTGGGAAAGGCCGCCCTGAGGGCAGACAATACACCTCCATCGCATCATATTGTACGAGCAAAGTGATTCATCGCTCGACAAGTCTGGCTGGATGGAGCATGTCCAGTTCCTCTGGAAAAGCTAGTGCTAATGTCCTTAAACACTTCCATCTACATCTACATGCTGGCCCTGTTACACACTCTACTTTCTCGCTCTTTAAATCTTAAGCAACTGCGACGCATGCGCAGTCGAGCTCGATACGGATCCGCGGTCACCTCATAACTTTCCCGCCGTCTTGTCCTGAGCCGCCTTCAACAACGTCTTCAGCACCTCCTCCGTTTTGTCCTGATACACATCCAAGAATGCTTTCTCATCTTCCCCATCTGTCACTCTTTTGTCGCTCTGGATCATCTCTTTGGGCAGGGTGTATTCCAACTCTCCTTGACTAATTAGCTTTACATGCAAGGAGCTCTCCAGCACCTGCTTCAGATGGACACCAGCTTTGTCTCCTCCATGACTTCCGTATGTGACCACAACTGTTGGCAGGTCCTTCCATTCGAAATATAACTGGTCGAGCGCATTCTTCAATTCGCCAGGAAAAGACCAATTGTATTGTGGAGAGAGGACGATGATTCCCGAGAGTGAGCAGATCAGCTTGCTCCACTGTTGAATTGCGGGTATGGGATATTCGGACGATTCATGAACAGTCATCGGTATGACCGAATGTGTGACGGGACCGAGGGGAAGAATTGAGCAGGTATCAGGATTGAGTTGAACAATCTCTGTGGATGACGAGGAGACACTCCGTAGGCGGCTTTCGAGCCATGCAGCTATGCCTGCACCATTCGAGGTCTTTCGCGAGCTGCCCAACAGGATTCCGATTTTCATGAGAGAAGCCGTCATGGATGCTGAGCTGGATGAGAGGTGTAGGTGTCAAGTAGACGGGAAGCTGAAAAAGGAAGAGAAAGACGCGCTCTCAACAAGCGCTTTTATACTTACGATTACTTACAGCGGTTACAGGCCAAGCTAGAAATAGGATGATAGTAAAAGCAATGTTAGTCGCGACGTACGTAACCATCAGCATCGGGCACACATAAATATCGACTCGGGCTTGGGACTGTCATGGCAAAATTGCGCATTAGTGTCATGCGGATGAGGTGGTTCATCACGTTCCACTGTCTGACATGCTGCTGTGCTGTCTTGGAATATCGGTGGCCAGCTGTTCGCGCTGCTTCGCTATGTCCTGTACGCGCTCTCCAAGTCGGCGAATCTGGCTGTTCAACCTTCCGTCTCTGGTCTCAGTATCTCTCGACTTCGTTTGCTTCTAGATCTGTGGCAGTCAGCGTCTTGTGGCAGCCATCATCTCCTCCTGGCTCTGACTGTATGGGCATGACCACATGTTAGCCTGAAGCACCAAGGCTTTGGCTGAAGACCAAAGACAATCGCAGCTGCTGGTCTCATACAGCGAGGATGCCGCTTTTCGAAGCTTGTGCATCTGCGTGTTTCGACGAGTCGCAACGTTCAAGCAAGCTCGCCTCAAATCACTTTCATGCCATCAATCCGCATTTCTTCGCGGCTCCCAGTTAGATGTAGGACAGGCACGGATGATATGATGAGCCTCTCCGTCGTATCTCGCACTACAAGAAGGACTTCTCACGTCCCAGGAGGATCCCGTCCCGCCTTATCTTCACCGCGCATGCTTTTTTTCCTTATCGTCAAGTCGAAGATACCGGACTAGTCAGATAGGCCAAATCATATACTGACAAGTCACTGATAGGATAATGAATGGCCATTGTCAGGTTGCCCGCCTTGGCCGAAGGTCTTCTTGTGAAGAGCTTTTACTAAAGTCCTTTCTTCTCCTCGTCTTCTACCAAAAATTATAATGTTGACAAAGACTCTTCTTCTGACACCTTTCCTGCTGGGCTTGGTCCTAGAGAGTGGTGCAGCACCATCTCCGAAACGACCGGAAATCAAATACCCCAAGCTTAAGCGGCCAGGCCACCTTGCGAAGAGAGAAGCGCTGGAGAATAGCGTGTTACAGGTAAGTCTCCATTATCCATTTTCTTCTAAAACATTATTGAAAAGGCTCGGCAGAACACCAAACGATGGTACTCCGCACCGAAAATCAAGGCTCCTCGAACAAATATCTGGGCAGCACTTTCCAATGCCGAAGCAGCAGCTGTCATCGGATACCTCCACGAGCAATCAGATCTAAATCTGACCGCATCAGATACAGCGGGAGCATGGGATAATCAGATCAGTGTGGTCGAGACGTTACCCGTCAACAAGACAGACGCTATTCCGTACCTCTCAGCCGGTGGTGAAGAGCCTACACGATGGGCTCGCGTTAGTATCATGTTCGGCGCTACTGAGGAACCATACGTGGAAGATTTCAAGGTCGGGCCTCTTCCCAAACCTACAAGCTACGAGAAATTGGGCTACGCATCCACTAGAGGATCCAGCAAGATTCTCAACTATGATGCTGATTCAGATGCTCTTTACGAGTACATCTATTCCATCACCTCGGGGGTCCAGGACATCGTGCAGGATCTTTGTAATGGAACAGTCACCGGTGCAGAAGATGATACCTTAGACGTATGGGGCATCGATCCCCTGTGGATAGAGAATGGACGTGTCATGAATTGGCTTGGCTTCTGGAGATACGACGACATTGGCTCAGACGGAGAGACCCTGCTTCCTCAGGGATTGTACCTCAAAATCGATATGACTGGCAGAGATCCATCGAAATGGAGTCTCATAGGCTGGCTGTACAACGACATCTACTATACCTCGACCGCCGACTTCCGCGCAGCCTGGTCGTCCCCAAACTTCGAGAAGGCCGGAGTGCATAATATTCCTTCCGAGTATATTGCACTGCCCGGTTTCAAAGAAGATGACTCCCCTCCACTAGACGTCAAACCCCATCCCTTTCCCATTCAGCCTGCAGAGGCTCGCTTCGAGGTCGACTACGACGCGCAATACGTAACCTGGATGGACTTCAGCTTCTACATTGCTTTTGGAAGGGACCGTGGAGTCCGACTCTTCGACATCAAGTACAAGGGAGAGCGGGTTATGTATGAGCTGGGTCTTGAAGAGGCTGTCGCCACATACGCTGGAAACGACCCTGTGCAGTCGGGTGTGGGTCTGAATTCACTGATGCTACAGAGATGTTAGCTTACTCTACAATGTTCTTCTTCTATACAGACCGCTTATCTCGATACTTACTACGGGTTTGGACCATATGCCTTTGCTCTGCTACCAGCATACGAGTGGGTCTGGCTTTATTATTGACTATAATGTCGCTAACGTCGCTTTCAGCTGCCCGTCTTACGCAACCTTCCTCAATTCTACCTTCCATGTCGATGAACAATCGAAGACCCATCGCAACTCGATCTGCCTTTTCGAGTTTGAGCAGGACTTTCCAACTCAGCGACATACTACTTCGAGTTTCGTTTCAGTCACGAAGAATGTGGTCTTTCAACTAAGATCGGTTTCTACTGTTGGAAACTACGATTATATGTTTACGTATACCTTCCAAAGAGACGGCACCATCGAAGTTTCAGTTAGAGCTTCCGGATATATACAATCTGCGTACTACCTTAAGAATGATGACTACGGATACAAGATCCATGATGCTCTCTCTGGGTCTATGCATGATCACGTTCTTACCTTCAAGGCAGATTTAGGTAGGTCCTGATTTGTGCAGATGTTTATCACAACAAACTGATTCATGGCGTTTGACAGACATATTGGGCACCAAGAACACCTTGGCAAAACACGAAGTGCGAGCGGTGCAGCAAGAATACAGCTGGAGCAACTATACCCGTTCAACCATGAAGTTGTTCCGATCCGACATTGCAACGGAAGATGATGGCAAGCTATCGTGGCACGACGGTGCAATGTACATTATGGAGAACAAAGATGAGAAGAACAAGTATGGCGAGTATCGAGGCTGGAGAGTCAAGCCTGGCTTGGGCATGGGTCATCGTCTCACCATGACCAACAGCAGCAATCTCTTCGACTCCCAAAACTTTGCGACCCATCACCTCTACGTCACGAAGCAGAGCGACAATGAACCTCATTGTGCTCATGCCAACAATAACTACGATACCCGAAATCCGATTGTCGATTTCAACAAGTTTTTCGATGGAGAGAGTCTCGAACAGGAAGACCTGGTGCTTTGGGTCAATCTGGGAATGACACACGTGCCTCATACTGGCGATCTACCAAACACGGTTTTCAATACGGCCCAATCATCCGTACAGTAAGCAGCCCGTCTGAAAAGTCCTTCGTAGGCTAACTCAGAATGCATAGGTTTTTGCCTCACAATTACCTGCTTGGTGATCCCTCGAGAAGTGTTCATCACCAGGTCAAGGTGGAGTATAGCAACGAAGGAGTGCAGAACATTCTACAGTACGGCGAAAATCCCTCTGGAACCCTAGATCTGGCAGACACTGTGCCTAAGCTATGGTCATACAAAGGCGATATTGCCGTCCGCAAGTTCCCCTTCGATCCTGCAAATCCATTCGAAGATACGGATAGTATAGTATAAAGGCGAATTTGAAGTCTTAAGAGATAGAGCAAGAAAATGGACTTTGTGTCGTGTCCACAGCAGTTCGCAATGGGTGTTCCGGAAAGAGGGATTTAGAGCTCTTAAGTGAAGAAAAGGAAGGTTCGCTTGTGATGATTATTGAATAGCAAAAGGCAATACTATGGCTACAGTGTGAACACAAGCCTGTCATTCGGAGACTCCATCGCGTGAATATGTCTGTTTCCTTCTCTTTTTTTTGCGTCTTCTTGCCATCCATGGTCTACCAATAACACTTTAGGTGGAAAGCGACATGGTCGAGTGCCATGAACTTGGCTCTTTGGAAGATGAACCTATTCCTGCAGCCTGCGCATGCATTTGGGCAAGAATGGGGTGCCAAGATCATCAGCTCCAGCTAGTGTGGACACAAGGTGTCCAGATGGGCGTCTGCTGGAGCCTGAATGAGGTGATCATGCCCCATCACTTGCGGTATGAACGGGGCTCACGAAGGACGGACGAATTGCGCTCTTTTCCGCCTCTGCGAAGCAGACACACGGACAGACACGGGAGCTCGAAGGTGCCCTGCTTCGTTTTATATATGAACTTTCGATCTAGGTCCTCTTTCATAGCTAATCGTGTCTTGATCCGACATTTGTCGAGCTTGAGCAGAACTGTGACCAGTCCTTGCTTCTTACGCGCACCAAGAGATCCCAAAACTTCTCTTCATCGATTGCATAGATCAAAGTAGAGTGATCATGTGGCTCAACTGTCGCCATATCGGCTTCAACGACTTGAAGCGTGGGATCCTCCTCAAATTCGACTTCGGCTTCTTTGGCGATGATGTCAGAGTCGAAGAGGACAGCAGCGCCAGGCTCCTGCATTCTACGTTAGTTTACAGGCTCATCAGCGATATGCATGCTGTAGACACTCTCAGTAGGACATACAGAATGGCCTGGGCATGTCCAGCGATCATCCGTGATAGATGGCCCTGAGGATAAAGTTCGGCCAAAGGACGCCGAGGTGGCAGACCGCCTGTGTCTGACTCTTGATTATCAGCTTGGACAGCTGCCTGAACGCGCTGTGCGATTTCTGGTCCGGATAAAACAGGCTTGGATGTAGCCATGACTCTAACAAGTGGGATATCGCCATGCAGGATCTGGGAGAACGCCTCCTGGTCTCGCAAGAAAGGAGACTGGCGAATGGAGTTTAATCGGTGTCCATCTGCTAGCAGCCGATGTACATACATCATCTGTGAAAGCCGCAACCTTGTCCGTGCCGAAATCGAGATTGCCTCCAAATATGCTGTCGTGCTGTTGCATGAGAGAAATGGCAATGTGTGAGTCTACAGCTACGCACTTTCCGACAATCATTAGCTGCGATGGGAGATCTGATTAGAAGGCCTGTCCTGCAATTTTCCAATGTGTACCCGTGTCCTCACCTCTTTGACATTAGAAGCAAAAGTGGGATCCACGCCTTCTGCCATTGCTACGGCTGCCAGACTGCCTGAAGAGTAGATAGAGATCTGGCCTGGATATTTTGCGACCTGATCTAGGAGAAACTGGACTGAGTCCGGAGTCTGAATTGTGTCGCCGTAGACGGGATACAGCTCGTGCTCTTCCACGCTGATTATGGGCAGGCACTCCGACAGATTGGCCAGTTCGAGTAATTGCCGAAGGTATTCGAGCTCTGGCGTTTCAGTGGCGATGGTCCCAAGGAATCTGACATTGCTGTCTGGCTTTGCGGACAGCTCCAGTGCCATCAACAAAGCTGTGATGGACGGCGAGTCGTGCGTAGCGTCCAGAATAACGTATCGCATTTCGGCGCTCGCGCTTATGGCGCCCGACATTGAGAGCAGACCAGTGAAGCCTAAGCAAATGTATCCAAGAGTAGAGAATCCGAGCATGCGCGATAGTATGCGCAAACACTTGTCAGAAGAGTCAAATGAGGAGGCAGTTGGAGGATGCAGAACAGACACCACTTGTAAAAGCTGTACGTATCGTGAAATAGCAAAGGGCAAGACTATGGCTACACTGTGAAAACAAAGCCTGTCACGTAAGAAGTCCATTGTCAAGTCATCTCTCTTCCCTCCTCTTGTGCCTGTGTCTGCGTCCTTTTGCTCTTGGACTTTCACCTCCTCCTAATAGTATTCGGAATATAAGCCAACACAGTCGAGTGCCGTGTGATTAGCTCCTCTGTCATTTTTCAATTGGAGAGCCAGCAGAAAGAATATCCATCAGCATTTCGAACTCTTCTGATAAGTTATGTCTTTGAGTAATAACACGGACTTTCTGGTCCTGCCTGCCATCGCAAAAGCTCATATCTGTATCACGTACTCAAATGGGCTCGACCTTCAAGCTGAGGCACTTTCCTGCTCGGCCTCCAGCGCAGGTCTGATCGTAGATACGTTGACCAGCTGCCAGAAAGCCTCGTTCATTCTCGGTTGGACCCTTCGCTTCCTTAGTAGATCCACCAGCTTCTTTCGCATCTCGCTGGCCCTAGCAGTCTGACATTCCCATTCCAATCTTTCTGATGTACCGATGAAGGTGCGCAGAGTAATTTTAGCTAGATTTGGGCACCAGGCCTTGTATTCGAAGCAAGATCTGAAGATATCGAAAGTGTCGGACAGAGTAGGGCAGCCCGTAAAGATTGGGCCAGCGAGTGGGATGTGCAGGTCTAGCTCGAGGAGACTCGTGGGAAGGAATGCAAGGTAGGGAAGAAAATCGGAACCGCTTCGCCAGACCGAAAGATGAGTGAGACAAGTTTGTCGTTGCAGAGCGCGGCGATGGGCGAAGAATATAGGTATGTGATCGACTGTCAGGATCAAGCGCTTATGACTGTAATCGGACGCAAATAGTGCAATGAATTGCGCCTCGCTGAGCTGGATTACAGAGACCCTGACTGTAACTAGCGATGGAGAAGAGGAGAGTACGAGAGCCAGAAGATCGTCTCCAGACGTTCGTAGATTGATGAGGTCCAGGTGGATGCTAGTGAGATCGGTACGATAGGTAGTACGGAGTCCCCGGATACTCTACCGAGACGCAGATCATCACTTCTTGACATCATGAGGGTGAGGTCCTTCACGTTGGTAGGCAAAGCCAATAGCATAATGTCGAGCCACCAGGAGTCTTGTACGTCCTCCTCGGCCAGGAATGATAGTGCTCTAAAGCACTTCAGATCTCGAAGACAGTCATTCAATCTGTTTATCTCGAGACATCGAGCTGCCGCCGTTTGTGGCAGGGGGCATCCTTCTCGCGCGTCGAGAACTAATTCAACAAGTTGGGTCGTCATTGCTAGTAGACGCGCAATCGTCTCCGTGATGCCAGAGTCTGTACTGCCATCGCCATTCATTTGCTGGTCATCATGCTGGAAAATGCCGAAGGACAAGCAGAGCTTTTTGACCAGGGGACCGACATTGCGGCTTTGCCCTAGCATTTCGCGATCCGGTGCCATCTGCTCCTCGTCTGCCTGTCCATCGAAGATCATGATATTGAGAGCGACAGAGTGGAATAAGGACGGTCTCGAGAGAGCATAGTATTGCTTGCAGACTCGGGCAAATGGCCAGCGCGATGAGCGATCCAGATGGTTGATGACGTGCACCAGAATTTCAGGAGGTAGCGACTGCATCGTGACGAATGGCTGTCTTGTTGTTTTGGTCTTTTTGGTTCGCGTAAAGTGAACGGACGGCATGAGACGATTGACTGACATGTCCCTCAACGCAACGCAACAAGGGAAGGATACACTTGGCTCGAAGACTAATCCTTCGTTGCATGAGCTAGTCTTGAAGGCACACTAGATTGACAGCCTTTGGCTATTCCGGTTTCTAGTCCATCTACCTAATGTGTAGCTACAAATCCGATCTGGTGATTATAAGTATGTTCTAGCTGAACACCGATATGATCTCAGGGCTCTTTCACTCCGAGGACTCATTCTCCAGTTTCCAGAAAGTCTCGTCGGTAGTCGGCTGTATCGCTCGTGAATGCAGGAGGCCTCGCAGCTCGCTTCGCATCTGTATGCATAAACCGACTTGCTTATCCCAATACGGTCCCCTGCTCAAACGCGTGCGGAGCTTTATGGAAAGCCTTCTCAGCTTGGGGCACCAGGCTGTATTCGCTAGGCAAGGCTTTACTAGCACGAACGCCCTTTTCAAGGTTACAGAGGCCTCATCCACCTCCGTTCCCGCCTTTGCAATGTTGAGAGTGAGGTCCAAATCGAGGATGCTGGCGGGGATAGATGGAAGGTAGTATAGGAAATCTGACCCCGCTAGCCGAACCAAAAGATGTGTAAGATGTGTCTGCTGAGATAGACCCAACCTTCCTTCGGGAATCTCCGGGATTCCGTATACCTCCAGCACCAAGGCCTTGTGGGTGCGAAGTGGCCCGAAGAGAGCGGTGGTGTGTGCCTCGGTAAGCTCGTCATGTGAAGAGACTACCTTTACGTAGGCCAGGAGAGGTGATCTCGTCAACAAGAAGTCGAGAAGTCGGTCGGAAGGCCTTCCTGGATTGCTAATCACGCAATTGATTTCAAGCAAGGCAGTGCACAAGCGGGGTCCAAAGCCTCTGATCATCCACTCGACATCCTGATCCTCAGCATCGCTGTCTGGTATGTCCAGAAGGAGACAAAGTCTGTCGATTGTGGGAATCAAGGAAGGCAGGATCAGTTCGAACCACCAGGAAGAGCGTGTGTTGCGTTGCGCAAAGAATGCGATGGTGTGGACTTCTGGCACTTTGCAAAGCGCAACTCTGAAGAGTCGGGATTCGTGAGATCGAGCTGAGAATGTCTGGCGCCAAGGGTTGCCTCCCATTGCTTGAAGACTCAGCGCCCGGAGGCGGGGTGTCATGGATAACAGTGAGCCCAGCACTTTGCCAATGCCAGCTTCATTCTCTTCCGGGGCGGTCCTGACACCACTACCGGAATTCTGGATCTTGAAGCCTATAGTCAGGTTGCCCACGAGGTGCCCGATACCCCCACCAAGAAGCTCCCGATGCAGAATCATCTTGTCTGATTCGGTTTTCCCATCCACGATAGTCACATTCACGTCGAGAGATTCAAACAGCGACGGTCTTGCCAGCTTGCAGAAGATCCTGCAGACTCGCGCAAAAGGCCAGCGCGATGCAAAATCCAGATCCTTGAAGATGTGTAGAAGTATCTCAGAAGGGAGTGACTGCATATTCTGGATGGGTGGATGGAAGTCTGAAGTTCGCGTCAAGATGAAAGGTACTTCTGAATTGGGTGCTGCTATGGGCTCTCAAACAGGGCAAGTATGAGAAGGATACAGCTGCATTCATTACATAAGATATGCGCAAATCATTGATTCCTATAGAAATGCAGCTTTCCGAACAGCGACGCGTTCTTACCTGCATTTGGCTGTGGGCGGAAGCTGACGAACTTTGTCTCGTATGTTTCTGAAGCGATATCTATCACACCTCCCAACCGAAGGAAACGTTTATGTATGCTTTCGCCCCGAATCTCCAGAAAGTCTCATCTGTTTCGGGCTGAATTGTGCGTCTGCTTAGCAAGTGCAAGAGCTCTCTTCGCATCTCGTTGCATCCATCAATTTCTCTGGCCTGTTCCACTTCGATCCACCTTTTGCGGCAAAGTTTGATGGAAAGCTTTGCCAACTGTGGGCACCATGCCGTCTCCCCCAGGGACTGCTTTACTATGTCGAAAGCTTCTGGCAGGGTTACACATACTTTTCCTGCTGCTGACCTATGCCTACCCGGCTCTAGAAATACGAGGTGTAGCGCGAGGTCAAGAAGACTTGGCGGGAGACAGGGTAAGTAGTATAGGAAGTCTGCCGCGGCTTCGTTCACCACACAGATATGTGTAAGTCGAGCTTGTTGTTGTAGATTTACTCTAGCTAAGGGAAGCTTCTCGATACTCCACGTGTCCAGCGTGAGGCATTTGTGAATATTGTCTGATCTGAACAAGGCGACAGTCTGGGCCGCAGTGAAGCTACCATATAAGCATATTATCACGTCTTCGAGAAGGGGGGATGATGCCAACAAACATTGCAGAAGTCGATTGACGGCCCTTCCCCCTTCCGAAGTGGAGAGACAAAGCTTGACGAAGGTAGCAGTCCAGTGAGCACTGTCCATCCACTCGAAGTTCTGGGCCTCGTCATCATCATCGTCATCATGACTGTCGACAAGGACAATGAACTGATCAAGTGTCGGAGGCAGGGAACACAAAAGCCATTCGAGGCACCAGCAAGTATTCGTATACTCGTCAAGTTCGATGCGCAGCTTCTTGAGAAGAGGCACCTGCAGCAACGCACATTTGAGGTCGGCTTGCAGGCGAGCTGGAACCGACTGTTGGAGCGGGACAGATTGTACGACGTAGAGATTCATCGCCTGCAGTCGAGGCGTCATGGCCGTGAAGATAGCCACTGTTGCGCTGATACTGCTCGAAGTCTGACTCTGATACTGGGACTCATCGATGCAGAGATTCAGTGCCATGTTCCTCACGAAACCTCCAGCACTACCGAGGATCTGTCGATGCAGAGCCATCTGCTGTGCCTTTATGGAACCGTTTGAGCGGCTGAGATCGAGAGTAAGCGATTTGAACAGCGAGGGTCTTGCCAGCTTGCAGACGATGCTGCGCAAAAGGCCAGCGTGATGCAGGATCCAGATCTTTGAAGATGTGTAGCAGTATTTCAGAAGGGAGTGACTGCATGTTCTGGATGGGTGGATGGAAGTCTGAAGTTCGCGTGAGGCTGAGGGCCATAAGCCGTCATTTTCAAGACATCGAATTCAAGACTTTTGTGACATCCCGACTTTCCAGTACTTTTACAATGCGTCGCAGCTTGCTCCAATCTACGAGTACACTTGCAACCCGACGAGGAGCGTCGAAAGCACCAGCAACAGCTGCATTCAGCTCGACGAGCAGAAGTCGGTATCCCGAAGCTGAGAACCAGCAAAAACAGCAAGAGAAACAGCAGCAGAAGAAACAGCAGAGAAGCGAAGATACAGCACAGGCTGGAAGATCACCTTTCGCCGTATTTGTTGGCGTCCTTAGGGAGGAACTCCAAAAAAGCAGAGAACTGTCAGCTGAAACGCATAAGCTGGGTTTGGCGCGAGCATCCAGACTGATGTATCCCTGTGCGCAGGCAAGACAATGTGAAGCAGCTACAAGGCCAAGCTGGGCAAGCTATGGACTCAGAAGCTATGAAACGAGCAAAAGCAGTTTACGAACGAGCGAGGGTATGGGTTCTGCAAGCACACTCTTCCTTCGTATCACCTCCTAACATGTTGTTTGACAGCTCTCTGCTTCCATCAAAGAAAATCCACGCTTACGAGCTGCCGCCGAAGCTCTTCAAAAAAGTGGTGGTGCCGTCAACGATGCTATAGCAGAAGCAGTACGAAAGACAGAAGAGTCTGCGCTATACAGATCTGGTAAACAAGCGGTGCGCATATACAGTTCCCAGCTTCCAAAGAACCTGACTGACAGGCACTTGCGACAACAGATCAATCGCGCCGGCCAAGCTGTCTACGATGCGTCAGAGCCTATTCGACAAACAGAAGCATACAAAGTCGTGTCCACTAGCGTCGCAGAAGCACTAGACGATATCGGCGACAATACTCGCTACGGAGGTTTTGTAGAGAAAGAAGCACGGCGGAAGCGTAGAGAAGCACGGTTGAAGAAGCTGGGCAAAGACGGCATGGCGAAGCGGCCCTTACGAGTGCCCGAGAATCCAGAGTGCGTGGCAGCCGCCCGCCGTGCGAGACTGTACGAATCTGATGAGAATTGCCATCGGCAGAGCTGGCGGGAATGTCGTACTGCATGCTAATGCAAGCAGCGAAGCAACAACCTCTTCCAGCGTCAAAGATCGTCTTCCCAAATCAGTGTCTGATCTCTTATCAAGCATGGGCGAATCCTATCGTGAATCCGACAATGCCTTCGTATCCGCCTCACGGGGAGTGACCAACACTTTGCATCGCTGGTTCATTGAAGAAAATGAAACAGCAAGAGTCGTGCGATGGATGAAGACTCTCGATCCAGATTTTCAGATGGAGGCTTTCTTACGAGAATTGAGAGAATACATCGTGCCGGAGATTATCGATGCGTATACGTCGGCGGACCTCAAAGTGCTCAAGGAATGGACGAGCGAAGCTACTTATAATGTCCTCACCGCCCCGATACAGCCTTTGATCCAGAAAGGTCTAGTAAGCGCATCTCGCGTCCTGGATATCCGTGGAGTCGATGTGAGCTGTCGTTCTTAGTAGTAGGGATTCTATGCTGATGAGTTATTTGCGTTATCAGGTTCAAGCCGTCAAAGTGCTCGAGAACGACACGAAAGTCTTTGTGATTTCCTTCAGGACCCAAGAGATCATTACTTTCCGCGATCCAAAGACTGGAGAGATCGCAGAAGGAGACGAGAACAAGATTGAGCAGTGCGGGTACGTCGCTGTGTTGACGAGGGTTGAAGAAGAGCTGGACAACGAAGAGACGGGCGGATGGAAGATCATAGATATCGGGCGCAGGTCGCAAGTTGCCTTCTTGTAGTAATCTGTAGCCGAATTATAGAAGAGCACATTAGCAGCTTCAGCAAAGTAATTCAGAACATGCACCCCTCCTTCTTTTCTACTTCTTCCTAATGTCGGCCTCAGAGCTCGTCGAGCATATCTCGTCGCCTGCTTTGTTTGCAGCACATCCTCTGCCTAATACAAATGATCTCTTTCCACCGCTTCTCTCAAAGTACTTCTCAGTCTCCAATCGCCCAGTCCGGTCATTTGGCGAACCAAGCAGCGATATAGATGCTTCGCGCGTAGGCAATGCTGTGTTCCTTCAAGCTTCTGGCGAGCGCTGATGTCAATAAGTGCTGTAGTCCGCAAAGCATTGGCGACAAGCATCGGACGCAGCTGCCGACAATATCTTGGCTGGACGAAGTAACAGCGTCAGCACATCATCTACTGCAGAGACGATTCGCAACATCTTGACAACATGGGTTCTGCGATTCCAATGCCTAGCCAAGCTGCATCTCATGTCCATCCTAGCGAACGAGAGCTCGGCCCTAATTTCGTATCTCCCACCTTTTTACCCCGCGAAACCTCTACCTCCTTATAATCGTAAAGAGATCTTCTTCAATACTTTCGTCCCATTCGAACTCATTCTATTCTATGCTATCCTACCTATGCATCTGGGAGGTGATAGACATGCCATCGTGGAAGAGCTGCAAGATATCATACAAGGCTGCAAGCGCGAGTACTTTCGTTCACAGGATGATGTCTGGAAGGGCAGGATGGAAGAGACGGGCCTAGCGATGGCGGGAGTACTGGTTGAGATGGGCGAGCTGTCTCTTGCGGGAAACTTGTTGATGGACCTGGCGAAACAGCAAGAAAGTACGCAAGCATATAGATCAGCCTTCCTGGTGTATCTCGAGATGGGGCTCGTCAAAGAAGCAGAAGCCGTCCTGCAGATTTTGAAAGACAAGGGAATAGCAGAAGCAGACATCCTCGTTCTGGAAGCGGTATACATGTTAGCTATAGGCGATGTGACTGGAGCGGAGGACAAAGCAAAGGCGGCGCAGGACCTACAGGTCGATCAGGCAGTGGTGAGATTTCGCCTCTTGGCTTTAAGCCTGCAGTATCAGCTAAAGCTTCGATTTGAGCAGGCAAAAGGCAATCTGGCATCAATTCAGCTATACACTGGCAAGCTGTCTGCCGTAGGTTCAGTTCCGTAGGCTTCTCAATAACTCTGGTTCACTGATGCTGGCTCGGCTTTCTAGGGCGTCCGAATGCTCCAAGAACTCGCTACACAGGCCCCTCGATCGTTTTACAATGAAGAGACTTTCCTCCTCAATCTCGTGACGCTACAAGAAATGCAAGCTGGAAATGCATTCATGAAGAAGCTGGACATACTGAAGCAGGCGACTCGCTGGAGTAATGAAGGCGTTCGTGTGGCTGGCGCGCTGCGTATTTAGGCTACATCCTCTGGAGTCGGGATGGGCACAGCTACATTGCACAAATAGCTACAATCCTCATGTTCTCGATCATCCTGGTCATCTGCAGCATCTTCGACGCGCTGGTAGCCGCCCTTCTTGTTATTCAGCGAGCAAGCCGTCGTTAAAGTCCTTCATTGCAGTTCGAGAGGTGTAAGGACAAGCAAGCAGAACGTCAGCTCCTGCGAAAATAAGGATGAGGTCCGGCTCTGCTCGGCTCTGGTTGCGCTTGGCTTGTCTCGTCTCGCAGCCTTTGCAGATCGCCGATGCGCCAAGGGCTGGCAACACTGGCTGATCTAAGACTTCTTGAACGTTGTTTGCAAAAGAGGGTACATTATAGTCGCGAAAGTGCTATAGCTTTGCGGGAGAGAACGTTACGGCCAGATAGATACGGCTCCAGTTGACAATCACTATCACGTTACGAAGCGCTAGCGAAGCGGGCATCTCCAACACGAATAGCGGGGGAAAGTCAAGTGACGACTGCGATTCCCAATTCAGTGATGCGGCTGCATACAAGCTTTCAGTAAGCAAGAGCCTGAAGTGACATCAAGCCAGCCCAAGCTTACCAGACAGCATAATCAGCGACAATGGCGAGATCCAGCAGTAAGGTGGGTTTGCCGTTTATCATAAATGCATCATCCGGTGCTCCTGCAGCAGGGCCCTCGTAGACCAGAGATGGGTGCAGAGTAACGCTGCCTTGGTCTGCGCCTAGCCCGATCGTTTTATGCTTGAAGTAGGCCAGAGGGGGATCCTTTCTGGAGTCGTGTGGTAAACGAAGCTGAGGTGTTTTCAGTTCGGGCCATATCCCACTAGTTCTGACATCGAGGGTCCCTCACCTTCACATTTCCGGTCCATCCATAGGACAGCTTGTATTTGCGGCTTCTCACACTCAGCATGTGGTCTCTGATGGTCTGAATAGTCAGCAGAGCAAACGTATCGTGTATGGTAAGGCTCACGATGCATACCACTTGGCGTGGAATCTGGTTTCTTGAGATGTCGATCTTGCTCCACTTTGCGGGTCGATGGTCTCCATTGTAGTGTTATCGAACACGGCGTATGGGAGGGTGAAGGAGGAGGAAGAGTGACATGTCGTGAAGTCGTCTGACTTTGGAGCTTCGTTCTCCGATGACACAAAACCTCTATACCAATATTTGTGGTAGCCAGTCAAGCCATTGAAGTTTCTGGTAGTGTAGAGTATTTCTCCCGTGTCCTGCCTCTTGTAGACGCGTCGTCTGCTGCCATCGCGTTCGACGTGAAGAACCAGAGGTTTTGCGCCATTATCATAAGCCGGCGGTTCTTCCTCAGTGTCTTCAGCAGCATCCATTCGGTGTTGACCGCCTTTCTTGTCGTGCAGAGAATCCTTGTCGAAATCGTCCATCGCGTCACAATTGTCAAAAAGGTTAGAATTGAGGCAGAGAGACGTTCGCCAAGCTAGGCTTTTATAACCAGGAGGCGCACGTGCCTTATTTGCGTGATCGTACTCGGATGCTATTGCGTCAGTGTCAGACGCCTTGACTAGCACCGCCGTCGGTCAAGGGTGGTCGCAACTCTTGTCTCTGCCTTTCTTGGAGCGTCAATGGTCACGCACTCTCGACATAATGTAGCGCAGACCAGAGGGGAAAGGCAGAGCGACGGTAACGACCTGCGCGAGAAATGCGAGAAGGCTATGCCTGGAGAGTAATGTTTGGAGACGGAAGGACGCTTTCTCCCATCGACATCCGACAAGCATGGTGGTCTATCTTGTGTGCAACGAGGGCAGGTGTTGATATGGACATACGGGATAGCCTCGAATACTGTCTCCAAGGGCCATCCGCGCACTGCGCATTGCCAAAACAATGGAAGCCTTCAGTGCTGACCTTACATACAGCTGGCGAAGGCGGCGAAGAGTCATACTTTGTTTTCTGTGTACTTCGCCCTCTTCGCATAGAAAAGTATCATGAATGCGTTGTAATGGCTGATTATCAGGTAGCTGTAACTTGGGAGCAGCATCCATGCTTTGTTGACTTCGCCAAGTCTGAGTTTCTCAGCGACATCCAATTTCGACGTCCATTTCGCTCTGCAGACATTCTTCGTACTCAGATCTCGAACAGATACTGTTACGCTCTTAAGGATAGCAGGCCGGCGCCAACGATATCGAGTAGGCTCGTTCAGCATCAGTCACGCCTGAAGTTGCGAACGGCGACGAAGCATTCCAAAGACGGGCCAGCGACGTCAGAGCAAAGAGGGGCACATCCAAAAGGCCAGCGAAGTTGACGGCTGTCTCATCAAGTTGAGCGGGAGTAGGTCCGTGAGAGGATGAGCCTGAACACCCTGCGCAAAATAGTCTCAGGCAAGAAGTAGGCTGCATATCCCTTTCTCTCCTCTCATTCTATCCTTCTCAGTGCTCCTTCTGCTGCACCTACATCTCTATCCTAGCATCTGACGGCTCCCATTGTTCCTGTGTTTCAGGGCACGCTTCGAAACAGAAGATGGCCTCGAACTGGATCTATGCTATGTGACAGACCGTGTCATCATATGTGGACTTCCGGCATCAGGCGTAGCAGCGCTCTATCGAAATGACCGGCAAGACATTCGCAGATTCCTCTCCACCCGCTACGGGGAGAAATACAGAATATTCAACTTCTGCCCACGTTTTGAGAACGAATATGATGCGGAATACTTCGATAATCGTGTTTCGAGGTTTCCCTGGCCAGATCATCACCCTCCCCCTCTAGCCCTTATTCCGCTCTGCGTCAGACGTATGCACGAATGGCTGTCTGCAGACGATGAAAATGTCATGGTTATACACTGCAAAGCTGGAAAGGGAAGGAGCGGCACCATGACCTGCTGCTATCTACTGAGTCTGCCAAGTCTACCAAAAGCGCCTCTCCTTCCGCAAAATCTCTCAAAAGGGAAGAAACCGGCGCAGAAGGCAGCCGATCGAGACAACGTCTCAAGCCCTGTGTCAAATACTGGCAGCTCAAGTAATAGCTCGAGACCTGATTCTCCGCACGATTCAAGTGATAATGAAGAATCAATGAGTAGCATGCCGAGGTCGCAAAGCGGTGGTGCAGCGTACGTAATAGTGAAGTAACCTATTGGCATAAGCTGAATCTACCTGACAGACTGGACTTGGCCGGACACCGAGGGGAAAAGCGGCATCGAGCTGGCAAAGAGCGAATAATTAGATTGGTGGAGAATCTAGCATCGTCTGGAGATGAGCGCGAGGAAGGCATAACAGACGATGATGACGAGAATGCCAATCACGGCAATACAGCAGGAGCGGAGGCAGAGGGAATGGCAGACAAGCTACAACAGATTTTCAGCTTACATACGGCACAACGGATGAAGCCTATCAAACCTTTGAGTGAAGAAGAACGGCTAGCGAAACAGAACAAGCCCTACAAGAAACCTGTTCGCGGAGTCTCAATTCCGTCGCAACGGCGTTTTGTCGAGTATTGGTCAAGGGTGCTAATCAAAGGCGATCGTAGACCCTTGGATCTTCTGGCACCTCCGAATCCTTCGAGGCTTGAGCGTGTACGGCGCTCTGCATACATTACCGAGATCCGTGTCACAATGCCAGACAAGATGCCAGGCTTCCCGGCACTGATTAACAAGAAACGAATCAGCGTACGGTTGGGACGCTACAAGACGTCCTTTGTTGACTCGCTCGAAAGGAAGGAGCTAGACCTAAGGCAGATGAGGGTTCTCGAGAAGCGAGCCAGAAAACCGGGCTACTCGAATGACGAGCGATCGGCAAAGCTTCGCTCGCTTCGAGCAGAGTGGGAAGCCTGGAGAGACGATGCTTGGGATGACAAGGCACCGATGTTCGAGCACAACGGAATACTAACGGAACAAGGCCACGAAGAGCCAGGTTCTGACGAAGACGAGCAAGATACAGAACAAGGCGATTACAGGCGGCTTCTGCCCAAGATCAAACAGAATGTCCTGGATCGTAGAATAGAAGTGGATGCAGATCGGGAAGTCCAGCTGAAGCTGCTCGTGGGCAGCACGGGCTCCAGACATGCTCGTTTACCAGATGTGGTGCGCACAAGCTTGCCTTCCGTTGCTTTCTCGCTGATGGTGCTTCGCAGGGTTCGCTTGGGTATATTTGGTTTATACCAAGTTACGAGGATCAAACGCAAACAAAGTCTATCAAGTTCACGATCCCGTTCGACTTCAAGGAAATTGACTTTTACAAGCATCAAAGCGGTATACAACGAGTGGAGGTGGATATGGAATGGGGGATTTACTAGACCTTCCAGCTGATTCGGGTGACAATTGACGCATAGCTATCAGAAGTAGACATGGAAAAGTCGTCTGCGCTTGCGAGCAATACACTTTTGACAATACCGACGATACAACACGGAACGCATCTGTCTTTTCGAAATCGGGCGATGCTCACGTTGGGATATATACAGTGGCCCCAAGAACGTCATCGATAGCTGAACGAAATTGATTTGCGGGTATAGCGCCTCGAGCCGTGGCGATTTCTAACCACTCATTGAGCTCAGCGTCCATAGCTGTTACCCATTGCTCGGTGTAGGGCGAATGTCTAGCATAGGAATAATAGTTCTGGAGATATGCGATCAAGTCAGCTGAAGTATACACTTTGCCTACGAACTTACTGGATAAAATGGGCTACCGTTCGCGTATTTGACATCCAGAGCTAATTGCATCAAAGCAATGACGACCACTCCCCTACTGAGATTTCGAATGAATCCTCCCCAGCCCGGCGTAAGGTTGCCGGCCCTGTCCCATACGTAATTATGAGGCAGAGCACACCGGGCTAGGCCATGTCGCTTGTTGAGAAAAGGGTTAAAAACATCTAACAGGAAGTCCTTCCTCTCGAGCTCGGCCAAAATGGGATCGTCTTTGGTGAATATATAGATGGGAGGCTGTTGGGCAAGCCCCACAACGGAGTCTTTCTTGGATTCGTCACGAGTTGACAACCAAGTATGACTGACAGCAGTAGATTAGAAAGTCTCTCTTATCACATGGAATATGCGCTTAGCAACGCACAAAGTGGTATGATAGGCTCGTAGAGCCGGGAGCTTCATGAATTGCTTGCAGGTTTCGTAGGCCTGCCTCCTGGATGCTGCGATAGCATCAGTGGCATGCCCCTCGGCGCCGACATCAATATGTTCCTGTTCAAATCCGTCAGCTGACAGCGTTACAGGTCATATCAGGAAACTACAGACTTTATTATAGGTGCTGACGAGTGACGCATCTAGCAGATTGGCAGCATTGGCGCCGGGTCCATCGTACTGCGCGAGAGTTCTAACAGTCGCCGCTCGTGCGTTGTTGAAAGCCGGGTTCGGCCACGCTGACCGTGCTCTTCTGGTGAAGGCAAGTTTGATGTTCGTACCCTTCCTCGAAGCTGAGTAATGTGCCAATGCTGCAGCTGTGTCGATTGGCGGACCCCTGTCTCTGGCCATTTTAGAAACCCTTTTGACGAGGCAATAGGATCACGGTAAGCGGGCGATACTGAGGTGGAAAACGCGAATAATAGGAAGAAGTACGGCCCCAGAGGACGGTGTAGTGGGCACAGCGAAGAGCAGGAGTAATTACAAGAGTAAGTCGATGGAGGCCATTTCAGAAGAAGTCGATAAGACTTTTGCCGTTAGAAGGGGCGCGAGATTCCGAAGAGTCGTCCAGAAGCCACATTGCAGAGGAAGCTAGCTTGAATCACATGAAACTCTTGAGTATGAAAGGGAAGCCTTGCAGGACGCGGTGCTCCTCGAGGGAAGGCATATGGGGTGGAGTCACACTAGCTGAAGTGAGATACTTGCAGATAGCTTACGAACATGCGCGATGCCAGAAGGAAGGAATGGAGTAGCCTAGCAGCGCAACGCATTGAGAAAGCCCATCGTTTGGAGTCGATAGATTCCAGGGTCAGAAGGCAGCAGAGACTTCCTGAATATGCGCGATGCTCGATATTCTAGCCTTTGCATCGTCCGAGGAGGGTTCCCTTTCAAGGTGTTCATCACGCGTCTTCGATTCTTCCTCAACGAAGCGGGAGGTCGAAAGGAAGGATAAGCCCTGAGCGCATAAGGCGATTCACAGCGGGGAGATGTAGAGCAAGGAGACGAGGTGATTTGCATGCGCTAGATTGCGCTGGCTTTGCAAGCTCTAGGAACCATCGAAGCGATTGGAGAGGACGAGAGGTAGGTTGATTATCTGCACACGGCGATTCTTTCAACAACAATTATCAAGCTATCAACAGTTGTCATACGTAAGACTATCGTTACTGCTTCCTATGATACTTCTTATTTCTGTTCCTTCGAAACCAACTCCTCCCTAGGTGTATAATCCTTCCATTCCTCGACAACCTGCTGCATGGCAGCTCTAATCACAGGCGTCGTTGGCAGAAGCAGCGGCCCTGTCTCCTTCACCGACTGTTCCACCTCATATTCTGGCGTCACAGCCTCCACCCAGCGGAGCTCAAGGATTCTTGCTTTTACTAACCCATCTACGACTCGGGCTCCTAGCTCTCTGCAGAGCGGGAAGTAAGGAAGCGCTTTCTCTGCGAGAAGCCGTCGGCAGACAGTCAGCAAGGCTTGCGGAGTGAATTCGTTGGCTGCAGTTTGGGTTGCATCATCCGAGCTGCTGGTCTCGGCGCGTAGAGGAGAGTAGATAGCAAATCCAGTAGGTTCCGCATCATCGTCTTCTGAAGAACTTATACTGGGTGAGGTATGAATGAGCTGAAGGTTGAGGAGTGCGTGCGCTTGGGCATAGTGCGAAGATTGTTTTGCTGTACCGAACAATCATCAGACGTTGATCTGGTACAGGAATCGAAGACAATGCAGACTGACCTGGCAGTTTGCCATCCGCATTGATATAGTCGGTAACATAGTCACTGAGATGAGCGAGTTTCCCTCCAAAGATCTCAAATAGGTAATCGAAGTCCAGCCCAGCTCGCATTGCTTCAGGCACTTCTGGCAACAGACGTTGCTGGAAGTAGTCCGAAGTTTCCTCCCGCGAAGTATCACCTATCGACATGATTTTACAGTGCTGCATGATGTTGAGCTGGCGAAGCCAGTGCATGTAAAATGGGTCCGAGGTAGCATGGATGACGTGAATCAAGCGGTCCTGATAAGAAGTGTCAGATCGGTTGGGACATTAGCGAACGGAACGACGGACCTGCTTCGTCAGTACTAGCATAGCGTCCAAGATGCACTTCATGGCTTTGCGATCCTTGATGAGTAGAGGTAGCCGATGTGCCTCGTCGAAAAAGATGACAGGCACGAGCTTCTTGACCGGCACGACGTTCTCTTCTTCTTCAGTACTTTCCTTAGTATTCCCTTCAGTATCTTCTTCTGCCACTTGCAGTGCTTGAGCTTGCACCTTGGCTACAGCGGCCTCTTCTTTGGTCTCGGCGACATTGATGGCTCGCTTCTGATTCGTGTTGTCCCCTGCTTCTTTGTGCGTGTCTGCGTCTCCGTCTTTCGCAATTGCTGGTTCGAAGCTCCAGTATTTCAGCAGGGCGCTTTGACTAGAATGAAGAAGGAAGCGTTAGCTCACGCAGGCCACCTTTGGTTGTACACAAGACACCTACAATAACTCCAAAGAATGAGCAACGTCGGATGTCTTGACCTGAGGTAGAAGGTCAGCCAGCTGACCATCGCGTTAGTCAATCAGGACTTATCACCTCGGAGCCTGCTTCCACTCTCTTCTGGACGGCTATGCGATCGTGCTATATACGGATCAGTTGACTTTATTCCTTTTTTTTGAAGAGGGGTACTGACTTTGAACGCATACGATTCCTTCTCGAACTCTTCATACCCTGGGAGTTTTCTGGAAAGCTCGACGAAATACTGCGGGTCCACGCACGGGGCTTTCTTAGATTAAGGCGTGTAGGGTGCTGAGTCGCGTTATGCTTACCTGCTCCATCTGCGAGGCTAGAGAGAAGTACAAACTCGACAGGTCTGCAAAGCCCGCTATCCGCCTGGCGAGCTACCATTTCAGCTGTGCAGACACGATAACAGTTTGAATAGATCGCCTACAAGTCGAAATGCAGCACATGGAAGTGCGGTTGCGTTAGGACCTGTCTGCAAAGAGCCGTCTTACCCACGCTACGCGTAAGCAAGATCAGCTTTGCGGATGCTACCACACCGATCTAGCCCACCTTGAAGCTCCAAAAAGCACATTGAAGGCTGGTATACCGCTCAGCGCACGTTCGATCGCTACGATCTCTCGTTTTCGCTCGAAGAAGCCTGGTAATTTGGGTCCGTCAGGCCTGACCTCAACCCTCAACTCGTCTCACGCACCGGGTAATTTCGAGAATGTGTGCATCCTAGGTAGTTGAGCTCGTTCGCGCATGTCCTGAAGACATGATCAGTACATTCTGTCATGAAAGCCAGGAAGGCGCTAAGCTGTACCTTCATATCTTGCCGGGCTTCGTCGAGGAGCTTCCGTGATTCTGCCAAGTTCCGGATGACTTCGCTAGGCTGTATTGACATCAGCGTGCATCATATACATCACTAGTATTGCTATAGCTGACATTTGCCAGTACCCTGCGTTACTTGCATCAGCTTTGAGCTCGATCAGCCGAACAACATCATTTCTCACCCGATGATCTCTCCCATCCCAAAGATGGTTCTTCTCGTCACCCAGTTCGCATCATAATTAGGTAGTCTTCGCAGTCGTGTCGGCCGTCTGGGAGCAGCAGTCGCAAGGGTCGATGCAGATCTTGACAGAGTACGCAGGTCGCAGGTGCATGGCTGCCTTATCGTAAGAGCATTGAGCATGGTAGTCGGGGTCAAGACAAGCCGTAGAAGCTGAAACCGAAAGGTGGAAAGACAAGCAGTGACGGCGCAGCGTCATTCAGCCCGATTTCAGAAACACGTGGATGTCAGGCACAAGCGCTAGAAGCTGAAGCAAGGCACAGCAGGAACGAGGAGCATGTAAGTATTCTCACTTATATGACTGCTACAGCTATACTTCTACTGCGCCTGCTACTGCTGATCTCTAGCCCTGACATCAGCTCCTCAACTATTCCCGCCATACTTTCAAACTACAAGTTACGAGTTTCTGCTAGGATCAGTGTTTACTTACTCAAGTATTCACTTCTGCCATGACCACCGCCTCCTGCCTCATTGATCGTAAATCCAGACGCTTCTTTCCGTACCGACAGTAGCTCCCTTTTCCAACCGCGGTGTACTGATGTCTTTCCTCCTCTCCGTCTCTTTCGTGATCTCCAGTCTGTGTTTCGGGTCTGCGAACATAGCTTGCACAGGCGCCGATTGAGCAGCTCCTACTTCCAGCACCAACTTTGGAATCTTTGAAGGTCCAGAGCAAGGTTTAAGGAAAGTAGTGTATATCTGTTTTATCCTTCGGTAGAAGGCGAGACCATCACTATCGTCTGCTTGCTCTTCTGCGCTCTGTCCAGAACTGCTATTCTGTTGCGTCTGTTCTCGAAGCTTGCCTTGTAGCGCATATGTACTCTCCCACCATTCTCCTGCAAGTTCTTTCATGTCTGCCGCAGACACGTATGGCGGATTGCTGACTACCATATCGAAAGTGCCGATCTTGCTTTTCAGCTCGTCGAGATCATCATGGAATATATCGCATTCGTGAAATGTAGACACGTTGTGTATCTTGTTGAGCTTGGCGTTATCCCTCGCGACTGAGAGGGCTCTTTCGTCGACTTCCAGTCCAACTGTCGATATCCTGCCTTTGCCTTTATGAGCGAGTAAGAGGGGCACGCATCCGCTGCCTGAGCATATATCGAGTATCCTCAGCGATTGTCCATCTTGAAGCGATTCTGCAAGCTTCTCAGCAAGCAAGAGCACCCATTGCTCGGTCTCGACGCGAGGGATGTAGACGGGAGGACGAGAGACAAGAGACAGTGATCCGAAATTTATGGCGCCAGTGATGTATGCCAGAGGTTTCCCAGCCTTAAACTCGGCCAGCTGAGATTGTATCGAGCTTTCGTCATTCCATTTGCCGGAGGACCGGATCAGCTTCTCTGCTAGAGCTAGGTCTTCTGAGCTGATGTCTCTGTCTTTGGTCATGGTTACACGTCAAGAGCGGAGTAGACAGCCTGTAGAAGCTGGCTGAGAGGTAAAGATTCGTCAATTCTAGCTGCGACGATCCTGCTCTGCCGGAAATGCTGCTTTCGTTAAGTATGTCTCGTTGATACTGGAGATAACATCCTTGCGAGTAGGTCAGAAGCTACCGATACGGCGAAGCGAAGAGACTCGCAAGCCGGCGCTTATTCGGAATAGGCTTGCGACACAATCGCGGGCTTGGCTGGTAATAGTGTACAAGAGAGAGAGAAGTTACATATCCACGTATCTCATCCTTCAGAAGCTGTGTTCTTCCAATCTAAGGGCGAATCTTCAAGTCCGGCTCCGCCTAATTCCCTTACAGGACTTTCCTGTCGATCTCTGACTACCTCGATAATCTCGTTTCATCGACATTTAGACTGCGTATTTTTGCGTGTACTCTTTCGACACCCGCATTGCGTCCTTCTCGTTGTCCTTGTAATGCTGCGCGCACTCGTTGTTCAGAGGATCGTCCTGTGGAACGCGATTGTCTAAGCACAGAATCGGTAATATACGAGACATCGAAGACTCACTGGATTAGGAGCGGAAAGGAGAGCCTGAATAGATAGAAGGACGGTACGGATCTGAAGTGCAGGGGACCATTTGTCTAGGTAGACCGATGAGTTTGACATGACCGTAGAGAATCATTCGGAATCTGTACCTTTGAGAATGTCTAGACATATTCTTCCAAGCTTGTCTGTAGGAAGATGTCAGTTCCAGGCCTGTCTATGACCGCAGCTTCACTGACCGATGTTAGGGTGATAGATCTTGGTTAGGAAGCTGGAATCGGGACAGCCATCTTTAGTAGATGTCATATAGTAAATCATAAGGAATGTCAGCCTACCGCACTTTGGGAGCACCCATCGGGTACTCCTCGGGCAGAAAGAGCTCGAGCTTGAATTTCCCTCCTTCGAACGGCGATTCGTTAGGTCCTTCAATGATTACATCAAAGTAGCGCAGATTGTCATCGTGAGGGACGGCAGAGATGCCTGGCGGGGAGTCTGCGACCAGACGCTCGGTCTCCTGTGCAGCCGGTACGAATCAGATGGGAGCATCAGTATTGGTACTTCGTTCAATCCTGAGCATCAATCTTGATGGTCTTCGGCGTAGTCTTTCGCTGTCGTTTGTCGCCAGATGAGGTCCAAAGACACACCTTGATGATCCTCTTTGGGAGGGCAGCGGTAGGCGGCATTGTTACTGCTGTGTACTGCTGTTCCAAGGCTCTTGACTGATGTCCTTAAGGGAGTGTTTAAATCCAAGTGTTATCCTGTTCAAAGGTCGATTGATCCAAGGTTAACCCAGGTCTTATACATCCAACAATGCCCAGCAGCAGCACGCTGCACAGCGAAGAAAAGGACAAGATCAAGAAGGCAATACAAAGCGGAAAGGCAAGCAGTAACCTAATACCTCGGATTCATCCACCCATGGATAGCATCTCGCGCGCAGCGTCATTTTGCGACCTTTTTCCCTGACTTTCGACGCTTGTTTCCTTGTTTCTGCGGCGCTTCTGACAGATCGTAGCTGCGGCCATCGCAAGAATATACTATGCATACCCTGACCCAGACGAATGGGCGTACAGCGGCATCGAAGGGGCTCTGGTCTTTGGAGCACAGCAAGACTCTGGATTCTGGCTCAGACTTGTGGACTTGACTGTGTGTTCTTAATTTTCCCACTATCTTATATCAAGCTTGTCAAGGTTCCCGGGCTGACTGGGTTTCGCTCGGCTAGGGCACGCGGGGCGTCATCTGGGAACATGAATTCTACGAAGGCTTTGAATTCCACCAGGACCGCACATTCTTCTACTCGTTCGCAGGCGATGTAAGCACTGGCCGAGAGTGTATTCTGAAGCAAGGCGGACCTACTGACGCGATATTGCCGATGCACCGCAGGAGTGCATGATAGGCTTTGCATTCGCAGACGAGAGTGAAGCTGCAGATCTGAATAAGAAGGTCAACAACCGCAAGAAGTATGCTGGTGCGTGGTTTCCGCCTTAATACTCGCATGGAGGGTCCGCTAACGTGTATCTAAGCAGGCAAGGCATCATCCTCTTCAAAGCGCTCAAGATCCTCCTTTATGCCATCCATGCCCTCCATGCCATCACTTTCCATCTCTTCCTATCGAGACAACAGCAGTGTCTCGCCCGAATCCTCACCTAAGCAGCCCGAAAAGACCAAACGGAAACGGCTCCTAGGCGGTTTATTCGACAGGTCATCCATCGGCGGACCGAAGGAGTTCAAACATGTCGCACACATGGCAGTCGACGAGAACAAGAATGTCGCAAGCGAGAATGTCGACCCGTCTTGGGAGAAACTACTGACGCAGCTATCTGGATTTGGTATCTCGAGGGAGTTTGCAGAGAACAATAGAGACTTCATAGCGGATTTCATCAAGGACGCGGGATTGAATGAGGATGGCTCGCCAATGGCCGATGCTGGTGCACGTATGTCTTTGAGCTTTTTCCAACTTATCTGAGTTATGGCTGATCAGTGGAATATTCAAGCTTCGACGCCATCGGCTGAACACCCATCACGTCTACCACCACCTCCGCCTGCAGAAGCGTCTGTGCCATCACGGCCGAACGCGCCTCCGCCTCCTCCACGTGCGTGCTCATCATATATCACCTCTAGATACTTACCAACTGCTATCTGTATGCAGCTCCCGGCACTGGCGCCGCAAGAGGTGGCCCACCTCCAGCAGCTCCACCTCGTATGCTTGTCGCGCACAGCGACTGTACGCTTGCTAATATTGCCTTTTGTACAGCTCCTCCGCCTGCTGGAAGAGCTCCTACAGCACCTCCGCCTCGTGAGTCGTAAACCACTTGGAAGGTTGAGTTTCAGCTAATGACAGTGTGAAAAATCCAGCCCCGCCCGGCGGACCACCTGGTCGACCTGGTGCTCCTCCTCCGCCCCCTCCACCAGGTATGTCTCGTTTTGAAGGTATCGCCTAGAAGCTTCACTGATGTTTCTATCCAGGTCCTTCTCCCGCTCGCTCAGGCGGACCACCTCCGCCTCGTAAGTTACTACGGCAATTCTTCTGCTTACATTCTGCTAATCGATCCGGATTTTCAGCTCCTCCTCCTGCAGGCGGACGCGGCGGCGCACCACCTCGTACGTATTTCCTGGCTCATGCCAGGGAATAAGCGCTAACATTATTTTGGGCAGCTCCTCCGCCGCCTGCTGGTCGTGCGCCTCCACCACCTGGTCCTCCAGCACCAGGTCCACCAGCAGCAGCCGCTCTACCTCCCGCAGCCGCAACAGCAGGTCGAGTCGACTTGCTCGCTGCCATCCGAAGCAAAGGCGGTGCGGGTGCATTGAAGAAAGTGGATGATTCCTCGCCTTCTCCTGCTCCCGCAGCTGGGGCTCGCGGTGGTGATAGTGGTGCAGCGACACCGGGTGCCGCTGAAGGTGGTGCTGGATTGGCGGCTGCCCTCGCTGCTGCGCTGACTGTCAGAAGAGCCGGTACGGGTGATTCGGATGAAGAGGCAGATAGCGACGATGAGTGGGATGATTAAAAGCATCAAAAGTCGGCTACCACAATCAAGTGAAGAATCGAGCGAGACATTGTAGCGTAGTGTACTCTGACAGGGAGCTTGGCTCTCATGGATAGCTTTCAAGATCAATGTACTACAAGTTTCGCCAGTCTTGTTGTGCATGAGAAAGCACCGATCGAATGATGCCAGCAGCGTTACATTTGATCAACCTCAAACTGGCTAGCGGAAGGATGTTAAGATTTCTAGAAATGCTACATTGTAAGGAAGGTACGGCTCTCTGCTTCAGCTTAACGCTGAAGATCACTAGCGGTGGACAGAAGGGAAGGACAGCAATCGGAGGGGGATAGGCGTAAGAGACGTATGCTACATCTGACATTGACATTATGGCTTGTGAACTATAATACCGTATTAAAAGAGGGATATCAAAGCGGGAGAATGCTATTACTACTGCTAGTGCGGATAGGAAGCTAAGATGTTGAATTTCCAAATCGTTGTTGGTGATCGTACGAGAGGACGTCGAGGAGGATATGGGTACCACAAGAACATGGAGACAAGCCTGACCCCTTGGACCCAAGCATGGAAGCGCAAGAGACCGACATCGGATTGGGCGAGGAACTTGGGGAGATGCCTTCTGTTGCTCTTTCCACATTAAAATAGGACTGGATCGATAGTACCCATGTGAGGCGTGCCTGTTAATGAAATCAGAGTTAGTCAGTCTTCCTCTTTAGAAAAAGTGCATCGGTTGGCTGACCTAGTCTGCGCCCATAAGGCGTGTGAGCAATTGACATCGTATCCATGTACGGAGTAACTCTCGGTGTGTAGTAAGGAGGAGGTTCAAGAGCCGCCAAGCGTTCATAGGGCTGCGACGTGGACCAGGACGATTCGTAAATCAGTCTCGAGTAGCACAGCGGCACATCATGGGCAGACAGCAGCTCACGGAAAGTAGATCAGATGAGTAAGGTGTTCCGAACGAAGCTCGACGATGGTGGTGGTGAGGCGTGAGAGGAGCCATCACGGGCGTTCTCATGCCAGGCTCATGAAGACCGTGATAGCGCGGGGACAGGTTGTAGCTGCCGATAGCGCCATTCTTCAGACGCATCTCTTCCATTTGCTGGAGCTGTGGACGCAAGGTATATCTTAGCTTCAGTCTAACGATACTTCATGACTCGTCTAGTGCTCACTCTCATCAGCTCTCGCTCCTGATGAAGCATGCGTTCCTGCTGTGTCAAGGCAGCTAGATTTCTCTGATATCGCATATCTTGCATCATCCTTGCATCCAGAGGATGGCGGTGCGCGTGCATGCCGCCTGGGTTGATGAGTCCTGGGTATCCGTAGTGGGAAATAGCTCTCGTTCTAGGTATACCATAGCCTCCACCATACATCGGGTGACTGACTGAATTGACGAGGTTGCCATATTGCGCGGCCGTGCGTCGGGCTCGCCAAGCTACTTCTGCCTGTTCGCGGAGCAGATGCTTGTCTGTGTGTAGTTGGCGTTCAAGCATTTCCTGATCTGCTCGTAAGGCTGCCGTGTCTGCTTCGATCCTTCGCTGGGAAGTCGGTTTGGCGGTCCTGCAGCGTGGCACGCTCATCATTAGTCAGGGCAATCATTAGCCTGTCTGTCAAGTAGCTCCTCACCATGTTCTTGCTCTCACTTCGAAGACCATCCTTTTGTAATCTTGCGTTTGATGGATGGATGTGGTAGGAAGGAAAGAGAGAGAGACACGAGGATCAATTGCATCAGAAGCGAGAAGCATCAGAAGGAGTCGGGCCGATCCTGCCAAGCAGGGCAAGGCGGTGTAGATATCGCAACGTATTGGTTATATATTCTGCTACTCAAGTTTTCATCATTCTCCTGCTCTGCACTTTACGCGTCGCGGTTGATTTCAGCAGTGTCTCAGTTCCCAGGAACAAAGGGATCCCTCGGCTCGGCGATCCAGAGTTGCCGGAAATGACGTCGTAAGAAGCATCACTTCTCAAGAGCATTTATACAGCCAATTGAGTTGGGAGAACAGGTGTTGGACAGTCAAGCAGTAGAGCAGTTGGCGTGTGGAGGTGTTGCATTTGGATGCCGAGAAGCTTAAGTCTGAGTGTGCTGTAGGATCTGACGTTGGGCAGACCTGATGCTCGAGGACAAAGCTCAGAAAGCCAAGTTGCATGTATATGATGTTCTCTGATTTCTTTTGATACGAAAGCTAGAAAGCTAACGCACAATTGCAGACAGGCGGAATGCTGTCCGCTGCACACTGACATGTCTCGCCTGCAGGATCAGATTATTATGTGAGAAAGATGGTATAATCAAGAGAATAAAACTCTGTCATGTCCGCGTGCGCGCAATATCATCCAGATCCATCAGATCACATCGGGCAATCAAAACTCTGCAAACTCGCGCAAAATCGAGTCTGGCAAGCTGCAACCTAACATCATCAGCGCTACTGATTCTTGCTCACCCGTCTCGGTCCTCAGAGACCTCCCCATCGCTGTTATTTATAGGCCCTTCTGAGACCTTTTTCGGGACATGGTGAGGTCATATCCTCAGGCTGTCGGCTTACCAATACCAGCAAAAGCAAGCAGAAAGTGCGCTCGATGATGCAAAGGAAAGCTATGTAGCTCACGTATAAAGAATCCCTATCGCTGCCTTCGTTCCTTCCTCTTCTCTTTCTTCGTCCCATCTGCCCAGTCCCATCCAATTGCTAACCCTCTAGCGCCTTGCCTTGTCCAGTCAAGAAGCCATGGCTCCCTCACTCTCAGCATCCAGTGCTCTTACCCTCCTCTGCGCGTGCGCTGTCCATAGTGTAGCAGCAGCCAACACTGCGTTGGATGTCAATCCTTCCAATGCCGATGCACACATCACAGTCCAAGGATCAGACTTCCTATGGGCAATCTTCGCAGCTATGCTTGCTTCTGCTCTCGGTGTCACCGTCTGGGCACTCTTCACGCCTCGTAAGTCGGAAAATCTTGCATTTTCCCTCATATCTCGCTACGAAAATCACGCTGATCCGTCTCCAACTTAGCTGGCAAGAGAGCTTTCCATTTCCTCGGCATTGGAATCTTGTTCACCGCCTCTATCGCATATTTCTCCATGGCGTCGAATCTGGGAGCCACACCTGTCGAGGTCGAGTTCGTGCGCTACAAGAGCGATATTTTCGTAAGCTCCAGTCATAACGGGATCGATTCTCAGTACTGATTCCATTATGTAACAGACCAACAGAGCCATCAACCCATACACCCGACAAATCTGGTATGCTCGGTGAGCAGAGAAACATTTCTGGAGCCATCAAAATGAAACACTGACATAATCTATCCTACCAGATACATTGACTGGACAATCACCACGCCTCTGCTTCTCCTCGAGCTCCTCCTAACTACCGGAATGCCTCTCTCTGGCATCTTCGCAACCATCTTCGTGAGTCCAAACTAGTCTACACTTTAGAAAATTGATTCCGCTTACCATGCGAACATCTCCACAGTTCGATCTCGTCATGATTGAGGCTGGTCTCATCGGAGCCCTCGTTGTCAGCGTGTACAAATGGGGTTACTTCACCGTACGTCTTCACAATTTATCGGCAAATAGATAGTATCCATATGCTGACGCTTTGTTGATCAGGGTGCCTGCGTAGCCATGTTCTACGTCTTCTGGACACTCATCTTCCCAGCTCGTGCAAACGCTAAGGCCCTAGGCAACGAAGCCTACAAAGCCTACACCGTCTCTGCGCTCATTCTCGCTGGACTGTGGCTCCTCTACCCCGTCGCATGGGGTCTTGCTGACGGAGGAAACGTTATCTCGCCTGACGGTGAAATGTTCTTCTATGGCGTCCTCGACTTGTTGGCCAAGCCAGTCTTCCTCTTCGTACACTTGTTCAACATGAGAAAGGTACCTTATGAGGTCTACCAGCTCCAGTCCGGTCACTACTCGTGCGTGTCTCGATCGTCATGAAATATACACATGTGACAGAGGACTGATACACATGTGCGTTTCGCAGAGCCTACGCTACTGTGCCCCAAGCTGCTGGTGCCCCTGCTACCCAGGAGAAGCGACCTGTCGGTGCTCACACTCCAGCAGCTGGAAATGCGCCTGTCACAGGCAACAACGCCGCTGGTACCATGTACCCCGTTGCTCAATCAGCCCGCCCATCAGACGTCACTGCCGTCTAGGGTACTGGCTCGCTTTCCCGCGCACCAAGCCACATCTCTACACACACACCTCCGATCAACCCATTCCCACTCCCACTCTCGTTCATCGAGCCACTCTCGATATCCGCCTCTTTCACCAGCAATTAGACACATCTCTCTTCACGCATGCACCCCTTAACATCCGACTAGTAATTCTCTACAAACAGCTCAAGAACATCAGCAAAGGACAAATCGTGCCTCTGCGTTGTTCCTATCTGATCTCAATGTAGCTATTAGGCTCTTGACCATACATACAATTAAACAACTAGTAATCACGAATCCTCCAAGGCCGAAATGTCTTGCTTTCAAATCTTGCCGTCTTGACTATTCTATCACAATGTCTGCTGCAACACTCACGCTCCCAGCTGGACAGACCCGCCAAAATGCAGCGATACAACTTCTTATTCAGCTCTATATCGCACCGCATAAGCCAGACTTGCAGATCACAGAGGGCAGCGAGGTGAGCGCGCGAAAAATCCTGGAATCAAGGTCATTACAGTACTCCTAAAGCTGAGCTTGCAATCCCGTTCTTTCCCACCTCGTTCTTGTGTGTGTATACATCTTACTTGGTTCTGCAACAGCTCAGCTTGAGCTCGCTTAGCGCTCCCTCCTCCCCGACCTTTTTGGCCCTATTTCAAAACCTCCTAGAAAGCACGGGCCAAACGAACGAGGCTCTTTCCACTTCATCCTCTTCAGCAGAAGACAAGAAAGGCGTCGAGCACTGGATCCAAGCTGCCGCGACGCCTTCGGAGGAACAGGTGGACGTCAAAAGTCTGGATGAGGTGCTGAAAGCCAAGACGTACATTGCTGGCAACACCTTGACCGCAGCGGACGTTGCTGTGTTTGCGAATCTACATCCCTATATCGTGCGTTTGCGGCCTAATCCAGGCCTTGATTACAGCTGACTCGTTCTATGCGCAGGCCCAAGCTTCGCATGCTACACTTCTCTCGCACCCCAACGTCACTAGACATTTCGATCTCCTACAACACACTCCTTCAATCACCAGTGCTATGTCCAGGCTCCCTTCCAACACATTCTCTTCCTCCACGATTCCGATAAATCTAGACGATGTGCCTGTCGTAGAAAGGAAGTACGAGTCGTCCAAGAAGGACAAGAAGGAGAAAGCTGCGGCTGCTATTGCGAATGGCGGATCGGCGGGAGAAGCTGCTGTCCCCAAGAAACAGAAGGGGAAACAGGTCGTCCCTGTTGAGGGAGAAGGAGGTGCAGCTGTGGTAGACGAGAAGAAACAAGGTGGCGAGGATAAGGTTGCTGTACCGGCGGAAGGAAAGAAAGAAAAGAAGGAGAAAGTAAAGAAAGAAGCGGCCGCTTCGGCAGATGCTGCTGAAGGAGGTGCTGGTAAAAAAGCCAAGAAAGAGAAGGGAAAGGGAAGTGGCGGTGGTGGTGCGGCTGCTCCTCCTGCGCCAGAAGAACCGCTGGGTCCAGGTCTCATCGATATGCGAGTCGGCCTGATTGTTGATGGTAGGCTACGTACCTGGAGTTCAGATAGAGCCCATGCTAATTCATAGTATTACAGTCAAGAAGCATCCGGATGCCGACTCGCTATACATTGAGCAAATTGACGTGGGCGAAGCAGAGCCGCGAACGGTTGTGTCTGGTCTCGTCAACTACATTGTGAGTTTGCTGTATAGCTCGGCAGTGAGCATGATCTGAATTGTGTTGGACGCCAGCCTATTGAGGAGATGCGAAACAAGTACCTCATCGCCGTGTGCAACCTAAAACCTGCAAGTATGCGGGGCGTCAAGTCGTTCGCTATGGTGTTGGCGGTATGTCCTATCTTGTGTTGACTTGGCATGTCATGATCATTGACCGATCCGCTTTATTTCGCAGGCCACCTCGAAAGAAGGCAAAGAAGGCATGGGCAGCGTCGAGCTCGTGGCGCCTCCCGCAGGCTCCAAGCCCGGCGACCGCGTCTATTTCGAAGGCTTCGAAGCTACAAAAGCCCTCGAACAACTGCCACCTAAGAAGAAGATCTTCGAAACTATCCAGCCTGGATTCACGACGCTTGAGAACAGAGATGCCGCGTGGGTGTCGCCGGAGGGCAAACAGCATAGAATTGTCACGGACAAAGGTGTATGCCAGGCGCCTACTTTTGTCGGCGCCAGTCTGTCGTAATTACGGGGCTTCCCAGACTTTCTGGTCAAGGAAGTTGAAGGAACACTGACAATCTTTCGTGGACGTCTCATCATAGCAATGTGACCGCTGCCGCTGGAGCGCTGATGCTGCTGACACTCCTTGGCGGAGTTCTTTGCTATAGTCACGTGCCTTGTCCCCAGACGCGTCAAAGCATCAACGTCAACAACAACAAGAAGACGACGATGGACCGACGATGTCTGAGATTTAGCTTTCGTGATGTGATGTGTCTCTTGTGATGATGTATGTGTGCTATGCGATGATGTCGTTGTTGTGGAATGGTGACGGGAAATTCCTGCGCATGGGCAGGTAACTTAGGCGCATTGATAGATGTTGAAGGCATTAAAACCCTTTTGTGCAGGCTCTGGGCCACAATAATAATAATCCATTTGAACAATCCCAAGGGTCATCAAACGTCGACCTGCTTCCGCTGTAGGGATCATCTGGATCCTCCTGCCGCGAGCTCTCTTGGCCTACTTTTCGCGAACTCCTTTGGCTTCTCGACAATTCTTTGGGCTGGCATCAACATACGCAAGAGCATCTCGATCTGTCTGTCATGCCACGGTGATACCGCGATACCCTGCCATCAAGACCTGCGACCCTGCGAACCCTTTGGACGGGATTCCGGAAGGGCTGCCTGCTTTCCCTCCTCCTGTCTATCATAGCCATTAGAGATATCACATCTTGGATGACAGCAAGTAACTCTAGCCACATCTACTATGGCCTACTTCTCGTCGTCGCCGCCTCTCGCGCATCCATCCCTTTGGCACAACCACACTCGCTTCAACAGCAACAACAGCAACAATGATAATGATTCGCAAGGTATGCTATCATCTCCCTTTGGCACAACAGCGGCGTCTGGACAGACGAGCTTGGGAGTAGCGCCTACTTCGAACGGCCAGCTCTCGCCGACCCTCGGACAGGCTTTTCAAGATGCAATGCAAGTCGCATGCAGTCGCACTCTGTTTTACAATCAGTACCTAATGTGTTATATGCAGGAACATCTCATCAAACTCGCTGCCGGACCCACTCGAACAACAATGTCCCTCCTCAGCCATCAAACCTCCCAAATCAAGTCCGCATCTCATGGATATATCCCCAGCTCCATCACCGCAAGTGCAAGAGAAGACTTCATCCATCCTACCCGAAAGACGCAGCAGTCTGCAAAAAGCCGGATCCAGCACCACCGGCAACGGCAAGACTTTCGACTCTACTTTCTTCGAGCGTCTAGCGGCACATCAATCTACTCATTCTTCAGCTTCTGTCCCATCGAATGCGACTTCTCGTTCACGGACGCGAACTTCATCATCCGATGGCGGCCGTCCACTCAGCGACAAAGACGTAAATGCCGTTCAATCATTATCGAATGTCGCAGCTTTCCCACTACCACTCAAGCGGCCTACGGGACTCCTACGGACAAGCTCAGCCGCCATCGCAGCGAAAGTCAACCCGTTCGAAGTTTCTCCCAGACCGTCCCTTGCGGCACCTCATCTCATGGAACGCGCAAAGTCGGATAATCAACTGGTCTTTGATTTGTCGAAGAAGACTGCGCTAGGTGGAGAAGGCTCCAGGAGGCCAAGTGGATTATCGAAAGAAACTGTCTCGGGCGCAAGACCGAGTATAGTGCCATATAGCTTGCAGAGCCAAGGTCGCAAGATCAGCGGAAGGTGCGAACACGCTAGACTCTCTCGCAGAGGATCTGAACCTGACATGAATTTCTGGCGAAAAACAGCTCAAGAGTCCGAAGCTCGCTGCCTCAGCAATGGCAGGATTCACAGTTGAAACCTCCGCCTCTACAACATACACATAGTGCGCCTATGGTCAAGCCAGCAGACTGGGGCAAGTTCCATACTCTGAAGTCGAACAATGTGGGTCATGCTCGCTGGGCCAATGCAAGTAATTATAGCTGACACATTGTTTGCCCTGCTAGTCCGATACAACAGTTGTCACTCGCCGGAGTCTTGGAAACGAGAGCGGCTCTCGTCTAGCGCGTCAGATTGGCAGTCCGAATGGCATGGACATTGATGGCGAATCACCTGCACGTCCTGAGCTTCTACCCACTCGACGTACAAACCTAGCATGTTCACCCGGCCTCGGCGACCTCTTCGAAGAGAATGGTCTCGACGCAAATGCTTCTTCACCTTTAGGTGTATCAGCTCCTGCTCCATCCACTACTTCGCAATTCCTAGGCGTAGGAAACACAAGGAAGCGGACGATCGAAGATCCTGATTCATCTTTTAATTCTGTAATGGACGAAGGTGAAGAGATCCTAGCGAGCGACAACGATGAAGAGCAGGAAATCCTAGCACATCCGGGATTCGCGACTGAATCGCATTCGAATCCAAACTCTTTCTCCAGAGCAGGAGGACAGAGAGTCATTCATCGAGCTACTTCAGCAGCTTCTCTGAACGCCGCCAGTCGGAAACGGGGATCCGGTCTTTCAGCTGGTCCGTTCGCGAATACGATATCTGGTGCCTCAGCCGAAGCACTCGGAATCGGGCATCCTCCTTCAATGCGAGACAAAGACAGCTCACGGCATCGCAAAATGTCTAGAAATGCAGATGGACGACCTATCCTAGTCTCGCATAGATCGTCATCATCTAGTTCCGGAAGTGGACCAATCACATATAGGAGGACGCACTCGATGTGCGACTCCGAGTTTTATGCGTCTCCTCCGCTAGAGACTGCAGAATCTACTACCAACCCGTCGAAATCTGGATATTTCTCAAGCATACATGGCAAATCAAAACCGCAAAGACCGTCCTTGGCCACCACGGCGCATCATCATCTGTCACAGCAGATTCTTCCTTCTTCTTCATCGTCTTCTCGCAGCGCCAACACACACCTGAGGCCAGAAGATGCATTCTCACCGCCCAGAGTCATGAAGAACAACCCTGCCTTACAGACATATCAACCCAGTCCTGAACAAAATCAGAGCTTCACTAGTGGCTTTGGATGCAAAGAGGCAGAAGGCAAGATTCTGCCGTGCCATTCCGTCAAGGAAGATGGCCTGATGCGGATCACTTCGGATACTGTCAGTCTCAATGAAACAAGTATTAGAGATTATGCTGATGCTGAAAATTTGGACAGCTCAATGACCTTCTTGGCGGAACATACGACGAACACATCGACAAGTTTATAGTCATCGACTGTCGGTTCGACTACGAATACGCAGGCGGCCACGTTGAAGGTGCTATCAACCTTTCGACCGACGCTCTTATCGAGAATTTCTTCCTGTCACATGGTAGTGAGCATCCTCTTTATGCGAATGAGTCGGAGTTGCCAGTCCCTTCGAAATCTGGATTTGCGGACCATACTGGAAACACAAAGAAGACTATACTGGTCTTTCATTGCGAGTTCTCCTGCAAGCGAGCGCCTACGCTGTAAGCCTTGTTCAGCTTTCACCTCGCTTGCGATTGGCTTACAAAGGTTCCTGCTTTTAGTGCAAAGCATTTGCGGTCGAAAGATCGCACTCTGAATGCTGCTTACTACCCGGCTGTACACTATCCAGAGCTTTACGTCCTCGAAGGCGGCTATGCGCAATGCTGGAAGACTCATCCCGAGCGATGCGACCCGCAAGGCTACGTGACGATGGACGATCCGAAACATCTACAGGCACGTACAAATGATCTGCATGAATTACGGAAGAAGCGCCTTGGCATAAGAGCCAAGAGCTATACTTTCGGCGAGAATCTTTTCTCTGGTAAAACTGGCAAAGCTGGTTCTGCGAATGGTCAACAGCCTACTAAACATCTGTCAACCCTAAATCCTGCGCATTCGTCGGGTGCTGTCAGTAGACCTGCAAGCAGCTCTTGCTCTGGGCCAAGCGGCCCCGTACCGCCTATGAACTCTAGACATACATCCTTCAATGCTTCGCTTTTCAGCGGAGTCATCAATACTGCTCAGCTTTGCGTACACCAAGAAGAGCAGGACGATGATATGCATGTTCAAGGCAACAGCAGTGGTTCAGCAGAGACCGAAGAAGGCGATACGAGCTTCACAGGGACAAAGCATGCTGCTATAGCTACCGGCAAACATCACCACATGATGCCGTCCGAAGACGACAGCTCTTCATCTCCCTGCGGACCTACTGGGGGCGTAGCAGCTCTTGTCCTGGGAGCGGGAGACAGTCCTTGCCCCAGTACGAAACCCTCCAGACCTTCGTTCGTCAAGATGGCATCCTCGTCTGGAGGCCTTTTTGGCCAACTTATTCAGCGACCTGGCCCACGAGTTCTCCAAAGAGCAAACACCTCGCAAGCTCTGCCTTTCGGTCTATAGGTCACTCCCAGCTTTCATGGTCATCTCTTCACTTTTTTCCTTCCCAGCTTGGCACTCAATTCCTCTCACTACATACCTCTTTGCTTCAGACCTCTTCTGGCCATCCCTTATACTTTCTGCAAAAGACCATGCGTATATAGTTGGTTCTTCCCTCTTACGACCCTTACTTGTTCATACACGCACGAAACGACACCATCATCACGAACGCCCTCATCAGTTACGACCCTTCTTGAGTACGTCACGACCTTCTGTGTGATGTCTGCTATATCTGCTCGCGTATATTCTTTCAGTTTACGACTCGTCACTGGCTTACTAGCCTATGCATTTGTATGTATTTCGTTCTGCCCTCGTCGTCGTCCATAGTCATGTCTTGAAGCGGTAGCTGCCTAGTCGGCTTTCCGCACGTATATAGCATTCTTGTCGTTAAGTTAGCTACCTGTATGACGGCCTGTTGTACATAAAGCTTCTTGCACAAAAAGAGCTGGTTTCCTGAAGTCGCGGGTCTTGCCTTTTCCTTCACTTCCATACATCCTCCTCCTTTAGCCATGTCGGGCCCGCTACATCGTGCGCTACCGAAGACGCTCAAAGAGCTGCGAATACTGGGCTGTCACAAATCTGCGCCTTCTGCGGGAATGAGGTGAGACCGTCGAGCTCATAGGGGAAAGCCGTGAAATCGATTGGGAGCGAAGAAAGCTGAGTATGCTCTCTGCGACAGGTCTTTTGTGGAAAAGTCATACCTAGGTATCAAGGACAAGAACCCGGAGCTGCCCATCCTGGTCAGAGAAGCGCTGGGAGCACCTCCTCGAGCGTTTGCCCGCTTTGGTGCGCGCAAATCCACTGACAACGACTCGGCATTAGCTGATACTCGTACTTGCTCTGGCCTTCCTAACCGCAGAGAAGGGAGTCGAGAAACAAGTCAGCCTGGACGGAGCTTCGGACGCTGCAGAGGTCGAGAAGAGGATAGCAAGTCTGCTCAGCTAGAGCGAGAAGCAGTGGAGAGTGATACAATCTCATGTTACAACATGTACAACACAATTGGAGAGCAGCGCCGAAGGCTTTCTTTTTTGCAACGAACCTTTGGCAAGCTGCGGCATCTCTCCACCACAAGTGCTATCCGATTATACATGGACGACATACCGGTATAGCGCTCAATCCAGGCAGCCAGGTCTTGGAAAGCATGGGGATATGTCCCTTGGACACCCGTTTCAAGAGGGCTTGGACGACCAACGACCAGCGACCTGTCTAGCACAAGCACTCAGACCATGCAAACCAGCTGATTGCACAGGTAACGATCTCGCTCATCACCTCCAGGCTTCTGACACGCTTCGAGGATGGCTTATCCCGCTAAATGACCCATGGTCTGCTGACTGAATGCACAGGCCTGTGCAATGCTGTGTCTTCAGTAATCGCAACATTTGAATTCCGATACTGAGCTGCTCCATCTCTCGTCTTTCATTCGCCTCCCTCGGCCTACAAACAAGACAGATTTCAAGAAGCCTAATAGACCTGTCAAGCAATCGACATCATGACCACTGCAAGACGCTCATCCAACGCAACGATCGATGTGGCCCTCGCATCTCGCAGCGGATCGACAACATCGTCTCGAAGGTCATCTCATAGCTCGCAAGCCTCGCGAACGATGGCCATTCAGCGAAGGGCCTCGCAACAGCAGCGCCGACCAAGCATCCCTGAATCTATCACTCTGCATCAACAGCGAGGGCCGTATGTCGTATTCATGCGACATGGCCAAGCTCTTCAGTAAGTCTCTGAATGACTCAGTCCATCTTGTATACTGATGCTCATTTTAGCAACAATCTGGAACCTGACCGCGAAAACCTTCGCGATCCCGCTCTGACAGAGCTTGGCCGTGTTCAGGCCAAGTCGGTCGCTACTGTCTATCCACAGCTCTACAAGCTAGTAAAGGCACGCAGAGCTCGAGTTGTGACGTCGCCTTTCATCAGAGCTCTCCTTACAACTCACCTAGCGTTCCCCTTTCTAAAACCTGAGGAAGTCTTGAAGGAGCCTGATCTGTAAGTCCCCTCCTTACCTCACACGGCTGCAGGAGTCGGATTGCTGATTAAGAGTCTCACACAGGCAAGGAAATCCAAACACCCCCGCCAACACCGGCTCATCAATTGGGAATATCGTCAAAGTCATGGGACCGCCTCATAAAGCAAGTCATTACGCTCATCTCAAGCCCAATTGGTACGAGAAAGTCGGTGATTATGCTTTCGAGTGAGAGACGTTTTATTCGTTCGAGGTGGATCGACATTGATTGACTCCTTTGTGACCATCTACAGAGGCCAAGCAATCCTTCGTCGAGCAGCGAGGGTAAGAAAGGCAGTGAAGGAGATGCCTACTGAGGTCGTGGTATTGGTTACTCACGGATGCTTTGCACCTTACCTATGCGAAGATCGACTCTGGAAAGAAAGTGACATGGTATGGCCTTGTCTGCCCAAGTGAAGGAACTACTGACTTACATTCTCAGCGTACCTGGACGAATGTACTAGCCAAGGTCTATCGCTTTGAGGATGGTCCTAATGAGCGAGCCCGTCTGGTTGCAGTCGGCAAGGAAGACAGTATTGAAATATTGGGCAGGTCAGAGGCTTCTATTCCTGTGACACTGTAGCTCTTGTCGCTCTGTCTCTCCCAAGTTCCAATACGCTCATCTCTCTTCAGTCCGCTTACGATCGGATCAGCGATGACCAATGTGAATGTGCGCAACGCTGAGCTGTGAGTTCTGATCAGCCATGTAATCGGGAAAATCGTCAAAATTGGCCTCGGCGGAATCGAGATGGACGAGTCCGACGAACATCTCAACGAAGGTTAAGCTTTCTCGTGCGAAGGTCCTAACGAGTCAGCATTTGTCGATTGGAAGGACTCCTTCAATCGTACAGACCTTTCTCAACATGAAAATGAAAGCTGTGCACCTGTAGTGGCAGTGTCGGCCACTTCGACTCTCCAGAGATCGTTAAGCTCCAGCGCGGTCACCTCCCTCGGCCAATTTCAAGCGTAACACTCCAAGACGAAAGAATTAGCATGTCATCTGACACCCGTCGCGCCTCCAGCGAGCGCTCCGCTGCGTCCAGACGTGTGTCGGGCGTATCGGCAAGGATAGAAGGCGCTATCGGCGCCAAGATGGACAGCGAAACGATCCGACCTGGCTCGCGAGGCTCCTCTCACTCATCCCAAGGTTCTAGCTCTTCCGGGCGCAGTCAATCGCCCATTCCACTGGTAAGACAACCTGGTGCACCTCGTCAGGCTTTAACGCAGCATGCCAAGACGCCAATAGTTGTTGTGATTCGACACGCGCAAGCTATGCAGTGAGCATCGTCCGCGAGCCTTCCACCTCATCGTCTGACATCGATTATGCAGCAACGTCCCGCCTAAAGACTTGAATATCCCTGATCCACCTTTGACAAAGCTAGGTCAAATCCAAGCCAGTTCTGTGGTCAACGTCTACCCGGCGCTCTTCAACTTGGTCAAAGCTCGATCGGCTGTCGTGATCTCATCTCCTTTCGTGCGGACTCTCCAGACAACACACTTAGCCTTCTCGTTCTTGAAACCAGAAGAAGTGTGGAAGTCGGCAGACCTGTACGTTTCGCGTTGCGCCAGGAAACATCTTCTGCTTAATGCTTACTACCTGAGCGCAGCCAAGAAGTCGGTGACCAACCTGCCAATACAGGTTCTCCCGTAAGGAGGATCTTGGAGGTCATGGGCACTCCTCATGGAGCTCAGCATTTCACCGATTTTAAGGAAACCTGGTTCCATAAGATAGGAGAATATGGCAACGGGTCGGTCTGCCTATAATCCAAATGCGATTTGGGTTTGCACTAATGATGCGTGCTATGCTGTTTTAGCCATGAAACGGTAGTTCTCCGCGCGGAAAGAATCCGTCAGACTGTCAGAAAGCTGTCCGCTGAGGTGGTAGTCCTCGTCAGCCATGGTGGTTTCATGCCTTTCCTATGCGAAGATCGCCCTTGGAAAAGCGGTGATAAGGTATGTCCCATTTCCTATCCATGTTGACAGACAAATTGGCCATTGACTCACCTGTATCTTTATAGTGGGCCAATGTCCAGGCTAAAGTGTTCCGCTTCGCATCGGACAAGGAGGACAAGGCCCTGTTTGTACCTCTGAGCAACAAGGAAAGTCTTAGGGTCCTAGGATCGTCGGAGGCTGTTCTTCCTCGTACCCTGTGATCGTAGCATGCACAAAAAGGCTCTACTACGCCATTATTTTTGATGAGGCGTCATTCGCTGCTGCCCATCAAAGCTCGTTTTTGTGCATCACCTTACGACTCTACGGAGACATATAAGGCTCTCTCTAGTCTCCCCTTTCAAGGAGAAGTACAAGGGTTTTTGCTCCCTCATCCTCCTGCCCTCAAGCTCGAATCTAGTTTCATCAGCTCCATCGCTTTCACTTGCGATCTACCGTCGACATAACTGAGATTTGAGCCATGTCGCGTCAAGCTATCCTCGGTGCAGTCGGTGACCTGGCTACCAATCTATGGGTCGCAGCCAGCTTTGTGCAGATCCAACCGGCCTACGTGGACAATAAGGCCAAATTGAAAGCTCGTGTGCGCCCCGCGTATCGCAAAGCTCGAGCTAGAGTCAGACCAGTCGTGGGGTACGTCCAAACGCGCGGAGGACGCAAGAAGAGCGCAGCGACGTAAGAAGAGGGTGAGAGGCTGTTGCCCTCGGACGTAGAAGGGAACAGGTAGAAGAGTCTTATACTCTTGGAAATGGCCGGCGGGTCAGGAGGGATGTCCATCGAAACGTTGGCAAACTTCAAGTAACAGCGTAGTGTGTCGCGCTTCGGAGCCGAAAGGATGTTGCACAGAGACGGACAGTCTTCAGTCTCGCTGCTCTCGCTATTTCTTCAATCTTTACGCCCTCCTGCTCGATCGCACCTCCGAGACGTGTATGACCTTGCTCGATCTCTTGCAGTCTTCGAGCATAAGTTCAGGATGACGAAAGCAAAATTAGCTACAGTCATGTCTTCACGCTTAAGTCGCCAGTCAAAACGTCAGCGTCAGCCTTGCCTTCTGCGGGGACAGGGAAATTGTATTCTCTTAATAAGGTCGTAACATTTCGAGCAGACGCATCACCACAGGATATCTCGAGGATGAGGATAGCATCTAACCCCACATAGGGTTATAGCCATTGTTTCTGGCGATCGTGCCATCATGGCATAGCTTGTACTTGCCTGAATTCTTGCAACCTTGGACGATGCTTTCATAGCTGACATTATTGACCTGAAGGCTTGGGCAGCCAGGCTCTATGTAGATGGCGTGTCCGTCTGGGCCCTTGTGAAAAAGCTCAAGGTTCCGGAATTGAGGTAGGTAAGAGCACCGCTGCTGTTCAGCTGGGGCAGAGATTCGAGTCTGGTGAATCGAGGTCTGCTCGTTGGCATTTGCTTGGACGCGGATCGGATAGATGCTAGACTGCCGCGACGTGAAAGCTTTCCGTTGTCTTCGTGGGCTTTAGCGCTCGAGAACGAGGATCGGGAAGATATTGAAGACGCGGATGAGGTCACAGAACCTGACCTAAGCGAGGATTCCGACGAAGTAGTGGATACGGTAGAAGAGCGTCGCAAGTCAGGTCTGAAAGCTCCATTGCAGCTTGCTGTAGGTTTGTGTCTCGTTTCTACTGCTGGCTGTCGAGGTGGTGAAGGACTAGATCCCTTTGGCTGCGTTCGCGTTTTGATTGTATAGGCCGTCTCGAAGGCATCAGCCGTCGAGTATTTCCTGGTACCGTAGCCAGCTGTCCTGCCCTCAGAGCAGTGTCCCCAGGCATGCTGTAGGACAGCGTTCTCGTTGGCCTCTGTAGCCATCTTACCGAAAGACGGACAGATCTGGCACCTATACCAAGCTGTTATAGTGATGCACGGTCGCGGATGCGAGAGAGTTTCACTTACAACCAAAAGCGACCCGTAGGGCTTATGTAGGAGTCGGTGATGAGCTTGTCAATATTGACTCGGCTATGAACGAGATGTTTAAAACAGCCATAAGATCTTGCCCGTATGACTGTTGTACAAGTTTGGCTCACCTTGGCATGATGATCGTTTTAGAACTTATGTTAACCGGTTGCAGTAGCCAGTAGTCTCAGTGCTTGGATTGTTGCTGATGGCGAGTCAGAAGCAGAGGTAGAGCCTGCAAGTACAGAGCGCTTTTATACGCAAATAGCGAATGAACGGAGGTCTCTAACCCTTGTCCGGCTGTTGGCCGATAACGCGGATGCCTTGCAAGGGAGGGTATCCAAGATCCCTTATAATACGATAATCCTCTATATTTGATGTATCGACTCCGATGGACAAAAGGTAATCTTCGGCAAAGGAGACCGCACAAGGAGGCGAGCATCAGGCAGGATTACGAAGACACGGTGGCAGTAAGGAGGAGACGACATGGAGCATGATGTGTGCAAGGTCATGGAGAAGTCCACCAGAGCGCGCGACTAGTTTGAGTTCGACGAAGACTTGTTTAAGATAGTCTTGACGGGACGGGCCGTATGCAGAGACGTAAGGCGTTTTGCTTACCTCTGCTTTTGGTTGCTTTAGCTGTCAGAAGTCAGTCGGTTTGAAGCCAAGGTTGACCTTTTGCTTTGTTTTCCTGCCAAATGCCCTGCCAGTGCCAGTGACAGCGAGGATGCTGCTGGACGATGATCTGTATCCATCATCCACGACTGCTGCTCCCTTCTCACCATCACAACAACACGCTGCCTTCTTTGCGAGTCCCAATCCCGCCGAATCTGATGGCTACAGAATCACTTGGGGGCCATCTGCGGGCTCAATCCTGGCGGACATCAGCAAGCTTCGCAACAATGCAGTGAGCAGCGTCAAGAGAACATCTGCGAATGCTGGTCTTGCTAGTCCAACTCGCCCAGGTGCAGCGGGAGCAAGTCTGGTGAACAACAATATCCAGCCTTTGCGCAACTGGGCGCCGCAACAACCGCAGCTTGCAAGCGCGAGTATCAAGCAAGAGAATGCTTCCAATTCGAAGACGGCAACGGCCACAGCCAGCAGATTCTCCAAGCGAAGGAGGAGATACCCTAGCGGGTCCATCCTTGCAACAGACTGTGATCGAGTCGGGTCTAGCTCGAGCACGATGGAGATAGATGACAGTACTCTCAATCCAAGTACATTGAGCATGTTTGATGAACTACAAAAGAGACTAGAAGCGAAAAGAGCTGCCGCTCAAGCCGAACGAGAGGCAGAACTGGCGATGGAGAAGGAGAATAGTATCAAGCGGCAGCAAAGTAGGAAGCAAGCGGAGAATAGTAGAGAGAAAGGAAAGGGAAGAGCGAAAGTCTGCAGTCCCATATTGGAGTTATCGGAGAAATCGCATGCGACCCAAAGTCAACAGCAAGCGAAGGGTACGTCGTCGAACACAACTAGACAAGTCCTGCAACCCAAGCAAGACATCAATACTTCACGGCCATCGTCGCAGCAAAGCAATGGTCGCGCGAGTGCACAAGGTGAGTAACTACATTGCCTATCTTCATCATGCGATCGTACCTAACAGCATGGGCTTGCAGGCAAGCCCCTATCGCAAACGCTTAATCATCAGCCCCTCTGCAGTACTCCGAAGAAAGCGCTCAAGGCCGACACTTATCGCCTTCCCTCACAACCCGTCCCCTCTTCGCCCGCAGCTATGCCAGTCATCGGCCATGGCGCAGGGAACCCTCTTGGCCAAGTCAAGCGTCATGGACTTGAGCGGAAAACCTCTTCCTCGACATCGGTCGTACCAGACTCACAAGAAGCGCCAATCTTGCTCGTCGGTGATTCAAGCAAGAGTCCAGTTGGTAACAAGGGCAAGGCTGCAATCAAGCATGAGAATGATGATATGGCAGACTACTGGAATGACGAAGAAGACAAGAGTTTGGAGATGGAGATGAGCCAGATGACTTTTCCAGCAGCCGTACCTGCTTCGCAGACCACTTTCTCTGAAGCCACGAAAGGGGCAGCCGCCAATCTTCCTGTCAATTTAACCCGTAATGCGAAACAAGACGCTGACGGGTCGGATGGAAAGACTTGGACCGGCTTCCAGAGCAGGGACAAACGGTTGAAGAACATTGTCGCCAATTCAGACGAGGTCAAGGAGAAGCAAGAAGAGGAGCCAAAGAAACCAAATGGTGGACTCAGCACCAAGCCGCTGGCCAGAGTAGTCGTTCCTGCAAAGGCTGCTAAAACGGCTGCATTGCCGCAAAAGACGGTCTCGGCGCAGCAGCAACCGACGAAGTCGATGAGTACTTCTGCGACGATAAATACTACGACCTCGAAGCCTTCAGCAAACGTCCAAGCCAAGTCTCCCGCTGTCAAGAAAACCGTTTCTGCGCCTGTCATGCAGCCAGCCAGCAATAAAGATAGCAGTGTCACTGCCACAAATGGACGTGTGCTTGGTAATACTACTGCTCCTCGGGGTCTCACCAAGACGCCCAGCGACCATGCGTGCTCAACCAAATGGAAGCCGCCTACAATCGTCAACAAGCAAAAAAGCCTGGCTGCCAAGGAGAAGTTTGTCAAGACTGTAGGAGTGGTGCAAGTGAATCAGCAGGCTGCGCCTTATGTAGGAGATGATTTGGATGGCGTGGATTTCGATGATGATTCGTTCTGAAGTGTTTGAGAGGATATGTGTTTGCATTGCAGTAGAGCAGCTTGGATGTTATGTGCGACATTGCTTGAAATGTAGATTAGCTGCAGCATACCGTGTTTCCTCATTGTTGACGCGCCTGGTTTACGCGTCTCCCTTGCCAGTCACGTGATTCTTAATTGCTTGTTGATCTTGAGAGCGAGGTGAGCTGACTGTCCCCTCCCATCCATCTACCCCCCTTCTCTGTGCCATGGCTGACTTGGATGATGCTCTGCGGGATGACATCTTCGACGAGCTCGACTCGGAGCTGCTCATAAAACTGGAAGGGGAACGGCCATCAACTGGCAAACAGCAGTCGCAAATCAAGAAAAGCAGGTCCACTGCTCATGTCAAGCCTTCGCAAGATGCCTGCGAACCGCCTCGAGTTCCTCCCAAGTCAATCAAGCCAATCTCAGATGAGGCCTTGCTCGAAGGAATAGAGTGGTTAGACGACGAAGGAGATGAGAGCGTGTCCATCAGCAAGCCTGTAAAGCATGTCAATCCCGAGGTGGCAGCTCTGCGGCTTCAGCGCAAAAAGCCAGACTACGTGAGCCCAGCGCGTTCAAGGTCGCCGTCTAACCAACTCAATCTCTTCTTTCCGATCTGTACAGATCCCTATATCAAGACGATACACAAGATGCGTCGTAGAGTCAGTCTCGGAAAAGACCCTCAAGCAGTTCAGACGAGAAAAGGTCAGCTACGCCTGAATCAGACTTGCATGCCTGCGATCAAGGACGCTGACAGGCAGCAACACCTCGACAGACCGTGATCGTCCATGTAGAAGCTAGTCAAGAATGCAGAAGAGTTATTCTCTTCGATGAATGGGCAACAACAGAAGTCGAAAAAGGTGAGTGCCGACGATCTCTCCATCGAACCTGCTGTGCGAAGCTCAGAACACACATGATAGGCGACATCATCAATATCATTGGTAACTTCGAGATCATCCCACCTTCGCAAGCCCTTGGCGATATGGAACCTGCAGATCCCGTCACCGAACTTCCCACTTGTCTACTCTCCTACTCGAGCGATAATCTCCTCATCTTACATCCCGACACATTAGTTTCAGCAACACGAGTCTCCGACACGCCCGTCTGCCGTCGCAAAGCTGTCGTGCAAGAAAAGCTGCGTGGGTTCACTGAATCTACGCCTGCTTTGGTATACGGAAATCTGTTACATGAACTCCTACAGAACTGTCTGCTCGACATGAGCGAAAGTGGACGACAGCATCCGCATGATATTGCAAAGATGAAAGAGGCGTTCAGTATTGCTAGAAGAGAGGAGAATATTGAGAGATTGCTCAGAGTCCCAAAGAATGTAGAGATGCTCTTCATGATTGGAGTAGACCTGGATCAGGCCAGACAGCATCTTCGTGAGAAGAGTCTTGGATACGGCGAATTCGCAGATCAGTTCGTCGGAGAGACGCCAAAGGTGAGTCCAATTGTTTTCGATAAACACCATCGTATCAACCTCTGATATTTTATTGCATCAGCCGGAAGCCTTCTTGACGGACCCCAGAATCCGAGACTTTGATCCAACCGTTTCCTCCCGCTTATGCATTTCATCTGTCCAAGACATCGAAGAAGACATCTGGTCACCTCGCCTAGGCTTGAAAGGCAAAGTAGATGCTTCTATCCAAGCTAGTCTGATAGGACCGCCTACTCCGTTCTGGCCGTTGGGCAAACAGGATGAATCGGTCTTGCCGTTTGAGATCAAGACGGGAAGAAGTACGAGCGTGCTCCAACATAGAGCTCAGACGATGCTCTATACGCAGATGATGAGCGATAGATATGGTACGGTCCCACGCTTTCTCGCCGAACGATATCCGATGATGCTAATTCTGCGGGCAGATCGACCTATTGATTCCGGCCTTCTATACTATACGCAGTCGAATACGCTTATCCGCGTTCAGCCTGTGCGAAACGAGCTGCGCGGTCTTATCATGGGCAGGAACGAAATGGCCAAATATTTGGCACCTCCGACGCAAACTATACCAATCATCAAAAGGGAAGATGAAGAAGCTGGAAACACAAGTATGCCTCCTAGTCAGCCGCCCAAGCTCTTCTCGTCCCCTGTCAAGAAAGAACAAGAAGATCGATTTCAGAGTTTCGCTAAACTCGAAGTGAAGGAGGAGGAGATGCATGATGGTATGCAGACGGAGGTTAAGCGCGAAGCGAAAGACGAAGAGGTGGCAGGCGACGAGGACGACGAGCTCTGGGCAGATCTCGATGCGTTTGATCCGAAGGACGTGAAAAGCCAACCTGTTCCGGTCGCTTTTCAGCAGCCAGAAGCAGCAAAGCCGAAACTACCACCTGCCATCGATGAAGAACGCTCTTGCAAGAAGTGCTATGCGGCAGATGGATGTATGCTGTATCGCAAAGCGGTCGAGAAGGTCGATTATCTAGCCGACGATCCAGATGATGCTCTGGACCAAGTCTATCAAGAGAAGACAGGACATCTTACGAAGAATCAGTGTGACTTCTTCGAAAAGTGGGAGAGACTGATCTCGTTGGAGGAGCGGGAGATCCTGAGGTTCAAGAAGGAGATTTGGACTATGACTGCGCAGGAAAGACAGAAGCATGGAAGATGCCTAGCAAACATGGTAGCTGACTCAACCTACAATAGCGTTCTGGGCGCGTCACAGAAGCCTTTGACGGAAGACCCGAAGCGAGATATCCATCGATTCACCTACCGTATGATTCGCTCGCCGATACAGCCTCCTGCATTCAATACCCAAGATCCTTTCTTCTCTACTCAGCCTTCTCAAAGTCGGTCTCAGCCATCTTCCTCCTCTTCCCTCGCTGGTCAACTATCCGTGGGCGACCCAGTCGTCGTGAGCATCGAGCCCAGTGTTTTGAGCTTATCTCGCGGCTTTGTCTTGGAGACCCATGCTCAACATATCATTCTTGGCCTTGATCATTCCCTCAATGCTCTTCCTGGCGACCTCTACGATCAAGATACGTGTGATGCCACGCAACTAGCCAATATCGTTTATAGGATTGATAAAGACGAGCTGCAAGCTGGTATGGGCAGGATCAGGGATAATCTAGCACAGCTGTTCTATGCCAAAGGAGATGAGAAGCGAAGAAGACTCGTCGTCGACCTGGAACGACCCGTCTTCGATAAAGACTACAAGCTTTCCGCATCTGAACGCGAAAAGACAAATCTGAACGAAGATCAGCTGAAAGCTGTCAATAAAGTCCTGACTGCTCAGGATTATGCACTTATTCTCGGTATGCCTGGTACGGGGAAAACTACGACGATAGCTCAAGTCATCAAAGCTTTGACGGATAGAGGAAAGACCGTGCTCTTGACTTCGTATACCCATTCGGCCGTCGACAATATCCTCTTGAAGATCAAAGATCTAGACATCAATATCCTGCGCCTTGGAAATCCCGATAAGGCGAGTTGGCAGACTTTTCGCATAGCACATGGCATGACTCACTCGTTCACTTCTATACAGATCATGCCCTCTCTTACTCATCTCACTCTTGCGGGAAAAGATACTGCAACATCGATCGCTGAATTGGAAAGGCGATACTTTGCACCACAAGTAGTAGCTACAACAGCTCTCAGTATCGACCATCCTCTCTTCTCAAGAAGGAAATTCGACTATTGTATAGTGGATGAAGCTTCGCAAATCACCCTGCCTACTTGTCTTGGACCCCTGCGCTTCGCAGACACTTTCGTCTTGGTCGGCGATCACAATCAGCTTCCTCCTCTTGTATGTCACGTTCCACCCCAATCCGGTATTGCACTGACGAGGTTGCTTGAAGGTCAAAAACCCTTCGGCTCGAGCTGAAGGTCTGGAAGTCAGTCTATTCCGACGGCTTTCCGAGGCCCATCCATCTTCAATGGTCTACCTGACTCACCAATATCGAATGAACAGCGATATTATGTCGCTTTCGAACCGTCTGATCTACCACGACCGCCTCAAGTGTGGAAGCGAAGGAATCGCCGAACGTGGCTTGCAGCTGCCGCATCCTGAACGCCTTACAGAGTGCTGTAAGCATGTCAAGCGGGAGCGGCCTTGTTGGATACCAGAAATACTGGATGACAGGTTAGAAAGCTCTCGCTGAAATGTGCCAATAAGCTATCTTGCTGATGAGATCGCTCTTTGACTGTTTGCTCGCACAGACGACGAGTAGTCTTTGTAGACACCGATGCTCTGCCGGCGCGAGAAAGTAAAGCCGGTCGTCTTGTGCAAAACAAGATGGAAGCGGATCTGGTATATCAGGTAAGCGGAAAGCTGCATTTCTGATTTGTAGTTTCGCTAAATCGTCATTTGCAAATAGCTTGCGCAGGCTCTACTGTCTTGCGGAATCAAGGAAGAACAGATCGGAGTCATTGCCCTTTACAGACAGCAGATCAAGCTGCTTGCTAATCAGTTCCAAGAAGCGAAAGGCATCGAGGTTCTCACTGCTGACAAGAGTCAAGGAAGGGACAAAGACTGCATCCTCATGTCGCTGACCCGGTCAAACACGGATGGTCATGTGTGTGTATTTCGCTCAGCTTTCTTAGACTTCCTCTGACGTGTGTCTTATTGCTAGGTTGGAGAGCTAGTCAAGGACTGGCGAAGATTAAATGTCTGCTTCACACGGGCTAAACAAAAGCTCGTCGTCTTTGGCTCAAAATCCACGCTCTCACGGGTACCTCTTATGGCTCAGTTCTTCCAGCTCATAGACGAGAAAGAGTGGTACTACAAGCTTCCCTCTTACGCTATTCATGGCCATTCTTGTTCTTCTGACAGCGGACCTCGCGTGTCGAGTCAGGCGGAACCCAAGAAAGACATCCCGATGCAGCCCAGTCAGTCGAAAGCTACCCAGCAATCTGGCAGGACTACACCTCTGGGCACTCGCAACCCTAATCTTGGCCTCGCCAATAAGACACCGTCAAAGACGCCTTTGGGCTCTGGTACGGCCAAGAAGCGTTCGCATATCGACAGCATGGACGACAACAAGGTCGCAGCTGGTATCTCTCTCAGTCAGAGTCCACTGAACCAATCAAAGAAGAAGCACCAAGCAGCAGACGCGTCTCCTGCGAATGCAGGTTCTAAGCGGTTCAAGAACAATGCTTCCAAAGGCATCCTGCAAGGCCGTCCAATCCTCCGCGACATTATCAATGGCAGCTCGCAATAATATCATCAATCTTTCTCCTCCCCATGTAGCATACTTCACTTCACATCGCTTCACATGTGCATGCGCCCACAAGGACAAAAGTGCTTTGAGTTCAGGCTAATCGCATACGCACGCCTACACCGATCGCAGTGGATATATGGCTCGTATCGCACCTAGCGGATCAAGTACTTACTTCCACGCCATGTCTGAAAGGCGCGTTCGGTTATGGAGACTGTTTTCCTGACAGGTTCGCTCTGTCTAATGTCCGAGACTGCGGAGATATGCTCGAGATTTGAGCATCGGTACGTCTGACAGGTAAGAGGACACATGCTCGCGTGCGCGCGACGTGAGCTGTCAGGTCTGGGAGGTGTCATTGGGGACAGTCACTGCTCCCTTCGCTTTGATGAAGTCAGTCAATAGTAGCCTGGGACTGCCATAAAGTGCAAAGACCTGCTAAGTACCTGTCAAACTCCTGGTCAGTTGTACTTTGTCACCTTGCGGCCAATCGCGAGACGGCAGACACTACTACATACGGCGAAAGGTCTCCGCTCAAGGTCGTGGCGCTCGCTTGATTAGAAAACATTAGAGGGCGGCGGATGACGCGCAGAGAGAAAGCCAAATACGAAATACGGGCACATCTGCCTTGCGCGGCACCGTACAGAAAACAAGCGAAATAACTTTACGCAACAAGTCGACTACCAGACCCACCAAAGCATCAGTCTGCAAGCTTTTTAAGCTCTTCCTGTCAGTCCAAGGCCTCGGCCGGCCCAATTTTCCAGCTTCGAAACGAGTGCGGAAAGAAGGAGAAATCGTTTCAAACAGCAGAGAGAGCGCTGTGAAGGAAGCCATCGATCCTGAGCCTGTGATCAGCTGCAGCTTGGTGTCCTGGGATTTATAGCCAGACTTCGTGGTCGACTTTTCCGTACAGAGCCCGTCCGTGTATGAATCCCTGCGATACCGGGACCGCCTCAATACGAACATCTCTGGCTTTCGTATAGCCTTCATTTACAGCTGAAACCACGGGCGGTCCTCCAGTCACAGACTTCGTTCCACAATCCCGGCCGCACTTCGGTTCTCAGCAAGCAAGCTACAGCTCTTCCCTGCAACCTCGCAAGAGGTGCATTCGTACATGGACTGAGGCCTTGCTGCGATTCAAAGCCCGCTCCTGCCCCGCAGAGAGCCGTCGAGGCAACAGCGTTTCAGCCTCTCCTCCCCCGTGCTCGATAGGGACAGGGTCATGAACACGTCGCGAAGCGGCCAATACTCTCATTATGGTGACGACACAAGTAGTTTCGACGACGCCAATATCAATAATCACGCCGGCGACAGCCTCAGATACGGTGACAGACCCGCTCTTTATCCTACAGCCCTAGAGGCCGAGCAAATAGGAGGCAATGGAGCTCATATGGACATGGCAGATGCGTACAACAGCGCTCCCAGTGCGAGGAAGGATCTTTTGTCCGATATAGGGCAAAAAGTTCGGGCTGCGAGCGAGCACCACGATGGCAGCAGCGACATTTCGTTTCTAGATTCACTGGCGCTTCCAGGAACTAGCGGATACACCAACCTACTCGACTCTCCCAGCCCTAATCAGCTTCTCAATCACTATCTCTCTAGCGGCCCCAGCAACCTGTCCGACCAGGACCCTTATGGCTTTCAGCACCAGGCGCAGTCGTCTTCCGTATACGGACAATCGTCGATATTCGGGGCACCCTCTTCATACAGTACCCCACCCAACGAAGCGTCCGCCGTCGCAAGAAACGAAAACGGAGCGAATCTTCATATCGACTTCGACACCTTCAGCAATCAGCTACGTCAATACCAACAGTCGGCCATGGCAAGTCAAAATAGCAACGACGCGCCATACTTCCAGCACGCTGCAGACGTTCAGCATTCGAGGCGGTCGACTCATTCTACAGATTCTTCCCACTCTCCCCACGATCACCTTGGAGTCAACACTCTTCAACATTATTCTTTCTCATCGAGTAAAGAGATGCAAAATCACAATCAAGCAGATCGTCAACGCATGCCTGGAAGCCGGCAGGCTGGGCTTGAAATGACTGTGTCCTCAACTGTTGAAGCTCCAACCGACCCTCACTTCGTTCGACATCAAGTGCATTTCTCCAGGGCTCTCTGGGATGCTAGTGATGTTTCACGCGAACCTGGCCTTATCGCAGAGCAAAGACAAGTCGGTCTCGCAATGCCGTCGGAAGACATCCCTGCAAAGGATCAGCATTTTCTCTATCATTCCTCATCTCTATCTCCTACACATAAACGCTTTCAGGGTCCGCCTACGCTTCCTCAAGCCTTGCCTATTTCCGTTCGCTCGAGCGAGCAGCTGCAGCCCGTGTCGTTTTCGGACAACAAACAGCCTTTCACTCCACATTTCGAGCAAACGCAAGAGTCTGGTACATCCGGGCAGCTGTCTTCGCAAGAAGCACAAGCCTGGTCGAAGCGGTTTTCAATCCCCTCCGCTCAGCAACAGCTGCTCTCGTTTTCACAAGCGTCCACATACAGAACTCAGTACTCGTCATCGCTTAGCAATCCTACCGAGTCTGAAGGTAGTGGAAGCCGATACGCCCTATCAGACTGGTCGAATTCCTCCAGACATCATCCACAGGCAGTCGCACCAATTCATATGCCTGGATCTTATCGTGAAGACGATGATGATGGCGCACGCAGATCGCTGTCTAGTGCAGGCTCTTCTGCTGGTGAACGCAGCTCAAGCCACCGCAGCAACGAAAGTTTGAACGCGGGAACACCACCACCGCAATCACCGAAGGGGATGAATCCTGCAGCACCATATTCGCAGACTTCGGTCTCTCATTCAGAGAACGGGAAACGCCTATACGAATGTAAAATCTGCAGTCGAAGTAAGTCAAATTTTGCGGTTGAAGTCGTGTTTCGAAGGCTTGCAGCTGACATTGGTATGTCTCCTCACCACAGAATTCCCGCGACCTTCCGCACTGGTTGTACACGAGCGAATACACTCTGGCGATAAGCCTTTTGTTTGTGAGCTTCTTTTTTGCTACCCTCTTACTGTATGCATTTTCCGATAATGCTTACGCTTCAACCTCGTGTACCTTTCTGCTTGCAGGCGAAGTTTGCGACAGACCTTTTACAGTCGCATCCAATTTACGGCGGCACCAGAAGATACACGCAAAGGAATTGCACAAACAAGCAGCTACAGATGCTCGTGCAACCGAATCTATCTCTATGTCGACCGTTCGGGCGAAAGGTCACCGCTCGAAACCATACGCTTTGTCATCAGGTCAACATTTGGATAGAGACCTGGCAGAAGCCAATTTTTCAGGCGAGATAGATGATGGGAGTCCGGATGGCCGTGGGAGAGGCTCGGTCTCGTCACTCAGTGCGCTACAGTCTACGGATACCAGACTGCATAACATTATGGAGTGGACACAGAAGGTCCGTCATTGTCTTTCGTCATACCATTCTGTGCCCCGTTTGTATGACTAAATTACTCATTTTTCAGACTCAACTATCCTCAGCAGATCTTGACGCTGCCGCTGCCGGGACCGCTGAAGCGACAGCAAAGCTCCAAGGTTAGATGACCTAGACGCAGAGACTCTCTCTCCCCCTCATCACACTGGAGCCCCTATCCCTCCTATCTTTCTAGCCCCGTTCTTCCTTACTCCTCTTCTCACCAAGGCGCAGATAAATGTTCCGTGCCAGCCTTGCTGTACCATTTGCATAGGTTTATGTGTGTCGCGAACGACTCAGGTCATGGGAGTTCATTCGAAGTGCAGCGTGCTGTGGGCGTATTGCAATTTTGGGAGGGCTTTACAAAGTATACAGTCTAGCATGCTCTGTCCTCTGTATCATATATCTTCTGAGATCCTTCTAGAGAACTGAATAAAAGTAATGCTTTCGCCGTTCTCTCCAGAATCATAGAGCCTTCAGTCCCCTTGCTTGGCTCATCACTTGCTCAAAAACATGACAAAACACAGCAAGGTATCGACAAGCATTTCCGCTAATACGAATGATAGAACTGACGAGCTATATCGCCTAGAACCGCACTGCAGCTGTAAGCCGTGCTTTCATTAAGAGTTCAAGAAAGGCCAGAATCATTGACCGACAGATCTGACGGTTCTTCTGCTATGATACGAAACCAAAGCCTGTCTTTACATATGCCGAACGACAAGAAACTGGTCAAGGCAGCAAGCGACAGCGCCTCGGTCGAGAAAGCCTGCGAAACTTCGATTCATGTTCGCTATGCCTGCAACGAGCGCGGGATGCCAGGATGTGCGACGAAGGACACCTCTTTTGCCAGGTTAGCTAGCACACTACCGCCCTATGAAAGAGATAAATCCGGCCAGCTGAAATGAAAGGCCTTCTAGGAATGCGTTGTGACATCCCTTCTATCGCAAAAGAAGGAGATCAAACGCCAGCAAGCTCTCTTGGACAAGATGAAGATTGAGGAAGAACAAGAGCGACAGGCTGCTCGCCAGCAGGCCCGCGAGCGCGTGCTTCTCGACTTTGAGAAACTGCAGTCCGGCGTAGCATCTTCGGCTTCGCGTATCAATGGCGCAAATGGAGCTTCTGCTACATCTGTGCCCGCAAGCAGAGTCGCAGGAACGGCCATCGCGGCGGATAACGATAAAAGCCTGAAACGCAAATTCGCATTAGACGATGATCAAGTCGCCAAACTACAAGATGAGCAGGAAGAGAAGGCACTGAAAGAAATGGAGCGTGAGCAGACTGAGCGAAGGAAGGCCAAGCTTCCCAATTTCTGGCTCGTCAGTCTATGCTTGCGGTACCGCTCGAAGCTCTTTCACTGACGTTTGTTTCCTCATGTCATTAGCCGAGTCTGACCCCTGAAGCTGCACCTGCCAAATTATCCGAAGTGAAGTTGCAGACTCTGTGTCACGCTGGAACGCCAGCCCATCCTCTAAGGTAATTCCGCTGCCTGGCTCTCTTTCTATGGCCAGCGTATGCTAATTAATGCTTTATCCGTGCATGTAGCCTGAAAACCTTGACAACCGTTAATTTCCATAAGGCCGACGAAGCATCCGCAAGCACGAACGGAACTTCTGGCGAAATCGAATATACATGTCCTACGTGCCGCAAGACACTCAGCAACAACGTGGCGGCGTATATACTGAAGCCCTGTGGGCATGTGCTTTGCGTGAGTCCTCTGCGAAGTATGAGTATGGCAGGAAAGCTGATTTCGCTATTTCGAAAACAGAATGTATGCGTCGATACTTTGGTCAAGAAGAGTACTCCGCAGCAATGCGCACATTGCGACGCGAAGCTATTGCCGGAGAAGAAGCTTCCCATAGTCGCTCTGAAAAGAGAAGGTACTGGCTACGCCGGAGGAGGCATGGCAGAGGCCACTCGTTTCGGCCTCTCTTTCCAAGCATAGTCGACAGAAAGACGCTTCCGTCTGCTTTGGAGGCTCATAAATAGTTGCCTGTATTGCGTAAATGAGTATCAGCTATCTTTTCGGACACTGAAGAAGGCTTGGAGGACCTATTATAGCCGCATGATTCGCCGCACAACGCTTGATTTACTGGCTGTAAGGTGACACAGGCTGACCAGTAATCGCCCGTCCTTTATGATCGCACAAGATATTGGAGGGCATTGAGGCAGCATGGATACGATATACAGCGCGACCGATGCTAAGTCCTCCTTATCCTCGTCGGAATGTTTTGAGTCTGTCCGTGGGCGCAGACGTGCATTGCGGTGGGAACCACAGTGATCGGACAAGCTAGATATTGACAAAATGGCGACTATGTAACAACAGCTATTACTACCTATATGGCATCTATTTGACACGAGCAATCTTTGGCTGCTGCAGTACTGAATCAGAAGCCGCTGTCCGCTCCGAACTGGTTCTCCGACTATCGGCAGGAGGATACGTTTCGCTCTCTTCAACATCGTGTTGATGTTGCTGTTCCATCTCTCGCTCCTCTTCTCTCTCTTCCGCGGTGAGCTGCGGCTCATCAGCAGGGGGAGGTCCAGCTTTTGATTCTCGACGTGAGCCATTCGCCATCTGCGACATGATCCTCTCGGCTTCTGATGCGAACTTGGAGCGCTGTCGGATAGCTTCACCGTATTTGTAGAATAGGAAAGGGAATGGCATGCTGGAAATATGGACAGGGCTGTCAGCGAAAGTGTAGTGTTGAGCGAAAAACGTCCTTACCATGCTAATGCAATGAATCCTGGAATGGCGATACCCCAGTGAATCTGATCCAAAAAAAGGTTCAGAATTGTATCCTTTGTTAGAGCGAATACTTACCCCGATATTTCTTAGCATTGGCGTCGTGAAGAGCGGGAACGCAGCACCGAACAAGCTTCGTAAGACCGAGTTAGCTGCCAACGTCGATGCAGCGAAGACGAGGTAGCAGTCGATAAGGTAGTTGATGACACTGAGAAAAACGAGCAGCATGCCGACTGGAAGCACAAGGCCCCCTTCAGCTTATGAAGATGATTGTATGAGCGGGTTTACATACTTGCGAAAGGTACGCCTGCCAGTATCGGTACTGACCAGTGGATATTGGATCCATCGGTCGCAGCAAACCACGCTAGACCGATAACGAGCAGGGGAGCACCAACCATAGCGCCTTTCAAGCGAGCCTCTGGTGGTGCTCGGCCTCCATGCTTGTCAGCAGTCTTGATATACCTTGGGTTCTCGATGAGGCTGAATTGCCAGATTCAGTGATGATATAGCGGAGGGAGAGGACCAATGCTCACATGACATAGACGACTCCGAGTAGCATTCCGACTAGAACTCCCAAGAAAGCAAGACCGCCAACTCCGGAATTCCAGCCTCTGCCTTGCTGGAAGACTGTCCAAGCAGATCAGCTTGACAACTTTCGGAAGCACAGGGAGGGCTGAAGCTTACCGACTGGGAAAGCAGCGAAAAGCATATAAAGCGTACCATATACACAGGCTGTATAGATAGTAAGAAGAAGGACTATGGGCTCAATAAGAAGCGTCCAGGGCCGAGTAATGGAGACTTTGAAAACATCTTTGATGACGAGAGATTTCTCTGCGTCCATCGGCGCTCTATAGAAGCGGCCAGTAACTTTTGAGAGGTGATTTGCTCGACGCCGTAGCAGAGTAGGCGCATATGTTTCGGGGACGAAAAGGAAGGCAATGAGAGTCATGACGCCTGAGAAGATGGCAAGGAATCCTTGTACCCATCGCCAACCGCTCGTAAGACCGAGAAACCCGCCAGAACTAGCATGCATATGACCACATAAGCTTTCGTTGGTGTCGGCGTGCAGCATAGGCTTACATTGGTCCCACTATATCATTGTCATTGTCAGCTCGATATGAGCACTAAGCCGTATGCAAGCAGACTCACAAGCTGGTCCGAGGAAAGGCGCAGCCGCGAAAAGGGCGGTCGCGAGGCCTCTCTCCTTTGCGCTGGAAAAAAAGGGTATTACTTGACAAACTTGGGTGTTCGAGAGACTTCTGCTTACTTGAACATGTCCGAGATAGTTCCACCTGAAAAGCTATACTTCAGCAGCTTTATGCGATTCGGGGGAAAAAGTTCTCATACCCGAGTTGGTCAGCGGCGACGAGCCAAAAGCACCAGCTAAGAAGCGGAAGACGAGTAGACTGGCCATGTTCTGTGATGCTGCTGCTACACCATTCCACAAGGTGAAACAACTATACGTGAAGAGAAGGGTGATGCGTCTTCCCCAGACTTCGCTGACGGGCGCCCAGAGGAGGCTGATGATACAGTAAAAGCTGTCAGTGACTGAAACGAGAGGGTGTGGGCTGGGCTTACGGCCCAAGTGCAAAGCCAAGCACGAAAAGCGAGACTCCAAGAATTGAGACTTCGGTCGAGGGGTCTGTATATTAGAAATGAAGAAGGTTGAGCCACATCTGTCGTAAATGGAATGACTAGCAGGTGCTAGACTGACGGAAGTCCTTCTTTATGCTGTCGATAGCTCCCGAATATGCGCTTGAAGCTAAAGCTACGCAGAGAGTGACAAGGGCCACGATAGCAGTGATGGTCCATTTGTACGCATCCATATGTCTGGGGGTTTTCTGGATCATGGTCGAGCCAGGTGATTCTGTGTACGATTCGGCGATGAGGATCGCGTCAGGATGGGATGCCATGGAAAGAGGAACTAGACATCGACCAACATGAAAGGATGCTCTTCACTGCCATCACCGCGATACTCCTACGCTCCAGGCGTCAGCCGTAATCCATCGAAGACCGCGAAATGGATATCGCTGTCACGGCTAATGAACAACTTGCCTGCCTGAGCAGATGCTCGAAGGGCGTCACTCGCGGCCGCCATGGTCGTTTGGACAGAGTATTCTTTTCTGGTTCTTTGACCTGGGCTGCGACCTGCATGCTGGTCATTCTCTGCGGCTGACTGCCCATGGCCGCATTGACATTCTGCTTCTCGTTTGACATGGCGCACTGATCTTGCGAGGCCTAGGGCAGGAGGAAGATCTTCAGTCGCCAGAGTCCTGTCACTACTGTCAGCCGTTGATAAGTGAGCGAGCTGAGTGCTCGGGCTCACTCGCAGTCGCATGGCTAAAATTGAGTGAGACTATCGTGCCGAGCAGAATTTGTCAGCTCACTAAGCGGCATCCTGCCTCGGACCGGCAAGATCATTAACCGGTAGACTCTATCTTATCTTCCAGCTATCAGCTGCGATAGATCAACGTTATCGTCCATTGCTTGTTCATTTGCGTAAAGTACAGTCTCTGACTGCCATGCAGGCTGCACGCAAGTTGGACATGAACAGAGCATATAAACAAGAAAGCCTATTTACGCGTAGATCTTGACGCTATCTATCAACCAGTACGCCTCGTCAAAGTTGTTGGCATTCGCCAGCGTGTCGGCCAGCGAGCCCGTGCAGCCATTCTGCCAGAATGTAGCACCCGCCCAATCGCCCATCAAAGTCGTGTTGATGCTACATTTTAGACGCAATCAGCAGTGCACATTACAAGGAGAAAACACAAGCTACCCACATCAACATCTGTTCCTCGTCAAAGAACTGATCCATGTTGCAAGTATCGCTTTTAAAGACGGCCTTTGCCTGTCCGAACGTAGAGCGATCCGGAGAGCCTTGCTGAATGCTTTGGGGCACGTCCGAGGAAGGCCAGAACCAGATCTTGATACCCTCGTCGTCAAAGTACGAAGCGTAGACACCGCCGCCAGCAGCGTTGAAGTCGGGACCGAAGCTCTTGGCGTCTCGGTCTTTGATGGAGCATCCCGGTTGGTATTGGCAGTCTGAAGTCAAGAAGAGACCAGATTGGTCGTTGACATTCGCGACGGTGCATCCAGTGGTCGTGTGGAGAGTATACGTGTTTTGGGGTACGCTGTTGACGCCTTCTAAAATGTCAATCTCTCCTCCAGCGGGCCAAGCGCGAGAAGCACCGATACTCCAGAACGCAGGCCAGCTGCCACACCCGACCGGCATGTGAGAAAAGCTGGCGACGACTAGCTGATTCTTTTTCCAATTCTTAGGTGAGCTGATACGGACGGAGTCCTGAAGTGGACGAGGGATAGTCAGCACTGTGCTTTCGGCTGAAGAAGTATACATCTCCTTACTCGGTTACCACCGACGAGTCCGGCAGTGGAAACGCTCATCCTGAACTTGCCGTCCTGAATCCCGACGAGATTCTCGTTCTGAGCCTGCTGAAGTGAGATGTAATTGACATTTCCGTGGGTAGGATCTGCATATGTGAAGTAGTCCCAGTTGTTGAACTACAAGACCGAGAGGTAAATGTCAGCGAACATAGCACGAAGAGATATTGGGTCTGAGATATGCCTACGTCGGCGCCAGTCCAAGATTCGACTACGTGCATGCCTTGACCGAAACCGCTTTGGACGGGTACAGTGGATGAAGTAGCAGGCCATTCTGCTGTAGTTGTTGTTTCGGAAGACGACCAGGATGTGGAAGAGGGATCGGTAGAGGAGGATGAATCGTCCGACCATGACGAAGAGGAAGAAGATGATGAGGAGGGCGAGGATGACGAAGAACTCCAGCTGTCTACTTGAAGGGCGGTCCTAGAAGTAGACGAAGAGTCGCGTAGCGGTTGTCGCCCGCTACCGGCAGTGAGGTTGAGTTTGCCAAACGCGTCGATGACTTGAAGATTTGTGCCAGCACGTAAAGATCCCGTCGAATCGCGTTTGCAAGGGTTTGCATCGTCGCCTGTTCCTGCTGCAACTGCGGCTGCCTGGGGCGCAGGTAAGGGAGTGCGCTTTCGTTGCATTCGCGCTTTCTGCAAGTAGTTCATGTGTCGTGAGTGTCCCTCGCCCTTGTCCACCGCCAGGACTTGGCTGACGGCTGCCAGAAGGGCTAGAAGAGCGATGCTTTTGGGAAGCATGTTTCGATGTTGTTCAAAAGAAGGTGGAAAGATGAGAATGTGAGCGGGCTACCAGAGACCGCTTGTTTACTTGTAGAGTAGAAGGAGGTTGCTAAAGAGCGTCGTTTCACTTAGATGTCTTGGAAAAATGCGTGCGATAATTGTTAGAAGGTCAAGAGCTGAAACGGCCTGCGTTTCATTCTGCTGTTTTGCTGCGACAATAATGCTGTGCTCTTGAGGAAGGTTGTGACACACTTGGAATGTGTTGTCGTCTATGCGAGCCTTTAAATTGAGGCACGAGCTGCGAAATGGGCGTAAAGAGGGCGACACGCGCGCGCGAGGAATGCACAGAAGGAGTAGAAAGTCTTGGACTATCGAATGCACATCGAAAGAAGAGACACAAAAGCCTTCGCTGAGATCTGCTGGGCTTTGTTCGAGATGGGACGCCCGTCCGTCACGAAGGCAGAACAAAAGCACGACCAAAGCAAGCAAGCACGCCAGACAAGGCAGAGAGAAGCAGAGAGCGATGCTAAGGCTTGCATGTTGCTGGAAGCACTTTATCTTGTCCTCGCTGGTCCACCTGCTCGTCCAGGCTCCAGCTCAATGCACCTTTGGCGGCTCGATTCTTGAGGCTCGACGAGGCCGACTGGCGCGCGCCTGCTTATGTTGCAACATTACAGTGGATCTGTCCAGCTTGAGCCGTCGTGTTCCCTCATCGCAGCTCTGAAGGCAAGTTCAAAAGGCGAAGAAGCAATGACCAGAACCTTGGCTTTCCCCCTTGAAAGATTTGATACGAATTGCTAATCTGAAGCTATTGAATGCTACGCTACATATACTTGGACCCTTCTTTTGATGACTATTTGAGAAACAGCTACATTTTCTTCGATCGTCTATGAAAGGCTACATATCCACGAGACGAGGACGTGGTATGCATGGATGCTGTACACCGGTACGGAGGTGAAGGCTGGAGTAGTCTTAGTCGTCACCATCCTCGTCTTCAGCGGCATCTTTGGTGGATGCAGTCTTCTCAGTCTTTACGCCTGCACTCAGTTTCTCCTTAGCAGCCTTCTCTTCTCTCTTCTCCTTCGAGAGATGCATCTTGTTGGCGCCGTATAGCTCAGGGTGCATGCTGGAAGACGGAAGTGTCAGTGATCATGCAGTAGCTAGCCTGTGATTAAGCTGGAGACTTACTAAGGAAGAACACCTATGGATGTGTGAGAAAGGAGAGGTGGGAATGTCGGATAGTGAGTAGAATAGTGAGTAGACATTCAAATAGAAGTGCGGAAATGGATGGCTAATCCTCACCTCCTTGGCTGATCCAGGCGCTGCCCATAAGTTTGTTGAGCTCTTCATCGTTTCTAATAGCTAGAGTAAGGTGTCGAGGGCTAGCAAGACCCACAGGGCGTGTAAATCAAAGCGACATACGAGATCGTGGGGCAAGGGTACTCACACGATTCTGGACTTCTTGTTGTCTCTGGCAGCGTTACCAGACAGCTCGAGGATCTCGGCGATGAGGTCTAAGAAGGGAGTCACCGGTCAGCAAGCATTCATAGACGAGTCCTCGTCTAGATGGTGACTTACATTCGAGGACAGCAGCAGTGTAGACTTTGAAAATTGTCAACGTGTTATGTTGGACGAAAAACGTAGCACTTCACACCTGCAGCGCCAGTACCGACTCGAGGGGCGTAGTTTCCCTGTCAAATGCATCAATTCAGTTGAGCGGACCATCCTGGTGACAAAGCAGACGAGACATACTTTCTTGAGTAGTCGATGGATACGACCAACGGGGAACTGCAAACCAGCTGCAAAGAAAACAGCCGTTCAGCGTAACCAAGTTGGGGGAACAGGAAAGCGCGTCGAAACTCACCACGTAGAGACTTGGACATTACAGGCTTCTTGTCGATGGCACCTGGTTTCTTGTCCACTGGACCTTTCATAGCTTTGCCTCCTACAGCCATTGTCTTCGCTTGTGAGTGTTTTGTCGTCGTACTGATGGAGCGCAATGCAGCAGGAGACGATGAGTTGGAAAGAAGAAAGAGCAGAAAGAAGAAAGTCAATTCGGATTATTCGCAGAAGGAAAGACGGAGGAAGAAACAAGATGACCGTTGGCTGGCGCGAAGAAGACGTAACGGCTGCGGGAAGGTTTCAGAAGTCGCGGGAGTGGGTTTGTCAGTTGAAGGGTAGCATCATGATTGAAATCGCTGTTATTAACCGTTCCGCTTGTGACATCTTCGCGGACTGAGCGATATCTTCTTAAAGTGAGCGAGCCATGAGAGGCCAACGGATGACCGGAACTCTTAACGTCTATGCGTGATCGTATTAAGAAGATAATGCGGTAAAGGGAAAGAAATGACAAGGTAGGTTAGGGTTGAACGAGGTGGAAAAAGAGAGCAAAACAAGAGAGGGAGAGAGACCCGTCTGTTTGCCCTTCTTTTGAGGCTCAGCTCCTTTGACTTTAGCAAGCCCTCTGAACTCTGTTAATGTTGATGATTGGCCGATGGAGAGTGGTTGGCGATAGCGTGGGCGAGTATTCGAGCGGGCGACACGGATGAAGGGACACCAAGACGAGAAAGACAGGAAGTAAAGAGAGGAGATAGAAGTAGTCAGTGAATTTGTAGCTGCTATGCGCAAGCCAGAGTGAAAAGGAACGCACTCTTGGATCTGTTCTTTCTCTCCTTGCGCAGCTTTCGACATCCGGTAACCCGTCTTTCACGCTAGCTTTGAATGTATGCTCATATGCCGTGTCAGTTGAATGGAAAACATGGATGCTTCAATGGGAAGAGAAATGCTGTAGGAGATTCCCTGCCTAGAAGGAAGAGGGGAGGTCGTAGAATTGGCAGAGTTTGGGAGGTAACAATACGTGTACAGTGATATACAATATGCTCAATGCCTGTAGTATACATCCCGTAAGCCCTTATATGTACGATTTGCGATGACAGTGTCCTGAATACTCGAAGCTTGCTATGTACGGATTTGATGCTACAGCTATTGAACGAGTGAAGCTTTGTATTTGCACTCAGCGATATCTTGGAGGACCACCTCTTCTCGCTCCTTGTGGTTGGCGAGATGCAGCACCTGGTCTCTGCTGATTTGCAGGAGGCGGTCTTCCAGGCCCGTTACCATAAGTAGGTACAGGTTTTCGCGGAGGCACAGCAGTAGGGAAGCCAGTCGTTCTTCCACTCTGTGACGAAGGTGTGGGTGAAGGACCGGGTCGAGTACCAGTCTTCGAAGATGAAGAGGTCGCGGATGCATAGCCTGATTCGACAGTATTGCTTCTGCTTCGACCTGCCGGTGCAGCTGTGGAAGGTGGAGGTCGCAAACCTCCTCCGCCTTGTTGTTGTGGTCTGTTGGGCATTGGTCGTCCATCGGGTCGCGGTCGAGATGGTGCGTATGTTTGACCCGGTCTCCTGCCATTCTTCATTTCCTGATGCTCCATATACACCTAATTTAATTTGTTAGAAACCCAAGCAAGATAACGCAGAGGTGGAACTCACCTCAGCGCCGATCTGAGCGACTTCAAAGCCCATCTTTGCAGCCTTCTTGATTTGTTCTCGCTTATGACTGGGAAGCTGTTTCTTGCTGGCATTTGTCATCAGCTTCGATAGATCCTTATGCATATATTCTCGCGGTATGCGATTCTGAAGTGTAGAAGTAGCTTCCTGAAACACACCACAGCACTTTTAGCTAGTGCTGACTAAAGAGAAGGGGAGAAGGAAGACATACCCAGCAGCTACCTCTGCATGCGATGTTGCAGAAATTGGCATGTCCGTACTCCCAATTTGTCAACCGCATATCGTGCGGTTCATGAATGAACTCCGAGTTGAACTTGATGGCATGGGCGAGGGCGCCCGGCTTCGGGAGAACAGCACGTTAGCTCTCCTTGCGATATATAGCGAATGATGTTACAAGAGACTTACCTTGAAGTTCTGGCACTTAAGCTCGGAACTCCCGTTAAGTATGCCTTCCCAGCATGAAGAGCAGTAAAGGCCATCTCGAGATTGTAGGTAATGCGGCTGTTCCTCCAAGACATGGATAGATCCCTTCGAAATATCACAATCTCAGTCAGCTTCCCGTGAGCTCTGAATGAAAGGGAAACAAAGCAAGAGGCTTACAGGACATACTCTTGCACCCGCTTTCACAGCCTGTGCAAGAGCCATAGCTTCCATGGGTGCATATCCCTTCGTTTGTCCGCCTGCTGCTGCTCTTCCATTCGGACCATTTCCATTCCCTCCTCGCTGTCCATTCGGACCACCAGGCCCTCGTGGCCCTCCTGGTGCTCCTCCTGGGCCTCCTCCTCCTCGTCTTGCTCCGGGTCCCTGTGACTGTCCTGGGCCTCCCTGTTCTCGTCGCTGTCCGCCTGCTTCAGAAGAGTTCCCGCAACCCATTCATCGAGTCAATGGCGTTTTCGGAAGTAGAAAGGATGCTTGCTTTGGTAGATCTAGCTGGCTTTGTTTGAAGATGTTCGAACGTTGTGTACCACGATCTGTACAGTGAGGATAGAAGAAATGCTCGTGCATTGGCGGGTTGACCGGATACTTGAGTTGCCGACAGATAGCAGAGCTGTGCTATCTTGTCGTACTTGCACTGCTTTGGCGGTCGTAAGAGCTGGAGATAGCTGAGAGCTTGATGTCGAGTGATCGACGGAAGAATGCCGCTCCGTCTGAACGCCAGGGACTTTTGACGCGCCTACGTGTGGGTCGCGACGCTTGTCATAGAAAGTAGAGCAGTAAGCCGGTCAGTTGAGCAGAGGAGGACGTATTGCGAAGGGTAGACAGCTGGTCAGCAGCAAGGGAGACTTGGCCGAGGGGAAGAGCGGGCAGCATCGCCCTTGCTACCAAATCAATCAGTATCACATCCTGATGATAAGAAAGGTGATAGTCAGCCCGTATTGTTTGGCCCATACGGTAGGCGCGCTTGAAAAGGAGCATAAGAAAGCGCTGGATCGGCCTACATCGATGGCTTGAAGAAAGGAGGTACGCCGTAGACCCGTTTGAGTATCTGATAAGGAATTAGTCCGACGGAGGGAAGTGCCGAGCATAGTATTTGGGCATGTTGAAGGGGTGACAGAGCCAAAGAGCGTCAGATTGCAGTCTGCGCATGATACAGGGTCGTTATCATTGACGTATTGACTGTGCTGGTGGAATTAGCTGAGCCCGTCGAAGAGACTGAAGGTGGATTTCCCAGTGTAAAAGAAACCTTGCAAAGAAAGAGGGAAAGAAGGGGTAAATAGTCCAACACTGGCTTCTTTCCAATCTTCTGCTGCCCCGTGTTGATTGCGTCGAATGTAGAATATCCAACGACTTGCGCCTCTAGACTGCTCCTGCCTGCTTGCCTGCCTAGCTCTGCCTCATCCAGCACGATCCTGCGTCCGTCTGCTCCTCTACTTCTTCTTTGTCTTGGACTCCTTGTTGACGTCGACGATAGTAAGCGCTGTGAACAAGGGAACCACAGTAATTAGCGATTTTCAAATGTCTACGCCCCGAAGTCGGTAAATGAAAGCGCACCAGGAGGGAGGGACTGCTTGAGCTTTTCTGCTTTCGCTGCGTCGTCCATGGTCAAGGTGTATAGGTATCTCGAGCATCTGAGCTTGAATTTTGTCTGGGTGATGGACGAGGTCAATCCGGTCTTCTGATTCCTCTTTGTCTTTTGCGTGACCTTGATGCGGGCGGCTGCGACGTTTGCTCTCGTTTAGATGATTATACTGCAGTCTTCATTATGTCCAGATTCTGCTCACAGCTTGCGTCCTTCCTGCGCGCGCACTCGAGGAACTGCTTGATGTCCTTGATTTCCTTGGGCTGCGAGCGAAGCGCAATCGTGGATGGATTAGCTATTATGTCCTGTTCTACATCCAGCATTGCATCCCAGCTCCGATCCCAGCTAGCTATCCTGGCCCGGATTCTCTCTGTTTTTGCCCGTTCTTTCGCTGGCTGGCCTGGCTGGATCTGACGCTGGGACATGTAGCTGGGATGTTGCGTGCAATGATATGCTCACCATCTTGTAGTGATTATGGGATGTTATGTGCAGTCTAGATTCGCCCTTCTTCCCTCTCCTCTCTCCCTCAGAATCTCCCCCTTCAACTTGGAAGTTTTTCCTGATCAAAAATCCCAAGGGAGGGAGGAGGAGTGAGAAGATTTCCTGGATTCTGAAGCGAAGGTACTACCATCCAACAATCATGGCTGAACAAGGCGCAGTAACAGTGCGAACGCGCAAGTTTGTCAGTCTCAACGCATCCATCACCGCACACAGCTGCAGCTGGGAAAAAGAGCAAACTCGATACGATGGATTCTGGGGGAGCGGGCAGGCAGGCAGAGACAGAATCGCGCAATACGATGCAGATACAGCACAAGAAGTTCAGGGAAGGAGGATGTTGGAGCTAGAAATGCCGCCCGCTTCGTCAAGATTCTCGGATCCATCATGCATCAAGAATCGCTCCTTTCCCGGCTGCAGCAGACACCAAGGAAACCTCTGCAGCAAGTGCTAACGTATTATATTCTACGTGCAGATCACAAACCGTCTCCTCGCAAGACGCCAATTCGTCGTCGATGTCCTCCACCCCACCCGTGCAAATGTCAGCAAGGACGAGCTCCGAGACAAGCTAGCGACCATGTACAAGGCGCCTAAGGAGCAGATCATCGTATTTGGATTCAAGACTGCCTTCGGTGGTGGTAAATCGACTGGATTCGCTCTCGTCTACGACACAAAAGAGGCACTCAAATTCGAGCCGAAATACAGGCTGTTGAGAGTGAGCTGGCCCTCAAACATCAGTACAAAGTGCAATGTTAACTGGAATGCATCCATAGTTCGGTCTCATCCCCAAGCAAGAGAAGACAAAGGCTGGCCGAAAGCTGCGCAAGGAGCGAAAGAACAGATCCAAGAGTGCGTTCTTTTCATTCTGGCTTGCACGTAGCAGCTACACGCTTACTGACTACTCCATCTCCCCTCTTCTCTCTGTCTTTCCTGTCCTGTCGTCCTTCCCATCCCTGCCGCCCGCCCGAACGCTCGCTCGCTCACGCTATCGTCAACCACTCTCCATCGACCAATCATCAACATTAACAGAGTTCAGAGGGCTTGCTAAGGTCAAGGGAGCTGAGCCTGCTAAGAAAGGCAAATAGACGGGTCTCTCTGTCTCTCTTGTTTCGCTCTCTTTGTCCACCTCGTTCAACCCTCACCCCTACGTTGTCAACCCTCCTCTCTTTTCAGCTGGTTTTCGGAGGATAGCAAGGCGTCTGCATGCTTTTCACATACTCATATCGTGTTGTGGAGCTGCATCGGGCCGCGTAAAACTGCAAATCCCTGTTTTGGTCCGCTAATCTACCTCGACCGATTCGCTAACTTTACGTCAATGGGTGTGCCATCTCGCGTACATCTATTGGTATCGGGGCGCGTGGATGACCCTCGTCAAGATCCTGGTCGCTCATCGACTGCTCAAGTAAAAACCGCATCATCTCTGGCCTGTTCCAAACTTCTCTCTATCTCTCGTGCTAAACTACAACAACTGCACTGCGCTACTACCACTCAATCTAGTTGCTATCTAAGTTTGCGTGTCAAGCCTTTCATAACCTTCCTCCTTCTCTCGCCAGCCGTCTATATGTGTCAGTTTCTGAGCAAGCAACGCAGTGCCCATCATGATACTCCACAGCACGATCCACACGAATAGTGGCCGCTGTGTCTCTGCGCCAAATGCGAAGAGTGAAGAACCGCCTGCAGCGCCGCATGTTACGGCAAGTTGGGCGATAATCTCTCCCAATGCATTGATAGTTGTCAATTGCTGGCTGTTCACACCCAATATATGTCAGTATCAGCAAGTACTGGATTCTGCGGCCGGCTCACCTCGTAGGACTGCGTGCAGGGATGAGTACATCGCACGCGAGGAAGAGTGGATTTGATACCGTCTGCAGAACGATGACGACTCCCAGCGCAGAGAACGTCAGAGGCTTCGATGCGAGGCCCATCGTTGCTGCCCAAGCCAACGATAAATAGATGCTGCATACGATCACGGGTACGAATAACAGGACTTTGAGCATCAAGACGTTGCCGTACTTCTTCGCTTGGGATGGGTAGACGTTGATTTCGTATAAGGAAGTCAAGCAGGGTCGCATTGCGAAGACTATGCTCATTTGCGTCTGGGTCAACTCGAGGCCGCCAATCGCTTTCGAGGAGAAGAAGAGGAGAATCTCGCTCGAGAACATGGCCACTATCTGGAATACGATCAATGCCTGCGGAGATCCACCAACTCAGCGCTCGTTCAGGACGCTTAATGCGTTCAAAGACGAAAGCTTTTCTCACCCATAATGTCAGGATGAAACCTTCACCGCATGACCAAAGGCTCGGCAGGCCCGTATTATCTCCCAATATCAGCACTTTGAACTTCTCCCAGTACCCGTTCCTGCTGACCGTGTGCATGACAGGTTGGAAATCGCTTTGCTTAGCCTTATGCCCAGGTCTTCTTCTTCGAATGCCACCATCCCTGAGTTCAGGATGTGTTTCTTTCATCCACCAGATTGCACACAGCACCGTTATGCCTGGAATGGAGGCTGTGATCATCCCTGGCAGACCATAGGGGAAGCGCTCGAAGATGGTGCCACCGAAGAGACCAGGCCAATGCTCGGCTGGACGACTTGCAAACCCGCCAATCACTGGCGCTATCGTGCCGCCTATCTGCCATCCGAGCCTGCTTCCGTGTTCAGAGAAAATGAAATTTTTTCAGAGAAACATCGCGCTCACCCGAGAAGAGCAAAGCAGACGTTCACATTCGTACTGTCGGTCATTTCGGACACCATCACTTTAGCTGTAGCCCCTTGAGCACCACCAGCTACGCCCGTCAGGAAGCGGAGGATAACCAGCTGCCAGTAGTATTTTCCGAAGCCAAATGCAGCAGAGAACACCGAAGAGGCCCCTACGCCGATGAGAGTAGGCCATTTCCGACCATACTGTGCTGAAAGTCTTGCAAAGATTAAGACTCCAAGAACGACGCCCATTGAACAGACACTTTCCACGAAGCCTGAATAATGACCGACGCGGACCTAGGCGAATTGTATCAGCATGACCGAGGAAGTAAGAGAGAAGAGAAAGGAATGTATACCTCGTCTGAGACTTCAAGGTCGTGTACGAGCATATTATTGATGAACGGCATGATGACACCAAATGACAAAGGCTGGCTCATACGCCATATCGCTACAAAGAACACCTGTCATCAGAGCTATTAGCCTATGCGTGCAATAGTCATGCGAATATCGCGTCGCACTTGAAGATAAGGCACAGGCGTAGATCGCTTCTTGCTGCTTGCGTTAAGGGAACCTTTCTTGCTGAGTCCATCGTCTTCAGGAGGGTAATCCGAGTTGTTCGATGCGAATGATCCAGTACTAGCTGCGCTGATTGGAGTCGCGCATGAGTCTGCAGACGGCGAGAGCAGGTTTTGCAGCTCGGCTAATTCCCTTTCATCTGCGTACGTTCTCGCAGCCATTTGCGAGTCAGGTCAGCACAGAGTAGCCAGCAAGAAGAAGCAGAAGTCGTTCTCGAAAGAAGAGACAGTTTCTTTGCGAAACGACGGAGATTTCAAAATCATGTTCGACAGTGCGGCATCGATGTCGAGCACCAAACAGAGCTGGATCGCGCCCACGCGTTGTCTTAAGAACACTGAAAGGTCTTCCAAAGTGTTGGCAGATCGTGGTGATAGCTGGACTTGCTCCTATCGATGTATGCGATTTGAGCGTTATCTCGCCCTCGTCACTTCGAACCGACATGGCTCCGAGACCTGCTTTTAGCTGCCTTTTCATTGGGTTTTTGCACATCCTTCAGCGAGTGATACAGATTATGATGATGGTTCAGGAATTGGTTTGTCTCATAGTCAACAGAGAGCCGACAGCATCTGTTCTCTTGCGGACAATTGCAAAAGCTACATGGTCGTTAAAGGATTCTTTACCGCTACAAGCGCTTCTCACAAGCCTCCATCAGTTGCTTGTGCACCTTCATGCTGTTCTTTGTCCATCTGAACGGCACGTCTTTATCCTCCTTCTGCATATCCTCCGCATAGAAGACTTCGTAGCTGAACGGACCTCTGTATCCTGTGCGAAGAACAGCAGCAGTGCATTCTATATGTCACCACGCTTCGTCAGCCGAATAAATTGTCAAAGAATAGAAGAACCCAAGTCCCACCTTCGACAGGCAAATAAGCGCCCTTTTCTGTCTCATATGGGAGGGGCCTGTAGTCGTGACTCCATAAACCTCGAGCTGGGGTTTTGCCATCCCACGCAGGGTGCTTTTCGTTGATGGGTGGATCGACCTTCGTGGCATCTGAGATTTGGAAGTAGAAGATCTTTTCGGCTGCTGCGGATGTCAGAAGCTGACACATGTACGTAGAAGTATTGGACTCACCAGGGATCGTCGCGGTCATAGCATCCAGCGACTTCGTCAGGGCTTCATCCCGCTCTTTGGCGCTGCTGAAGCCAGCCAGAAGGCCATCAGGCTCGCTCGGGTCTGCCCACTCTCTGCCAGTGATCTGGAAAGTATCGAGGCATAACCCAAAGTTGGGTCGGTCGACTGTGCCGCGCAATACTATCAGCTCGGTCGCGATTTTCGATGGTAGAAAAGCCCACCTGCTTGACAAATTTCCCAGATATTTCTCCAGGTATCATTATACGTCGCCCAGCACCACATCTACCGCAAGTCTCAGCCGATTTCACTGTCTTGGTGCTTGGGCTTAAATAGTCACCTCGTAACCTATCCGCATATTCCTCTTCGCGGCCATATCAGCCAGGTCCTGCAAGTCCTTGACGATGACCTTTCTGTCGCTCGTCGATTCCTTGTCATCTGTACTGCCAACTTGCAGCATGTCACTCCCAACAGCCTCCATAATGTCCATCCATACTTTAGCTTTCGCAAATCTCTGTTCTCTTTTCTTGCTATCTGTGTATCCTTCAAACTCGCTGAACGGTTGTAGGCAGAGCACCTTCAGATTAAGCTTGTCCAAGTATTGTGCTTTGACATCTCGAGCGATTTCGAGAAGCTTGGAAACATCGCCTGACCCATCTTCGTCTGATAGTTGCTTGAAAGAGGACCCCAATTGCTGGGATGCATATTGCTGAAGATCTGGCATGCCCAGCTCGATGGATTCGAAACCGGCTTCACTGATAGCCTGAAGTTTGAGGGCTTTCGCAAGTACGATTAGCATAAGAGGCTTCAGTGTCAAGGGTGTGCCAGCATACGCAGAGTATGGTTCTCGTGCATGCCTGCCATGAAAGAAGTCAGCGCGTCATGCTTGAAGACCACTGGAATCCGAAGTTTCCTGACCAGCCGAGGGCGTTGCGTAGCATAGAGGTACTTGAATCATTGTGAATTATTAGATGGGTCGCGCTGAAGTGGGTGAGAATCGGGGAGTCGCAGAAGAAGCTCACTTCGAAAGATCGTCGTCATCAACGCCTTTCGAAAATAGGGGTCTTGCGCAAAGGAGCAAGTAGAGAAGGTGCAGACAGCTTTGCAGGTATGCTATTACGTATCGAACGAGGAACATGCACTACGCGCTAACAAGGGAAAGCGATCGACAACTAAAGATGGGCGTGCTGATTCGAGATTGGTAGATCCCGTAACGGGTCGTACATGCTTTGCTCAATGAAGCTTTTCAACTCCCTGTCCGACATATTGCGGAGATCTTTGCGGCCATCGATCTTCAACTCTTGGCATTTTCGGATTGTCTTGAAGGCGACTGGGTTAATCGTCTCAGCAATCTGGTCGTCAATTACGGAAGTAAGAAGAAAGATGCTCACTGATTCCTGATACTTCACGGATGCGCTCTAAGCGGGGATATAGCATGCCGTCTGCCTTTTCTTCCGCCGTCGTAGCTTCTGCAAGAGCGCTCGCGGAGGTGTGGATAAGAGCTTCTGGAATAGTCGCACACTTGGCTAGGATAGCTCCCAGTCCAAGCCCCGGGAAAATGCTATGATCGAGGTAGAAGAGGATGAGCGATAGGTTCGAAGCAGATGACCGGGAAATGCAGGCGCAAACTTACTAGACGTTATTACCTTGGTTATTTGTCAAGGTCTTTCCTTCCCAATGTACATTCGGGAACGGACTACCGCTTGCGAAGAGCGCTTTGCCGTTCGTCCATTGGATAGCTTCCTCAAACGTGCATTCCGCTTGCGTAAGAGGATTCGATAGAGCGAAGATGATAGGTCTAGGTGTATTTTGGGCCATCGAGCGGATGATCTTTTCACTGAATGCAGCGTGGACAGTCGACAGACCAAGGAGACATGTCGGCTTGTAGTGTTCGACTACTTGCTCGAGCGTGCGGAGTTTCGGTGCGTCAGGAGAGGTCTTGGAGAAGTAGATCTTGTGCTGAGGTAGTCTGTCCCCGCGGTTGTTTGCGACGAGTCCCTTGGAATCGACAAGGGTGATCATGTCTTTCGCTGTCTCCTCCGGTATACCTTGTTGGACGAAGTATTCTGCGATCTGCAATGACACTTCAAATCAGTCCAGCCTGGTTGGTTCTTCGAGGATTTAGCCTACCAATCTAGCGATTCCGACTCCTGCACTTCCTGCGCCGAAGAATACGATGCGATGATCTTTTGTGGGGATACCGCTTTGCGAGATGGCGTTGATGACTCCTGCTAGGGACACAGCTGCTGTTCCTTGGATATCGTCATTGAAGGTGGAGTAGTTGTCTCGATGCTGTTCGAGAAGGTCGAATGCCAGCTCGGTGGAGAACTGCGTAGAGATTCAACGTCAGCTTCTGTTGAGTGTCTCGTCGGGAGAGGCCCAACCCACATCTTCAAATTGCACGACGATACCCGGCCAGCGCTTCTTGGTAGCTTCCATAAATTCTGCCACAAACTCCTTTTCTGCCTGTGGTGTTATCCTATTCTGCCTTAAACCCAAGTATAGTGGATCCTTGAGCTTCTCTCCGTTATTCGTTCCTACGTCGAGCACGACAGGTAGCGTCTGCGATGGGTTTATGCCTGCGCAGGCGGTATATAGAGAGAGCTTTCCCATAGGAATACCGACTCCATCAACACCAAGATCTCCCAAGCCCAAGATACGCGACCCGTCTGTGACCACGCATATCGAAATCTCGTCTGGAATAGTCTTTAGAAGGTCGTAGATCTTGCCTTTCTGCTCGTAATTTATGAAGAGTGCATTCGAAATGTAGTTGAAGACACGACTGCGAGATAAAGAAGAATGAAAAAGACCGTGAGAACCCGGAAATCCGGACCCGGATCAGTATTTCACCCGACTGACCTGTATTCGAGACAAGCTGTTCCAATGGTGGGTGTGTATACGAGGGGCATGAGTTCTTTGACGTTGTCCATCAAAACGCGATAGAACAGATCTGTATTTGCATTCTGAAGCGAGACGAGGTACTGCCATGCGGACGCCGAATTAGCTTTTCCATCTGTGTTGGTGGGTATGAAGCAAGCTATCACACCTCGTATCTGTCTAGATCAGTAGCTTTCTGCCTTAGGCGCTGGAGGACGCGTTCTTTCTGGACCTCGACATCTCCGATATTGAACGGAAGAGCTCGCAGTGAAGACGATATTTCTGCGACGAACAGAGCTTCAGATACTGCGGGACCTTGCTGATGATGACTAGTGATGCTACTCACGGCGAGTGGGTGCTGAGCCTCCTGACATTGTGGTGTATGCGCTGGACCTGGGAAATTTGACGAGTTTCCGGAATCCACCTTGTCCTTGAGAAGCAGAGAATAGAAGTGGAGGCAAGAGTTTTGAGGTCAACTTTGACATGAGGAAAATCGGTTATTCCGACTAGATCTTGGATCCAGAAGACCTACTGTTGCTCTTCAAGATGCGACAAGCAGCTTGCATTCAGCTTGCTTCGGCCCCCCTATTTTCGAGAGCCCAGCGACGACACGTGAGAGAGAAAGTCGAGTCGAGCAGAGCAAGAGCCGGAAGAGGTGCTGTACGAATGAACGCAAGAAGGAGAAGGAGCAAAATCTGAACCGTAAAGAGGGCGTTGTACGGTTTTCGCCATATGCCGTACCGACGAGCGCCAAACATACAGAATTTTCTGCGCCCTGAACGCGAGATCGGACCACATGACAAGCTGGACGACGTCGCCTGTCCACACAGCCGACCTTGCTAGCAGCAGTCACGACACAAGGGAAGCAGACTCTGTTCATCGCGGACGTACCGTGATCCGTGATCAGTGCAGTGCCACGATTCCGATATCGATGACAATGCGTACGCGATACAAGCTACAAGAGGTCAGCGATGCGCACACAGTCAGTCACAAGAGGAGTAAGCTCATCTGAATGCCTCTGTTCATGCGGGCCATCAAATAGGAGCTTTTAGCAATAGCATCAGTATACTGCTTTCTGGAATAGGGTAGCACAAATGAGCCTGCTGCTTCCCATAGAACAAGGTCATATGTCTGAACAAAATATGTTTGTGTAGCCATTTGGGAGCTCAGACGTAGATGGGGCTTTGCAATCATGGTGCACAGCGGAGAGGTCGTAAAAGCCTGAAGTAGGGACGATAGATACTGCAGCAGCGACGAACAGAATGCGTGTTAACGAACTGGCTGGCTTTGCGTGGTTCTTATATGAATTGTCCAGGTCGCGAGTACAGCTTGGCTTCAAGGAGATCACGGATGACTTGACGTGATTCGAAAACACGAGCATTCCATCTTCATCGTAGTCCATCTTCCCAAGAACAGCAGCGAGACAAAGTGGTCGCGCAGCACACCATGGAGGCTGCACAGGCTGAAAACGAGCGGACCAGAAAGGCGTACAGCGAGTCCTCCGCCAGCTTGAAACGCAGCATTAGGCGACACGAGTGTTCTGACCAAGGATCTTACTGTGCACAGGCAAGGATAAGCAGGTCGGAGAGGGAACATGTAGGTTGCCGCGAAACAGAGGTGTTCTGACGAGACAAAGAGGCCGAGCTGACTTCGCCAACCAGATGCGACTGTCTATGTCGGTGAGCTGGACACTCTGGATCTTCTTCAAGTTGCTATGCGTCTGAAGCAACTGTGCTCGTGTTACAGGCAGGCAGCTCGCGACCGGCAGGAAGATAGCCATCAAGAAGCTCAAGGTCGGGCAGTTCAAGGGTGATCTGCGACAATATCTATATGGAAGGAGTGAATACTGACCTGTGCTGCTCCCTACCCAAGATGGACTGGACATGTCTGCCATACGCGAGGTCAAGTTTCTGCAGGAGCTTCGGCACCCCAATATCATCGAAGTGCGTTCGCTAATACAATGCATTCTCTTCATCATCTTACATTCGAGCCGTCGCTGATTCAAAACCAATGCACCAGCTCCTCGATGTCTTTTCAAACAAGAACAACCTTAATCTAGTTCTAGAGTACCTAGACACAGACCTAGAAGCTGTCATCAAAGATAGAACGCTCATCTTCCAAGCTGCAGACATAAAGAGCTGGATGGCAATGACGATGAAAGGGCTCGAGTTCTGCCATAGAAATTGGGTATTACACAGAGTGAGTCATGCACGCTGGCTATTTATTGACCATACCACATTCAAGCTGATACTTACGTACCGTACAGGATCTGAAGCCAAATAACTTGCTCATCGCGGCAGATGGGCGCCTGAAATTAGCAGATTTCGGTTTAGCGAGAGAATATGCAGATGCAGAAGCAAAGATGACGCATCAGGTAGTCACCAGGTCAGCATTTCCATACTCGTTGAGCTGCATTGTATAGCGAATCATCTGCTGATCGTCTTTGTCGCATGCGCCCATAATACAGATGGTATAGAGCGCCCGAGCTGCTGTTCGGAGCGCGCTCATACACCGATGCAGTGGATAATTGGGCGGCTGGCTGCATCTTTGCAGAACTCATGCTGAGGCTACCTTACATGGCCGGAGAATCGGATGTCGATCAGCTCAATGTCATCTTCAGAGCTCTAGGAACACCTACAGAGGAGGAGTGGCCCGTAAGGATTCTGGCCTGCTTCTCGAGTACCTCTCCGAGACTGATGTTTCGGCTGTTCGCAGAATCATAGACAGCTCAATGATTATGTCGACTACAAATTCCAGCCCAAGCAAGACCTGCGAGGCTTGTTCACAGGAGCGCCAGCCAGTGCCATCACACTGCTCTCCGGACTCCTCACTTTCAATCCTAAAAAACGCATATCTGCTTTAGACGCATTGAAGCATCCCTACTTCCATACTGCTCCTCTTCCTACTCATCCTTCACTTCTGCCAAAGCCCTTGGCGGAATTGGTACCACGCCCGATACCTCCATCAGAAGTCAACATTAACGGGAGAGCACAAGAAGAAGTGTTAGGGACCAAAAAGAGGAAGAGCGAGATCAGCGAAGGAGACCAGACAGGTAGTAAAGCGACTGTGAAGATCGGAAGGAAGTTAACCTATGATTGACATATCATTTGGATGAAATGTAGAATAGTAGGAAAGCGGCAAAGTTTGTTGTAACAACATCTGCAACTGCTAGAATCGTAATTACTGCAACGTCACTGTCCATGTGGATTGTCTACTCTGCTTTCTTGGCTGCGCTGCTGACATAGTTCGCCATCTGGATGCCCTTGTAAATATGGCCGCACTTCTCATAGAAGCCTGTTCAGAGGTACCGAAGAAGCATAGATGTCAGCTTCAAGGTAAGACGCGTCATATTCGCGGTCTGACCTCTGTTTTCCTCCGAGCAGTCCAGGATACACTTGTAGCATCCTACGCTCGCCGATAACTCCGTCAAAGCAGTGACCATGTGATATCCCAGACGTTTCCCTTGAGCTTTCTTGGACACTGCGATATCCTCGATGTGCCCGACGTTTCCAGCGTTTCTAAGGAACTTGTACTCGATAATAAGACTCCCTGTAGCTACCATCTTGTCCGTATCTTTGTCGATGATGACCAGGATATAGTATACATTCTTGCTGGATTTCATCAGGTTGAAACGCTCTTGCCATGCTTGCGCGCCGATATCTGGCGTCTCTGTCAAGTCGGCCAACACGTCCAAATGGCCTCTTGCATAGTCTGAACTCGACAATGGCCGTAGCTGCACCGATTCATCAGAAAACATCAGTCAACTTGCTTCCGTAACGCGATCCCAAGCTCTGTTTGGATCGCGGCCCATGTACGCGGACAGCACACCTCGAGCTTCTTTTCTTGCAAGGCAGTATAGGCAGTCTTGGGCACCAGGGACGTATCAAACAGAAGATCCAGCTGGGCAGAAGGCGTGAACGGCATGGGTTCTTGCTAGTAGTAGCCAAGATGTTCGAGAGGTTTTGGCCAGAGTACAAGATAAATGCCAGAAAGCGTTTCGCACCCAAGCTCTCGATCGATCTATGAATATAAGCAAGCACACTCGAGCTATACAATGCTTACACGCCAGGGCTTTTGCATGGGCCGAAAACCTGAAGATTCATAATTGCATGCGAAGACTAATTGAACCCAAAGAACCCAGATATTTCGATAGACTAACGATGCATCTGGAGACCGCATTTCGCCGGTCAAGCTGAGGATGCGAAGAAAACCGCCTAAAAAGGTCCGGCTCTTTATGCTTTATGCGCTTGCGGGGCAAGACATCTAGCACCCTCACCTCTGTTAAGGCGGCCCTATGAGTGACGTAGTGAGCACCCTTTGGCGGAACAGGCGCATATGGTGGACAACAGCCGAATTAACAGGTCAAAGGGATGCTCGCAGTCGTCTTCAACGCAGGTCCGACTCGTTGCGACCGTAGCTCTACACACAGTAATCTGGTTGCAGGACAATGGCTGATAGACGTAATCGTAGCTGGAGCTACAATAAGACGCCTTGTCATCTCCATTTCGACCATGAACAGGCTTGCGAGGGACCAGACATGGCCCTCGACATCGACGCCGGAGTCATCCTCTCGAAAGAGCCTCACGAGCTTCAGCAAACTGCTCAGAACGTCTCCCCTACGCCCTATCTACAGATTCTTTTCATAGCTTGCTTCCGGGCTAGTGTGGTAAGCTATACACTCAGGAATCAGCGAAGCGCTCTCAGCGCTGATGCCGATATGTGCAGCCCTTTACATTCGCTATCATCATGCCTTTCATCAACGAAATGCTTGTCCGCGACCTTCAAGTTTCCAACGAGGTCAATGTCGGCAAGTTTAGTGGACCTGTCGAAATGGCCTCGTCTCTTGGGACACTGATCGGCATCTTCATTTGGGCGCGATTATCCAACGTATATGGTCGAAAGCCCGTCGTTCTAGTCGGAGTCGGCCTGAGTGCAGTATGCTGCGGTCTAATTGGGTTCGCGCGAAGCTACTGGTTTCTGGTTCTGTTAAGACATGCTCAAGGCTTCTTCTCAGCAGCCGCAGCAGCGTAAGTGCCAGTCTGAAAGCCGGCCCGAGCGTAGGCGCATCAGCTAACATGAGGAAACACTCCACAGAACTGTCAAAGTCATGGTGACCGATATCTCAGACAGCACAAACTTGACAAAGCACTTCGCACTCATCGGTACAGGCTTTCAAATCGGAGCGGCCGCAGCCCCAGTCTGTGGTGGCCTGTTAGCAAGACCTGCGGATACTTGGCCGAGCGCGTTCAAAAATACAATCTTCCAGAGAAGACCATACGCATTGCCAATGCTGGCGGCTGCGATCTTACCAATAATTGTAGTCGTGTTCGCTGTACGATTTTTCCGGGAAACACGACAAGGCACTCCTAAGTCGATGTCAAGGAAGGATGCTTATCAAGAGAAGACATCTGCACCATCTGAATCACGAGAATCGCTGCTGCAGCAAAAGAAGCCCATAGCTACCTCCGCTCCCAGGCTCCTGACGCGGGAAACCGCATTCATCCTCACGCTCTGGGTGCGTCCAAGTTGCTTCCATGAGAAAAGGGAACAGGGCTGAGGTACTCTCCTCTCTTCAGTTTCTGGCTATGTTTCAGATTAATGCCCTTTTCGCATGCCAAATTCTCTTTTTCTCCTCCACATCAGGCGCTGGCGGTCTGAGCTTGTCGCCATCTCAGATCGCCCTGTTTCTGGGCTTGAGACCTTTCCTGGTCTCACTCTGGGAGATCAAGGTCGTCCCTTTGCTTGCAGCAAAATATGGACATGCCAGACTCTTCAAAATGCTTATATGTATACCTCCCCTCACCAGTACACTCTATGTCGTTCTTTCCACGACTTTGTCAGTCACCGCTATACCTCCAGCCATACTTGTCCCTGCTCTGGGTCTATCGCTGGCTCTGCACGTACTTTCCAATCCTGTTTTCCTCTGCCTCGACATCCTCATTTCTCAGCGCTCACCAAGTCCAGAACGGCTCAGCGACCTGTATGCCTTGGCGGAAGTCGTTGCTCAGCTGGCGATAGGCATTGGAGCTGCGACGGGTTCCTGGCTCTTCTCAGTTTCTGCCAGTATCGGCGGCGGCCTAAAGCATAGGCTTGTCTGGCTCATCCTGATTTCAGTCAATGTGCTGACTGCCACGTTGACACGGAAAATGTCTTGTACAGTCGGCACTTAATCATCATTCGATTATCAGCCAAATGAGGGAAGTGTCGCTGCGAGAAGCGCGCAGGAAGGCGATTGGCATGACGCCTGTGATGGGATGGTATCTAGTTTATCATATTAAAACTTCGCCTGGAAGGCACAGAGCTGGATGAACTAGTTACAATAGACCAGCCGCAAAACACTGGATGCACCAAAGTACAACATTCGAATAGCCTAATGCTCATGTAAGAAGGCGAAGAGGGTAGACTCGAAAGAAAGGAAAACCGGGGAACGACTATCCTGCCGGTACGTTGCCAGGTTGATAAGCCAGCATTGTGGTATTGGCAGCGTCCAGGAGGACGGAGGAAGACAGATGAGCGTGCTCGTAGGGTCTAGACTGCAGGTACCGATAGCTGAATGGGTATCTAAATTAAACGCCATGAGACGTATGTAAGTCTGAGGTGCCTAGTTGCTTTCCACCAGTTCCCTCGATTGTTCAATGATATCCTCAATAGCCATTCTGGGTCCTTTGCTGCTCAATTTCAGTCCTAGAATATCGCCAATCACGTCGCATGCAATAAGGACGCGATCGATATCCTCCTTTGTATGTGCAGCAGAGACGCAGAATCTCACCCTTGAGCTCACGAGCGGCGTAGCGGGGTAGGCGACTACGACTGTTACGATGTTGAACTTTTCCAGCATCAAGCGCGAGAAGGAACCCATTTTTCCTGGGCTGAACATGAGCAGGGGAACGATGGGAGAGTCCCGGTGGCCATAAACGATGAAACCGAGCTAGAATATCGACATCAGCGGGCTGGTCTCTTATAACTCGAGCAGCGAGGAACATACCTTTCGAAGACCGGTGCTGAGATACCGACTGTTGAAAGCCAGCCGACGCAGTCTGACACGTCCCTCTGATCCATCCAGCATTCTCTTCGGCATCTTATTCGCAAGATGAGGGACGACGTCGAGTGCCTCTCTTCCCATTATGGACACGATAGCACTGATGATCTGCGTAAGGACAGCAGGGCTGTGTGCTTCGCCATATACGTTGGAATGGTTCGTCCTTCGGAGTTCATCGATGACGGCTTTGGAACCGCCAATGTAGCCTCCCGCTGCACCGAATGATTTCGTCAAGGTACCCATCATCACGTCGACTTCGCGTGGATCTATCCCAAAGTAGTCACAGACACCTCGACCTCGCGGTCCTAGAGCTCCGATAGAGTGCGCTTCATCGACGTACAAGTAGAACTGATGGGTCAAGGTGTATAATTAGCGATGCTGGCAGACGATGCAATCATAGTGCCTCACCTTGTACAGCTGCTTCAACTCGAGTATCCGCGGCAGGTCGACTAGCGTGCCCTCCATTGAGTACAAGCCTTCACAGATCAAGAGGATCTTCTTCCACGGCCTATGTGTCCTCGGCTGTCCTTGGGATATCGAGTCTCTCAACAGATTCTCCAAATCCTTCATGTCATTATGCTTGTACTGCCTGACAGTAGCTCCAGAGAGACGGACTCCAAATCGGATAGAAGCATGATTGAGTTCGTCCGAAATGACCAAGCAGCCTTTTGAGACTAGCGTAGGTAGCGTAGCTGAATTTGTAGCGAAGCCTTGCGAGATGAGAAGCGCATCTTCTACTCCCAAGAATTTGCTGATGAGGCGCTCGGCTTGGACATGCAAGTCGAGAGTACCTGCATCTTCCCTGTTGCCTAGAGAAGATACACCATAGAGCTTGATAGTCTCCTCTACTGCATCTGCACATGCACCTCTTGACTGATTGAACCCAAGGTAGTTGTATGACGATATATTGAGAGCTTGTGTTGTCAAGCCTGTGAAGCGGAAGGTAGCATAGTGATCCAGTGAGATACGATCCAAGCAGGTGATGGTGCGTCCAGCGACTCCGGTGACGGGCCTTGCGAACAGGTCCTCAATGCGCGCTTTTAGTCGACGGGTATAAAAAGAATCAAAGTCCGAATTGAGCGCAGCGTAGCCCTGTGACACGAATCAAGCAGATCGATAAGTATTGACACGATGTGTGAGAGTAGCGGACTCACGTTGTATGGCATTAGATGCTGGTATGATTTTCGATGGGTGCGCTTGCCCACGAAATCGCGGATATGGCCGACGACGATGAGGATGAGGTATGAGACGTATGTTGTGAGGTATACTATCAAGCTAGGCTCCTCAATCTCCTCTCCTCCCACGCCTGTACTCTGCCTGAACTGGGAAGTATATTCGAATGGCTCGCTCGAGTAGCCAAACTCTGCGTGTCTGAGTGCATGAGGATCTTCCTGCAGAGCAGGAGGAACATAGAAAGGGTCTGAATCGTAGTGTCTCTGCGGCGCCATCCTGTATGCATTCTTTGGGGGATATTTACTGAGGCTCAAAGCGCTCGTTTCAGAGATGGCCAGCCCATAGTCGTTGCTGTAGACGGTCTTCTCCGTCGCTGATGAGAGCAGGTCGCCTAAACTGCTGCTTCTGCTTCTGTTGCGCAGGCTGTGCGTCGAGGCCGTCTCGCTGCTGTCGAAGCTGCTCGTCGTCCGAATCGAGGAAATATCGCTGGAGCCGTCCGAGTTGCTGGGCGATACGACTTCGCTCGCAAACACTGCAGCGAGTGTACTACCACTTGCACCACCCATACTGTTGCTCCCGCCCATGTTTGCGGCCGAATTTCTCAGATTTCTGCCCAAGTTGGCGAGCAAGGCCCGCGCTGGCGACGGCTGCTTCTCCTTGTCCTGGCCGTACGATGAACTGCGCGACCTGATGCTGCTCGTCTCTGCGCTTTTGCTGCTGAACAGGGGCATCAGGTGGGCCGGGCACGGGCTGAATGACTAAGTTGGGATGACGGCGAGCGAAACAAAGTAGCAAAATCGCGAATTGGATCTCTGTTGATGTATGTGTATGTAGAGTATGGTTGTTCAAATGGTAGCAGACGTCCGTAGAGGAAGCCTGCCTGGAAAAGCGAGAATTATGTTTCAAACGAAGCTAGTAGATAAGCAGACAGTAACGCTCTATGTATGGGTTACATGGTAACATTAGTGTCCTTCGTGTTTCTTTCCATTCCTTCACGTATCCTACTTCCCGTCCTGCAGCTATTATGCGCTCTGGTTCGCATTGCGACACGCTTAATCTGCAGAGAGTGAAGTTAGCATTGCATTCTTTAGACACTGCTGCAGTGTTATGTCGCACATTTGAGGATCTGTTATGGCGAATCAAGTTAGTGCGCACCCTTGACGTCAACTCTTCAGCTCAAACTCACAATGTATAGAGCGTGGATGATTCCGGGAATGTATCTGCAGGCGTTTGTTAGTACGAGAGCTATCATTAGTGCTGCGTGCTCACCCGAGGACAGTCAACAGGATGTTGATGAGGACTGGACGGAATTAATCAGCTTTCGCGCAGCTTCGGGGCATGCAGAATACGCACAATCAGCGCCGCATCCCCTCTCCAAAAAGACTCTGAGAGCAACGTGTGTCAGCTCTAATCCAATGCCAGACGTATCTAGATCTACCCGAGAGGAGGACTGGATCAAAAGTCAGCAAAACAAAGCAGGCGGTCAGTTCGCATGGACGTACAGGATGATGGCCTGGGATGAGGAGAAGAGAGAGTGTACAGTAATTAGTAACTTGAGCATGACGAATTAGGCTGGCCGTGCCCGTACAAGGATGATTTTGCAGATGTCGCCTCCTGCATGACGACAGGACATGGTCAGCGCACTGTAGACATCTACCCCGATGTGACTACTGACCTGTGAATGCCATGTTTGCTGTTTGATTTGCTTAAGGTGAGGTAGTGTGAGGTTTCTGGGTGGTCGAGTTGGTCAGGACGAAAGAGGCTGAACACAACTTCGGCCACTTGGAAGCGCAATCAAGAACGCCGACAAGCCCAAGCAAAGTAGCGTAAATGATGGGATTAAAGGCAAGGAAGCGGGACGCATGTGCATTGGAAAGCTCAGCAACGTCCAAGGCTGCCGCCAAGTACGTATGGAATACGTCATAACTGCGACTCGGCTTTTCTGGGTCTATCATAGGAGGGACAGACTGATAGGACTCTTATACAGCGTGCAACTATCAAGTATATTTGTGGGAGAAGGGCAGGGGAGGTTGGGAGAGAATGGAAAAAGCTGGAAATTAAACAGACTAACTTTTCTTGGGTTTAGCGACCCATCCTGCATCTCCTGCTGTGTGATAGGTAGCCTCCTGCTGAACTTTGGACACTCTGGAGGCTTTGGAATCCGAGCTTGTCTCCCAGCGAATATACCTGGGTGTCTTGCAGGAGATGGGCGTTCCCAAAGTCAAGGTCTTGAAGCTGTCATGGGGAAGTGAGGGCACCTCTAGACTGTATTCGTAGCGAGCATCTCTAGTCTGAACTTCATACTTGAGCTGAGTGACTTCTTTGATGATCTCGGATAGCTTCTGACGGAAAGTATAGAAGTCGAGGGGATGCATGGGCGATGCAGTGACAAGATTTGGTACGAGTTGATACGTAATAAACTCGACGTGCTCAGACGTCATCGAATAGAGAGCGGATTCGAGACTGCCTTTACCGAGCGCCTTTGCAACTGTCTTCCACATGGCTTGAGATGACAAGACGCGCCAATTGCAGGCCTTGATGTACGGCTCTGTTTCCAAAAAATCTCAGAATGAGCCTCAAGCTCGTCGCTAGGCAACCTCACCAGTCTCGAGCAGCGCTTGGTAAGTTTCATCCAGCTTGCGAGCTGTTTCGCATAGTTTCGAGTCGAAGTGTACTTTGCGACACACGACTGCGGCAGAATCAAGCATCAGTATGAGCCAATCCTGGTCATCATCAACGCGGCGCATACCTGGATGAAACTGCGTATCCCAAATTTCGGCTTTGATGTAGTACATGACCAGCATTTGGATACCATAGTATATAAACTGAGCCGTGGTAGACTTGACTAGCTTGGAAGCATGATAGAAGTCGACTACCCGAGCGGGTAATTGGTTGAGGTCGCCTTTCCAATTCTTCAGGCCGCCATCTTGCTGCTTCTCGCTGATCTGCTCCAGGATTGATTCCGGAAGCTCGTCTAGAATACGGAATATGCCATCGAGCCTGGCGGGAACATCGACGCTATCTCCGCCAACCTTGTTGAAGGCAGCTTGAATCTCGAGCTGCTTGACTTTCTCTACAAGACCATCGATGTCTGCGTTCAGACGAGCTACGATCTTGACGTCGGCATCCGCTCGAGATGCTAAAGCGCCTTTCTGCTTGTGCGCCGTCTCCACGTCAAGCTTGAGCTTGTTGATCTCCACGTCGTGCACCTTCCTACACATGTGTAGCTGCTGTTCAAGCTCATGCTTCTCGTCCTTCAGCTTGGCGACTTCTTGAGCTTTAGCGACAGCCTTATTTGATCGTTCCTTCTGCTGCTGACCTCTTTTGACCAATTCCGACTGAAGCTTCTCGCAGTGGGCCTTGCTGCCTTCCAAGTCTTTGGCCAGAGTCGTGATACTCGCCTCCAGATCGGAAGCTTTAGTATGCAAGGAGAGATTGCATTCCTCGACTTCCTTCAATCGCAAGCTTTCCTTGCTTCGCTCCTCTTGAAGCTGCGCGTAGTCTACTTTGCTACGGGCTAGATCTTCCATCAAGCTGTGATTCGTGGTTGCTAGGTGATTCATAGTCTGACTGTGCGTATTCTCATAGTAGCTGCTTGCGGCGTAATGATCTGGATATCCTTGATTAGGCGGCATCGGTTGCTGGATTGCGAAATTTCCGAAGCTGACATGCGCACTCTGCTGTGGATGCTGTTGAGGATAGTAAGCTTGCATGGGATTGCCGGGCGCAGCTGATTCGGGATAGCTGGACCGACTTTGCGGCTGGAAGGAAGCCGAATACTGTATACTGGGATCATTCAGGCAATACTGATCCTGATTGGGGAAGATGTGCGGAGGACAAGCATTGCGATTGGTCGACAGATTCAGCTGAGTACCCTGCGGAGGAGCATAATTGCTGGGAGGAGGTGAAAAGGTGGAGCGGGGAGCATTGAAGTGATATCCTGAAGTAGCGTCATCACGCTGAATAGGTGCGACTGGAAGAGTCGTGATCTCGTTTCGGGAGAAGCCTGGAGGGCCAGCTGGCTCTGCGTTCGATCGATTCGCGCCGTTTTGCACTTCCTGATGGACAGCAGGCAGACTTCCATATGGTCTACTGTGACCTTCATCAGCTCAAGCCCACGCGAGACTCAATGTCGCAGCTGCTTACACCTCAAGCTTCACCGACTGCTCACGCTGGCCGTTCTGTTTCTGATACGACTGCTCGTGCCCGTTCAGGCGAGACTGCTGCTGATTGACATTGGTCTTGACGACATGACTGTACGACTTAGGTGTCGAGACCTGGCGAGGTACTGGTCCGAGCGGTCGAGCATCACGATATTGTTTCGCAACATTATTCAGCTCTTGGTCGAAAATCGCTTTCGGCGGGCTCTGGACTTTCTTGTGGTTCTGGTTCGGATGGCTTCGCTCATATTCGAGCTCAGTCTGCCAACCCGAAGAGGTTGGCTGATTCCAGCCAGCGTTTCCCCCTCCCATTGAAGCGCGAAGCTATTTCGTCGAGTATTTGAATGCTTGATGCGTACTTACAGCTACGGTTCGATAAGCAGCAAAAGGTTAGACGAACAGACAACAAAGTCAACGATGCCTCTATACAGCAGACGCTCCAGCGAGAAAGCAGCTGTCTGGCCTTGCGGCTTTCGTCTGATGCGATGGCGACACGATACTCACAGGTCGCAATCCATTCCACTTGAAAATTGGACCGTGCCACGGAGGTCACCCTTTTCCAGGTCGAACGTATTCTAGCCCACCCCGCCTTCTGTAGTTACAGTTGGATCTCCATCAGCAAGGTAGCAGAATCGCATAGCTTGATGTGATGCGATGCTGATGCGACAGGGCGCTGGTTCAACGCCTTCCATGGGGAGCCGAGTTGATGTTGATGTGAAGCGATTTTCGAGTATTCAAAAGCGCTGGAGCGCAGCTATTCTTCTGTTCTCTCCTTCTCCATCTTCTCACCTTGCGTCCCTTCCTCTCCTTTCTTTCATCGATTTCCAGCTCCCTCACGATGGCTGACATTTACCGAGGTGCCAGCAAACTGGTGATATCCATCGATGTGGGCGCCACGAGCTCTGCAGTCGCCTGGCAGCACCTACAGCGCGATACGGTCATCCAGCCTCCAACAAACGTTGCTCAATGGAGCGGCGCCCATTCAGATCATGATGTGAAAGTCCCTACTTCTATTTTGTATCAAGGAGATAAGGCCGTCAAGTTTGGACAAGAAGCCGAAGATGAAGAAGGCCTCCCTGGAACTTACCTCATTCGCAATCCAAAGCTAGCTCTGCATCCAAGATGGCTTCAAGATCTCGCTTCTGCTCCTCTTCCTCCTTTGATCCCAGGCGGCGATCCAATCCCGACCTTCGAACAGCCTGCCATCCCTTCTCATCTCACGATGGAAAAGATTTACAGAGACTTTCTAACATATCTCATCGAGCACACCCGCAAGAGCTTCGTCCAGAGTCATTTGGGTGGTGCAGCGATCTTTGATGAGCTTGTCCAAAGCGCTCACTGGATTCTGGGTGCACCGAATACCTGGTCAGCTGTGGAGAAGCAATTCTTGATCGATGCTTTGGCTAGCACTCAATATTGCATGGACAAAAAGGATGTTCAAGTAGTTAGCGAGGCCGAAGCTTCCCTTCTCTTCCTATTGCACGCCAACCCACAAGCTGTTCCCCTGAAGAAGAATGCTTTGCTCACTGTTTGTGATGCTGGAGGATCGACCATCGATATTACTCTGTCAGTCCCACGAAAGTAATTTGCTTATGACTCAGGCTGACCTTTGGCGGTCTTAGGTATCGATGCACTGATGCAGAAGGTATGAAATTCGAGGAAGTCGGCGCTGCAGTCTGTAAGAAGCCTCTACTGCAATTTTAGGCAGAAAGGCTCATTCAGGCTCCTTAGGCGTTCAAAAAGGAGCCTATTACGTGTCAAAGGCTCTGGAGGCTTACCTATACACAATGTTCGATAGAAGCGCCAGCTTCTCCGACGATGCTAGACTGTACACCAAGAACGCTATTGCAGATTTCAATTCTGGTTTAGTGAGTACCCATCAACAAGTATAAACATTAAATCTCTGACGCAATGCTCTAGAAATTGAGATGGGACGGAACCAGATCAACAGAGGAGAAGTTACGTTTTTCAAGACTTTTTGGAGACACCGAGGTTTTAGCCGGAATCCGAAATGGGAAGCTATCTGTTCCTGCGTACGTTGACCAGTCCGCATCTGTACGAAAGCGAATTGCTGATTCGTTGGATGTAGTGACTACATCAATCGAGCATTCGATACGTGCGTACAGTACGTGGTGAGCGCCCTGAGACAGAGACTAGTAGACTCGCAGGGCAGAAAGTCGGAGGTAAGCTTCCATCATGACTCAAGTTGGCTTGTTCTTTCGGGATTGACGGTTCTATATTAGGCCATCTTGCTTGTCGGAGGCTTCGGAGACAGTCCGTATCTACAAAGGGTCCTTCGCGAAGAATTCGAACAACGAGGACAGAGGATTCCTCTCCTTGTACCAAGCTGTACTTCACCAGGGTGTGTGAGGGTCTCTGCTGGCGGTATTTATGCTTATACCCGCTTTTTCGCAAAGGGTAAAAGCTGTGTCTGCGGGAGGAGCGTTTATTGTCTCTCATAGAGACTCTGGTGTCACAGCCCGAGCTTCTCTATTTTCGTATGGCGTCGTACGTACCCTTTACAGACTAGATACACTCCTTTAAGCAAACTTATATTCTCGCCTCAGTGTACCAACGTTCCTTACGATTCGAGCAACCCCGAACATCGAGGCCGTCAAGTCCGATCAATGGAAGATGGCGAACGATACATCTCCGGCCATTTTGCTCGAATCATAGACAAAGACGAGACCACTACTTCGGACGAGTTCAGAAGCAGTATCCGATTCACTTACGAGGCTGCTAACGAGCTTGCGCTCAGAATGGTCGGCATTTCTATCTTCATGTATACAGGTCCGGACCTGCCCAACTTTATGCATGAGAAAGGTGGCTTCTGCTCTTTGGTCTTCCTTGAGGCCCGGCATATCTGATGCTTCCTTTCAGATGGAACATGGAAGGAGAATTTCTACAGACTCGGAAGCGTATCTGGACGCGGCCTCCGTATTCCTATCAAGAAGTGCACTAAGCCTGATGGCAGCACTTACTATTCCAGCGACTTCAGACTTGGTGTCAGCTTCGGCGGCTTGGAGTGAGTCTGAACAAGCATCCATTTTGCAGACTCGGCTGACGCGGACTAACCAGAATTAAGGCTCGTATCGAGAAGGCGGACGGAGTGAGTGTGCGAAACTTGTTGGCGACTCAAACTGAGACGATGCTCGCAGACAGACTTCGGGCAAGAAATCAAGTTTCGTGCCAACGTAATTAATAGCGACAAGAAGGAGCAAGCCCGCACCTTCGTCATTCGCCCTGAGATGCGAAGACGTGTAAAGTGCGCTGCTTGATAGGCGCGATTCGGTAGGCCCAACTCGTGTCGTGGGAGGGTCGTCAAATGACTTCCCGACTCTCCCGCTTCCTCCGTTCTGTACTATTTTCTCGAATCTCAACTATCGCGTTCTATCTGCCTTTTGACAAAGCCTCGACCCAATGTTGTACAACCTCGCGACTACCCGTTGTCATTATACCCTCTTCTGCAATCTCAAACTTTGTTTGCAGAAAATCTCATGAGCACTCGCAGGTTCCTACACACTGTGACTCGCCTACAGCAGCAGAGCAGTCGTCTCGAATGGGACGGCTCGCATTGGATTCGGCGAAAGCAGCCGGCTTCAAGATCTGTCCCTTCGACGCCAAATGACCTGGATCCTACTGTCCAGAAAGCACAAGAAGTTGTGAAAGAAGACCTCAAGAAAGTCCAAGCTGCTATGGACGAAAAGCCGCCTGAAAGACAGTCTCGATACGTCAGAGGGCAAAGAAGCGAGACTCTCAAGGTGCATACTCTCGTCGGGCAATTGGCATACAAAAAGCTTACTGTGCTTCATGCAGATACGCGCTGCAGGCGAGCTTGATGGTGTGATTATTCCTGAAAGACCGCTGGCGCCCGAATCGACCGACTGCTGCATGTCTGGCTGTCCAAGATGTGTATACGACGTATATACAGGTAAGTAACAACTCTGTTGATATAGTTATCTGCTGAATCTGGCATTTGTAGAGGACCTGCAGCTATTCCATGAAGCGTTGTTCAAGACGCGCAACGATCTCCGTATGAAAGGCGTACCCGTAGAAAGGTGGCCAGAAGGCATTCGACCGCCTCCGTCGCAAAGAGCAGCCGACAAAGCTGCGAGCGCGGAATCAGCCTTCGACAGGGCTTCGGAGGAAGTGACCCAAGAGATCAAAGGTCTCGACATCAGTCTGCGAACGTGAGTCATCCACAAGCGCATATAGGCAGAGGCTAAACTTCAAATGCAGGTTCCTGCAATTCGAACGAGAATTACGACGTCGAAGACGAGCGAAACAAGCACAACGAACTGCGCTGGAGCATGTCTCACAGATTTCTAATATTGATACAACAGCCACTGCTCCTCCATAATGCTTAGTGCCCCGCCGTCCGACCAATGGCTCTTACAGCCGAAGTGCTGTGAATTTCTGGCAGTGGCAGCGCACTACTTTCGGTCGGCTGAGACAGGAAATCTGCCTTCACCAGCCAAGCTAGGTACTTGCCGACAAGAGCCGTATCCACTGGGGTCCGCGGCTTCTCTCCTGCAGCAGTCAGAAGAGCCTGCGTGTTCGTATCGTCGAGCTCTGGTGACTTGGTGCTTGTCGGCAGATCGTCCAGTACATAGTGCAGAAGAGGGAAGAGAGCATTATCGCCAACCTCCATGACATGCTGTTCGAGCTTTGTCCGCCAGATAAGGTATTCTACCTGTTGGACTTTATAGCCGTACTTCGGCAGAGCAGAAAGGAATTCGTTGAAGCGGACATTGGGTCTTGCTGTGACTTGGAAGACTTTCAAGGATGGATCATCCGCCCGAAGGAGGGATAAGCTCGATATCCGCGCGACGTGATCGACGGGACTGAGATTGATGGTGTTGTGGATATCTGGGACCAGTCCAAGTTGTATGCAACCTTTCACAAGGCGCCATACGAAATCGTCGGTGTTGGTGACTGCTGAAGTGGAGTCTCCAAGAACGTAAGAAGGCCGTACGATGCTGACGCGCAGACCGCGTCGACTCGCTTCCATCAAAACTCTTTCTGCTACCCATTTGGATTGACCATATCCACTTCCTAGTCCGACGAGCGAGCCGTCAAGCGAGTTTGATTCAGGTACACCTTTTCCGCCTTTCGCGATCTCTGCATCTGATAGGTCGATGTAGAAGTTGGGTACTTCGAAGACTGCAGTAGTGGAAACGAAGGAGATGGGTTTTGGCTTGTCTTGCTGCGAAAGAGTGAGAATATTGAGTGTTGCTAGTACGTTAGCGGCTCGTAATTTGCTGTATGGGTATACCCAATGTACGAGAGCGCCGTTATGCAAGATGGCATCTGCTTCCTGCGCGACCATGTTCCAGTCTTCTTCAGACATGCCGAGGCGATTCGATTCCAGATCACCGAGCACGACGGAGATTTTGCCTTGTTTGATCCATTCTTCATCCCAGATACCTCGTGCTTCGCAGCCATCTTTGAGGCGGAAAAGAGCTTTGTCTATGTTTTGCGCACGGACATGGCAGATGACTTTCTTGACGCTCTTCGGCCGGCTCAGGAGGTCTCGCAGGATGAAAGCGCCCAAGAAGCCCGTGGCACCAGTCAAGAAGACTGTCGCCGCTTCTTTCAGAGCAGGAAGCGCCTGGAAAGACTTTGGAAGGGCCGCGATAAGCCTCTCGGCATCGCGCGCATATTCATTAGCCTGAGGATCGGGCGTAGATGTACTTTCGCTCGCTTGTGAGCCCGCTGAAGGAGGTGCTAATTTTCCATTCACGATGGGTGTGTTTGCATTCTTGTTCTCGCCTCCGTTCGCAAGGCCGAAGTCTGTTCCTCGTAATTCATCGATAGCTCGCGCTAATCCTTTGATAGTCGGCTGGGAGAAGACCAGTCCCAAAGGCGCAGAAGTGACAAGTGCTTTTCGGATCTCGAATATAAGTCTTGTAGCGAGGATAGAATGGCCTCCAAGATCGAAGAAACTCTCGTCAAGCGGGATGGAAGGAGGTGCGGAGGGAAGAAGACGCTTCCAGACATCGTGAATGGTCGACTCGGTAGGAGTCATCTTGATGTCGCTATCGTTGGCCGTCTTGGAGCTGGAAGACGCTGCAGAAGCGGCTGCGAGAGCAGTATCGGGGAAAGGAAGAGCTGGCTTGTCGATCTTGCCATTAGGATTGAGGGGCATGCGCTTGAGTGGGACGAACACTGACAGGAATTATCAGCAATAAGCTTGAAGCGTCAGCGGAATGAGAAGAGTGCACTCACGAGTAGGCACGGAATAGCTGGGAAGTTTGGTCTTCAAGTAGTCTCTGATGTCCTTTACTACCTTTCTATACCTTCTCATACCCTTGAAGACTTCTTCATCCTTCCCTGCCGGTCCCGAAGTCGTCTGATCGTCCTCGCTAACAAGACCGTCCAATTTACTACCTTCCAGCGGGACGAAGTACGATACCAAAACCTTCTCTTCATCCTTATCTCTTCTCACAAGCGTGACATTCTCTCTCACTAAGGGATGTCTCGATAAGTGCGTATCGATTTCACCCAACTCGATTCTGAATCCTCGAATCTTGATCTGATCATCTGCCCTTCCGGTACATTCCACAATTCCATCAGGTCCATATCTGCCTAGATCTCCCGTTCTGTACATCCTATCTCGGACTCCTTTCCAGTGTTTAGCTTCGGGGCCATTCTTCTCATTGATCGCATCTTTGAACTTGATATCGGAAGTAAACCAATTTGTGAGGAATTTCTCAGAGGTAGCGTCTGGCAATTCCAAATAACCTTCTGCCAATCCACCTGAACGGACATATATTTCTCCCATTTCTCCGACTCCGCAAATCGCATTCCTATCGTTTCTATTGACTACCAAGAGTTGCACATTGATCATTCCTGTTCCTGCAGGCATGATGTCTTTTCGCGTCTTCAAGAATGTAGGGTCTTCGTTTATTGCGGGAATAGGGAAGTACGATACCGCTCGCTGCGTTTCTGTCGTTCCAAACATGTTTATTATCCGGACGTTTCCAGCGAGCGATTGTAAGCGGGAACAATCGCGTTTTGTCAAGATATCGCCGACGAAGAAGGCGTTTCGCAATGTAGGGATGGGCCGTGTTGCATTTGCAGAGAGGAGCTGACCCATTGCTGGAGTCAGATGCGTGACTGTGCATTCGTGCTCGGACATCCATTCGGCGAGCCTGCCCGGCGTCGCTATATCATCTGCTGTTGGAATATGCAGCTGAGCACCCAAGAAGAGGGGCGTGAAGACTGTATCAACAAGACCGCATCAGCCTTGTCCGCCGCTTCTTTCGCAAGCTGAAATGTATCGCGCACTGTCTCGTTGTATAGGATCATGTGCGATCCCGCTAAGCATCGTGAAGTGTTCTTTCTCTGACATTCCAAAGCGCTGTGCCATCCAGGGGAAGAAATGCGTCAATGAGAAATGTCTTCCTCGTACACCTTTCGGAATACCCGTCGATCCAGACGTGAATGATAATGTCCCAACACTATCTGGACCTAGAACTACGCCAGTGGGCGTGTCTGCTTTCGAAGCGTAGGGTAGGAGGATATCTTTATCGGAGGCAGAAGAGGAAGATGAAGCAGGAGAGCCGAGCAGCGTCCCGTCGTCGAGCATCTGTAACGCGGGTATCTCGACTTTGATAGCTAGTTCGTTTTGTACAAACTCTCGGACGGGTGGGAGGAGAGAGCCTGCTCGTGCCAAGATGACGAGTGCGCGTGGTTTGGCTACTCGTAGGTAGATTTGCTGTCTTGCAGGAGGGTACGCCGGGTCTACATATCAAATTCCGTAGTTCATGAGCTTGTAAAGAGACTGCAGCAGAAGAGAGCGGACCCCACCTATGACGCTGAATGTAGCACCCGCTTTCAATATACCCATGACAGCGACTACGAGATCGACGTTTCTCGTCGAGTACACAGTGACTACATGTTCCCTCTCTACTCCATTCTGCAATAACGCATGTGCCAGTATATTACTAGCTCTGTCCATCTGTCTGTACGTGAATACTCTACTCTTCGCACTATTTCCTTCGACAGATTCGACTATACAAGTCCTTTCTGGGAATTTATTTGCGTTCGATGAGAAGATGTCGGTGATTGCGCCTCTGAAACCATTCCATTCTAAATCGGCTCGCGGGTCGGGCAGGATTTGTCGTTGGGAGGCTGTTATCAGGTTTATATTGCCGATCTGTGAGAGAGGCTTGGAAACTGCTGTTGAGAGCACCAAGGAGATCTGATCTAATAGATGCGAGATGCGAGATTGGGAGAAAAGAAGCGAGTTGTAGTGAATTCGCAGAGAGATAGTAGGCACGAGAGAGGATCTTGAGGATGATAACAGTGAAGGAGTAGTAGGTGTCGTAGCTGAGGAGGGCGTCTCGCTTCCATCTCCTACTTTGATGAAGAGGGTAATATCGCTCGTCGAGCTAGTCTGGTCCATGAAGTTTCTTTCCGCTCTATCCTTATCTGATTCATCGAATACCCTCACTCGAAAGAGCGGTCCAGTACCTTCTTCCCTTCCTAAACTTTCTAGTAAGCTAGAATAGGGAACCGTGTCGTTTTCCGCCTCGTTTTCGAGGAACTGTATACGTCTGACGAGTTCCCAGAAGGAATCTCCAGGGTCTGCTTTGATGCGAAGCAGTAATGGGTCCCCTATACTTTTTGCTTGGATGCTCGAAGTCGCGATTAATAGGTCTGTGTCGCCTGTATATCGATGCAGGAGGACTACAAATGCAGATAGGAGGAGATGGAACGGCGTAGCAGGGGGTTGGGATAATGGACTTGATTCCTCTTCTTCTTCTTGTCCTGCATTATCGTTGTCGGAGTCATCGTACAAGGCCAATCTGGCCAACCCGAGAGCCAGACGCTCGTTCAAGACGCATGATTGAGTAGCTTCTACGAGCTTGGAGGATTCAGTAGGCCGTGGATAGTCGGTGGGCAGCTGCAAACTGGGTAAATCGCTGAGCTTGCTCTTCCACCGCTCCAGCCGGGCTTGGAGGGAGGAGTCTTGGGGCATAGTCTAAGATTTGATGAGAGATTAGACAGAGTTGTTGTAGCCAGTCTTGAAAGCGTTGAAAAGTGTTGATGTATCGAGATTGTTCAAGTGTCGCTTGGCCAGAAAGCAACCAACCGGGAGACTCGTTAGTGGAAATGGTCAGCCATCAAGATGAAGAATACAAGAAGGTTATGACGATGTACTGATGCCATGGCGAACTTACGCAGTCCCAGCCATCGCTCTCGCTCGTCCCGTCGACGTCTGGCTCGACCTCCATCTCGCACGCTTCGACGTCGACTTTGAACAGCCAGGGCTTACACGACACGCTGACCTATGGCCCACGATCCATCGCGGATGAAGTAGCACCTCGGCATCCCCTCGAACAGCGACTTGGGCAGGTGCGCTGGCTGGCCTGGCCTTGCCTTTCAAGCTTGCGTCAGTTGCTGATGTCGTGGTGGTGTTGATTTGGCAGTGGAAGGAGACGCAGGATACACTCAAATTCACACTGCAGAGACAGCTGTATGGCGTGCATATGCCTGTTCGTCAGCTGATGGAGCGAAGTCTCGTTGGGCACTCTCCCCATATGCCTGCTCGAGGGACCATGAACAACCTCCACCTCGATATACTCACTGGCAACGACGAGCTGCTGGAGACGAAGGATCTGTTTGTCGGAGGTGCGCTGGCCTTACTCGAATCGCATTTTTATGCCGGCATCCGCTGATTACGCGTATATCGCTGCTTGCGATTAGATCTGCCCAATCTCCCCATGGACATGCATAGAGACATGGAGAAGAAGCTCAAGATGTAGAGTAGTCGTGACTGTAGACTGATCCCTTTCCAATCACAAACTGTACCCAATTTATGCGGGATAAAGCTGGGCATGCCCATCAAGCTGCAAGCTGCGAGGACGAGACTGATTGACAGCATGTTAGCATTACGCTGTGTCTGATGGTGCCGTCTCACTGCTTTTCTACCTTCTGCGTGACTTGACCGAGGTTCGGTCTTTGTCATGATCTGCCGTAGCTTGTGCTCTTTCGTTGCCGTGTTTCCGACGTGGTGTGGGCTGAGCCGTCCGACGAAAGAAAGCGAAGATTTGCTTGATTGCTTGATCCATCCAATCAATCAGATACCATCCATCCAATCAGTCAAGGCACCTGGCCGTAGTCTTCAAGGGAAATCACCAGCTTCAAAGGGATCTGATCTGATCTGAGGACTTGGCCAATCTGGGATATACCGACACGACAGGACACGACACGACAGGATCTGTCATCTGTTCATTTGCATCTACTACGTCCAATGCACGCCCTCCCTCATGCAGCTCCAGCGCGATCCAGGCAGCCCTCTGCCGACTCTGCTTATGCCAGCAACCACCGGGCATCCTCATCCTCGTCCTCGTCAGCAGCGATAGCACTCCCTGTTCCAGCATCCAAGAATCCCGTAAAAGCATCCACAGCGCTCTCCCGAGGTCTCGCGTGCAGAACGTGCAGGACCCGTAAAGTACGCTGCGACGCCGTGAAACCAGGCTGTGGAGCATGTCGCAAAACTGCAACTGTGCAGGGTAGAAACCCAGATGAAGTAGCGTGCGAATACGATACAGAAGATATCCACGGCACCTCAAGCGGTAGTCACGGTGCAAGTAACAATGCTGCAGCTGCCAATACGGGATCAAACGCGAGAAAGAGGAAAGCACCGTCAAGAGGTACAGAGAGCACTGCGAACGGTAGTAGTGGGAGCGATGCGAACAAGAAACAGGCCTCAGGCATGACAAACAAGAAAGTCGCGGATCTAGAGAGGACCATCGGTAAGGAGGCCCTTTCGCGTGAGAATGAAGAGCGCAAGCAGCTTATTCTTGACAACTTTTGACAGCCGAGTTGGAAAACAAACTGCATAAAGGCTCCTACCTTGCCGGCGCTCCTGCTCTGTCGGGAATGCAGAATAACGCCTCTGATTGGAACGCCTACAAGCTCTCCGTACCAGCTTTAAACCCCTTATTCTCACCCACAGCACCTCCTTTCGCTGGTTCTCTGCCCAATCAATCAGACAGTATCTCCTCCTTACCCGCGAACCACCACCTTCAATCTTTATCCTACCAAGCTGCCAACGGTCCTTCCACACTAGAGACACCGTCCTCTTCTTCCATACCCTTAAGCCTGCTCGAAGCGACGACCGAGCGTCTACCCACAATGACAGCCGGCAATATATTCGGGACCAAGCCCGTGCCAGATTACTATGGAATGAAAAACTTTGAGTGGCCAGGCAGTCATGCGTCTTTGATTGGCATCCCACCATCGGGAACTAGTGTAGGCATCGATAATGCCCGTGGTGCTGGATTAGGTGCCATTTCTGCATTACAGCAGAGGCAGGAGAGGGAACAGGCCGCCTTGCTTAATGGTGCAAATGAAGGATCACTACAACAGCATAGGAAAACCTCGTCGTCGTCTCTTATGACTCTAGGAGCACAACGCACAGAAAGCCCTCTCGCGCTCCCGCTCGATAGTAATGCAAGACCTAGCTCGAGAGGCTATGACGGCACTACGAAGGGCAACGCAGATCGCCTACCCTCGAGATCATTATCTGGGAATACAGACGCGCTAGATCCCGTCGTCGTTCCGCAGCATCAGCCCTTCCAATATCAGCAGAACGGGAGGCTCTTCATACCGCCTAATGGACAAACACTTGAGCAAGCTCAGCAGCTATATAACGGAGGACCTCCTTCTAGACCATCGAGTTCTGGGCCAGCAGCCCAGAAACAACTCTCATCATCATCGTCTCAGCAGCAGCCACCGCAGCCGCCCAAGAAATCCTCCTGGTCACCTTCAGCCTTGAACAAACCAATCGACGACCCTTCTCCTGCTTCTTTCCCCTTCTCATTTGACCCCCCTTCTTCTTTCTCTTCCACTTCTCTCTACACATCGACCCCAGCCTGGCCTCCCACTTTACCCTCGCCCAAGATCATCTACAATCTCTGTGACATCTTCTTCACCAAGAAATTCCTTGGCGCCGACCTAGTCAACCGAACGAGGTTCTTCAAAAACTTGGCCCTCCCCCCTGGACATAGAGAATTCCCCCATACGGCACTCATACATGCTATGTGTGCCGTCGCTACGAAATTGGTCACGAATGAGGAGAGTGAGTTGGAATTGTCTGTGGATAGCTGATGGTGTGCAAGGGACACTTGCTGATTGGAGGTATGGCTTGATCAGTGATTGGCTTATCCTCCGAAACATACTGGAAATCAGAAGCCTGTCCGACAGATTACCATGCGGCTGTAAGCATTTCTTTACCAAGGCTCTCATACCACCCACGTGACTGACTTTTCTCGTCGCCTCGCAGCAAGCGAAAGCACACATCGATAACGCCATCATCCGCGGCGAGAAGCTATTCAGCGTTGCGCAAGCGGTCATTTTGATCTGTTTCTACTCCTACACGTCCGCCCGCTTCGTGGAAGTATGGCTCTATTGCGGCCTCGCTACACGTATCTGTTCTCCTTTGGGTTTAAACCACTTGGAGAGCCTGTTAGATGATCTACCGAATAAGATGTTTGGATTCGGAAATACGCATGGTGGTGGGACACTGAGAGGTCAGCCCATTGCAGCTGAGAATGGAATGGAGGAAGAGAGTGGGCTAGGAGAAGAGATCCTTTCGCCTAATAGAGATAGAGGGATGGGCTATGCGCCACAAACAGAGGAGGAAAAGCAGGAGCAGTGCGTACCAAGCCCCATTCGGTATAGCGTACTGCAGGCTAATCGACATGTGAATACACGCAGGGCACACACTTTCTGGATGGCATTTACTTGCGATAGACTGGCTGCGGCTTGTACAGGTGCGAACTATCACTCCAGAAGCAAGGACCACATGAGCTGAGTGACTTGTCGATTGCACAACAGGCTGGGCATCTTCCTTGGCAGAAGACGAAATATCAACACTTCTACCGAAGCCCACCGTCACGCCCGGTTCGATCCAGCCCATCACGGCCGAAGAGATCGACCAATTATCAATCTCGTCACCTACCTTCTTCACTTCGAACTCGCTGCCATTAATAGGGGCTGCGAATCTACATTACAAAAGCGTGGTCCTGCTGGGTAGGGTGTGCTCGTTCTTGAGGAGCGCACCGTGGCCTGTAGGGGCAGATATCATCAAAGGTGCAAGACAGCATCAAACAGGCGAAGCGTTCACGAAAGCTACCAATCGGATCTTGACAACGTAAGTCTCGTCTAAGTCTGTATGTCATGAGTAAAAACTAATCGAGTTCTGTCTTTTCAGACCCGAATTCAAGAAGATAGACGCTCTCATCGTAGCTTTCCGCCTAAGTTTCCCAAAAGAGTTCAAGAATGTCCTACGAAAAGACACCAATGGAGCAGTCGAGACGAACCTCATTTCAGCGCACGTCATTCCTCACGCTAGCACAATCTTGCTGCATGAAGCGTTCTGCAGGTCCGAAGATGATATCTCCATGCAGAGATGCTTGACGTCTGCTAGAGCTATCTTGAGTATCATCTACCTCTTGTGGGGCTCGAGCTACGATATCTCGCTCCTTCAGCCGTTTATCACTTTCTGTTGGGCCGTAGCTGGACGTACTCTAGTACGCGAGTTAGCATTCAAGCAAGAAGCTGGAGATGAATTGGGCGTAGCAACTCTTACGCAAGAGGTATGTGCGATTCTCCTGCCCTCGGACGTCGCCCGCTGATGCGCGCTTCGACGTCAGATCAATGTCATTCTGGCTGCAATGACAGCTTTTGCAGATCGAAGCCCCCTAGGCCTCGTTGTAGCGAACTCCCTTCGACAACTCTTGCAAGATCCTCAATCCTGTCATCCACGCCGAAACGGCGGAGCCACTTTCGCCGACTCTTGTTCGTCTGGCAAAATAGCGACCTTTGGCAAATACAAGGACTCGACTGAATCAAATACAAGTGCAAGCATGAGCAGCACTTCCGGTCCTGAGAGCACAGCAGGAACGACTCCCACCGATCCGACGCAGCTCAGTGATATATCAATTAATTCCACCGGCTTGAACGCAACGCTCAGCACGCCCGATGGTATATCGCCTGGCTTCTCGGGCTTGCTTTGGGAACTCGAACAGCCGGGAGTGGAACTTGGGCAGAATGCCAATTATAGGAAAATGGAGGGCGACCTGAGAAGCGTACTGGGTCCCTCGTACGATGATCTTCTTTCGATGCCATAGCATCATGTTTCTCATTCGTATATACTTAATCTTGGTAGTGTCAGTACGTGTTGTGTCATTTGCATTGCATAGTTTCTCTCGATATTTATTTGCTCTTTCAGTGTAGTATCGTGTGTAAGTAGTCTGCGTGCAGTTAAATAGTGCTATCGTACAACTCGGCCTGCGAGCGTTTCAACATTAGCGTACGGGTTCATCGCGTCCCATCTTTAGTCGCCAATACGTCTCCGGATACTTCCAGGACGTTGCGTAGCAGCATGTCTCTTCACAAAACGATTGTGAAGGTATTGTTGTGGCTGGCCGGTAGCGGTAACAGTCACAGTAAGGGTTTCCGGCTTCTTGCGTGTGATACCGCCGACAAATTCTTCTCCGAGAATGCTCTTGGGTCGATACTTCTCGCTGCTACTGTGAGCATCACTCGGTCCGCTCGCTGCGGATCTATAGCTAGATTGTACGGATGTCGGTCCAGCTAAGTATCCGCCACCGTTCTGTGCAGAGTAGCGTGTGTTCCCCTGACTGTATACAGTCTCCTGTCGACCAGCCGCACTTGATGCGTATTGACCATCTGCTTGACTGGATGTATTTCCTTGACCAGTAGTATCGTGCTGCTGCTGCGAGTTATTGCTAGATGGGCATTTGGCTGCTGCGGCTTTCTGCTCTGCATTGGTTGAAGTAAGCTCGTTGCAGCCTGGTAGAGTCCTGATGGGTTCAGACAGTCCGACATTCTCGGAGTATGTAAGACCTTTGTTTGGATCGGGCTGGTAGAAAGAGTCACTCTCGAAGATTCTCGGAATAAAGGTGTCAATGCAAGTAGCTCACCTTTGCGCAGGTGCTAGCCCCAACATCATTGCCAGCCCGTACTACATTCTTGAAGGCAGGGCAGAAGATGACTCGTCCATCTGCAGTGTTACCGGTGTCCTGTAAACATATATCTCAACTTCATGCATGGAGCCCGAGCATGCCTTCCGTCAACTTACGCTTGTTCCGTCTAAGAGTTATGTCATGATTCAGATTAGCCATCGACAAAATGAAGTGATGAGGAGGACGTACCACATTGATCTAGAGCAGCTTGAAGCACGCCCTTCTCCCATCCTGCGACATAATTGAAAAGTCAGAATACTACCTTGGACTGATTGCGCTAGAAGACCTTACCCATAAAGAAATCGCCGTGAAGACCGTACTGAAGTACGACGATCTCAGCCTCGACCGAAGCATGCGAGTGCTGTACTCACTCCAGTCGGGTCACCCATTGCAAGAACCATCTAGCATGATTACAGTTAGCATGCAGTACGTAGTAACAGAGTTTCACGCTTGCAGGTTGTTCAGGATTGACAGCCTCAGACCAGTCAAAGTCCGTGTTTGAGAAGTGCTTCTGCAGTATGTATACGGCCGAAAGAATTGTCGACGAAGACATTCAATTTACTCGCGTTAGGAAGAGCATGATCCTCCTTCCAGTGGCAGGATATCGTTAGCTGATTACAGTATCAAAGCAAGTGACAGAGGAATAAAGAGGGTATGATTTGCACGAGTATCCTAGTATACAACAGCCCATACGCTTACACAGCTTCACTTACGTCCACTCGGCTGATCGCCCTCAGTCTTTCTTCTCTTTGATCGTCGTACGCTCGAAGTCGAGGTGGAGGGGCCAACAGCAGCACTGACGCTGCGACCTCGACCGCTAGGAACAGAAGCTGTGGCTGCAGCAGGAGTAGAGGAGGATGGGCGATGTGCGGAGGTAGAGGCAGATGGCCCCTGAGCAGCAGAAGTTGTTGAGGCGGACGAAGTGGGCTTCCAGCCGGGTGGAAGACTAGTCATGACTGTCATGACTTCTTCCTCCTCTTCTTCATCACCCATACTAGCTTTCTTGCCCTTCTGCTGCCGGGAAGCCCGGGTAGGAAGAGGCGCTGCCTTGCGAGCCTGGCAAGGTTTCTTCTCCTCTTCCTCCTCGCTCTCTTCGTCGGAGTCTTCGCTCTCGTGGTCAACAGTATCTCTACTGCTGCGTTTCTGCTCCTGCTGGGAAGGTCGCAGAGAAGAAGAAGAAGTAGGCCGGCGAGATGAGAAGCTGGCAGAAACCAGGGGAATATCGTCATCTTTCATGATGCCGCCAGTCTTCTTGCTGCTACTCTTGCTTCTTTGCTGCTGCTGAGACGGCTCACGTGAAGGGGGAGCTAGAATGTAGGGTTCCTCATCTTCCTCTTCGTCTTTGTCTTCGCTGCTGTCGCTGTCTTCCTTGCCGCGTTTCATAGGAGGATGAGCAGACTTGGAAGAGGTAGAGGGACGAGCAACTGCTCGGGTAGAGACCTGTCGTGATGATCGGACACTCGCGGCCGTGACGGTTCGACGGCTGTCGACGCTGTCTTCGCCCTCAGAGTCCATTAAGGTATCTTGAGCGAGATCATGATCGTCGTCGTCGTCTTCTTCTCCTTCATCCTCGTAGTCTTCGCCCTCTTCATCGTTATCTCCGTTGCTGGCGCTGGTGCTGTCGCTACCGCTTGCTTCCTTCATAGATATTCTGGCCTTTTCTCCCTGCATACTGCTTCTCGTCCTGGGCCTGGACATCTCCTCTTCCTCCTCTTTCCCGCCTTCTTCCTCCTCCTCGTCTCCTTCCTCCTCGCTATCCTGCCTGCTTGCTTTCATAGAAGCCTTAGCTTTTCCCTTGCGCGTACTCCTTCCTCCAGACATATCTTCGTCCTCATCTTCATCCTCCTCTTCCTCTTCCTCCTCCTCGTCCGCCTCCTCTTCCTCCTCGTCATCTTCACTGACCCGCCTCTTTGCCCTGGCCTTCGACTTTGGACGACTAGCCGCTGCTGGAGCGCGTCCTTTCCCCTTCCCTTTACTAGTAGTTGGCGGAGCTGACGGATCGTCGCCTTCTTGGCTTTGGTCAGAGGCGGAGTTCGGAGCGGGCTGCGACTGCGAGGATCCCGGGACGTGCAGTTGCCGCTGGACCAGACCTCGCAGCTCTGTAGGATGTACATCAGCTACTTACACGACTTCATGGAAGGCAATCAGCAACCACTTGCCCGGCGCCATGTTCAGATGACCAAGCGCATCTACGACCGAGCTCTGCGCGGAAGCTGGTATGTTGTTTGGAGGCTGTATAGGTCGTCAGTAGCTGATATGAATGATGTAGCCAAGCAGCCTACGTTGCGAAAGTATCGGCGCGAGTCCTCCGCGATGTCCCAGCTGGCTTCAGTGACGGCGTCGACCACGGTCTGCAGTGCAGCAGGATCCAGATGTTGATACATGGCATCAACAACTGCGCCAAATGCTGTCTTCGCCAGGTGGTGCTGCAAGAATCCCGTCAAAAGTCGTCAGCTGCGTCGCGTCGAGTCCTGCGGCCTTGAAGATCGTTCACGTTGAAGATAACGTCGTTGACCGAGGATGAAGCTGATCCGGGGACGCTGTTTGTCGCTGACATGTTGAAGGTTGCAATGAAGTGTACAGTCAGTAGGGCGAAACAAAAGCAGTTCCACTTTGCGCTGCTTGTCCGCACCGTCTTTGTCTTACACCAAATTTCCGGAACAACGCTAATCATTGCAGGCTTCCTTAAGCTCTTCCTTTCCATACTATCTATTCGAACACAACAACACCATCATCAAGAGGCCTCATCATGTCTTCCCCCGCTGGCCTGAATGCACGCCCTTCAGCGCTTATATCCCTGACTTGAAAGACTAACCATACTTTGTTCAATGTAGAACACAGCCAACATCTGCTACATGAACTCAGTGCTACAGGCCTGGTTCAACGACCGCCAAATGCGCCAACACATCTACAATGTCGATATCACAGAAGCTCGCAGCCCGGTCACCTACAATCTGCAAACTGTCTTTAGGGATATGCAGCTAAATAGGAATGGTGTTGCTGATGCCAAGCGACTGGTGAAAGCTGCTCGCATCAACCCTGCCATCCAAGGCGATGCCGGAGAGCAAGTGTCTTCTTTTTCCTTTTTGGAAGAACGATGAAAGGCTGATTACGGTCGCAGATTCTATTCAAGACTGGTCGACAGCATCATAATCGAACTGGATGCAGAGATTGAAAGCGAGGCTACCGTCGCCCTAGGACTTCTGGCCGAGCTACTTAGAAACAGGGTAAGATACTTTTTACTATGCTCTCTTACTGCATCAACTGAGTTGTGCTATGATCCAGATCACGGTGAGGACGAAAGAAACGGCAAGCTGTCGCAACTGCTCCGATGCGACGGTCTTCGATACAGACGAGCGAGGGATGAAGATGGACATAGTCGATCTCACACCAGAGGTCAGATCCGACAGGCTATTTGAGAATCCACTCTGACTAATTTGCTCTTTTTTGATCTAGGCAAACGAATCATTGAAGGATCTGGTCATTCGCAGACTCCACCATCGATCCTCGACGGACGAAGCCGATTACAGGTGCAACGCCTGCAATCAAACCGTGTTTCGAGATATGCAACAAGGCGTAAGAAGTATATCGAATGTCAGTATTCAGAGACCAACATGCGAAGTAGCCATCTGACAATGGTTATACATGTCAGATGCTGCTTCTCACCATCCACAGAAACGTAAATGCAGGACAGAAGAATACAGACGAAATACAGATTCCTCTTACAGCCGACTTTGGCTATCTCAACGGCTCTGCCGTTCCTGTATTGTACGACCTCACTGCAGTCTTGGAGCACCTTGGCACTGCAGTCGACTCTGGCCATTACATTTGTAAAACACAAGACTCCATGTATGTCATATACTGAGCTCACAACTGAATTATACTGTTCTGACTTGTTTCTTCGTATTCATCAGAACGGGCGGATGGTTCTATGCGAGCGATGACACCGTCAGAAGGGATGACGAATTGAACAGGCTGAAAGAAGTGCAAAATGCCGGCGGGTGAGCTGCTGAATGCACTGGCGCATCATAACACTCCGCTGACGAGCTTTGCAGCGTTCTACGCTCCCGAAACGCGTACTTCCTCTTTTACGCGAAACGCGATCCTGAAGCTATACTTGCATTGGAGCCAGTCTTACCGCAGCGGCTTAGAGAGCGGGTCGTCGACTACAACGCAATGGTTCCCACTCCTAGGGAAACGAAGTTTGAGATCGACGCTAAGGACCAGGAGATTTCAAGGGAGAAATACGCCGATAAGGCTAAGCAGAACGAGAAGCACAATGCAACGAAAGATGCTCAAATGGCTGCAGATGCCGCTCTTGCTCTGGCGCTGGCTGAGGAGTTCTCCAAAGCCCAAACCTTCGCACCCCCCTCGCAAGCCAATCCTTCGCACACTACTCATATTCACAAGAAGGTACACTCTCCTTCTTCTTCTTCTCTTAGCTCCCTCAGTGCTTCCGGAGATGAGGCAGTCGTCGCTCCCAACAAGCAGAACAAGAAAGCTCAAGCGACTGTCGTAGACGACGACGATTATCAAGATAAGGACGATACATCAGGCAAGCAGAAGCCCAAGAAGAAGAAGAAGTCTACGCTAGCGGGTATCCTCAAGAAGATTCAGTTGAATGACGACTATAAAGGTATGTTTCTCGGACTCCTTGGTGCTTTAAGAGTAGCATTAAGGCCAAACTTCACTCTCAGATCCTTCGAAATACAAGAAGATCGATCTCGGCGCTATCATGGCAAAGCACAAGATCCATAAACCTCGCAAGAACAATGATGAGTATTGCAATTGTGAGTGATACACAAGTCTCTTTAGCATCTCGGGCTAGCTAATGTCCGACTTGCGTAGGGCGTGTATACAAAGGAAAGCCCCTCAAGTTTATCATGGACGAGAAGGCTGTGCGAGCTGAGGTGTATAAAGCGATCGCCAAAGTCATGCCAGATGATGAAGCAGAAGAAGTCATAGAAGCTCTGCGAACATTGGTCCAGCAGCCGCACCGCAAGCCGACGACCGAAGATCAGATCGAAGCAGTGGAGCTGCGAAAGGATCTAGTTATAAGCTTGTGGAAGATTGCTAGGAAGCATGGTAATCGCGCCTTCTTCCTAATGTGAGAGCGTTCCGGTACATATGCAGCTGATACATCGCTGATTGAGCCGCCAGATTCCTCGTGCCAACGGATAACGCAGATGCTACGGCTATGAGCAATTGGCCACCGTATGGTCCATATAAGCAAGCGCACAAGCTCTCAGATGCCGAATTCGAGCGCCAAATACGTCCTACGCGCAAGGCGTTCTACTCGCTAGATCTTCTCGGATTTCCCGGTTCAGTCACGAGCGATATCAATGCCCGGCGAGGAATCGATGGTCGTAGAGCCTTTGCTCTTCTTGACCTGGAACCTATACTAGAAGACGTATCTATGACGGGCGACAATCCGATTCGCAGGCTAGGCCGTGGAGCGATACAACGCATGGCCCGCTACCTCGCGATCGTGTGCTCCAGAACGATTGACGCCGGTGGAGGCGTCCAATTGATCTCCGCTGGTACCCTGTTGACATATTTCGATAAGCTGGTCTCGCTTTCGAAGAAGGAACCTTATGAGGACTTGACAGTCCGCCGCCACGAGCTTCCAGCGCACCTTCTTTCTTCTCATCCCGAACTCGAAACAACGATACGTGTCTACGTAATCACCAAAACCGGATCGGATGCCTGCCTCATAGCTTTCAGAGACTACTCGCCCTGCTACTGGCAATCAGATTGGCCAACGCAAGCTCAGCGTATTGAATCCGGAGCTGCTCATCGCTGCTTCCATGCGTTTGCAACGCGACCAGGCGATAAGGAGATCACTGACAAAGAAGCGCATGCCGTTTTTTATGAGCGGTCTAGTGGTGTGGGTTCCTCGCATGTGGCGAGGAGATTCAGAGAGCAGCTTTACGCCGCCTTGGAATGGGAAACACAGCATCCAGGCAGGTGTGCTGATATCGCAAGGTATCCTCTACTGCGCGCACATCTGGGCAGGAATCAGGACATCCTGGCAGCCATTCCTGCTGACAATCTACTCAACGGCAAGAGCGCGGCGCAGCGCATTCACTATCAATGGACTCAGAACAAGTACGGTCGGAACAAGATGAAACGATGGGCTTCAGGTTTGAGGGCTTTGCTGGAGTCCAAACCTCAAGCTACTATTGAGGATGTTCGAAACTGGAACGATACGATGGCGAATGACATCGCCGCCTACCTGAAGACCCCTACTTTCTTGCGCAAGCGCAATCTGAAGACCTACAGCGGACTTACGGGGCTGCAAGTGCTGGCTAAAGAGTTAGACGATAAAATGACAGACGCTACCGCCCAGGCGTACCTGAATGCCTTCGGCGAAGAGTGGGACAGTGCACGGACAGAACGAGACGCTCGGAATTTGTCACACGACGCACGAGCGGCAATGCGACACATCATTGCACAGTACCGACCAAACGTAGGATTTGACTGGCCCGAGACCATCCGAAGCCAGGCGCAAAGGCTCCGAAAAGCGCTGGATGCGCAAAGAAGGAAGAGAACTGTGAGCAATCGCATATAGATGGCGTCTGGGATCCGACTGATGTCGTTCCTTTCGTCTCATTAGGCCACTCAACTGTATGCCAAAACAGATAAATACAAAGCGCAAAGGCGGACAAACTTCCTGCGGGGCGGAGCGAATCGCGACTGTTGCGCAGTATGCTGGGCCACGTTTACATGGAATAGCGGCAAATTACGACATCAGAAGGAGCACCTTCCTGGTGTCTTCCGGATACCGTGGGAACTGAAGGCGAAGGGAGTGTATCAAACGAAAGGCAAGAAACGACAGCAAGCAGACTGGTGCAGGAAGCACGACGGAGCTCCTGCATACAAAGTACTTCTTGAGCTACAACAAGCTCTTGCACAGCATCTACGGCAGAGGGAGCGGGACGTGTTACATAAAGACGCCTCTTGCGCTTGGTGCAAGCTTGGCTTACCAGCTAGCATAGCGGTATCTGCAGTGGTCCGAGCTGCAATGAGCGTCGAGGGCTCACAAAGTCGCCCCTCGTTATCGGAGCTTCTGGCGGCAATCGCTAATCCGGGCGCTGAATCTCTGTAAGCAGTTTTCTTTGGCTTCAAATTCTTATAGCTTCGTCTGATGGCTCTCTCCTTAGTGGTTTCAGGGTAGAAGATCACCCAGAAACCCCATTTGTGTGCACAAAACTTGACGGCCAGAAGATCTGCGAGGAGCGCTTCGAAACTCAGCGCGACCTTGCTTGGCACCACAGCTCGCACTTCCAGAAGTCCAAGCCTAAGCCAATGGTGATCGTCAATGGTGTTGAAGTCTGGCGCCGGCTTGTCTGCAGCACCTGCAAGAAGATCTTTGACCAGCCTTACATGGCAAAGAATCATGGTCGGCTAGCTGGGCATGCTTATCTCTGGCAAGATCCAATTTCCACAAACAGCCGCAGTGCTGCAGCTAAACGGACAAATAATCAGTTCACGATGGTGAAAGGCGAGAGGGTTAAGAAAGGTCGGGTTTGCTACCAGTGCAAAAAAATCTTCAAGGATATCCGGAGGAGGCGGTATCATGGCAATAATACCAAGCATAATATCCACTGGCCGAACGATCCCTAATCCGGAGAGCTAAAGATCTTCCTTGCTGGCTATCTTGATCGAAGAGCCAACTAGGGGGATATGGCCATATCCCCCCATTCGAGCTTGTCATCCAGTCCAGAAATGAGCAGAACGATCTTAATGAAAAGGAAGGTGCTCTCCATTCTTCTTTCGACTTGCAGAGGTTGACGGCCAGGTATCTTGGGGGGATCCAATTAGATGCCCCTTCTTCAAACATTCTTCATCTTCTTCCATCCAGAAGAAACCAGGACATATGCTGTTCGAGTTAGATTGGCTTTCTTCTGAATGTCAGCCATCAGCCCATTTGTATATTATCAGCTTCTTTTGGCATTTTCAAAGCTTCGTTCAATTGCAGAAGCTTGTGTAAGGATATAATATTGAAAAATCCTTGTATACAAGGAAGTTCTGCCGCCGCAGGCCAAGTCTTTCGGCAGATTCTTGTTGTCGAAATAATGTAAAGAGGTTTGTTTAAGTTGAATAAAAACCCTGCCCCCGCAGGGCCCAAGTGGGCGTCTCGAATGTTTCTTCTTTGTCAAAGCCCCGCCGGAGGCCTGAGTCTCGACGTACATGAAGCATCTTATTTGTAGCATGTGTAGGTATCCTGTGTCGCTGAAGCTCTGCCGCCGCAGGCTTCAAGTTGGCAGAATCGACGTTTATCGTTGCAACCCTCCCGCCGGAGGCTTCAAGTTGACATCACGCAAAGTCCAATATGCCAGGTTAGAAGCTTCTTCAGGTTTTCGTGAAGACGCTCATCCCAGGTATCTTGCACAGCTCCATATCGTGTTGGTATCTTGACGGGTTGGGCTGCTGTTCTCTCTCTGGATCATCATGAATTCCGGGCTGACATGTCGCGTTTGCTGCAGTCAGCGACACCTCCTTCTTGGATCCCAGCACTGATAGAACAGGTCCAATCTTGTGCGAACTATTCAACGATGCATCTCTATGGTCGGTCTCAGCTCAAGAAGTCGTGCCGGACGAGGTCTCTCAAATCCAAGCCAAGCTTCTGAGCTGGTCAGCTTCTGGCATAAACTTCGCTGTTACTACTGGCGGTACTGGATTCGCCATACGAGATGTAACGCCCGAAGCCGTGCGACCTTTATTGGCGAAAGAAGCAATCGGATTACCGCAACTTATGATGAGCGTGAGCTTGCAGAAGACCCCTATGGCTGCTCTCGCAAGACCTGTAGCAGGTGTTACGCATGATGGGATGATCATAATCACCGTACCGGGAAGCCCGAAAGGTGCAAAAGAGAATGTGGAAGCTCTGCTTGGACTGCTGCCGCATGCATTGGATCTGGCTTCCGGTGGCTCTGGCAAAGCTGTACATAAGAGCATGGGAATGCCAGAGAGGCACCTTGCAGCGGAACAGGCGGGAGCCAGCACCTCGAACTCTCACTCGCATTCGCATTCGCATCACCATCACCGTCATCATTCGCACGGCCACAGTGCACCTGTACCTCGCTCAATGGACGTTTCGAAAGGCGGTAGGCCAGAATTGATTTCTACGAGCGACCTTGTCAGACACTGAACCCACTTACCAGCTTCTGCTCGCCAACGGCAATCGCCTTACCCTATAATACCACTTGAAGAAGCTTTCGAGAGCATCTTCACAAATACTTGCGTTCTTGACGTGGTAGAGCTTCCTGTCGATGAAAGCCTGCTTGGCTATATACTCGCCGAGGACGTGTATTGCGAATCTGACCTGCCATCCACAATGACTACGAATGTGGACGGCTATGCTGTGCGAGGTGAGTTTCAATTCGTGCGTGTCATCAGCAAAGCTGATGGTTCGAGTATAGCCGCCGAGACGCCTTCAGGCGTCTATCCAGTCCTAACGAGCTCCACCTACTCGAGTGATCCTTCTACTTCTATTTTATCTACACCTCTACCACAAGGGCACATCTACCGCATAAATACAGGTGCACCGCTGCCTCTGGGTGCTGATGCAGTCGTGATGGTCGAAGACACAGAACTCGTCTCCGCGCACGAAGAGAATTCGAAAGAGGAGCGGGAAGTGCGATTGCTGGCTGCTGTTCCGAAAGGTGAAAATGTCAGATTGCCAGGAAGCGATGTGAAAGCGGGCGAGAAAGTACTTGAGAAGGGGACTCGGATATCAGAAGTGGGAGGAGAGATTGGGACACTCGCTTTTGTGGGAAGAAAGCGAGTCAAGGTCTTCAGGAAACCCAAAGTCGCTATCATGAGTACAGGGAACGAAGTTACAGATCTCAATGCACCCGCTGCCAAATCAGACCTCCCCGTCATCCACGATTCGAATAGACCGTCATTGAATACAGCGATAAGGTCACACGGCTTCGCTGTACAGGATCTGGGGATCATTCCAGACGATGAATCCGCTCATATCGCAGCTCTGCAGCGAGGGATGGAAGAAGCAGACGTCATAGTAACGACAGGAGGCACTTCGATGGGTGAAAGTGACTTGTTGAAACCCGTCATCGAGCGGAATCTTCATGGTACAATCCATTTCGGCCGAGTCGCGATGAAGCCTGGCAAACCTACTACTTTCGCTAGCATACCTGGCGGAGGGGCAGGAGAGGATGGCAAACCTACACTTATCTTTGCTCTTCCTGGAAACCCAGCTTCTGCACTGGTCACTTTCCACCTCTTCGTCCTTCCTTGTCTGCGGAAGATGTCTGGCTTTGCAAGCTCGGAGTGGCACTTGCCCAAGATGAAAGTCTCGATAGATACAGCTATGCGACTTGATTCACGACCCGAGTTTCACAGAGTCTGGATCTCACCGAGCTCGGAGCCGCCTTACCTGACTGCGAAGAGCACGGGCGGGCAGAGGAGTAGTAGGACAGTCAGTCTTGCTGGGGCGAATGGCTTAGTCTGTCTGCCGAGCAGTAAAGAGTCGGACAAGAAGGAGTTCGGGAAGGGTGAAATAGTTGATGCTATTCTCATAGGCAGATTAGGGTGAATGAGAGGATTCTTTGCGGTGTAATAGGAACAACAAGCAAGTACGCAAGAAGGGCTGGAGAATGATTAAAGAAAGAATGCATCATGCAGGAGCCATGAGGATATCCTTGACGTTCTTGTCTGCCGAAACTTCGATAGGTCTGCCATTCTCGTCTCTCCGCCTGTTGTCTCTTCCCAGTCCAGCTGCGGCTTCTGCTTCTTTCTGAGAGTAAGGTTCATCTTTGAGCTGCTTCAGCCTTCTTCGATGCAGTTTGGTCTTTGTATGCCCTGCGAGCGCTTCGGGCGAGATGAAGTACCGCGAGCATTCGACGCAAGGAAAGTCGCCAGCGCCTGTGTACATGGTATATCAGCACAAGCAGGACCACAAAAAGCGTAGGATTGATTCTGACCAGGCAGCTCTTCGGGATCAGCTTCCTGGACAGTGGTATCGAGTTTGCTCGTTCTCGTTTTCCCGGCGGCCTGTCTCTGTAGCTCTTCGTAGATCTGGTCTGTGTCTTTGCCGTATCGCTTTGTCTTGACCGACTTTGCCTGGTCCTGCGACGTCGACCATCACGAGAATCAGTTTTTGCGCCCAAAACGACCTAGCCCCAGTCGCATCTGCTCTACCTTCTTTGAGCCATGCGTACGGGATCTTCTGACTCTGGTCATCGTTGTTGATGGGATAGGATGCTTTAAAGACCTTTGAAATTCTGTAACACTTTGTCCTTAGATCAAGCTTGCCCAGTCATATCTCAGAGTCGACCCAGCATGCTTTCCCGGGCGATAAGGGCGCGCAGCCTGGCCTCAAGACTTACATCTACATCATCCACATCTGTCCTGTATGCTGCCAATCCGCGAACAACGTCTGTCCCATCTCCGACAACGACCGCTGGGTCTGCCCGTGCTCTTAGCGCAAGGCGCGCAGACAAGATTGATACTGATAGAGTGAGTTGGCGTTGATAAAAGTGGATAGTTGGCTGCATTTGCTGGGTCGTGCGAACCCATGCTAGCTCGCTTGATTTGGTGTTCTCCCCTTGTCCCAGATAAAGCTGATCCTGGTCCATGTTCGCAGGACACAATCACACGGCTACTGTACTCTATCGCATCCAAGAAAGAAGTAGAGCGCTACTTGCGCATATTCAGCACGGCAAACAAGTTTGCTGTCCTCAAAGTCGGAGGTGCTATCTTGACCCAAGAAATTGAAGAACTCTCCTTGTCCCTATCTTTCCTTAACAGAGTGGGACTCTACCCTATTGTTCTCCATGGAATGGGCCGTAAGCAGCCTGCACTTCGCTATCCCTTTACTGCCCCTAAGCTGATATACTTTGTATGCGACAGCGCAATTGAACGAGCTACTTGAGAATGCAGGAGTTGTTCCAGACTACATGTATGCTGCCTGGTAGTATCCATAATTTCTACCAAGCTGACCACGCGAACTTTTCCAGCGATGGCATCCGCATAACAGACGCAAAGACGCTGGAAGTCGCGCGCAAAGTGTTCATTGAAGAGAACTTGAAGCTCGTGGATGCGCTAGAGAAGCTCGGGACACGCGCTCGTCCCATCACAGACGGAGTGTTCGGCGCGACCTACCTCGACAAGGACAAGTATGGCTACGTAGGCAAGATCAACAAAGTCAACAAAGAGCCTATCGAAGCTGCTATCAGAGCTGGATGCCTGCCCATCTTGACCAGCATGGCAGAGACGCCTGATGGGCAGCTGTTGAATGTGAATGCGGATGTCGCAGCTGGAGAATTGTCGAAGGTACTGGAGCCGCTCAAGATTGTCTATCTTAATGAGAAGGGAGGTCTCTTCCACGGTGTGACTGGCGAGAAGCTGTCTGTTATCAACTTGGACGAGGTACGATAGACACAGTCTTGTTGGACATTACCGCCTGCTAAAGCGTGGTCTACAACCAGGAATACGAAGACCTGATGAGGGAGCCCTGGGTGAAATACGGCACCAAGCTCAAGATCCGCGAAATCAAAGATCTTCTCGACCACCTTCCCCGATCATCCAGCGTAGCCATCATCAGCGCTTCCATGCTACAGAAGGAGCTATTCACCGATTCAGGCGCAGGAACACTTATTCGACGCGGCTACAAGCTCTATAAGCGAGATTCCATTGAAGGCGTAGGAACTGATCGTCTGCGTCTGGTCTTCCAAGAGAGAGATCCTGAAATCGTCAGTGGAGGAAAGACCGTCGCGGAAGTCTTCGGAGAACTCAAGAAGACTCCTTATACCATCTATGGAGACGAGCCATTCGACGTCGTTGCTGTCGTCTCACATCCTAAAGACCAGGTTCCCCTTCTCACCAAGCTCCTGGCTTCCCGCACCGGAGTCTTAAATGCCGTACTAGACAATGTGTGGAACAGCATCAAGAAAGACTACAAGCGGCTCTTCTGGACCATCAAAGCAGACGACGAGAACAAAGCATGGCATTTCGAGCGAGCCGATGGTAGCTTTACGCGAAATGGCAGGACGCTCTTCTACTATGGCATCAACGACATGGCGGAATTGGAAAAGCTCGTTAAACAGCTAGAAGAGACGGGCAGGATCGAGCGAGCCTATCTTCCCATTTCATATGCTACGAAGGCAGCAGCGTCGTCGCATACACCTCGCTTAGGAGGCGCTAGATCTTTCTCTACCTCTGCGAGAGCGCGAGCCTCGCACACTTCTTCGTCTTCGGCTATCAAGAAAGTCGCCCTTGTAGGCGCTCGAGGCTATACGGGCAGCAACCTCGTCAACATCATCAACAACCACCCTTCTCTTGAGCTTACACACGTTTCCTCGCGCGAACTAGCCGGACAAGCACTACAAGGCTACACCAAGTCCGAAGTCACATACCAAAACCTCTCTCCCCAAGACATCAAGAAGCTCGAGTCGAACGGCGAGATCGACGCATGGATCATGGCTCTCCCAAATGGCGTTTGCAAGCCTTTTGTGGACGCTATCGAGTCGGTGAAAGACGGAAAGAGCGTCATTGTCGATTTGGGCGCAGACTATAGATTTGAAGATAACTGGACATACGGTCTTCCTGGTACGCAATGATCCATCACTCCGACATTCTCTTCCTGTCTTTGGCTTTCTCTTTCTTTCTCTCCACCCATCCTTTCCATACCCGATCTGAGAATAAACTATCTTAGGGAGGGCACCCGTAGCTGATGCAAGCTCTTGTACTTTCTTCCCTTCCTTGTGTACGCGTACATACTTTCAATGCAACGCGACCAACTTTCCCACCTTTTTCTCTCTGTTCACCTTGCAGAACTCTACTCGCGCGAAGCTATCAAGTCGTCGAAACGCATTGCAAATCCTGGCTGCTACGCTACAAACACACAACTTCTTCTCGCACCTCTTCTTCCATTCATCGCTTCCCAACCTACTGTATTTGGCATCTCTGGCTACTCAGGCGCTGGCACGGCAAAGAGCAGTGTACCCAAGATCGCACCAGAAACACTTCGAGGCGGCGTCAGACCTTATTCACTCACAGATCATATTCATGAACGCGAAGCTGGTACACACCTCTTGGAACTAGGAGCGGGATATAAGGACTTCAGTGTGGCTTTCATTCCCAGCGTTGCGCCATGGTTCCAGGGAATTATTTCGACGGCTTCTATTCCTTTGAAAGAGAAGATGAACGCAGTGGAAGTGAGGGAGATGTTCGAAGAGATGTACAAGGGAGAGAAATTGATCAAGGTGCAAAAGGAGGTGCCGGAAGTCGCTGATATTAGCGGGAAACATGGATGGACTGTAGGAGGGTTCCAAGTGCATTCAGGTGGAAAAAGAGCAGTCGTGGTGGTAAGCACTTTATCCTTACTAGATCTTAAGTAAGTTTGTCTTACGTTCTTTCTGCAGGGTACGCTGGACAACCTCTTGAAGGGCGCGGCTACTCAGTGTATACAAAACATCAATTTGTCATTAGGCTTAGACGAGTATGCCGGTATTCCGTTGTATCAATAAATTATTTTCGTTGTTTTCTCCTGTCTTCTTCTTCTTTGTGATCAAGATGGGCGACATCGATGAGATACCGACAAGAATAATAGAAGATGCTGACGCCGAAGACGATACGCCCGACTGGACGGCCTTTGCAGCATTTGCGAGGTGAGATGAGATAATGAGGACGAGCCGAAATCGAGTCCCGTTCAATAGAATAGTTATATCTCCTTGACAGGAATCTGAGCAAGAACAAGAGCAGTAGTACCGGTACTACGTCCTCTGAACCCATCATCCCTAAACGAGGTGAAAAGGATTTCGAGCCGGCGACCGAGCAGAGATATGTCAATCTCCAAATCTCAAGGCTCGAAGCTTCGCGAAATGCTCTGTTCACTGCTATTTCCTCTGGAACAAGGAACCATTCTTCGAAATCGCATAATCGTGCAATATGGGATGGAAAGATAGCAAGAGCATACATGGTAGATGCGCCAGATCCAAGTCTGGCACCCTACGAAGCAGAAGAAATACAGAAGAATATACAAGGCGAACAGCGACTAGCGTCCGTCCATGGCATACACTTCCAAAGCACAGGAAGATACGAACCTCTGCGGAAAAGATTGGAATTACTACCTGAAGAAACGCTTTACCTGCTTGAAAGAGGCACGATAGAATGCTGGACTAGCGAAGGAAGAAGCGCAGTGCCTATGAGCCTGCAACATGCGTGGAGTAGAATGATAAATGCGGGCGACATGAATCCGCATAGATACCAAGTAAGCTCTCTATCTTTCGATATTTATCTTGCTGATAAACAAATGTCACAAGGTATATGCATATCTTCGCCGCCTGGGATATACAGTCATCAGGGCGGACTTTCCTCGTCCCTCTCCCTTCCCATCTTCTTTGCTTCGATCAAGCAGCAATTCGAGCCTCATCTCTTCAAAGCTCGCTTCACTCTTTGATGTCATATCATACTTCCCAAGGAGGATAGCGGAATTCTGTAATACTTGCATATTTGGCCCTACGCTGTCTGCTCTCGCACGATTGCAGCTCGTAGCAAGCGGTCAGCGGAAATCATTGATTGGCGGTGAGAGATGGTCTACATTCGGTGAGCCTATTTCCTCCTTCTCGTATGCATAAAGCTGAACTTTTTCGATCAAGACGGCCTTTTCACGTCTCTTCAATTTGTCCGCTCTGGCAAGAATGTTCACGTAGAGCCAAAGACGAGGAAAGAAGATGCTTATGCAGAATTCTACCATGTCTATAAACCTGTTACGAAATTCAAGAAGAGCGATCCGGGAGAACCTGATTTTAGAATTGGCGTCATCGAGTAAGTTTATGCACCATAGCACACTTGTTTACATTGCTTGTACTGATACTTTCCTTTCTAGTGCACAGACTACGCCTCTACCAGACATGTATGCGTTCTCGAAAGTCTTTGATGATCTACCACAAGAATCGACGTCACTCCCTCTACCCGTGACAAGCAGGAGAAGTGACAGCACAAGCTATCTATCCAGCATGAAAAACAAGCTCTACAGCTTTCTCTTCCCCCATAAAGACGAATCCTCTGCATTCACCAAGAAGCCTTTCAAGGACACCAGGCCCCCGACTCAGACGAGACCCGCTCCGTACGCTCGTCTGAAAGCTGGAAATAAATCGGCTATCATAGCTGTTGTGGATAACGGCACGATGTCATTTCACCGATTTGGTGATTCAGATTTTGCGGAACTCCCTTGGGTCGGAGACGGTACGGGATATGCTCAAGCATGAAACAATTGGCAAGGGAAGAGTCTGGAAGAGTGCGGAACGTTACGATTCTAGGCGTTCATCTTGTTGTTGTTTATGCACGTGAAAAGCAATGAAGCGCGTAAAGCGTTTTGATACTTTCTGATTAGCTTCGAGGGTGTAGAGTATACACTGCGTATATAATATGGATAGACGTTGCGCTTCCTCAGCTTTGACGGGAGTATGTTTGGCAGTTGACACCTGTCAGGTCCTGATCTTCTGTTCGAGATGAGATTGGCTTTTCCGCATGGAGCGATGTGAAGAGCTTCGTAGTGACATTCACATGCATTGTCTCTCAAGTGTGCGACCCCCCGAGAAGCACAGCAATTGCTAGGGTTCTGGCTGACATTTCTAGAAAATAGAAAGGACTCTTACGACTGCACAAGGATTGGGCTATTTACCTGAAATTGTCAATCTGCGAGCTGGCAGTCCCAGACGTTGCAGTGACACTTCAGAGTATATACTTTGTGTCTAAAAGTTGCCCTTCCTCCTCTACCTCGACTCACCCCTGTCTGTTCCGTTGGCAATGTCGACCGTTGCATCCCCCAAACCTGCTAAGTTTTGCCACCGGGGGATGTAAGATCTCGTTTGCAAAGTTGGATGGCTTGCGTAGGAGAGAGGATTGTTAATTCCAAAATCTAAACTTCGTCTCTTGCTTCTGCTCCAAATCGCAGGAAAAGAGAAACGACGACAACATGGCCCGCACAAAGGTGAGGATGGGAACAACAAGGAGTGACTGCAACAAACACTAATAACGTAACAACAGCAAACTGCACGCAAATCCACCGGTGGTAAAGCCCCAAGAAAGCAGCTCGCTGCCAAAGGTGAGCCCGACCTCGTTCGTCCTCGTCGAACAACACTGACAATGAGGTAAACAACAGCCGCTAGAAAGAGTGCACCAGCTGCTGGAGGTGTCAAGAAGCCCCACAGGTTTGTGGACATCCTCGCTGTTTTGAAACCCGAGTCAGGACCCTTGTTTACCATTGTTCATAAACAGATACAAGCCAGGAACTGTAGCTCTCCGAGAGATCAGAAGATACCAGAAGGTAAAGAGCGATGATTTACTGCATTCATAGTACCCTGCTCATCGTTTGTTTGATGGTCCACAGTCCACCGAGCTCCTCATCCGAAAGCTCCCCTTCCAGCGACTCGTTAGAGAGATTGCTCAGGACTTCAAGACTGATCTCCGATTCCAGTCGTCTGCTATTGGTGGGTCTGCTCTCTCTCGTCATGTCCTGCTACGATCCTGTTGCTGACTTCGCTCTTCATTTGTAGGCGCCCTCCAGGAATCCGCTGAGGCTTACCTCGTCTCGCTCTTCGAAGACACCAATCTGGCTGTGAGTCATCATGCACTTCTTCTTATCATAGCAGACACAGACTGAGTCATCATTGATGTTCGTCATCCAGGCCATCCACGCTAAGCGAGTCACCATCCAGCCCAAGGACATCCAGCTCGCTCGACGACTCCGAGGAGAGCGATAAGCTATCAAATGCTCGTCTCTATCCGTCTCTCGTCTAGGGATACTGTACAACAGCCTCGTCGTTCGTTCGTATAGAGCTCTATCTCCTCCTATCTCTCACCTATCCACGACTGTATCATTCTCCTTTCTCCCAAAGACTCACCTGTAACATGATCTGTAATAGGGTCTAGTGTCTGCAGTGCTACTTCGTTCTACTTCCTTTAGCTCATCCCTCTCGACTCCCTGTCTCTGTATTAGAGGTCATATCGATGAAATAGCTTTTTTCCACTTCGCTTCTGATGCAATCAAATCCTTTATGAATGTAAACAAGCACTGTCTATTCTTTGCCTTCTTTGTGAAGAACCCCACGCTAACAAATCGAATGCGGATTAGACTGTCTGCTACTGAGACTGACATCTGTTCTCGGCGAAAGAAAGTGAATCATGATGAGATGAGATTGAGTGCTCGTGATAGATACAACGACAATCACAAGGAATATAACCAAGCACATAGTACAGCATGCAGTCTGACGCAGACTCCTCAGTCTAGAAAGGCGGCAGAGGTCTTCTGCAAAGAGGGCTGTTTAAACGAAGCAATCACAGTATCAGCCGCCATTGCAATGGATGAATTCAAGAATGTGCTTACCACTCCATCTTGATAGCTGCCCAGCTTTCGAGACATGTCGTATGTGCAATATGATGGCATGGCGGGACCTGCATCCTGATCAGCTTCGCGTTTTAAGAATCTAAGCAAGAGACTCACCATGTAGCTCATTCTATTCGCTCCTCTTCTCACTCCCTCGATCACATCCCCGACGTTCGTAGATGTCTCATTACCACTTCCTTTCTCCGCCGTGCGCATGTCCAGACTCATCCTACCATGTCCCCCACTCCCCGAGCCCGCTATCTCTATCTTCTCAAAACAGATGACACAATCCACCTCTTTCGCATTCCCGCCTCCGCCCGTCTTCGAGTCGGAAGAATCTCCAGACTCTATATCTCGAGGTGGGAGAATGGGATGATAATCCCATGTAGTCAATTTCGGGAACCACCATCCGCTAGGTAAGAAGAATCGCGGTCCGAGGTAATCTTGTAAGAAGAGAACAGAGACTTGGAAGAATTGGTAAAGGACTAGAAGATAGACGTAGGGAGAAGTCTCGTTGAATAAGAGGTTCGGAGGGTAGGCCCAGATATATAGAGGAATGAAGAGCCGAGAGACTGCAGTGACGAGAATATAGGACTTTAAAAGTGCATGACGACCGGAGCCTCGTTCCGCGTTATGGTAGATTTGCGGGACTGGAGAAGAAGACCACATCGAATCAGCTCTTACTTCTGCCGCTAGGGTGAATGCTATGCTTACACCAGAATCCGTAGGCCGCCGCCATCAGGATTGGGAACCAGCCTATAAAGCCAAGAGCTAAGACTAGCGTTACCAGACCGACAATCATGTATATAGCGTCTGTTCATATGACATCAGCATCCACACCTGAAAGAACACAAGAAGAGACGAAATGAACGCACTCTTCCGCTGTTGTGCTTCGACATCATCCGAAGCAGTCGTGGCTGCTGGTGCAGGAGCTGGAGCAGGCCTGCCCAGCAAAGGCGTATGTGTATTCGGTACTTCTGTACTTCTCCTAGGCTGATTAGCGCTTTCTGGCTGCACGGGAGCAGGAGCAGCTGGGGCAGGAGTAGGAACAGTGGCTGGCGCAGCAGTAGGCGGCGATGGAGGCCTGTACGTCGAGACGCGTATGATAGCTGCATATCGTAGACCGAAGAGTAGGCCTGACAGAATGCCAAAGAAACCGGGTACGAGAAGAGCTACTGAAGCTTGGTTTTGCGTGATGATGCCGAGTGTGAGATGGGTGACCTGTCGTCATGTGATAAGCATCAGAAAGACAGAAAGAGGAAGACAGCTGTACGTGCAGGCACTTACGCAGAAGTAGACGTCCATAAGCACTTGGAGAGCTATTGTCAGATGCGAGACTTTGCTTATGGCCTTTCGAAGAGATCTCTTAGCCTTTCTTCGAGCGAAAGTATGATTGATTGCTTACCGTAGGAGTGCTTGTATATTCCATCTGCTTCACTAGGACCCACGTCTGAAGAGCCGTTACGACAGCGAGCACAAAAGCATACGCCATAGTCTGGTTCCAGAACTCATCGACTTCCAAGCCCTGCATATTATCAAACTCCAGCACGAGATTACATTCTTTGCTGAAAAGAATGGCATCGAGCGCCGGCGGTGGTAATGGTAAGACCGTCCGGCCTGTAGGGTTGTGCAGCTCGTCTTCGTATTCTTTGGCACGCGAAGGTGGGGTATCTCGTGGAAGGGCGCGCAGCTGGCCATACATTGAGAAAGTGCAGTTCAAGGAAGTATCACCGTCCCCATCTGAAAAGCCATAGCCTATAGTCAATACATCACAATATGCTCTAATGGAAAGCGTGAAAGCTTCACCCACTTGAGCTGGAATCGATGAACTGCTGAGATGCGATGGAAGACTCTATACGGGCTATCCGTGCATCAAGCTCCTTCAGTACAAGCTGGGCAGTCTCGTTCCGCGAGCTGTTGGAGAAGAGTAGACCGGGCAGCTGGCGCATATCCAGATCCATCCAAGGTGGAGCCGCATGGAGGAAGAATGTCCCATTGTCCAGATAGCTAACCAGGAAACGCGATTAGATCGATCATGCTGCCCTGATAGAATAGCTTGGTCACTCACTGCACGCCCTCCATGTGGATCTCATTCGACTTGTACTCTCCATCATCACTTCCTGTTGCATCCAGCAGATCGTGTAACTGTACATCGATCGTGCCCCGAATCAAGACGACCTTCGCATCCTTCTTCTGCTTCTCGAATTTCGTCCCCGGAACATGAGGGATAGCTTCCCTGACATTCAATCTGACAACCTTGCCATCTTCCTGCTTCGGGCGTTTCGTCCTCCCGTTCCAAGGGAAGTCGCCCTGTCGTTTCTGTACCTCCGTCGCGTTCACATGCTCTTCCGTTATGTTGATGTTGGGATGCGCAAGCCAGCTTCCTTTGAAGAAGCCTGAGATATTGCGGAAGTAGAGAGCATCATCGAAAGCTGGCGCTATCAAGCGATTTACTCTATCGGCCAGGAGCGGTGGAGGCGTAAGATCTTGCAGGACGAAGTCGCGCTTCTTTGGCTTTTGAATCTCCTCACTGTTATCATCTCCAGGCGTATCACTTGCGGAGGGTGTTGCGACAGGCAAAGAAGTCGACATCTTGGACGTGGCAGCCAGACTGATACCCGAAGTTGTCGTGGCATTCTGATTGCCATCATCAAGGGTTTCGTTCTTCTTTGTATGAGGATATAGCCAGTCGGTGTACTCTTCGCGCTCCATCTTGAGCCGGCTCAGCGCATTTCGGTACCGTTGGTCAGCACCTGTATCGGGCGTGTTCGACGACATGAAGAAGAACATCATCGAGATGAACAGGAAGTACGAGAGATTGCCCCGATTCCGAGTATCGCCAAACGTGTCTCGCTGCTGCGCTTGCGCTTGCTGCTGCTGAGCAGTCGCCGGTGGATCCATCCTTGCCAGCAAGGGATCAAGAAGATGGTCAAGAGGCAAAGTAGGTCAAGCTGGCAAATGTCAGTAATAGAGCCTCTCTGATGATCAAGAGAGCTGGTCACATTGCCAGGTTGTATTAGAACGGCTTTACACGTCTTTCAAGCGCGAAGGCATCGTGATAAACATCTACGGTGGTTCTCATCGATGCCATGCTCTGATAACCTCCTCCTTGACGCCCGGTAATCCAACTCTGAGTGCTAGAGTCGTAAGCTCCTCTGGCAGCCGTACATTCGGTGAGATCCACTCAAGCCTGACCGCGCCATCATAAAGATCGCGCACAGCAGTCACAAGACCTTGCGTGTCTTTTGCTAAGGTGTTGAGCTTGGTAGATACGTACTCGTATGCCTGACGGAGAAGGTTGGCAACCATTTCGGTATTGGGCGACTTGCCAGATCGTGCCAGGTGAACAACTAAGCGTCGCAGAGTGTGACACATGCGTGCCAGATTGGCCATATCGAGATCTATACCACCATCAGCGGTGCTCTTCAATGAAACGCTAATATCGCACACTTACTGCTAATTGTGATCTTGCCCAAGACCGCAAGCGCATCAACTATCCACAGACCATCTCTGGCTCGGCGTAGCTTTGACGGTCTTACGCAGGAAACGCAATTATCGAGAGCTTTTAGAGCCTCGTGCTCTTCATCCTGCGACACAAACGAAACTTGCGAAAGTATGCCGAACAGACTGGAATGGCCGACCAGATCCTGAGCTGCCGCTGGAAGCTGAGTTACTTGTGAGAGAACCTTTACATAGGCAGATTATCAATTCCTTTCCAGGTCTGAGAGTATAAATAATCGCCTACCTTTAATATCCATAAGCGAGTTTCCGCATCGTCATCGGCAGATCCAGATTGCAGATAGCTCAGGCAAAGATCGACTACCTGTCTGCGCCTCAAGATACGCCAGTCTTCGTTGGTTTGTACGCCATCGACTAAATTTTTCAGTAGCCAGAGTCGCTCTTCTCTTGCATTGTCGGCAGATGAGTAGAAGAGGTTGTAGAAGAGAGGGACGTCCGTTGTTTCCAACATCGGGCGAGATAACAGGTAACGCCACATAAGCGGGTAAGCAAAGTCGCCAGGATTGGCCAATGCGCTCAGGGACTGCGCCATGAAAAGAGCAATAAGAGGAGGGAGAGATTCTTCTAGAGACGATGACGGGTCGACGCTGTTCCTGACAGAATCCAGGAGATAGCTTAACTCGTCCTTCTCTCGAAATTCGGGCGATGCTTGCAAAGAGTTCCGTAACTTCGCTAGCGTTCTGTCGCCAGCCAGCTGGTACTGTCTCTTCGCGGAACCTAGTGCGCACACCGCCAGGCCCAGCGAGCCAGACGACACCAATGACATCCAGGTAGTACGTGTAATTTCTTCGCTGTCCAGGGCCATCGAGATGTACGGGAGTAAGAACATAGGATCATATGTTGTGCTTTCAATGCTCTCTACACCCGACGTGCGTGTAAGGAGGAGTACGCAAGCCTTGTGCATTTGGTCGGGCTCTAAACCTGCGACAACTTGAGACTGCGTTACCGCTACGCCTCGAAGGTGAGGGGGTATCCATTGCTTGGCAAGCTGCCTGAAAGGAGTTTGGCCATTCAACTCCGCTAATCGGAATATTCGCAGCAGAGCTCGGTCGGACGCGCTCGTTGAGCCAGTATAGTATGAGAGGAGAGTGAGGGGAGCGCGGAGCTGACCGAGTAGATGTGGTGCATGAGTATGAGCTGCTTCGATGAGAGAGACTGTACTTAATCGCAAAGGCGAGGCAGGATCCAGGGCTGACCGCAGACCAGAGTCGGACAGTATGGTCTGCAGATATTTCGTGAGGGACGCGCTTTGTAACTTAGATTCACGAAGTAAATTCCCAAGGAATCTGACGCTTGTGTCGTCTGTTAACCGGTTCTGAATCCCAGCGGTGATGACTGGGTCGACCAAATGAGCTTTGAGCAACCATTTGCCGCGATACTTGTCCAATCGTGGCGTGAGGGCTTGCAGAAAAGTAGAGACCTGCGGTGTATTTGCTTCATCTTCGGCAAATCGGCGTACCAGCCATCGCAGACTTTCGTTCACGAAAGCTTCCATCAAAGAAAAGCTTTCCGCTTTCAAGCTACTGATCTCGCAGATTTGGTCCAGGACCGAAATGGAATCTGTGTCGAAGATGGCAGGATCGCTCGCGCCTGCTGCTGGTATAGCATTGTTGAGCTTGCTGATGACACTTAAGCTTGCTGGCGATAGTGGAGAGCAGAGCTCGGCCAGTATGCTCCCTGCGTATGCGCGAAGGGGCTTCTGCGCTGGAGATAGGAAGGCATCGATGGCGGCTGTAACGATCGCTGCAGGGGTAGAGTCTGCTTTATCGAGGGCATGCTGGACTTCTAGATTCGCCAGTATAGCTGGAGCATTATGGTGTAGATCATCTTGCTTGACCAAGATGGCTTTACTTCCCTTGCGATACAAGGCGACTGCGACGATCCGGGAAGTGTGAAGCGAAGAAAGGTTGTTGGCTGTAATACATTTTGCCGCTTCCGATACCCACTCAAAGGATGCTGAGCTGTGAAGGTGGGAATATGCGCTTTCAGATATGCCCGCTGGCAGGCATCTTTCGGCTACATTCGCCAGAAGCTCGTTTGCTGAATCCGAGGCAAGTTGAAGCAATTCCTGCCAATGCTTCTCTACAAAGGGAGCGGTATCCAAGCTTCCGTCGTTTGCCAGATTCCGTGCAGTTTTGTCGAGGATTTCGGGAGCTCCGGTCTTGCTGGATAGCAAATGGGCGAATGCGTGAAGCGATTGATCTGGCGAAAGTTCGGGTAGCAGTAGATCGTATACATCTTGCGCTGCAACTTTAGGGGAGCTGGTTATCGCGCCAAGATACGGTTCCCAGATAGACGCAGATAGCTTTATCCGAGAATTATGCGCAATCAATAGCAGTCCTACAAGTATCGTCAGTACGTTGGTGACCGTACGATTCACGGTTCGGTTTGCTTACCTGCTGGATTCGGATTAAAGCCTTTTGCGATTTCCGAAGTGAATAGCGTAATTGCTTCTTTACTTTCGAGAAGTATATGCAGAGCGTCAAGCCGATCGGTATCTGCGAGCGCGGGTAAAAGACCAGCCAGAAATTTAAGGGTCGACTCCGTTTCTTGGCTGTTGAGGGTGTATCTAGCTAGCCGGACCAGCGGAAGAGGATCAGATCTGATTCGGCCGTTCGTTACATGATTCTTGAGCAGATCTAGACAGTCTTGTATGCCGGCGCGTTTCTTTTGTTGCACGAAGGCCATGACAGGGCATAGAGGATCGTCTTTGTGGTCAGCGTCTGGAGCTTCGATGACCGTAGTTGAGTTGGCTATACCGGTCCCTGAGGTAGACTTGATTGCCGTCAGACTCTGTTCGGCTGATTCGAACAGGTCTTGACTGTGAACAGAACGAGCTTCGGCCGTTGCACTCTGGACAGCTTCCAAGAACCGCTCAGCGAGACAAAGGCAGTCTCGATAGCCGCAGAAGGCTACGGCCAGTCTGTTTACATATTCAGCTAGGGAACTAGCCATATCCTTATCCGCGAGTCGATGCGGCAGCTGGTCCACCAGCGTTCCGACCAGTGGGCTAGAACGAGCGCATTGATCTGATGAACAGGTCGCGGCCACCTTACTGCAGAGGGCACTCGTTGCGTCGAGATATTTGTATGGAGTCTGCAAGCAGCGCTGTATGCAGGTGTCCAAGAAAGCTAGGGTATGCGATTGAGCGGCCGCAGAGCTCCGAGGAATAGCTTTCAACCATACGCTCGTTTCTGCATGATCATGTTCGAAGAGCAAAGAAGAACCGAGCAAAGATGTCGCTGTCTGCTCTGCTTGGCTTTGCAAGCTGGAGAAGGGTGAGGTGAGGTAGATATTGATTATACTGGCAATTGGCGACCTTGATCCTTCGCTGGCTTTGTACCATTGCCAATTGATGGCACCTTCACCCTGTTCGTCCGGCTTGGCGGATAGTAAAGACAGTAGAGCGGCTTGACCGATAGCAGCCAGAGGTGCAGACTCGATTTCTTGACCCGAGATAGCGAAGAAAGATGAATTGAGGAGTTTGCCAAAGTCAAATCGAAGACTTGAGAACTTGGCAGGGCCGATAGGGTGATACAGCGCTATCGTCCGTAGTGCAAGGGATATGAGGAGTGTATTGTCATCCTCCGGAGCAGGCGCAATTCCGTCGACTTCCATTCCTGTTTCCGAAGCGACAGTCGATACCACTGACCCTGCTCTAGAGAAGACTCTGCCTAAACCCGTCTGAACGAGAGCGATCAGGACCTGCAGATCTGGTACGCGTTCACGAGCTTCTGCCCTGAATCTTTTCCCAAGAATTCGATATAAATCTGCCTTATCGCTTGCGTTACTTTCGAGCTGCGTGGCGATACTCTCCAAGGCTTCGATGATCGCTGCACACTTTCGGAGGCCGGTGAAAAGGAAGTTACAGGTGAGATACGCAACAAGTGGGTGCGTCTGCGACTGCTGAAGAGCTTTCGAGATCCATATTTTGCCAACATGGGTAGGCATGAGAGCAGAATCTGCAAGGGCTGTGATAGAGATCGAGCTTGCGGTTGATGTTATGCCAGAAATGGGACATTGCAGAATTTCCGCTAGCACTGAGGGAAGAGGCGTGCCAGCCAGCCGGCTCGCGAAGCCAATAGCTGTGATCCACCGACTGGAAAGTCTGGGTTCCAAGCTCGGCGCAAACTTTGCCCAGAAGCCAGGCAGTAACTCAGGTGCGCTACTTAGAGTATGCAGGGCCACATCGGCCTGCAACTCCGAATCAGAGATAGAAAGCAGGCCTATAAGATTGCCTAGAGCGCGACGTTGATGAGACGAAAGGGAAGATGCACCGGAAGGCAGTTTGCCAAGCGACATGATGACAAATTGGAGGTAACGCTGAGCGCTGTATGCGGGAGTGTAGACGGGAATCTCGCTAGCCGCTTGTTCAGCGGACAGGTTGTCCCGGTCGAGCAACTTGACAGCTTCTGCCCAATTATCTTCTGCGATTCGACACCGTAGATCCATCCCAAGTCGATCGAGATTGGTTAAGTGGGCCATCACCTCGAGAACTAGCTCAACCGCTTCTACGGGATCTTCTGAGAGGCCTTTAAAGATAGCGCTGATGAGTCCTTTTTGCCCCAAGATATCTGTCTTCATGGACAAGGGAGCGCTGGGCGCCAGCAAGGACAACAGAGTCGACAGCATGAGGTGCCGGATATCTGCACAAATCCATATCAGCGTCATCATCGGGGAGGCAAGCTACAGCACGAGCACTCACCTGGCCTTCTTCCTGCTTTGGTGACCATCGGAATCTTGCGCTTCGTACCGAGCAGACGAATAACTGCCCTAGCATCGAGATTGAGACTCGTCCATATTTTCCTGCTGGAAGCGCTCCTAGACGGTGCGAATCTGACAATCTTGAGTAATGCATTGACAAGCTCGAGTGCAGCAGTCGTAAGCTCATTCTTGCCTTGCTGAACTAGGTACTTGTGAATATGCTTGAGCTGACCAAGGATCTCGATGATCAAGTTCGCAACAGTCTTCTGATGTACAGATCCGACTGCTATAATGCCAGAGGAGGGAAGACTGGATATATTGAGCAAAGTGGTGTATGTCTGGAGGGCTGCGACAGTAAGGTTTGTGTTTCCAGCTTGGTCGCCTTTCTCCCAGGCAGCAATAACATCTTTCAGAGACGGATCAGCAGCCCAATGATCCAAGAAAGCAGACCAGGTCTTGAAGACTTCGTCATTTGATGATTTTTTGGAAGTTGCAGCAGAGGCGCCCTGGGTCCGGAGTATGCGAACGAGCTGATGAAGGGCTAACGTACAGCAATCCTTCAGCTTTTGTTCAGTAAGTCACAGCGGGCATACCTACCGACTATTGCGCCAGGCTCGCCTTTATCGCCTTGAATCCCTCGCAGGATTTCTGGCCATTTCGGGGTGGTGATTTGCGCATTCTTCGTCGTCGCTACTTGTGCTCTCTTGCTTGTGCTGGCTTCTGCTGTTTCCCGCTTGCGCTTTCCCGTAACTACAGCCATAATTTCGTCAATCTGCACAAGTCCAAGAGCGCGCTTCTTGGGTTTCGCCAATCCAGATGGTCAAGCTGAAGATCGCTAAAAGCACTCAGGAAAGGCTCGAGAAGCTCGCGAAGAACCATGATGACCTACCGCTCGAACTGCTAGAGACCCTGCAGAATCACCTGGACCGGAATCTGGCCTGGATTGACCATTCGCTGCTCGCAAAGGTTGCAAGATGGAACAGGACTCAGTCCAGTATGACAACTACAATCTGTAAAGCCAGCGATATTCTCTGAACGGCTCTGTGGTAGCCCCGGACATCGACTTTACGCTGTGCGCACTAGTACGCGGATCTGAAGTCTACTTGGATCCGCCAGTCGTAAAAGCCAGAGTGAGCAGAGCAGTTGCGCGTAGCCCCCGCTATCGCTGACTCCCGCTTTCCAGTCCCCCGAGCTCGAAGCCATACTTGAGCCGATCAGGATAGCGCAAGAGCAGGCATCATATGCAGCGATGCTTTCTGCAGATCGCGTTGCCTCGCGTCCTCGGGACGCCTACGAGGCCAAGTCCAACAGCTGGGACTTTTCGACTGCATCACATCCTGTCTTGTCGTTCAAGCAAGAGTGGGAAGCAGTTCGCCGAGAGCTTAGCGCAGTTGCAAATATACTAGCAAGTATGGCGGCTGTTGCTGTATCTGTGTGGTGGGCAGCAGGTACCACCCCGCTTCCTCAGGTAGGTTCTGGCTGTGAAAGGCCCTTTGCGAGGATGACTCTGACTCATTGAGCTTTGCTGCAGAAAACATTCTTGTCACTCTTTGGTGCACTAGCAATCGCCGCTATCGAATCTTTCCTCTACATCAGGTTTTTCCAGAAGAAGGCGCACTCTGTAACTTCCGCCCAGCGGTCCGTTCGGCCTGCGCAGAGGCACAAGCCGCAGGTCCTACGTGCAACCCAGGCCAGCAAGGCATAATCAACATTCCATTCATGGCCATCCTCTGCAAAGGGGAAATACTGCTTTTCATAGGGTTACAAGGGATGCCGATCCCCATCAAGACCGCTCCTCGATAGTTGCGGATGGAGGTGCCCGCCATGGTCTTGGCTTCTGTTCACTACAACCAGAAGCCAACACAGAAACAGAAGCTAATCAAGATGGCAAATTGGGGCAGAGCTCTGACAACCCTCGATGCGGCTAGCAAGCCCTATCTGAAAATGCACGACGGCGTTCCTGCCTTCGTCTACCCGACCACATACCACGGAACAATAGTTCGTCGAGTGGATAATGCAACACTCGAGGAAATGCTCCGATACTGTGACTTCAAAGACCCAACCATACCGACTTACCAACTGCCTCGTTACGCCATCTATGAGGACGGACAAGTTCATCCTTATGGTGCAGAGCAGCGTGATAGGCAAGGTCAAGCAGATCATGAAGCTCGCTTGAGGGAGATCGAAGCAAGGGACTCGAGATACGGCGCACCGACGATGACACGCACAAGCTCGATGCGTGCTCACAGGGGCTCACACGCCGATATACGAAGTCTCTACTCCATCGAGCAACTGGCAGCTGCCCGCAAGATGCGAGAAGACAAGGAGAAGGCAGAAGCGGCGGCCAAGGCCACGGCAACGTCAACGCGCCTCGATCGGAAAGCGTCCCAGCAATCGCTGTCCAAGAAAGATGTCAAACGAGGCAGTCGTTCTAGCTCTGTGGCCTCAAGCCAAGCCTCGCAGCATCAGCCCCAAGGGCGACGGGCTTCTTATGCTTACAGCTTAGGTTCCTTGTCTTCGGACTCCAACAAATCTCCGGCTCTCAGTAAGCAGTAAACGAGTAGGAACTCCTGGATCGTTGCAGAGCTGCATTTATTTCGTATTTAGGCCCAATAAGTTCTTACCTGCTATCCATTGAATCCGTCATGATCTCGCCTTCGCAATCTGCGTCTCTGCTCGTGTATCAGCTTCCTGATTTCATCGGCCTCTCTCCTCGTGGCGTGATATATCCGGCTGTATCCCAGGAGCGGGCCGCCTTGACGACTAACGCGCGCTGCTTCGAGAAGCGACAGCTGCTATTCCTCTTTCCTTCTTCCTCTTCAAAATCAACCAATCAAGCAGCATGTCTCTGGTGTATACGGCTGTCGACTTTAAGACAACTGCAAAGTCGAGGTCAAAGCGCTTATTTGGCGATAGATTAGCCAAACGGCATCTGCGCTCATGGGAGAAGACAGATCAGTTACTTGCTGGACTGGCTGCAGCCTTGGCTTTGGCGCTGCTCGTATTGGCAGCTGTCATTCTCCAACATGAGGACAACAGGCTTCTTCTCACTACCCGTCCAGATATCTTGGAACATGGTTCACTGATCAAGGGTGCCTGGTTGACTCTACAAAGTGCTTGTATCATGATCGTCCTTGTCCCGGTAGCGACCTGTATTTCGACGATCAAAGCAGAGGTCAGCGAAGCCTTTTATCAGGAAAGTTTCGCAAAGCTGACTTGCATACTCGTTCAGGAATGGATCAGGACGGCACGAAAGGAGTCGGCCTCGCTCACGCACATCTCTTCAGCAACCTCTACGCTTACCTCGGCGTATCAGACGTTTCTATATGCGCAACATCCGAAAGCTTCTTACAGTTTTCGATTCGCGCTTTGCCTATCGTTACTGGCATTTGCAATCTCGACTATCTCCCATGGTCTTATGTTTGTCAGCGAGGTGTCCGTGCCGAATGCGCCAACTTCTATCGAAGTAGCCGCGCTGCTTCCTAATGAGCTTGTTGAGGCAACAGAATTGGACGGGGCATGGCTACCTACTACAAACAGTGGCCATTTCCCGGAGGTCTTGGCGACTAAGCTGGCTTCTTTCCTGCTTCTGGACCTACAGCATAACTCGAGTTTGGCAGAAAGTAATAGATATCAAGTCGGCCCACTCGTGGCCGATTCAGAGGAAACCATTTATGCGGCTGTCGCAACGCCTAAGAATGCTACGCAGGGTACCGTCTACGCAAGCGATGTCATCACCTTCGCACCTCGGTGTACTTTTCACGCACCAAAACCGTTCGGCAGCTTCTACGGAGGGATGCGTACCATCTCATATACACCTACCAATCTGATGGCAAACGGTTGGTTCAAGATTACGGTTGAAGATGGGACGGAGATGGCTGTGCAGGCAAGCTCCCAGATGCCGCTTTGTAGGTACTGGTTCACAACTTTCGCTGCTGTACTTACGTGGCTTTCATATGATATAGATCTGGCGCCCGTAGGACGTTTGGAATCTCCCAATTCCCTTCTCGACTATTCCAGCAGAGGATACGCAGCTTGGGTCATAGTGGGCCACCCGTCTTCCATGAATGTTCGTCTGGACGGTCTTCCCGTGACAGTCGACTACCCGACCTACAACGTGGAGAAGAACGTGTCCACGACAATATTGGTCTGTGATCCTCAAATCGCAATCAAGTCCGGACGCGTCACGTATAGTACAACCGATATACGTGTTGAGCTTCTTTCGACTCCACGAGAAGGCAACATAAACGATGTCCAGGTGAGCAGAACATGCAGCTATGTCGTCAGGATTCAGACTGACCTGCAGCAAAGGCTGGGTATATGTTCTCGTCTTTGTTGGCAGCCCTCTTTCGGGCGCCCGGGAGCACATCCAATTTAGCAAGCGACGATACTTTCAGCAGAGACATCGTCATGACCGATCGTGATGCTGCGGGAAACTTTGGAATCCGTCCACGCCCGATTGCAGAAATTGAGGCAAGCATCGCACGCTATTGGTTCAGCATCTCAAAAGCATACTTGAATGGGGCACTGGCGAATCATACAATGACTGTCGATGCAGTCATGCCGATTCAAGGTTTGGTTCTCAGCACATCAAAGACAAATTTGTACACTTGCATTGCTCTCTCGGTCGCTCTACTCGCACTCCTGGCCGTAGCTTCTTGGCGGACGTGAGTAGCTCTTCTCTGCTGTTCGCTCGTCTGGCTGATGTCTTGAGCTGCTAGTGTATTGCCGCCTTTCGAGCTGCTACCGGCGTTAGAAGTATGTCAGGATATGTTCAGAGACGATTCGCATTCACAAACGGAGAAGTCCGCTGCAAGCGAAGATTCTTCGGGGTCTTCAGAGCCCCAGGTGATGTGGAATCATATGAGCAAGCGCTTTGATAAAATCGAGTAAACTACCGCTGGCAATGAATGACGCATCTGAACCTAAACCAGGGCTGGATACTGCAACTCATTCAGAATCCCAATCATATGACACAATCCAACTACGCTGTGCAAACATAGACACTGACACCTCGAATTATTTACACTGCGAGAATTCTGTTCCTTCATACTGCAAATCCGCCAATTGCCCACAAATATCGCAGATTCGATATGCCGAAGTGGAAGAACACACTTCACGACACGACCTTTCCAGACGTCTTCTTGCGCCAGATAGGATTGAAGAAGTAGACTGGAATAGCTAAAACGGTAGCCCCAGCGACCGCTGATGCCAACACCTGCGCATATGCATCTATTATTGCTGATTAGCCGGATCGGGCGGAGCTGAAGAAGCCAATTGATACTCACAGACGCCTCCTTGTGTCATGATCAAGGGTACCAGGCCGTAGGACATGCCGAAAGCGACCAAGTTTTTGCCTCCCACAGCAATGACCAATGCAGGACCAGGTGCCCGAGGACAGCACTCGACAGCACTATGTCCCATTTGTGAGCGTTTGTCAAAATATACTTCCCTCGTGACTTACAATGTGGTCGTGGTGATCAAAGATGAAATAAATCCGAACACCATCAAAGTGAAGAAGGCTACAGGCGCGATCCAGTGGTGGCCAAAGCGTTCTGGGTACTCGAGAGTGTATCCATACCCAAGAGCTGCCACAATGACCAAGATGGATGGAAGAATGATGACTAAATAGGCATGGGTCAGCTTTCATTGCTTACAAGACGAGAAAGATCTGCTCACTTGGCAGACGACTTTCGGGATAGTGCACGCCGTTATTTCTTTTCGCGCTGCGTACAGCAAGCAAGTCCATGAAATAGCCGGAGTAGGCTGTCGCAAGGAGTCCCGCAGGGATCGTCGCCACTTGAATCAAGCCTGTCTGCGATTCGCTCCAGCCGTAATTCTGGATGAGGTTATTGGCATAGCCTGGCACAGGCATCAGTCAATGTCAAGGCTTTCGGTAGATTTGTTGGCTCACTCAAGCTGAAGCCGATGTTGGTTCCGAGGATCATGCCGCTGTATGCTACTGTCCATAGAAGACCGGGGGCAGAGAGGCACTTTGCCATTTCGACATAGGACCTAAGTGCCAGCCGAGCTGTCTGTTTTGTTGCACCGTTCCACACTCTGATGCTATCTGCAAAGGTCATAGGCGTGAGATCTACTCCTTCTCCGTTGTTGATTCCTCGCGCCGCAGCTTCTTCCTCGCTCAGCATTATCTGTTCACCGTACGCATCGGTGACATACACCTGACCATCGATGTTCTGAGGAGGTCGGTCGAATCGGCTCTCTGGTATGAAGAAGAAGTTGAACAGAAGGGCGGCAGAGCAGGTCCCGGCAACTATTTGCATATATAAGCTCTGGTGGCCAGGAAAATAAATTGCCGCGATACTTACAGACCCAGTAATATGCACGCCAAGAACTACTAGCTGCGATGTATGGGCCAGAGATACCAAAGAGAGAGGACAAGATAGATTGTGCTGTCCAGTAAATTGCGAAGACGGTGCCGCGATGTCTCACAAAAGTGATATCCGTGAGAATGAGGGGAAGTAGCGATTCAGAGACACCAGACGACAGGCCTTGGAAGACTCGTGCTGTCATATGACCATCATAATTCTTCGAGGCACCAGCTCCGACGGCAGCGATTAGACACATGACGGAAGCGACGAGAAGGGAGAATCGCCGTCCAGCTAAAAGTGCGAGTGGCATGAAGATCCAGTTGCCTACTCCAGTGAATAGAGAAGGCCATGTTGTCAGATTGATGATGGAAGTAATCGATTTCTATAGCGCACATCGACCATCAGGGTACACCCCTACATTTTACGATGCAGAGCGTGACGTACCAACTCAGGCGGAGGCGCATATGCGGCAATCCAGTACGGGATGAGAGGCCCGGCGTTCCCCACCAGGGCCAGAGACATTATGGAAAACCAGCAGCATGACGAGATGACGAGGAATTTGCGTGTCTTGGACCAATTCAGAGGGTCTCGAGGCGAGTCGGTAGGAATGGGAATGTTCTGAACTTTGTTATTGGCGTCAAGTAGCTGGATATCGCCATCGACATGCTTCCTGGAGGGCCCAGCGACCGCCTGATGAGTCGCGTGCTCTTGGCCAATAACGTCGCTTTTCTCGAATACTTCAGACATTTCGTTTATGAATGGTTAGAAGGACGAGAGGGGACACCCTGGGACGCGCTTCAGTTCCCGCACGGTCTGTGGGGTTTGGGATGGAGGAGCGGAAACGAACTCTCTGCACTCTGGGTTTCCGGGGCGTCCTCTCTGCACCTATAAGTTACGTGTATATATAGACTTGAACAAAGACGGCATAAGTAATCTGCCAGCCGACTCCAAGACCGACAGCCGACGGAATTGGCCCCACTTGCCGGGGCCATGTGCGAGACGATGGCTGACTTCGCCAGTCCAGGGCAGTTGGCCAGAGCAGTTGGAGCAGTTGGCTCTGGCGTTGCGATGTACCTACATATCGATCCACACGAGAACATCTGGAAGGCGTGGAGACGGGGGAAAAGGCAGAGGCACCAAGTCTTGAAGCAAGACCGTTATACATTACAAAGATGAGAGCTTGCGCTGCGTGGCTCTTCAGGTTGCACCTGCAAGCTTGCATCGTAGGACAACATCACGGATAATGGGAGAGAGAAGACGACAAGAGGGAGAAAAGTGTATGAAGGAATCTCGGCGACTAGTTTACCAATCCTTGCGTGGCTATTACATCTGCAAGATTTGGAGATAAAAACGCCTGGATGTGCGATGGGAATAGGGAAGGGAGGTTTTCGAGCTTCCTGATCAGCAGAATTTTCGGAGTAGGCGAGCAGGCATCTCAGATCCAAGCAGTGGACGGCCTGGGCTTCAGAAGGAGGACAGGACAGGACAAGAGTTCTTGCAGAAGGAGTGAATGCGAACGAAGCCAAGAGACGGAGTCGCTGAGAAGGAAAACGACGAAGAATTTGACGTCACGTGCCCTATTCCTTGCGCGCAGGTAGATACGACGGCTTTTGACCAGGGATGAAGGCTGCGGCGACTGTAAAACATCGCATTCTCAGCTGCTATGCGCCTGCGCTCTGCTGGTTTCCTTTGTACGGAAAAGCGGCCAACCCCGTCGGCAAATTGCGGCGATATCGTGGGAGGATTCTCTTATCTTCTTCCATTGCGATACTGTATGATACAGTCCTTCCTTTGCTTTGCAATACTGTGATTCTGGCCATCATGCAAGAGTTTGACGTCGCCGAGGAGGACGTTCCCAGCGCCTGCCCTTCATACACGGAAGCATCGATCGTCGACCAGGCAGTCCCGTTCATCATCTTTCTGTCGAGATACTCCAAGCTCAAGGACCGCCTGTCTGCCGCTGATGGGCTCGATAGCGAGCTGGCTACTTGGCGCGAACGCTTCGACGCTCGACAGTCTCTACTTCTCTGCTTGGACAAGCAGCTGTGTCACCGCCAGCAAGACAGCCAGACGTGGCAGCGCTTCATGTTGCCCAGGATGTCACTCGAACGGAGACAGCAAGCTTCTCAGACCGAGATTTCCGAACTCGAGGCCAAAAAGATAGAAGTCACAAAGTCTGTAGAACAGTGTCAAGCCCAGATTGACCTCATCATACAAGCAGTAAGCTGGCAACTTAGGCATTTGTGCTTCTTTGCATTGTGCCAAGCCTGGATGACGCAGTTGGCATGTATCTGATGGGCAGATGTCATTTCGTTCCCTCTCATACTTCCCTTCGTTCACCCCTGTCTTTTCCAGCTTGCTACTCGAAAAAGCTTGCGAAGCGAATGCGCCCGTCAGCAGGCCAAGCTGGACCGAGTGTACGACAAGGTTTTCGATCAAAAGAAGCATGAATATGCAGAAGAGGCTTCAGCAAGGAGAGTCCTCGCGTCTGCGCATGAAGATGAGAAGCTTAGGTCTGAACGCCTCGTCAAAGCGCGTTCTGCGAATGGGTCTCTGCGAGAAGCGATGTACCACGCTCTGCTCTGTGCAAGGGCATTTGATGTAGCTGTAAGTAGATGTGCGAATATGGCTTGCAGAGTCTCACCGCTCTGGCTGCCGAACTCCTTACTGCCTACAGCGGCGTGGAGTACTTCTGAACTAATGCGTTTGCTCCTGTGCAGCAATCGTCGACTCGACAAACGATGGTCATGCCAACGCCCACGCCGAACCATTTCCGAAACGAGCTGAGGGGTGCCATACATCACGAAAAAAAGGCTCTTACTTCTCTCCGTTCGGCCATGACGGCGGATCCCAAAATTCAAGCCAGCTCAAGGAGACTATGGGTGCTGTCCGAGACTTTCGAATCGAAACTCAACGCGGAGAACGTGCATCGCAACAACTCGACCATACTGGCCTTGTTGAGCACGAATGCTGTAGCACTGGGGAACGATGCATACCCACATACTAGGGAGCTCCGATCGCTAGTAGCCGAATCGGTTACGTATCTAGCACGCGAACGTCAGGCCTTGCGTAATCGGCTCCACATTTACGAACAAGAGCACTCCATGGCGGTCCGGCAAGTCGGTGCAGCTCAAGATCGGCTTAGGAATGTTAGAAGGACGCTGTTCGTCGACACGCTGCGTGGACAAGACCCGACAATGGCGGATCAGTTCATCTATCAAGACTCAGTTACCCTTCTGAAGTGGCTCAAAGACGCACTTGAGGCAGGTCGCCTATCCGCTCCGACGGCGGCTGATTTATCGAATACTCTCACAGAAGCAGACCACGAAGGTACGTATTGACTTGTGCCTTCTGAGTGAGATGCATGTGCAATTTTGCTGAAACCATTTTCAACTAGATTTGCCAGGGTACTGAAGAATATCTCCAGGCTTCTGAGGGTCTCGTTCATCCTGCCGGTGAAAATGAAAGGTATCCCTGCGACTACTTTACCCAGTCTCATGTATCTCCTACTACCGAACGTACGAGGTGGAGCTACCCATGTCTGGAAGCATCGACGTACGTCCAAGCGAAGCTTCACCGAGGGCAGAGCTCTCAATCTAGGCGCAAACATGTCATGTCGCAAGGCCTTGGAGTCAGATGGCATTCGCACAGCGAGCTGAAGGGAAAAGGCTGGCTTCGGCGCAGAAAGGATGGGATGGTACGGAAGAGGAGCCAAGAGCGAAGATCGAGCTATTCGGCTCGAAAGACGGAGAAAAAGCGAAACAAATACGCATAACGTTGGCCGTAATTGTTGCTGGCAGACATTAGAGATGCTCTTCCGCCGCAAACGCTGGGTGTGAGTACGTTGTGTATATGTAGACACTGTCCTCGATACTTTGGGATTACGTAATGGTTTCGCGGCTGCGCGCAGTCCAAAAATACCAAACTCGAAATACCAGATCTGCATTGCTTGTGATTTGCTTCTTTGCTTTCGACCTACTGTATACATCTCGACAAAGATGTCTCTAAGATCGCACGTCAAGGCTGAGCAGCTGCTCGCGGATGCCAGAAAGCATCCCCATCACAGGTTGACGGCTGAGCACCGAAGTCACGATGACGCTGGCACTTCAGGAGCTTACGGTAGAGTAACGCGCTTCATGCTGGGAAATATATGCTGAGACGCTTTCAATAGTTGGACGATACACCACCGAGCCGTGAATATGCCATACCAGGGCATGACCGCATCGCAGCTAACGCTTCCCAATAGCATCCCAAAATATAAAATGCCCACGAAAGGGACAGATGCTCAAGGCGTATATCAACTTATACATGACCAGCTTTCGCTAGACGGGAATCCCCTTCTTAATCTCGCATCGTTTGTCCATACATGGATGCCAAAAGAGGCTGATCAATTGATGATCGAGAACATGTCCAAGAAGTGCGTGGCAGTCGTTGCCCTTCCGTATTTCTCTAACCTTTTGCTCGTCGCATCAGCTTGATCGATCAGGGTGAGTATAGCATAACATCAATTTATAAGTACAAGCACTGAAGTGCATGGCCAGATGAATACCCCCAAATGGTCAACATCCACACTCGCTGCGTGTCCATGCTTGCTCATCTTTGGCACGCTCCGCATTCCAAGAATGCTATTGGTACAGCTACCACAGGCAGTTCAGAAGCGTAAGAAACCGCTTCAAGCTGCATCACCGCATACTGACGGACCGCAGCATCATGCTCGGAGGTCTTGCGATGAAGAAGAACTGGCAGGCCAAGATGAAGGCTGCCGGGAAAGACATGCACAAGCCAGGTCCCAATGTCATCATGGGTGCCAATGCTCAGGTAGCGATTGAGAAGTTCGCTAGGTGAGCATATACTTTTTACTGAAGACGTCTGATAGGGCTGAGAAGTCCGGACTTAGATACTTCGACGTCGAATGCCGCCTTGTTCCCGTCGACGAGTCTACCCGCTATTGCATGTCCCCCGAGCGCGCCATGCAGTATGTAGATGAGAATACTATCGGAGTCTTTGTGATTCTCGGAAGCACCTACACGGGCCACTACGAAAACGTCGTAGAGATGGATAAACTCCTGGGCGAGTATGAAGAGAAGACTGGCCATCATGTCCCCATTCACGTAGATGGTGCAAGTGGAGCGTTCGTAGCCCCATTTGCGACGCCGCAGCACGTTGCCGATTTCAGGATTCCAAGAGTATGCTCGATGAACACGGTCAGCTGCTTTTTCTTGATTTAGTAGTGCCTTTTGCTGACGAGCTGCGAGTACAGTCTGGTCATAAATTCGTAGGGTCTCGCATGATACTGTGGCATAGATGACGGCTCACTCCCGTGTATCAGGGCCTCGCCTACGTCGGCGTCGGCTGGGTGATCTGGCGCGACCGAGCTCTCCTACCAAAAGAATTGATCTTCGAGCTGCACTATTTGGGCAGTACCGAGTTCAGTTTCTCCCTGAATTTTTCACGTCCAGCAGCACCTATTATCGCTCAGTACTTCAACTTCATCAACCTTGGCTTCGATGGGTACCGCCGGATCGCTCTAAACGATCTGAAGAATGCTAGACTGCTCAGTAAAGCCTTAGATACATCAGGTTATTATCACGTCGTTTCGGAGATCCACAAAGCTCCTGGAGGAGGCGAAGTCGATAAGAAGGACTATGACAATGTCGAAGCTTACGCACCGGGATTGCCAGTCGTGGCATTCAGATTCAGTGATGCTTTCCAAGAAAAGTATCCGCATATTCAGCAGGTATGTTAGTGAGGAAGTGACAGCCGAATATCTCGCTGATGTCTCGTTTGACTTGCTCGCAGAAATGGATTCAGACACTGCTTCGAAGTAAGGGATGGATCTCTCCCAACTACAAGTGAGGGTTAAAGTTTCATTTAGCCTTGAAGGATGCTCATCTCCTGTCCTCTTGCAGCTTACCGCCGAACAGCGAAAAGGTTAGCCAATACTTGGACAAGGTCGGACTGAGCCATGCTGACGCCTTCTTCCAGATTGAGGTACTCCGTGTGGTAGTACGAGAGAACATGAGCGAGGTGAGCATGGGTCGTTGGCCATTATGCGAAGCCTGACTGATGCTTGATTGTGAAGGAACTCATCGACCTCTACATTACGGACTTGATGGAAATGACCGAGTCTTTGACCAAATCAGACTCTCCAGACGCAGCTCTTGCATCGCTTGGATCTGGTAAGAAGCACGAAAGTGCCGAAGGAAAAGCAGGCCGAAGCGGTCATGACGAAGGCGGAGTTCATAAGCCCACGACCTATGCTAGACAGTGCTAGACGATGCCTCTGTGCCGCTAGAAATGAGATAGACATGTATCTTCGAACGAAATGGATGCTGGGCTGAGATGGCCATACGTTGCGTACCGTATTAGGGGTTGGCTCCCATCCGTTCCTCACTTTTCCAGGCAGCAGGCCGTCCAATCTTTAGGCGTATCTTGCTTGACATCGCACACCAGAACTCGCTCGCTAGCCTACTACAGAACCATCCTCCAAACGCAATATGCCGGTAGATCAGGAGAAATTGCAGAGATTACAGGCACAGGCAGCGGCCAACAAGAGTGAGTAAGAGACTTGTTGAATTGGTGTCATGTCTGATCGCTGGGCTTTCCCGCTGGCTTCTGCAGGCGCAGGAGGAGCTCGACGCAAGCCTGTTCGAGCGGCAGCAGCATCGTCCGGCGATGACAAGAAGCTGTCAGCTGCATTGAAGAAGCTCAACGTACAGCCCATCGCCGGCGTCGAGGAGTGCAACATGTTCAAAGAAGACGGATCAGTCTTGCATTTTTCAGCTCCCAAAGTCCACGCTGCCGTGACGAGCAACACATATGCCATCTATGGGCGAGGAGAGAACAAGGAACTCACAGAACTCGTTCCGGGAATCCTCAATCAGCTGGGACCAGACTCGCTCGCTTCGCTCAGGAGAATGGCAGAGGCCTATAACGCTCAGTCTCAGAGAGGTGCAGCAGGCAAGGAGAAGGAGCCTGATGATGATGATGATATCCCTGTAGGCACACATCAATTCAATGGGCGATGATCCGCGCAAGCTGACAATATAATATCGCAGGAACTTGTCGATGTACCCGGCGAGGACTCGCAAGATGCAAGCGCGACAGCTTCGTCCACAAACAAGCTAGAAGAGGTGACTAGCTGTTTGCCATCTGAAATCCAGGACCATCCGCTGACAACCATTCATAATCGGAACAGCTCGAGTAATCGACTGAAAAAGACACTACAGCATACGTAGAAATGTTACTTTGCGTTCCGTTATGACAAAGAAGCTTTCTTCGTTATTCTTGCAAAGCTGTCACTTGATGGTGCAGCGGATCTCTTGGGACGCTGACCACGATTGAGGCTCGCTGCATAGACCGGATTACGATTAGCTGAAAGGACTGCTCCTGGGAAATACAACAACATGAATGACGCCAAGACCCATGACTACAGCTCCGACTACTGCCTAAATTCACTCTGCTCAGACTCGCGTTTTCCAGTATGATCTGCAAAGCAACCATTCATCAGCTTCCCAGCCCTTCAAGACTCGAAAAATCCTTTCGAACTTACACACCGACCATGTGTAGTCTGTGCCAGCGAAACCGCCTGGGTTGAAGACGTGACAGTCCTCGTACGTCACTTCGTAAGGCAGGTATTTGTCCGCAAGAATGACCTGCATACATGGTCCGTCAGCAACCTGATCCTTTATGCACATGTGCGTGCAGAACAAAGACACTTACGGTAGTTGGGAGAGGGAAGAGCCGGAGACTTTGGTCAAATTCCCATAAGACTGGCCGGACTTGTAGAGGAAGCGGCGCCAAGTGTGATTGATCCAAAATAGTTTGCACGAGCTGCCGAGTTGGAAGCACAATCAGCGTAATACAAAGAATCGAGCTGCTATGGCAGTGCCTTACGAATTGGCTCAAGATCTTCTTTCTAGCTTCCGCCATATGTTCGTCGTTAACGTTGTCAATCTCCTGTTCCGCCAGTTCCTCCTGCAACTGTTGATTCGCCAATGCCGAAAGATCATTCTTCAAGCTGACGATATTCCTCAACATCCGACTCATCAGATCCTCCCTGAAGACCACTATTTCCTGTGACTTGTACAGGATACGACATGGGTTACTTGCGAATGTCACTCTGGGGAGTTTGGCCTTTATGTCTTTGATGAGCGAGTTTGGAAGAGCCCGACGGGGCAGAAGAAGGTTGGAAACGTCGTAAGGATCAGAGGGACCAGGGACGAATATGAAATGCATATCTCGTGCACAGCGCGGATAGGACAGAAGTAAATCTGCGAAAGCTGAGAAGTAGCCTTCACGAAAATCGTCAGCTTTGTCTGATACCGCACGGAAAAAGGGCGTCGCGTACCCTGATATTCCTTCAACCCTTTCCCATCTGTGATATTGACAGGTTTACTCGTAAAGTTCCCGCAGAGTATACAAGCTCCAGGTGGTCGTTCATCGACATCACTCTCATACGCTTGCAGGACATTCCTGAAATTCGCCAGGTCTTTCGAAGAATCGAGGTGCAAATCTGAGAAGACGAGGAATTGATCGGGATACCGTTCTTCGCTTGCTCGTAAGCGTGTCTCTTCTGATAGTGTTAAGGAGCCCGTGCCTAGGAAATCGACGTGTCCGTATATTTGTCTACAGACAGCAGCGGCGAATGCATGAGACCTTGATTACGCTTTGAGTCGGGAGGAAGACACGCACCTGCTTACTGCCCTCTTCTCCGACGGCGGATGACCGATCTCATGCACCTTGAAGATACTCTCTTTCGTATAGAACCCATCCAATAACGCGAAACAGCCCTCTGTAAATATTCCACTTGCAGGACTTGCTTCAGAGAGATCTAGTTCTACTTTATCGTCCAAGTCTTCGAGGATGAAAGAACCGTCTTCTGAGCGGGTGAGCATGCCGAAAAGGAGGAAATGCCCGCCTTGTCGGCCTAAGAGGTTCTTGATGCCTGTGAGCTGATGACACAACATATCAGAAGAAGCGTTAGGTCCGACCACGATTGGGGTTCGACGAGATACAAGGTCTGGCCCCGCGCACCTTCATGTAGTTTTCCCTATCGTGACCGGGCAAAGCAGGCGGAGAGAAATGCTCATTCCGAAGAATGACCTGCTTGAGGATGTTGTATCTATCGCGAAGGTATTGTGCTTTACTATCGGCAGCTCCAGCCAGGGATGGTTTCTTCCGCGCATCTTTGCCTGAAGAGGCTGCCCCTTGTTTCGTAGATGATGTTGTCTGTCCTCGCAGTGCGAAAGCTTTCTTCTCGCCATCGTATGTGATCCAGGGCATTGCGAACGCATCCACGACCCGGATGTAGTTTGCAGTATCGTCTTCTCCATCTTCACCAGCTGCACCCCGAGCTTCGTCGTCGTCTGGATCTCCAGCTACAGCACCTTCCGTAGCTTGTAACCTCGCATATACTTCTTCCAGCGCGTCCACTCCGACCATTTGCTGGTATTCTTCCACATCGCTCGTATAGCTGTTGGCCATCTTCTCCATAGCATCTGTGAACATCTTGATAGCTTCTTCATCGTGCATGTCGCCCAGCCCGAAATGCTCGACCATCGTTTCCAACCACGACATCGAGGCTGGGGTCAGCGTGAGGCCGTACTTTGCGGACCATATCTGGAGCAATATCAGGACATGATGGTCAGATGGATGTGCGCTTGATTCAAGCGCAGCCAGCTTGCTTTCAGGATCCGCGAGCGCGTTGTCGGCGCTCCCATGGTCGCGTAAAGATCTTGACAAGGTTGTTACAGGGCAGTCGTGACGAGAGTATTAAGCTTCTAAACGTAGTCTTGAAGAGTGTTAGGCAGCCGTCTTCCCAGATTTCAAGACTTTTCTTTCGTGTTGATTGCTTTCCAAGCTGCGACTAACTGATTTGGCTGATTTAAAAGGGCCTAATACTGCATTCAAGACGCTGCTATACCTTCTGACTGCCAGAATCATCAAAGAATCTGTTACCGCTTTGTCGCCAAATCCTGCTGCAATGTCAATGACTCCATCTGAATCGGCTTCGACTTCAAAGCTTTCGCCGGCTCTGAGCAGCCAGGATCTGCAAGATACGACATCCTTGCTTGAGGCCCTGTACTCCTTTGGCAAGGATCCTGATGATGACAAGAAATTGGCCAAACTCCTGCGGCATACAGATCATTATGTCTTAGGAAATGGCAAGAAAGCAGATCCTGTTGCTGCTGCTGCTGCTGCAGAAGATGATAGAGATGATGGTTCCTACAAGATCACGTCGTGGAAGATGCAGGATTATGCATACAAGCGCGACCCGTGTCCCTATCCTACGAGAGCACGAGGGTTATTCACAACTGGCACCGAGAGGATCGTAGCAAGAGCGTATGACAAATTCTTCAATGTAGACGAAGTCAGCTGGACCAAGGTGGGCTCGCCTTTATATGCGACTTCCACCTGCAGGCTGACTCGTGTTGACATCAACTAGTGGACGAAACTGCCAGAACTCACAGCTCCTCCGTACTACCTTACTCTCAAGTCAAATGGATGTCTCATCCTTATAGCGGCGCTGTCACCTTCCGAGCTGCTCATCACTTCGAAACATGCGATAGGACAAGCGAAGCAAGACAATGCAATCTCCCATGCCGAGATGGGAGAAAGATGGTTGGATAGAGGGCTGAAGAAAGTAGGAAAGACGAGGGAGGAACTAGCTGCGAGGCTGTGGAAGGAGAATTGGACGTGTGTAGCGGAGGTGAGTAAAGCTATTTCCCCGTACATTAAGAACAGGAGCTGAGCTAACCGTCATATGAAACGTAGCTATGTGATGACTCGTTCGAAGAGCATATTCTGCCATACTCGAGCGAGATGTCCGGCCTGCACCTGCACGGCCTGGTCTTCAATCACCCTACTTTACTTACGCTCCCTCCACCGGAAGTCAACAAGATTGCTTCCGAGTACGGCTTCATCGAGACCGCATACACCGTTCTCAACTCCGTTGCTGAAGTCCGACAATTCAGCAAAGACGTCGTTGCCAACGACGGGAAGTGGAACGGCACGCATGTCGAAGGCTTCGTAGTGCGCGCAGCCTTGATGCCAGGCTCGTTGGAGAAACAGCCACATCCGAATGACCTTACGGAAGAGAACTGGAATGATGTCAGGAGAGTCTTTATGTGGAAAATCAAGTTCGATCAGCCGTATTTGATGTGGAGAGAGTGGAGAGAAATCACTAAGAGGATGCTTACTGAGAAGAGGAAGAGTGGAGACGACATCACTGCGAAGGGGAGGAGAATACTGAACAAGGGCGGTCATGACGACAGCAGCGCGAGGGATAGCAAGGACACCGATACGAAAGGCAAGAAGCGCATGATAGAAGAGGAGGAGGAGGAAGGAACAGCAAATGACGCTCTTCCGACCTCCGTTCGAGCAGACAAGATCCGGAATCCCGAGACCCGCCTCTACGCAGTATGGGTCGAGCAGCACATGCAGAGCAATCCTGAAGCATTTGCTGAATATCAAGATAATAGAGGTATCATAGCTGTACGAGAAGCATTTCTGAAATGGAGGTACGAGACGGATGAAGGGAGGGAGATGGAAGAAATGATACTGGGCGGTGACAAGAAGAAAGGAGGAAAGAGTGGTCTCGAAGCAGAGAAGACACAGACTCCAGACGTCAACGAGAAGTTCGATAAGACGCTCATCGTGCCCATTGCGGTTCCAGGCTGCGGTAAGCCTCTGTTCAGCTTGTAATGTTGTGTCGAAGGCTGATGATCGGTCTGGGACAGGTAAAACACTGATTGGTGTCGCCTTGTCACATCTCTTCGGCTTTGCGCATACTCAGTCTGACGATATCAAGGAAAAGAAAGCAGCCAAGCATTTCGAAGCTGCTGTAGCCAAGCTACTCGAGACCAATGATGTCGTCTTTGCAGACAAGTACGTAATCCAGCATATCTCAATCCACAAGGAATTTTTGGCTGATTTTTGCTTATGCAGAAACAACCATCTGAAGCAGCACAGACAAGCCATGGCCGACATAGCTTCCAAGTCTACATCAAGAGTCCGCTTGATAGCCATCATCTGGCCTCTTACGAATCTCCCTCAGAACGAGATCCACCGAATCTGTTCTGATCGAATAGTCGGTCGAGGGGAGAACCATCAATCTCTTCGGCCTCTCGAAACGGGCGAACATGAGATTATCCTCATGCGGTTCTTCTCGCAGACGGAGCCGTTCGACATGGCTTTCAATGCTTCTTCAGACTCGCACTTCCATAATAGTATCGAGATGGATATATCATGGGATTTCAAGCGGGCTTTGGAGTACATCATCGAACAGCTTATTGAGATTGGCGACATACCTGGCGTAGCAGGCAAGCCACGACCTTCGGCCGAACAGATCCAAGAAGCTATACTCGCAACGCAGGGCTATAAACCTAGTATAATCAAAGAAATGAATATCCAAGGCCTAGATCCGTCCGCTAAGAATGGTGGAAAGAGTAAAGGAGCTAGATACTATGGTATTGCTGTCGAGGTCGATCTACCGACTTTACTGGAGAAATACTTCAAGACACACGACGTGAATGAGAATACATCTTTCTTTGATAAGTTGAAGAATACGAACAGGATAGAGAAACGACCACACGTCACGCTTATCCATGAGAAGGAACTAGAAATGCCAGAAGACGGATCTCGGACAGTCGAAGAAGTGGACTTCTGCAAAGATCTCTGGGAGAAATGTCGTGTAGCATCATCGAGATGGGGCACAGAGACTGTCGAAGTAACGCTCACGCTCGGTCCCATCCTCGTCTGGGACGAACGAGCCATGTCGATCCAAGTTTCGAAAGTGGAGTATGCAGGGAACAATATCAAGACGGAGGATCTACCGAGTGATGAGAGGAAGGAATCGTATCATATCACGGTGGGGACGCTCAATCAGGAAGTTAGACCTATTGAAGGCAAGTGGTTATTGGAGAGCGCGCTCAAGGGCGATGAAGTGAGTAAGACGGGGAAGAAAATGACGGTCGTTCAGATGGACACGATAGAAGTGAAAGGAAGGATTAGAGGGCTGTTCTGAAAAGTCTCTCGCAGCTGCATATCAAAGACGTGGCGTAACATCGTTCATCGTTTACTAAAATACCGTATCGTTAGCAATCCTCGTACTTAGATCGGTGGAGCAGATAAGCGTTGTATACATAGATGGCATGAGAGAGAAAGAAGATGAAGGTCCATGGGCGTGGGCGTGGGCAAAACTATGCTACAAAAGCTGCGGCGGTAACTGACGGCCATACTGACGGAGAGACGGCAAAGAGTTATGTCGGTGTGTTTGAATTACCGCTGCGAGCGCTTGAGATGAGGAGGAAGAGGAGAATCTGCGGCCTTGGCGTCAGCTACGGCGGGAAAAATGGCCTGAAAGCTGGGGGAACTCACAACAACGACAAAGCCCGTCAAACAGAGAAGTTTTATGTTTTTGAACCACATCTTGCGTCTTAGTACTTGCGAGCGCTTCCTAAAAGCGGCCGCTTGATGTGACATGGAGTCCGTCTTGTCAACTAGCAATTCTATCCTCTCCCCTCTCGACAGGATTGCCTCGATATTCTGCGTCATGATCTGTTTCACGCCCGATATCTCATCTTGAGCCTGTTTGACTGGATCTGCAGGCGGGTTCTTTGTGAAGGTGTCCATGAGATCCGCTATTTGGCGACTGAAGGTGGTCGCCATGCCTAGCGGTTCGGCATTCGCAATGTCTTCTTGTGAATAGGAAGAGAGGAAACGCTTGTGTAGCTCGTTGAGGAAGCCAAATGCGACTCGTCTAGGCAGGTCGGCGTCCGCCATCACAAGGACCTGGTCGCTTCACATTAGGCCCATGGTGATACGACTGTCGTCCAAACTAACTCACTGTGACGCCCTTCTGCCGCACATAGTGCACCAGATAGTCTTCGAGCTGGTACGAGAGTTTGCTATCATTCGGCGGGATCTTGCTGGGCAGGCCGCATCATCTCGTTAGCAGGGCATATCACCGACATAGGATGGTTCAAGTGGCACACTTTAACAGCGTCGTCGTTACTCTTGAAAAGGTGTTTCCGGCTTCTGGATCAGCGTTGTGCGAGCCCGCTGACTCTGCCAGGATGGTCGAGCCATGCGATACGAGGGCGTGCAGCAGCGCAGGAGGATGGGACATGGTAGTGCGTATATTCTGGCGATGTTTGGGATGACTTTGCAAAGTCAAATCGAACACAGCCACGAAACGGCTCTGCTTTGTGCCAGCTGATGATGAAGCCAACTTCAAGTCTGATCTAAGAAGCTATCTAGCTACAGCTCTTGAATCTGGATCACACAACATGCTCGACCGCATCAACGCCTTCCTGGCTGCTAGACTTGCAAGCTGATGAAATGCTCAAATTCCGGGCCGACTTCTGACCTGACCTTCGACTTCCACTTCTCCAGAGATCTGTCAGAGCTGCCATGCAGCGACCCAGCGTCTTCTTCCTGGGCTGGTCTGGCATTGCTTTCGCGACTCTGATGGGCCTGAGTGAGTACGCAAGAGCGTCCATTAGGGTATCTGATTGAGCCGTACCTGCTTGCAGGCTTTACTTTGGCAATCGCAAAGGATCCCGCAAGATACATGACACAATGCTCTCCAGAATCCGCGACCTTCTTCGCTAGGATCCCAGACAATCTGCGTCCCTACCTCTGCACCCTCTATGCGGGGATTCTTGGCCTCAAGAGTAATCGCGGCGCATACACACTCACTTCCCGACTTGTACGCTTCGGGGTCATCTACAATACTGTCCTGCTTTTCGAGTCCCATCGGCAAACAAGCTGGATCGGCCGAAGAGCAACTTCCATATTCACGAGTCTGGCGCACTTCTTGTCTGGGGCAGTATCCGCGCCGCTCTACTTCTCTAGACTGTACGCCAGTAGGGAGAAACTGGGCGACCGAAGCGAAAGAGCCATTACTGCAGGCGAAGCTTGGTCTGTGCCTTTTAGCGTTTCATTCGGATATCTTCTTCCGCTTTATCTGGCATCAAAAGCTGGATGGAGCGATGCTGCCATCACTGGAATGCTTCCTTTCCCACTCTACCTGTCCGTCCTGAACACTCTCCTTCCTCGCGTTCTCCGGCCTCTGCTGGATGGCACTTCCGTCCGTCTAGCCATACTATGCAGCATGGGAATCAGCCTCATCACAACTGCGAGCGCACCACAACTTCTTCTAGGGCCCGTGTCCATCAAAGAAGTATTCTGGCCCTTCCACGCAACAGCAAGTTTCGTTAGGGATCTCCACATCCTCCTCTTACACGACTATATCTTCGCGAATATAGGCTTCCTCATATACACTATTCTTCGATTGAGAGAAGTTCAAGATGTCACCGAGAAGGGATTTCTCAGGATCGCAGCGATATTCACGGTCTTCAATCAGTTCGACCCCGCGAGCTTGATTACGATGCTGTGGGGACTGGCGGAAGTCAGAAGAGCCAAGGCGGTCGATCATACGATTGATAGATGGCTGCACTTTGAGGATGACGATAGACAGGGGGGAGGGGATGAGCGTCAAGGCTTGCTCGACTCGGACACGGAAGAAGAATGATCATGTATGCATATCTTGCTACTGGAGCTACGGAATGTTAATCTCGCGCATTACAAGACTTCCCACTGCTCAAGATGCCTAGCAGCGAGTGCAATTGTCGTCGACCCTCAAGAGAAGCTTCGGAGTGCCGCTTGAACACAGAAGTAAGAGGTCAGGACCTCCAACGCTCGTGTCCACTTCGTAGCACCGCTCGATGGCTCCCTTTCTTCTGGCGGTCAAGGGCTTTCACGGACTTCAACTCTCAGCTTGTCCTCCCACCGACAACTGATCGCACAAATACAAACCCTGAAGAATCATGACCCAAGGAACACCAAGCACTCCACAACCCAGCCAGACTGGGCAGGTGGTTATGAACAAGAAGACCTCGACTACGAGTCTCAAGGACCGTCCCAGACGAACATCCCCGTCCCCATCCTTATCCTCGTCCTCACCCTCATCGGCATCCGCTTACAGCTCCAACTCACAACCTCGACTTAGCAGCATCTCTGGCTGGGTCTTCGATCAAGACTATTGGAGAGGTCCGCAGATCCGACGACCTATCAGTACGAAGGGGCCCACGGTGGTTGTTATTCGTCATGCTGAAGGTCTACAGTACGCTAGCTGCCTCCATGATCATAAAGATGTACTCAGACTGATCTCACATCTTCAGCAATGTTACACAACCTACCTCCAAACTACAAAGGAAGGTAAATCGGACTCGAGATCCATCTTTGACGCCGGAAGGCTTCAGACAGGCAGCTGGCATCCAGGCTACGCATCCGAGCCTCGTCAGAAAAGTTCGAGAGCTAGGAGCTCGTGCCAAGGTATTCAGCTCCCCACTCGCCCGGACACTCGAGACAGCCTATACTGCTTTCCCGTTTCTGCAAGCGGGCGAAGTTATCATTTCACCTGATCTGTGAGCGGGAGCTGCCTGTTTACTTATCATGACCTATCAATCTAACAATATGTCAATCGCAGACAAGAAGGGCCCAACTTAGCATACAATATTGGTTCCGCACCAGTCCGCCTTGTAAAGAAGCTCAACGAAACGCTCCAAAGCGGCGGTCGGAGATTCGACGCTAGTCACTTTACTGCACTTTCACCGGACTGGTTCAAGAAAGAAGGTCCTTACGCTCCCAAGTAAGCTTGGCTATGTTGTACGGAAGGGCGGTATAGCTGATTGATGAACGTCAGCGCCGACCTCATTCTCGCAAGGAGTCGTAAAGTGCGCAGATACATCAGATCACTTGATCTGGACCTTGTCGTGGTCGTCACACACGCCGGCGTCATGCCAGGCTTCTGCGAGGACCGTGTTCGGCAAGCTATCGACAACTGCTCTGTATGGTATTCTTGTATCACCGTGCGAGAAGCTTAGCTGAGGTCTTGTCCCGCAGTGGTACAACGCCGAGGTTAGGGCCTACTGTTTCGACCCGGCTGACACCACCGCAGGAGCGAGATTGACCTCACTGTCTCCCGCAATGAGAGCAGTTCTTTTTGGAACTCCCACCCGCCCTGTATCGCGCGCGGCTAGTCGGGATGGTGGTGACTAGGATGACCGCTGCCTCACTCTTGTCCACCGAAAAATTGCTGCTTCTCATCGTTCAATTCCAGACAATGACTTTTAGTATACTGCAAGCCAGTTCTAGGTTGCTTCGAGACTTTTGACGAGAGCGAGGGACCACGTCAACATCCCCCATGTCCTCCTCTCCTACAACTTTGTCTTTACAACTATAGGCTCTACGACATATGCTATCTTTCGGGTGGGAGAAGTGTAAGATATTGGCACAAAGGGGTTTCTGACTAATGCAGCGATTTTTACGATCCTTAATGAGTTCAAGGCGACTGAACATACGATTAACAGATAATCTCATCTTAAGCCATGATAGTCAAGGAGGACAGACTCAGCGTCAGGGTCTGCTGGCATGGTCGGACACGGAAGAAGACTGAACATATATGTATATCTTGCTGCTGGAGCCACGGACTGATAGTCTCGCGCATTACAAGAGTTCGCAATGCCCAAGATGCCCTAGAGCGTATGCAACTATCGTCGATCTCTATGAAACCTTCGAAGTGCCGTTTGGACGCAGAAGGGAGAGCTGAAGACCTCCAACGCTTGTCGCCACCTCTCAGCACCGCTCGATGGCTCCCTTTCTGCTGGTGATCAATGGCTTTCACGGAGCTCAACTCTCAGCTTGTCCTCCCACCAACTATTCATCGCACAAGCACAAACCGCAAATCAGCTTTAACAATCATGACCCAAGGAACAGCAAGCACTCCACAACCCAGCCAGACTGGGCAGGTGGTATTGAACAAGAAGCTCTCGATCACGAGTCTCAGGGACCGTCCAAGACGAACATCCTCATCCGCTTCCAGCTCCTCCTCGCGACAAGTTCGTCGTGCCAGCATCTCTGCCTGGGTGTTCAACCAAGATTACTGGAGAGGTCCACAGGCACCAGTCCGACCCGCCGGAACAAAGGGACCCATTGTAGTGGTGATCCGCCATGCTCAGGCTCTGCAGTACGCTTAGATGATGAACTGAGGGAGCAATATTCCCAAACTGACTTTGTATCTGCAGCAACGTGAAACAGGCTACTCCAGAACTTCAGCAGAAGATGCGTCAGACTCGAGATACGCCTTTGACACCGGAAGGCATCCGACAGGCCATGTCGATCCAGACTAGGTACCCTGGCTTGATCGGAGCAGTACAAGCCGCAAAACGCGTCAAGGTCATCAGCTCCCCACTCACTCGGACTCTGCAGACTGCCTATACTGCTTTACCGTTCTTGAAGGCAGGCGAAGTTGTCCTCGCTCCGGATCTGTAAGCAGACAGCTTATGCACTGTGCGCGGGTGCGAGTCTGACAATGTTCGACTTACAGACAAGAAGCACCCGACCACGCATACGACATCGGTTCTGCACCAGATGACCTCGTAAAGAAGCTCAACGGAATCTTCCAAACCGACGGAAGGGTCTTTACGGCTAGTCACTTCGCTTCATTGTCACCAGACTGGTTCAAGAAGGAAGGTCCGTACGCTTTCGAGTAAGTCAATGCACTTCGTCCAGTCGCGCATTGCGTTTTGGCTGATCATGGAACAATCAGCGCCGAAGCTGTCCTGAAGAGGGGACGTAAGATCCGCAGATACATCAGATCGCTAGATTTAGATCTCGTAGTGGTCGTCACGCACGCAGGCGTTATGCCGGGCTTCTGCGAGGATCGATTGTATCGATCCAGCGACGCTTACGAGGTGAGCTTACCCAATCAATATGTGGAAGCTAGGCTGAAGTAGTGCATGCGCAGTGGCAAAATGCTGAAGCTCGCGCATACACCTTCGATCCGGCTGATACAACTGGAGCGGCGAGGCTGTGTCCCCTCCCTGCAAGCGAAAGTGCTTCGGTATTGGGCACCAGGAGACCGTCTGTTGCGCGTACGTCGAGCAAGACAGCAGTGTAGGCAGTTAGAAGACGCAGGCGTCGTGATGTCCCGGGCAAGCTGCCATGTAAAAGCTCTGGCCAATCAAGAGTCTACAATTCCAGGGTCCCCCCCCCCCCCCCTCATAGCCAGAGAGACTCATGTCAAGAATGCGCGCAGGATTATGATCACTCTGTATCATGCACTTTCCTGAAGCCCATCCGCCCGCCGTGATGTCTGCTGTGAATGATGGGTAATCTAGGCTCACGGAGCTTGTTGCAGCCGGGATTGCGCTGTAATGAGTCCTTCAAGCGTCAAGAGTAGGCAGGGCGGTCACGTTCATGCTTGGTCAACCACTTTGCTCCCAGTTTGCCAGTGACTGGTGCAGCCACAGCGACGTTGACAGCAGCACCAGCCAGAAGGAAAGGCGCTCCTGCGACGAGTCCTCCCAGACCTTCGGTGTTGTCCCGTACTGTCATGAAGACATCTTCCCCTTTCTTCTTTCTTGCATTCTCAGGTTGGCTCGAAAAGAGAGCGTGCACACCTTGCGCGCACAATCCTAAGGGTATCCCGGCGACGAAGCCACACTTCTCACCGACTGCATGAGGAACCACGGTTATCAGGCCAGCTCCTTTCCCGACGAAGTTTCCCCAAGCCAGACCCTTGCGTGCAAGGGCTTCCTTTTGTGGCGGAGAGAGGTGGTGGCTTGTTGATGTCGTCTTTGGGTCTCCTGGCAGGACGCCATTTGCCCGAGATGCGCTCGCAACTGAGTTGGTTCTTGACGACTTTGTAGACATTGCGTGTGTTTAAGATTGCCAAGACGAAGAGCCTGACGGCGAAAGTATCATTCAAGTACTTCAGAAGCTCGAAAGGTAAAGTGATCCTTTCAAACAATAAGGGCATCGTGTGGAAGGGGAATTAGAATGGGGAACTGCACGAAAGGCAATTCGTCAAAGGCTCAAAAAAGCCTTTCACGCCTGTAGTGACATGGGGGCTAGGCTGGGTGGTTAGCAGCTAAAGAGGTAGAGGTGATAGTGGTGTTTTAGAAGAGGGTGGGGTAATTGTGGTCGTTGCGCTCATATACTGGACAGCCAACTTGATCACGCCGTCCGCACCTATCCTTTCGAAGTGTTGACGGAGTCAGGCGACCGAGCCAACATCACGGTGGAGAGATTCCGAGTAGATACATGTACTACGCTCAGGATTGTGCATCAGACTTTCAGATGTTTGGATGCATAATGAAGTCTTGGTTGCCGGAAGGTGTCCGCAATATAGCCTATTTGCCCAATCAAAGGCACCAGCATTACGAAAGGGAGCTCTGCTGCACTCTGAGCCACCTCTTCAACCATAAATTATGAGCAAATCTGTGCCAAGCATGCTCTCCCAGCGCAGGCAGGCCAAGTAGGTGAAGCCCTTCGCCAGCTCGACGGCATCAGCTGACAAAGTGTTCAGGCGCAGTGTTTCGACTCCGCCAACGGTTCAGCATCATTCATGCCTTCGAAGGACCAACTCGTCTCATGACTTGACAAAAGCCATCGACTCTATCGATCTTGTCGGAAAAGAGGAGACCAAGCGGAAGCCTAGCTTGAGCAAGCGAAAGCATCATCCGGCAGGAATTGAGCGACCATCCTTGCGAAAGCGACCGAAGAGCGAGTATAGTGCGTTGAGGGAGATGAAGCAGTATTGGGCACGGCGCTTACGGTTCGAATGGTCGCCAGTCTTGTCTACGTCGACGAAGGCCACTTCAAATGAGAGCATCCCTCGATCTCCTTCGTGCATAAAGGTGCTGGATCTGGAAGTGCCAAATACGCCCTTGGGATACAAGAGTGTGGGGACTATCACTGCCGCAGTGTCGCCAACAACAGTCGAAGGGGATCCTGCGTCGATGTTCTTGCAGCAAGCGACCAAGCTGGAGCGTCGTCTGCAGGCGTGAGTGCGCTCAGAATAATTCTCATAGGTGTGCGCTGATTGTGCTTGCTTGCAGCGAGGCGGCCAAGGTCGGAGGGTCTGCACTTGGGCACTCTACCATCACAGCGGTAGACGAGTCGGGGTCCATGGAGGCTTCGGGCATAGCATTTGTGATTACGAGTGAATGACCAGTGAATCATTGAGGCTGGGTTCTAGGGGAGTCATCATATATTTCCAGATCTTCGAATACCATGAATCCAATGCGCTTGCACACTTGGGACAGGCAGAGAGATTTCTTGCCTAGGTTTTGATGGGTCATTTGCCTTGCTTTGCCTTGCTTTCGCTCGTTCTTGCTCCCCGTGTGTGCACATCTTTGACGATATAAAAACTCGATGCGTAGCTCTGTCGAATATTACTTCCTGACAGAACATCATGCGGACTAAGTCAGCCAGCGCAGGGGAGGCCGTCCAGATCGCAACGGACGGCGCGACAAACAAATGAGGGATGTCGCTGGGCTGAGCTGACCTCTGACGAGAACCGAAAGGTTGCGTCTGATACTGACGGGCTGACTGAAGTGGAACTTATGCCAAATGGCAGCAGCGCAGCGCTACGAAGAGCAAACTGCGGTCGGGGCCGTTTTCAAGCACCCCAAAGTCCAGCTAGCTGTACGACCGAGTAAAGCCCTCCATGTCGCTGGAAACAAGGTCGAAGGCGTCCTGGAACTCGCATGCAGCAGCGACAAGGTCTGGCTGGGTAGAATCAGTCTCGAGATTAGGGGAGGCGAACGTAAGTGAGCTTGCCCAAGTCCTCGAGCATTGACTAATTCTCCAAGCGCATCAGAACTACAATCACTGGATCATGCAGCGTCGCATGCCTTTCTCCAAGCCGAAGTCGCATTTCAGTCACCGTCACTACCGCCTTCGAACGCTGTGATCTCGACTAAACCGTCATCAGGCGGGTACTGGCCTGGTCGCAAAGGAGTGACACGCTTTCCCTTCTCATTCGATATCCCTGCCACCTGCCCTTCTTCCTGCACCTTCGGGAACAATGCCTCAATTACCTATGCGCTTCAAGGGACGGTGCACGTCCAGCACCAGGGAGAAAGACAGATACTCACCAAGAGAGTGGAGCTTTTGGTGGTGGAGAAATGGTCAGACTGGCAGGCGGAGCAATTCCACGAACTTAGCGACGCACAGAAACGCGAGCGCATCACAGCAGGACTAGGCTTCGGAAGCGAAGGATCAGTCTGGGTAGAAGCATCTATACCGGACCCTTTCTTCTTTCGGGGTTGGGATATAGGCAGTCCAGCCGGAGGAGCTGGCAATGTCGAGCGGGAAAGAGCAAGAGGAGAAGTCGGGGTCAATCTGGCAGTCAAGAACGCTACTTCAAAGATGATCTCCGGGGTCAAATTGACTTTGATCAGAAGAATGACCATATTACCGAACTCTGCTGCTGGATGTGCCAAGGGGAACATGGCAGAAGGCCTTCGCGTCTCCGAGATCGCAAGCGAGATCAGCCTCAATGGAAGAGAATGGGAGTTTCCAGCCGGAGGCGAAGAGAGACGCGTGATATGCTGGACTGATCTGGCCAAGCCGGAAAAGTTGCTTAGTATACGCAAGACTCGGCTCTTCCAGGTTCAGACGCTCTTGAAAGTGGACCTGGACATGGGCACCTGGCAGTAGGCGGCCCTAGCATCGGTACATGCTGGCGGCAATAGCTAATGTTATTGTTTACAGCAAAAACCTGTCGCTTGAGCTGCCTATCTGGGTTGCACACTGGGCCTCGCTACCTCCAGAAGCGTTTGTTCGGAGACAGCCAGCTATGCCACTTTCTAGTGCGCAATGGGCGAGTCCAGCGCATTCTCCAGTTCCATACGCTCAATATGCGATGGCCAGACCAGCTTCAGCACAACCTTACAGCCCTCCTATCTTCGCATCACCGGCCTTGTCGTCTCCAAGCTTCTCCCCTTCTCTTCAGCAATCTCCGGAACAAGATCAGTACATCTCTTTTGATCCTTACGCACCGTCCCTCACGCAATCTACATTCATCAATGCGCTTAACTCGCCTCAGCCAGCTTCGAATTGGCAAGCGCAACAAATGGCCAGACCAGCGTCTGCAATGGATGGCCGACAGTATGCCTCTCCAGTGCAGTATTCTACATCAGTGCCTTCCACGACCTTCTTTCAGCAGTCAGTACCTTTTCATTCAGTCCCAGCATCCCCGTCGTCATACTATGCTCAGCCTGATATACCGAGATCTCAATCTGCACAACCATATTCTGGATGGCAGGCAGCGCCCATGCCGGTCCGCAATACCTTCGCGCGTCCGCAGCGGCCTCTGTCTCCTGAGCTGCGAGAATACCTGTCGGAAGAGGATCAAGCTAGAGTACTGGCCAACTCGATGCCTACCCATTATGATGTAGGAGACAGAGGCCGGACTTTGTCGCAGCAGCAGATTCAGCAGGGATACGCTCCGGATGGGAGTCATCGTGCCCGCAGGCAGTCCATGCCAGCACCATCCAATCACGTCACGGAACGCAGCCACAGCTGGAATCGGCCGAACAAGACACCTCCTCTAGCAAGAAGCTCATCTTCTCGCTTCGATGTGATACTATCACAGGATACGTTCACTTCGTTTCCTTCACTTCCTGCACAGATACATACGCTAGACGGCCTAGAAACAATAGGCGAGGACGGCGAATCTCAAGCTGGTACACTCAGGATCAGAAACGGCAGCGGTTTCCTCGTGCGCTCCGCATCACACGATAATGTGAGAAGTCTACGAGCCGTCCGGGCTGTAGGCTCTGCAGATGAAGGCAATACTAGCGCTTCTTTACTAGAAGCCCTTGTCGACAAGCAGGATAGGGAGAAGGAAGCTGAGAAGTCTGGGGGGAGAAGTAATCAAGAGAATATCCTTGCGGAAATGGATGCATACAAGACTTTACCGCCTCCTCCTGTACCTACTGGCAAAGAGGACAAGAAGAAGGACGAGAAGAGAAGGGTCTTCGATATCTTCCCAAACCTCGGGAAGGAAGATGCTGCTACGACTAAGCCGGTATCTTCGCCCGTTCAAGCGCCGAACAATGGCAACAGACGTACCTCAGCTCCAATAGCTAAGACTGAGCAGCAGACGAGGCCGATCATTCGAGCATCGAACTCCGAATCACTGCTAGCTCTCGAGACACGGCTGTCGCGGCCGTCGTCTCCGGCCACTATGGCTGAGCTACCCGCTAGATCAACTACTATGTCACCTCCTGTCCGAACAAGGACTACATCGCCTGTACAGCGGGCGATCTCGCCAATGCATACTGACAGCGCCGGTGCATTAAGAAAGAAGTCAAGTCAAGTTGTGTTGAAGCAAAAAGCGAGTTCCTCCACACTAGCGAAGACTGAGGAGCCCTCTAGTTCCGGAAAGCGAGACAAGGAGCGCGCCTTGTCTAGAGTTGGCGACATTGCTCAGACGAAGGCAACTGCCGAGCCTACACAGCTCTCAAAGGCCATGGTCCAATCTGCTCGGGCAGGCAATTCCACATCAGAAACGACGGATCGCTCAACGCGCACCACTCCAGCGTCAGCGACTACTCCCACTACGTCAACACCGACCAAAGCGAAGCCGAAGAAGCTTATTTCGACGTCTCCAATACCATCGCCAGCCTTTGCGCACTTGTCACCTGCGCCGATCCGCAGTCGAGAAGGGTCTCCTGCTATATCGCCAAAGCTCAAGCCACCTGTTTCACAAAGGAGCGTCTCTGATTCACAGTCCAGTCCCTTACAAGTGAAATCGAAGAATGCCGCCTCACCTGGTGTACCGGAAAAGAAGAAGCAATCACGAGAAGTGCTGCCGGGAGGCATCGAAGGAGGAACAGCATACGATGTCAGATCTGCCAGAGGAGGAAGAGGAGGCAGAGTAGCGAACGTCGCCAGCCAGTGGGCGAGCCTCATAGCGGGGAACGACCATGTCAAAGAGAACAAGCCTACCACTCAGGCAGACGCTGTCAAGTTTCCGAAGGCACCTGTCAAGGCCGAGATTAAGCCGGTTGCGAAGCTTGCTGTCGCAAACAAAGCTGCAAAGCCTTTCCCGACCAGTACAGCCAAGACGGCTTCTCCTTCTCCTATGGCTAGAATGACAGCTCCACCTAAAGGCGCAGTCGCGACTACATTCCTCAACAACACCATAGGCAAACCACCAACCTTCGCAGCGGCTCGCCCAAAAGCAGTCACACCCGTCAGCACAGCTCCAATCACCAGTACCAGCTCCGAGCAGGCGCAAGGCCTAGGCGCCCAAAGTCTCAAAGCATTGATAGAGAAGTTCAACTGATTCTTGGAGACAGTAATGCGGTATTGTCGATGTAACAGTATCTGAAATCCGCATAGTATAGCGTAATTTGGTGTTTAGTACCCGGTCACTTTCCATCGCTCTATCGCCATGTACAGCTGTAATGAGCTTTAGGTAAACAGTTCAATAGTATAATTCATCTCCCATCGTATTCTGAGCAGATTTGTCAAACATCGATTTTGGACACCTCTGACCTCATGCTATAAGCTTGCATGCTCCGTCAATTCGGGAGCAGCAGCACAGGATTGCTCTATCGTTGCTGTTCACCATCCATCATCTTGAAGAAGACGAAAGGCGCCAGATCTCCTGGCACTTTCGGTACATCGAGCTACAGCATGTCCAGCTACGAAAGCACGGCTAGCAGCAGCGGGTTCGCAGGCGCAGAATCAAGTTCGCGCATCGCAGCAGAACACAGCGACGCCAGCGAGAGTGCTCTGCAACGTCGGCTCGACAAACGAGCTAATCGATGTCGATGTCGAAGCTGCCATTTGCATTTCGAGAATATCAACCTGCTGCATGCTCACCTTAAAGACAATCCGCAATGCAATCTGAGTCCAAGCAAGAAGCTAAAACCGAAAGCTGGCCCTTCTGCGAACGAAACTGCCACTCCATCATCTCCTTCTACTGGCAAGGGCAAGCAACGTGCAGCGGATGAGCCAGCAGAACAAGATGCAGCGGTGTTGAAGGCTATAGATGGAATCATTGCAGACTCTGAAGCTCGGGAAAGCGTAGCTATGCAGAGAGGATCTTCTGGAGGGACAACCGATTGGACGACGGATCCGGAGCAGGCTGTGACAGCCAGTCCACAGAAGCGCAAAGGGAGAAAGCAAAGAAGGAAGGAAGCGCGCGCAGCTGCTGCTGCAGCCGCAGCAGAATCGAATGTTCAGGAGCAATCATCGATTGCAGATACAGCTCCAGAACAGCTGCCCGAGCTTCCTAGCCCCTCTCCTTCAGACGCATCTTCCACAGACGAGCTCCCCTACGTCCCGCCGCGGATAGCTTCCTCTCTCAGTCCCCCTGCGACTCCTTCGCTGGGTACAGAAGCGAAAGATCAATCTGTCAAAGCTTCGCGCATACCCTTCCAACAGCCTATCTCACCCTTTGATATCTTGTCATCTTCCCTTCCTAACCGATCGGCGCCTACTTCCGCTGGGATTCAAGCCCCAGCGGCTAGCGATCTACCAAGACCCAACCTATACTCTCACCAAAGCACTCCCTCTACTTCATCAGTGGCTTCGACAGTAAAGAAAACGAAGAAAGTACCTGCTTCTCCTTTGGTATGGGGTACGAGCGGGAGCGGGCAAGTAGTCGATGCGCCTACTCTGGGCACCACCCAAAGCAATATGGAAGCGCATTCGCCCGAAAACGAGATAGTGTCAGCTTATAGAGCTAGTCATACGGTCGGCAAGGATACTATCGTGCAAGAGCTAGCCAGACGAATGCATGCTGGACTATCTGCAAACCCGGAGTCGAATGAGGTAAAATCGGCCAAAGACGCGATACGAAGGCAGTTGATGGGTACTGATCAGCTACGGACGCCACAAAAGAGAGATGAAGAGGCGGGCGAAGATGCTGGCGATATGACTTTGAAGCCTGTCGATGAAGATGGAATCGTCCGCAAGGATATGATCGACACCGACCAATCTACAAACAGTCATACGCTAAACGACAGCGACAAATCTGCTGTTATGGAAGGCCTGCTGAGAGCGTTGGCTGCTGCACCGCCTGAACAAATTTTGCAAAGCGCGAAGCAGACCGGAAATGGAGTGCCATCTAGCTCTCCCCACAGACAACAAACAGCGCTTGAGAGCAGTCCTGCGATCCGAGAACAGAGTGGATTTGGAAACCGGCAGAAGATCATCGATAGCGTAGGCGAAACCTCCGCTACCCAGGGCATACTGCCGGCCAACACCAATCAGCAAACCGCGTTCTCAACGACAGACGGCGAAGAAGACGACGGTACTGTTTCAGAAGCGAGCGACAGCAGCGTCATGCTGCGAGGCGTAGTTCGCGATTTAGACGACCGGAGCTGGGGCGAAGAAGCCCAAGTACCTGACTTGGAGAAAGCTAGATTGCGCTTCGGTAGAGCCGTGATAGAGCTGGACAAGGTGAGCGCAAGAAGGTCTGTGTTGCTCGAATGGCATAACACTGAGTTCGGATGGTGTTGCAGCGGCACAGAGCAAATGCCTCTACGCTAATGAAAAGACAAAAAATGCTATTGGCTGTTCAGCGTCAGCTAAATGGCACTTTCGCCGCAGGACATTATCATAGCCCGAAATATGAGCTACGAGCGTTCGGTTCTACAGCGTACGGGCTAGATACAGATGCTTCAGACCTGGATCTCTGCATCATCGATTACAAACGCCCTGACGGCTTCCGGAATGCTCTGGACTTATATGACCTCGAACCAGACATCCCAATGACCAGTACAGACGAAGAAATTGGCTCAAGTCCTGTCAAGAAAGGTCGCAAAGGTCGAAGTCGTTCGCCAGAACGGAATGCCGGAACGCAGAGATTGCTTGATCCGGTGTATGACGTTAAGCGCTTAGCAGGGCTTCTGAGACGGATGGGCATGAAAGAAGTTACTCCTATACCTACTGCCGGAGTACCTATCGTCAAGTTTGTGGATCATGCGGGTATCAAGGCCGATATGGTAAGACGCCTCGCCATCTGCAATCGGGACCGCTTGGTACTGATACTCTGCTTTAGAATGCGAACGAACAGCTTGGAGTTCGCAACTCTGCGTGAGTTGCGATGCCTTGTTCGATAGTGAAAGCAGGTCTAAACATGCTTTCATACAGCCTTCTTGCAGCATACATCAAACAATCGCCTTTAGTGCGACCTTTCCTAATTTTCTTGAAGCTATGGGCGAAGCAACGCGGACTCAACGATCCTTCCGGCCAGCAAGGCGAAATGTCCTTATCTTCCTACTCTCTCGTCCTGTTAGGTCTGACCTATCTCCAATCTATCAATCTAGTTCCAAATCTACAAGATGTCGAACTCATTCAGCAAAGTGGGATGCAGAGACAAGCGTTCTGGAGCAAAGTCCTTGATAAAAAAGCGGCGAGATCGCGGAGCTACAACATGCGAGGCAAAATCGCAGGAGACTATAAAGCCATGGCTATCGAGACTACCTTCATTCCAAATCTACCCCAGAACTCTAGCTGGCGTCCGACTTGGCCATCAGCCGAGTATCACGAACGGCAACAAAACGGTCAAAGCCCAGCGTCTGCATCATCTATGCCAAAGACCACTGCTCCGAAAGCAGCAGGGGGCTGGGAAGCGACAGCCACATCATTCCCATCGGTCGATGCGCCTGCGGATAAAGTAGAAATGGCCAACTTGCTCCATCAGCTAATCGAAGGCTTCTTCACATACTATTCTAGCTTTCCAATCGAGACTCAGGCTGTGTCGCTCTGGCGTGGCAAGCCTCTACAGCGACAGAATGCCTTCGACAAAGCGAAGACCGACAAGGAGGATAAGCTGGCTACGGAGGAAAAGGGCATCACTGATCTGACGGCAGAAGAGCGGGAAGAGCTCTATGAAGAACAAGCTGCGGAGGACGATGAAGAGGAGGTACTGCCGCGGAACATGAAGGCTTCGAACGGAGAAACGAACGGCCAAGCATCGAGTCCAGAGACAGCTTACACGGATGAGGAAAGCTCACCTGCTGTGGAAGCTATGATGGCGAAGCTAGAAGCTCAATTGAGAGAAGCTGGCATAACGGATCTCGGACCTCGTTTCGACGAGATCATGCAGAAAGCAACCGCGGTTGCTGCAGCAGACGCACAGTCCGGTACCGATTCAGCAGAGTTCGAGACGACGGAAGGCGAAACCACAGACGATGCTGGCAATCTGACACCTCGCAACACGGTCTTCTCGCGCGAAGCGGAACAGCCGGCAGCACTAGCAGCCGCAGCAGCTGCTGCTCAAGCTGGACTAAGCATTGAAGATGCTGATCCGAATGATGGATATCGATTCCCTTTTCCAGTGCAGGAGGACCCAGAACAGTTTGTGGAGCCTGCTATTTGGACGCAGAAATTGGTGGTTCAGGATCCCTTCATCCATACGAGGAATGTATGCTTGAATATCAAGCCGCCGATGGTGGATCGTATCATGGGCGTGAGTCCACTCTTCGCTGACCGCTGAGGGCTGGTATACTGAATGCAATTCATCATGCAGGAAATGCATCGCGCTGCAAACATGCTTCGAGAAGGAGCAGCTATCGATTCAGTCTGTCTCAGTGCTGGTACAGAAAGAAAGCGTAATGGAATTGCAAGCCCCAAAGGCGAGCGCTCACGGGAGCGCGCCAAATTCAAGGCTGAGCGCCGACGAGCAGCTCAAGCATCTAACAATCACTTCGTGAAAGAGCGGCAAGACATAGATTTACTCAAGAACAAACGGCAGGAAGAGAGGGATTTCTCGAAACGAGGTAGGGGAGGCTTCCCAGTTGAGAATGGCCGAGGAAGAGGAGGAGGAGGATATCATGCAGGTCCGCATTTCAACAAATTCTCGCATCAGAACGAAGGGTATCATCAGGGAGGAGGCAGCCCGGGACGTGGTCGTGGCCAGAGCTCGCCGTATCGAGGTGGAAGAGGGAAACCACAGTTCCAACCACGGAATAAATCGCCAGAAAGATCTTGAAGCAATAGTAATCGTTATTAGTATCGACACATTGTAAGTTGTAGGGGCATTTAGACGGCATAGAATCGCATGTACCGAAAAGCGTCGCTGTGTTGATGCATGCAACATCGTTTTGTAGTGTACTGTACGAAAGCACGGCTGCTCTCCTTGTCTAGCTCGTGCGCCTAAGGTACCTCCATCTTCACATGCTGTAGCCAGCCCGTAATCCTCTTCTCCTACTTCATGAACACCCTTGTGACCTTGTTGATGAGATGCAGCACCACGACTGACCCGATAAAAACGATAGCCAGACCCATCACGACCACAGGGTCGCTGTAATCTCAAGGTCAATTCGCAGCTCAAAAGGCAGTGGGAAGTAGCTCCAGCTCACACTTTCAACCCTAACGAATCGTCGTTTGTGTACAGTCTCATCATGGTTGAGCTGCTGCCGCCTGCTCCTGCAGCTCTCGTTGAAGTCGGCTTGTCGTTTGATTCTCCCAGGGCAGCCGCACGGCGTCTGAATCAAGGCCATACGATACAGTCAGCCTCTTCTTGCTCTAATATTCATCGCTCTTTGGTCGCTGTTTCGCTGCACCCACCTCAGTGCGCCTGCTGCGACGGGCTTGCTCCCTGCTGGCCTCGAGACTCCTGATGCGACAGCGCCAGTATTGGGCAGGCCGACTGGCGAAGACGCTCGCGGTGATACGGGAGGGGAGGCCATCTTGAATATAAGGAGGGAGGGAAAGACTTTGGTCGATTTGAATTCGAAAAGAGGTCACTTGCTCCTTGGCTTCGTTCGCAAACATTCATTTCTCAATCTTCTCGGGATTTCAGCGCTTTCTGATTGACTTATGACCATCTACATGACTATGCAATGACCGCAAACGACGGCGATTCATCCATACCCTGGACTCGCGCCGGTGAGGACGCGTTCGCAGCTCTGGCCGAGTTGCAACAGGGTCTATTACCGCCAAGCAGTAGTCCTTCCATACCATCACAAGACAATCCAAACGATGGACAATCGAATGCTCTGACCATGGCTTCCGGCTCGTCTTCAAATCGAGCAGAAGACGCCGGACAGGAAGTTACGGAAGGACCTTCTATATCGTTTATACCATCTCCTGGCTTGCCAGCTATTCCATACAGACCTTCCCACAGCTCGTTAGGCTCCTGCTACACCGATGCAGACGTACAGACTCTCACTCGTCAGAACTCGCGAGCCCTCAATGACCTCCAGCAACAACGTGTCAACCCACTAGAAACTGAACTGCTCACAAATGTCGTCAATTCTCCATACGAAAGAGCAGCTAGCTTTCCGCCGGATCGATTTAATCCATTCCAAAGTTCCCCTAGCCCGGAGAAGCAGAAAACACCCAGACCTACTTTTTCTACCTCTCATGTAGCAAATGAAAGGCACGGTAGTCAAGTTGAGCCTCAGCCAATGGCTGTCCCAGAATATGGGGCTCCGCGAGAGGTCTTTCCCGATTATCCAGCTTCTGAGCAGTCAAGGAGTCCTTCAGTCGAATATGTACAACAAGAACATTACTCGAGAAGGCCTTCGGTTGAATACGTAGACAATGCCTTCATCAAACAAGAAGAGGAGGAGGAAGACGATCTTCCATCGCCTGGAAGCTCGCCGCCTCGTGATTACGAAGCAAGATTTGCATCGCTATGTATGGCTCATCTCACTCCCTGCTTCGTTTGTGGTAAGCCTGCTGAGTCATTTCTGACCAGCACCCATACGACTGCCTTCAAGTAATCGTTACCCAGCTCAATCCACGTTTGCGAATAACAACAACAACACGTTTGACTTTGAATTTAATAATGAGGCCTTCTCGTCTACACGAGCACGAGTATATACAAATCCTGCATTTGATGGCAATCACGCACTTTCGCCTCCTAGACGAGCATTCGCCAGGAAGTCCCTCCCGTCCCCGAATGATACAGACTCAAGTGGAGGGAGTCCCTTGACAAACCTGCCACAACATCAACATCAAGATATAAGTAATGGCAGGCTGTCGCCTCTTACTTCACTACTACAAAGCGACTCCCCCGAGACCAAAGCCAAGAAAAGCAAACCCAGCCAACGAACAAATAGCAAGAAAGCCAAAAGCTCGACTACAATAACAAATTCACGAAATTCATCAGCCGCGTCCCTGCCCAAACGAGTCCATCCCGGTCATGAACGCGGCTCACGAAAGACGAGTACACTCAAGAGCCAAGCAGGTCGAATGAGAGATCTAAGTGACCTCGCTAGCGAGCTGTCGATCGTTTCAGAAGAGAAAGAAGAAGATCAGAACGATTCAGACTCTGATGGCGTTTTCGACGAAGAAGGCGCTGCTGGGAAGGCAGGAAGAAAGCGCAGGTTTGTTCACGTACCTTTATTACGGAGGTTCTGGGCGCTATTGAGTCTGAAGGCTGGCCTTCTATACAGATATGCGCCTGCAGCCAAATCTCAAGACACGAAGCCGCGAAAGCGAAGCGCAAGACCGCCTCGAGAAGACTCGTTGTTTGACAATGTGAGTTCACGATACTCTCCGGCGCTCAAACACATAGCTGAATATCTGGAAATTGGGAAATGCAGGAGTACAGAGAAGCTCAGCAAGAACGTATAAAATACTTTGAAGAAGTGGACAAGTATGAGCTCGAGACGGAATCTGTCAAGCTGAATTATCAAGCTAGCAAGACCAGGTTTCTCGCCTCTTTCATGGTATTGTTGTAGCTTTTTGGGCATGGGCTCAAATCAAGAACCTGTAGCCAAGTCTTTTTCTGTTTGAATTACTAGTAATGTTATGCCCTAGAAGCAGTGTGTTAGAATATGACCAAGTGCCCGGCTTTATCATGTTTTGAGAGTCTTGACGGTCCCAGCTGCCTCCTCTTTTGGCCTCTTGCCTCGACTTGTCGCTTCATTCGTCCGCCATGCCAGGTGGGCCGAAAGCGTTCAGGAGTATACGATATACCGCCAATCTGATAGGCTCTGTCTGCGCTGTTCTGCAGTCCAAGAAATCAGCACAAAGTTCCCCCTCATCGATGCAGGTGAGAGAGCAAGAGCAGCCGCTTCAAGACGGTGAAGAAGCGACAAGATTCTGATGATTCCTGGCTCCTGTTTGGATGCATGTAGACCCCTACTTCGGCCGTGTAGTGCGCTACATGCGCCCGCAAGACTATGCTCTCTGGGCTGGAGCGACCGCTGCTTTCCCAGCGATGCTCTACGGCTACCGCAAGTCGTTCTATCCTCTGAGATGCTGGCATTCAAGGACTAACACGTATGCTCTGTTGTGCACTTCTATCGGGCTCTGGCGATACACAGAAATGGCAGACCCGGTGCGATTGAGCAGGAGAGGCCTCACGCCTGCGCTACGGTTATGCACAGCTCTGGGCTTCGCGGGTGGTTTCTTGATGGCATACCAGAAGTCCAGCTTCCGCTTCTGGGGATGGACAGAGAACGTAGGCTCTCCTTGCGAAGAAGTGACCTGGACAGCAGAAGTAGCTGACATATGTCGCATGGACAGGCCCGTGAGCAGAAGAAGGATATGGAAGAACTCTCAGCCATCGCGAAACGCGGCGAACCAGTCTATGGCAAATCAGACCTTCCCGAATTTGTGCAGGGTACAGCGTTCAGAAACTCTGTCTGGTCGCAGCTCAAGTTCCAAACACTGCCTTGGGTGAGTAGTGATACAGTTCTCATAGTGTAGATAGAGCTCCGCAAAGCTGAGACTGGCTTCTTCCCAGTTCAACCTCGTTTCACACCCACATCACGGTGTAGATACGGTGAGCCAGACAGCATGTACGTAACAGTAACAAGCACTAACATCAATGATGACTTCGCCAGGCCAAATACTACATGGAGCAAGAACAGTCTGACGAGTAGCGGGTACGGCAAAAAGCATGCATAGGTGACGGTCGCGGGCTGTATGAGCCATGTATACTAGCCACTTTAGCTCTTAGCTGCAAAGAGAATTGTTCACTGTCTATTACTTTCTTCGTTTCTTGCATTGTTGTCTCTGCCCGTCTGGTCTGCCCGACCCCTATCTGTACGCGACCTTTCTAGTATTCTGGATGCTGAACCTGCTGCGATGACCATCTCGCTCGAGTATAGCCCTTCTAACAGGGCAACGTGCAAAAGGTGCCCTTAACCGTCAGAAACCTGCAAGAAAAGCCTGAGCTCATGAAACACGGACAGATGTCACGACAAGATCGCGAAGTCGGCTTTGCGACTCGTCGAGATTGTCGATGTAGGGCAAGAGTATCCACAGACGCAGTACAGACATTGGGGATGTTCTACCCCTCAGCACGTCAAGCAACTCGGCGTAAACATGCACTGGTTTCACAATCTCTCGTGCGCTTCTTCCTGATCCCTCCATGTCCATTATCCTTCATCTCACTCACGTTCCCTAATGCGTAGACCTGAAGACCAGAAGCGAGTCGTTGCGGCCATCAAAGAGGGTCGCGTGCCAGACGCCGATGTTTCAGAGCTCTTGAAACCGAATACCAAAGCAATTCCTATAGATCTCACAATGTCCCCCAATGCAAAGTACACAGAGACCAAGCCCTGGCCTCCCAGCAAACCGGGAGGAAAAGCAGGCACATCAAAGGGAAAAAGCATGTTTGTGGAACGAGCGAGTTCGAAGAGGAAATTACAAGAAGCTACCTCAAGCAGAGAAACGGATGTCTTCGATGCTGCGCCCGGTCCTTCTTCCTCCTCTTCGACAGCGATTCCGTCGTCTTCACAGACGAGACCACCTGCTTCTTCTGCTCCAAGACAGCCGGGAGAAGTCGCGAATGGCAGACTTGTACAAGAGCAAGATCAGGAGGAAGAGGAAGAGGAAGAAGCTTCAGTTCAGGAAGACGATGTGTTCTATCTTCGCTATCCTACGGAAGTTGTGGGCATTCAGCACTATCGAGGCTTGGTCGGTGTGGGAGAAGCTGTCAACCTGGTATGTGCTGCTTTCCTTCACTGCCAGGCAGCTCATTGATAATCGCACGCTTCGCAGATCCGACAGCCTGCAAACCAGTACGATAGCAACGCTATTCAGGTTACGAATCTGAACAACCAGCAAGTGGGCCATATCGGAAGAGGTGTCGCTGCGAGACTAGGTGAGTATTGTTCGCCCTCTGATTCTTCCTGTTTGCTGAGGCGAGATCGCATAGCACCCCTGATGGACAGACGGGTGATCGATGTACAAGGCGTTATGCGCACGGGCAATCTAGACGGCACAGGCGGACGATGGAAGCTCCAAGTCTATGTAGACATCTACGGTCCACCTTCGTCCCGCTTAGCACTCGGACCGCATCTATCCTTCTTTGGCGAGATAAGCGAAACAGGTATCCCACCTTATGAGAACGCAACACAAGTGAACGGCACGTCCCGCTCTCCCAGCAAGAATGGCTCAAATAGCAGAAAGGGCAAGCGAAGAGCGCTAGATAATGAGGAAGAGACGGAACAGGAAAAAGAAGCGAGATTGGTCATTGAGAACTTGAAGAACCTTGACAACGGAGAAGGAAGGAATGATAAAGTCATGGAAGAATTGATGAAAGGCTTCGACGTGCTCAAACTGCCGCTGCACCCTAACCCGCCTAGCAAGAAATCTGGACAACTCAGAAACGATCTGCTGGTACGAGCAGCCCACTGACACCCTTTATTACATACTCTAATCTACATCCTTATTCAGCCTCATCAGTCGCAAGGTTTACTATGGATGCAAAGTCGCGAGAACCCAGTCCTACCACAAGAGGATGGCGAGCAAGTCCAGCTATGGCAACGCAAGAAGGGAGCCGTACCTCACTGGCTCAATATGGCTACCAAGACCCCTCAAGCTATCACTTCTCCTCCTGTATTGGGACGAGGTGGAATCATGGCTGATGCTATGGGATTGGGCAAGACACTCACTGTTCTGAGCCTGATCATTGCTGGAAAGAAAGAGAATACGGATGCGTTCTGCAAATCGACATTGATAGGTGCGATGCACCAATCTATAAGTTGTCCTTAGTCGGCCGGCTGACCAAATCTATGCCAGTATGTCCTCTATCTGTGCTATCTAACTGGGAGAACCAGATCGAAGAGCATGTGGCCGAAGGCGTCTTAAGCTACACGGTATACCACGGCGATGGCAAATCCGTTTCTCAAGACCAGCTAGAGCAAACAGACGTAGTCATTACCACTTATAATGTCCTTTCAGCTGAACTGAAAGCAAATGGAGCTCATGGAAATAAGAAGAAGAAAGGCAAAGGAAAAGCTTCGAGCTTGCTAGGCACGAAATGGGCAAGAGTCGTTCTTGATGAAGGGCACACAGCCAGGAATCCGAATGTAAGCAGAGCATTTCATGGATTATTTGTGGAAAGCTAACATTACGATCAGGCTGCTATGACGCGAGCTTGTATAAGCTTGGAAGCGCAGCGAAGATGGGTCGTGTCGGGCACGCCTATCGTTAACGGAGCGAAAGATCTCGGAGCTTTACTATCCTTCTTGCGTATCTGCAAGCCTCTAGACGAGGTAGACCAGTTCAAGCGTCTCATCGGTAGGCTTTCATGACCAAGCTCGCCAGTACATGAGTTCTGACCTGCTATATCAGTTCGCCACCTCGACGGAGGACCAGGTGTCACCCTTCTACAGGCTATAATGTCTCATTCCTGCTTGAGAAGAACAAAAGAAATGGAAGATGAGGACGGCAAGAGACTCGTCCCTCTACCTCCTGTCAACTTTTACGTCGTCAAGGTGGACCTATATGAAGAAGATAGAAGAGCTTATGATCTGGCTATGGCTGCTAGCAAGCGAAGATTTGAGGAATATGTTAATAACGAAAGAAACGGCAGCGTAAGTCTCTTTCTCCCGTGGCTACGAGGACTGAATGCAGGCTGAAATTCATCGTCCGCTGCAGCTGCCACCGAATGTGCTCCAACTCCTCACGCGTCTTCGACAATTAGCGCTCGTTTCGACTCTGGTGCCACCGAACTATATCGAAGACATCTCGAAAGATGAAGCGAAGCATGCCGAAATCGACGAAATCAGCGACGAAGCCAAGAATGCCTTGATATGGAAATTGAAAGCTGCAATAGACGATTCTGAAGAATGCCCAATCTGCTTTGATTCGCTTACGAATCCCAGAATCACGATGTGCGGTCATCCGTATTGTCTGGAATGTATTCTGGAAGTCATCAAGGTGCAGGCGAAGTGTGAGTTTCATACATACGCTCCAGGTATAATTGCTGATCAGGTTAAATCTAGGTCCCATGGACCGCACGCCATTGCCTTCTACTAAATACGTGCTTGAACTACCGGAAGTAATGCCCAAGAGAGCTGGAGAAGAGAGCGACAGTGATGTCGAGGATGCCAAGCCGAATGGAGAAGACGCAGAAGATATACTCAAGCCTGCTTCTTCCGCAAAAATTGACGAGCTGTGAGCTGAGGGTATTTATGCCCGCATAGTGTATGAGCTGAAAGTTCGCTCAACAGACTCAAATACTTGAAAGCCTTTCCAAAGGGTCAGAAGACGCTGGTCTTTTCGCAATTCACCAAGTTCCTCGATGCTATCGCACCTCATCTACGTCTAGCTGGCATACCTTTTGTCCGTTTTGATGGCAGTATGTCCGCGAAGAAGCGGGCGGAAATCATTGAAGAGTTCCAACAGCCTATCGAGCTTGACGAAGATGGCTCCGAGACTGAAGAGTCGGAAGAAGATGAGACACTATCTGCAAAAAGAAAGGGCAAAGGCAGGGCGAAGCCCAAGACTAGATCGAAGAGGAATGCTGCAGATAATCCGGCGGTCATGCTCATCAGCTTGAAGAGCGGAAGTGTTGGTATCAACCTGACAGCTGCGCAGGTGAAGTCTGTTATTCAGTTGACCTCATCCAAGCTGACTTTCGGCTCGCAGAACGTATTCTTGATGGATCCGTTTTGGCAGAGCGCCATCGAAGCTCAAGCTATTGATCGCGTAAACAGGATTGTAAGTCAATCGCTATTGTCTTTACTTTGCCATGTTGACGGGGTCATACAGGGACAAAAAGCAAGCGAAGTTCGCGTTTTCCAGGTGAGCATTTGGTCGAGGATAGATTGGAAGTAAGCTAACTCTTCTCATAGATCGTTGCTAAAGATACGATCGAAGATAAGGTGCTTGAGATCCAAGCTCGCAAAGAGGATCTGATCCAGCAGGCCTTCTCCGGCACGAAGAGGAAGGAGACAGTATGTCGACACTGTATTCTTTCCATGCAGAAATGCTAACATTGCTGAGTTGTCAGGCTCGGGAAAAGAAGGAAGCGCGTTTCAACGAGATGCGCGAGCTGTTCGGAGTGGGTCAAAACAATGCAGGACCTTCTCGCCTCGTACAATCTACTCTATGATGTGGTCATTAGCACTTAGGCCTAGGTCGTTGTTGTCCACATTCCAGATACATAAAATTCTTCATGCTTTGCAAAACAACACTCGCATCTTGCAACTTTCCCGATTCGAGATGCTTCGATATCCACCACGACGACGAGACCACACTTATGTACATCCATTCGAGACTGGTACACTCTTGCCTGTCCACGCTGCTGCCCGCTCTGCCAAACAAGATCGCTCGACCCGCTCAGTCTGTTGACCGCCCAAAGTGATGCGTCGCGTGCGAACAGCGGCGTCTATCCGAAATGACGAGCAGTAAACAAGCGAACAACAAGGATGATGGACGATGAAGAACGCTCCTTCAAGGCTGATGAACGACTGACTTGCCTGGAACGATTGACGACACGACTACTGAATGAAACAATAACGCTGGATCATGTACACAAAGCAGCAACGAGCTGCAGCACCGACGACAACGACAACAACAAGCAGCGGCGGGCTGAGCAGGAAGCCCTCATTTGGATTTCTTAGCAGTCTGACTTCGACATCGAAAGCTGCAAACACCGTCACTTCTCCTCATGGACTCGTCAAGCCTGTCGCTGTGCGTGAAGATCCTGCTTCGCGGTCGGTGTCGGGAACCATAACATCTACTCGGCGAATGGAAAACGACACAAACGAGCAGACGAGACGCCTTGGACACAGACTGTCAAACCCTACGCTATATACGACGACCACGACCAATAACGCAGATACCCCAACTTCGACCAACGATTATACCCAGATCTGGCCACTGGCTCCAACTTCTGCAGGACAGCCGAAACCTGTAACAACAGGGAGCATCGGCAAGAATTCCCTTCTTTCACGGAGCAAGTCTGCTATCTTCAAGCCGAGCAACCACCCTCAGCATGTTGGAAGCGAGACTCCCACTCCAAGCGGGATACCTCGTCTAGGCAGGAAAAAGACAAACTCGATAGATGACCAGGACACGTATTGCGTGCTGGCGGAAGATGGCATGGAAGTACTTGCAAAGACGGAGGAGACCGCTGCAGGGGACGGCGAGACTGAGGAGATTCTGAAGAGCGAGAAGAAGATCAAAAAATCGCCCTCTTTCGCGAACTTGCTCAAGACTCCTTCCAGAATGAGTCTACGGAAGGTACCGTCAAAGATGAAGATCTTTTCGGATACACCTTCTACAGCCGCTACCGTCCGCACGAGAAAGTCCTCTGAACACATCGGCATGCGGGATGCTCCTCTTCCTCCTCTTCCCATTCCTTCGCAACAGCCTTCAGTACCGTTCGTCGGGCAATACGCGACTTCGAGCCAAACGATAGCTACACCTGCATCTTCCAAATCGAACAAGTTGACAAAGAGTCTCTTCCGTACTGCTCTTCGCGACAAGACCAAGCGAACAGTCAATCGGCCCAATGCACCTATCCTTCCAGGAACAGTAGCGGCACAAGTAGAGAAGATAGAATGCTTGAGCAGCTCAACAAACAGTGGAAGTAGCAAAATCGACCCAGACATGAGCACATCGTCCAAACCTGCGAAGCATAACTGGCTCAATAGGATTACGAAAGGGATGACTAGTGGGAAGAGTAACAGGTACAAGAAGCTGGAACTTTCCACATTCGATTCTCCTGGCTTGGGCTTACAAGTGCAGGAAGAGCTGATCAGGAGAAATGAGATCAGTGAGTGAGCGTCTCTGACGACATAAGTGGGAAAAGCTAAGAATTGCCATCGTAGTCATCCAGCCAGCCGAGGAGACTTCGCAACCAGCTAGTCCCGTGACTCCAACACCTCTCCAGCCAGAGCGTCTTGGCGTAGCCGTCCGCTTCTCTGCCGTACTCCACACACCTCCCACACCAATACACGGCGATGCTTTTCCCTTCCCAGTACAAGCCATTGTAGCTTCTTCACCTTATTCTGGAGACTTGCATTTGGGCGCATCGCCTGCTCACGCTAAAGGAGCCTCCCTTGCTCTGGCTCAGAGTACGAACAGTAGGAATTCTTTCATTGCTGAGATTGGGCTGGCACTGGGCGAGGAGAAAGAAAGGCCGAAGAGCGAGCCTGGTGAGCAAGCTTGAACCCTTGCCGGATGCTGTATGATCGCTGAATCCTTTCGTCCAGTGCCCTTGAAGGGAGTCGCTGGGGCCACCATTGAGCTGCAAAGTCTGTAGGTGTCGATTCAGCGAAGCTGCGCTCAGACCGAAGCTGAATGGCATACATTAACAGACTTGAAAGCTTCGAGGACACTTTTTGCTACGAGCATACCTACTCACATGCCTCGCTTGCATCAACTTTTCAGACGTCGCAGAAACCGTCTGAGCAGCCTATCTCGGAGCAAGATTCAGAAGGCAGTGATGTGCCCGATGATCTGCAAGATCTGATCGATGGTGTCCTCTTGACGCCTGTGGACGACTTCACAAGCGCTCTTTCGGAAGTATCGTCGTTCGAAGGCAATGCTTCCACTGCACAACAAGCCATCGCGCTCGCTGGCCCTTACCCTCCTATACCGGGTATGCGACCATCGATAGATTACACAGAGAGGCCATCTATCGATACAGAACGCCCCTCGATCGACAGCACTGAAAGACCTTCTTTCGAATCGGCAAGACCGTCTTCTGAGCTGGACAGCGCAAGAACTTCGTTCGACTATGGTGATAGGGCCGAAGGCTACTTCGATGCGCCTCATAAATCGTACTTTTACAATCAGTATACGCACAAGCGAAATGTCTCTTCCCAAGGCGGCAACAGCAATCGAAGCAGCTTGCGAGACTGCATGATGATGGAGCGCCCGACGGTGAGTCTGATGTGGCTGATTGCATTGGGCGCAGGCGCTGACTTGATTGATAGGTCGGCGACCGGATGCTGGATGAAATTGACGAGGATGTGCCTTTGACATCCTGCGCGAATGCGCGAGACTCCTTCCAGTCCTATCTCTCGCCGCGTAACTCTCATCTACTAGCTATGAATCGGACAGCACACTCGAGCACTACAGAATCGTCGGAAAGCGACGGCATCAGCTACTTTGGCTCGCCAACTTCTGCGAATGGTCCGCGAAAGATCATGACTCGTCTTTCTATTGAATGCGAGGTTGGTGACTCTACCCGACCAAGCTTCGATTCGGACATCAGCAGGCCTTCTTTCGATTCTATTCGCCCGATCCCCCCTTCTATTCGGCCAGACTCCTACGATCAACAAGTGCAACAACAGAAGCAGACCGGTCTACACAACCAGAAGCAAAGCACAGCTTCGTCCATGTTTTCGCTGTCTTCGGTCAACAGCTCGCCGTGCCCTCGACCACCGAGACGCAAGCTCCTCATGCTTACTGGCAACAAACTTCCGAGAGCACCTTTGAAGCAGCCGATTTTCCAAGCGACTGCATCTGGACCTTCTCCTGAAGCGGGCAGAGTACGCAAGCTGAAGGATAGCTGGGAAGCCAAGATCTCGCCTAATAAGGATGGCAGTCCTTTATGCAAGCGCTTATTTGGCTTTAATGTGCCTATCCTGACCTTCTCTGCAGCCTCTGGGTCGTCTCCTCGCTATGTACGCCCCCTGCCGCTCTCTTTGGGTAAAGTCGAAATTCCGCGACCGCAGCTCCTTTCTAATCTGAATTTGCATGGAGCTTATCGTAAGGGACACTATTTATCGACGACCTCAACCTGCTAACCGCCATTCTATACCAGTTCCGCCGGATACCCCACCTCCATCTTCGCCTTCAGCATCAGAGCAGAGCTACAGCTCAGGACAGCGCTCCTCTCTGGATAGCGATAGATCTATAGGCCGCTTCAGACAAGCTTGGGGCAGGAAGAAGGGGCATCGAAGACAAACGTCAGCCTTATCTCGCTCCTCGATCCTTGCTGAAACAATCGACGAAGAGCCCACTACCACTTATTTCGACAGAGTTACAGAGACACAAGAACATACCATACATGCTACTCAGCCTGTGCTCGAAGAGCCGATACTCAAGTCATTCTCGCCTCTCATTATCCGAAAGCGAAGCGACGCCAGCTTGTCAATGGGATTGGACGCCTTCCAAGCCTCTAAACAACCGCCGAGGGAGGCTGAACCAGTCGTTGAGATCATCGAGAACGACAGGGATTGGCAAGAGATTGAGGAAGGACAGAAGATAAGATGGGCTCACTTTTGTCAAGACGCGGTCGCAGAATTACAGAAGAGGTATGCAGAGTTACCTTAATAACTAATGTTGATGCTAAGGAGTTTGCTGTAGCCGCGCTTCGTACCCCGACACCGACGAATCGCTTGACATCCTCGATTGTAAGTTTTCGATTACTATTGCCTTCAGGTTCGCACACTGACAGTCGTCTAGCTTCAAACTCGAGTATCTCATCTATTCTTTCCACGCCTGGAACTCCCATCCTTTCGCCGGAGAACAAATCTGAAGTTACCAAGTTCCTCCTCAATTCGCAGAGGCGCTATCGATCGGAATACGACAACTCCTTCAGAGGTTCGCCAGACGTACCAGCAACGCCCGAACTATCGCCAGACCATTCGTACGATATATCGCTACGCCATCGCGCTTCCGACATTAGCCCACCTTCGCCTTCACCAACGACCGAGCAGCGACCAGTACTTTCATATCAGCCCAAGTCACTGGTCCTCGTTCAGAAGCATCTATCACAACAGAACATCATGGCGCCTGCACCAGCAGCAGTCGCCGTCCCCAAATCGACTAAAGGCTTCAAGCCGCGTACTCTGAAAGCTGTGTCCCCAGCAAAGGTCAAGTCCTTGTCACCGATCAAGAAGATCAAGGCCGTTGCGAACAAGCGCACCATGTCCGTCTACGTCGAGGAGAACACCCGCAAGAGACAAGCTACGAACAGCTTCTTGGCTGGCAGAAAGCTCAGTACCCGTCGCCAAGATGCATTCGCCGCTGCTAGAAGAAAGCTAGAAGGTGTGGGAGGTCCAGAAGAGCAGACGGACAGAAGCAGCGGGACAAGCAGCAACGACGAAAGCGGTGAGACTGCAGTACTGGAAGCTGGAGGTGCTTTAGAATCAGTCGAGTATGTTATATCATCCATTCAGGTGCTGCTGCGAACCTTTCGCTAATCCCCGTCCGCGACAGCTCCTCCCGAATTTCTATATCAAGACCACGCCCCGCAAGGCCGGGCGCCGTACGAAAAGCGCAGAGCGCTAGTGTTAGAATGATGAGGTAGCCTTGAAGGCTGCTGTTATACGAATGTTTTGCGAACGTCATTCGATTGTGCTGGACACAATCAAACCTTTTCCGACCTTTCTCACGCTTTGTCAATATCCTATGCATCTTCAACGATAATGAACCTTTAATAAACCAAGCCCTACGACTTGCGACTCAGAAAGACCACCTTGCGAAGCTCTGCCCCATCGACAAATTTAAGATTCACAAGACACGCTGGCAAGGACATCAATCTGCGGAGAAGTGGTCTGTAGCCGTGTGCCGTACGCTCCATAAGGCTTGCGAATCAGTATCTGCTTATGCGAACGCATGATTGGGAAACACGTGACCTTGGGCAAGTGACAGTCGCAATCAAAACAAACGGTCAAGGCAGCATAGCAAGCGTAGGTAGTGAGAAGGACTATCTTTGAAAGTGTAGTACTACAACAGCAGGTGTAGAAAAGCGAAATGCGAACGAGATACAATGGGGAGGAGGAGGAGATGAGATTATGCGCCGAAACCCTGTTAAAGCACAAGACAGTCAGTAAAGGGAAAGGATGATATGGAAGGCCGTCTGCGACATACGTAGAGGGTTCTGCCTTGTCTCTTCAAAGCGTAGACGACATCGAGGGAAGTGACGGTCTTGCGCTTGGCGTGTTCAGTGTATGTGACGGAGTCCCGGATGACATCTGCAAGGTATCAAGAATCAGTAAACATACGACTAGCAACAAATGCGAAAGCCGTGCGACTCACTCTCGAGGAAGATCTTGAGCACACCACGAGTCTCCTCACTGGCGAACACAAACAACTATCAGTGAAGGTTCACAATAGTAGGATGGCGGTATCCACTTACTAGATCAAGCCCGAGATACGCTTGACACCACCTCTTCGTGCAAGACGACGGATTGCAGGCTTGGTGATTCCTTGGATGTTGTCTCTCAAGATCTTGCGGTGTCTCTTCGCACCTCCCTTTCCTAGACCTTTTCCACCTTTACCTCTGCCGGACATGATTGCTGTGTTGTTGCGGGGAAAAGAGAAGGGAGAGAAGGGGAGAGAAGAAAGTGTTGCTTGGGAGAGAAAGAAGCAAGATGCAGGTGAAGTCGAGAGTACTTTTTGGGCGCGTACGACCGTTCCGTTTCGCTTGGGAAATGTAAACAAGAATGCGATCAAGGCATGCGTGTGGCCAGCCCAAACCAAACGACCAGCCCACCCAAACAAGCACGTAAGCAGTTTGGCGTCAAAACTGTGTAGTTTTGAAGCTGCGAAAAATACAAGAAATTACAGGAAATTCGAGTACAAATTCCCCAAAACAAGAGGGATTCTTCTTCTTTCCATCATCAACAGAAACACAGTCGCGCACAACCTTGAAACCCTCAGCATCTACCATGGCCCGAACAAAGCAAACCGCACGCAAGTCCACCGGTGGTAAAGCCCCAAGAAAGCAGCTCGCTGCCAAAGGTGAGGAAGCTTCTGTCGCATATTGTCTGCGAGATACTGAAGAAGCTTTTCTACACCACAGCCGCCCGAAAGAGCGCACCCGCTGCTGGAGGTGTCAAGAAGCCTCACAGATATCGCCCTGGAACAGTAGCTCTTCGTGAAATCAGAAGATACCAGAAGGTGACTTCAACCATTCGATAGGCTTGAGGACAGTCTGCTGACGATGATACATATCCCAGTCCACCGAACTCCTCATCCGCAAACTCCCCTTCCAAAGACTCGTCCGTGAGATTGCTCAGGATTTCAAGACCGACTTGCGATTCCAGTCTTCTGCCGTCATGGCTCTCCAAGAGTCTGCTGAGGCCTACCTCGTCTCGCTCTTCGAAGATACCAACTTGGCCGTAAGTCGCTATCGCGTTCGCATTTAGTGGCACGCAGGATTCTGATGCTTCTCTCCTCTTCCAGGCTATCCACGCCAAGCGTGTCACTATCCAGCCCAAGGATATCCAGCTCGCTCGTCGTCTACGAGGCGAGAGGTAGATAGCCTACTTTTATCTCTAGCTCTTCCCGCTCTTTCTTTCTTTCGCCTTTCCAGCCAGTCTTGTTGTTTCTTACTAGTTCCTTGTCTTTGCAAAGCTTTCTCTTCATCACATACACGTCTTCTTGCGCCTTGTTTTGATTTGCGAACGTCGCGCAGGAAATGCACGTGATCCGACTCGGTCAAGGCTTTTCGATGTATCTGCGGCACAGAGGCTGTTGCTGACGATGTTGATGGTAGCTTCTTCTGACAGAGTATGCTTGTGTCCTTGTCCGAATGCGTTGCGACTCTCTTTGACGATATGCGAACCTCCCTTTGTTCTTGCAGCTTTCAAGGTCACTCGAGCAATCGCGAAGGCCGTTTCCAAGCGGATATGTACATGCAGATCTGTGCGAATCTGTGAGTGTTGGTCCCCAGCCCGTGCGAACCTGAACACTTCGATGCGAACGAAGGCGAAGAAGTCAGTGAAAAGAAGTCGATGGATCCGCAAAAGCAGCAGTATTGGGCATCCGTAGAATGAAGAGATACATACACAGGCTGTAATACGACTGCACACATCCAGAATGACGGCCGCAGCTCGATCCGATGTTGCGAAGCTCGCTATTCTTGCTTGACTTCTTGCAATTTCTCGACAGACGGCCGACCCGATGCCATACAGCTACGATACAACGCGACAAAATGTACCTGCCCTGAATGGCAGCCGTAGTGCCTTGTCCTGGCTCTTGCTCCTCCAGCCTCGTCTGCCCCTCAGCTGCCTTTTCCGGCCAAAATGCTCGAAAACAAGGCTGCCAACTTTCCTGAGTAGAGTTCGCAAGGGCAGTCAGATGATGGTCCTCAAGCAAGCCTCGTTTCCACTCTTCCCTTCTTTCCTCCCATCTTTCAAGCCCTCTTTCACGGCTTCATTTATCGACTGGTTGCGATCCTAATCTGAACATCCCAGGGGAAACCTCATTCCTGAAGTCTTGACTCTGTTCGATACCACAGACCTACGCTGCCAGGACATTCGCCGTAAGTTGCACCTTAGTGTCTTCCCGGAACCGCATCTAATCTGTTTCTCAGCATACAGTCCATGCCCGCAATGGAGTCGCTCGAGGCTGAGCTAGCCATCAAGACCAATCTCGTCGAAGCGCTCAACGCAGAGAACGAGCAACTGCGATCACTGCTCCAACGACATGCCGATGCCGCCGACGCGCGCCTCTCAGGGGACTTGCCAGCAGGCGACAAGCGACGCGAATCAAACATACACGAGCTTCAGAGCGTAATCACACACATGCGGAGCCAGCTCTATGAGAACGCATCGGATAAGGATTCGGATTCAGCGACTATCGACAAGCTTCAGCAGGAGAATGCTCTGCTTCGTGCCATTCAAGCCGAAGCGACGGATGAGATGGCTGCTATGAAGGCAAAAGTATCGATCCTGGAAGAGCAGCTCAAGTCGACAACGGAGAAATACGAGGAGGAGAGATTGACAGTCGCTACCCTGCGCAACGGCATGGAAGAGAGTAAACGAGCGATCTCCATCATGAAGGATCAGCTGGACCGCAGAAACTCGGTGACTCATGCCTCAACTGGCGTAGATGTCGTAAGAAGAGGATCTATCGACAACAATCTCCGCAAGGTGTCGGTCGCGGCATCAAACGTTTCAGATGCAAGACGAGGCTCTCTCAATTACCTTACCGGTCTTGGACTTACAAGCAAACGACTCAATCACTTCGATCCGTCTCGAGGTCCAACTGGGTCGGAAGAAGCCTCGTTCAACCCTCGCGCCAGTTTGCCCGTCTCTGCAGCTGCTGCCAACAGAGACGAGCCGTCGAGCGAAGATGTATCAGATACTCCTTCCAGCATCCGGCGCCGTGCTTCCTTACCGATTGGGAATAATCTCCTCTTCCCGACCAATAGTCCCCTATCTACTGCGCAGCGAGCGATGTCTACTGTCGAAGGCGGGACAGCATCACCTCGCTTCGCCTCTACCTCAAGACGATCATCCCTCACTGGCCGTCGAGGTTCTCTTGGTCTGGATTCCTCAGTCCAAAGACGTAATTCAAACCTTGCACACACTATGCGCTGTCTCAGTCCAGAAGAGGGCGAGGTAGAAGAGGATGCAGACCTTCCTTTGGCCAGAAGGAACTCGGGCAAGATACAGGAAGAAGACGATAATGGCGATGTGACCCAACTGCCAACACCGAAGCGAAGAGGCTCCATCAACATCCATGACTCCCGACGAAGGAGCTCGGTACATGTCGGAGGCGGTCTATCCCGAAGAGGCAGTGAGAAGCTCCCCAGCTTGCTGGAAGGGACAGCGGGGCACAGCGGGGATGGTCTGCCTTCGCTGCCTTCAACCGTGTTTGAAGAAGACACGGACAATCAGTCAATCATGAGCTCGGGTCTAAGCCGAGCTACATCTTTCCCGCCCAATGAGCGCAATGGAGTCATTCAAGCTCTGTCAGCCGAAGCAGCCATGGAGATCTCGCACCTGAAGGAGGCGCTAGCAGAACTCAAGATGCAGCTTTTCGAAGCTGAAGAATCGCGCGAAGCTTCAGAAGCATGTGCGAGAGCTCTAAGAGAGTTTATCGCAAGTTCAGCTTCGAACGAACCTGAACAGATCAAATTGCCACCACTGCCTACGGAATCTACAGCTTCGTTGGAGGCACAAGCTGAACAAGAAGCGGAAGACAAGAAGAAATCATCACAACAGCAAGAGAAGCGGTCAAGCCGATGGGGAATGCCGAAACTCTTACCTTCGTTGAGCTATTCTTCGATCAGAAGAGATGCCTCGAGCAGTATCGGCAACCACCTTCCTGCTATCGTTAGCAAAGCTCCCAGTCCACCTATTCCACAGCAACAGCTGCCTGCTATCCCGGCGCCAACACGCTTGTCGAGCTCGAGCACGAAGGATTCGAGTCAGTCCTTGTTGCAGCCCGAGTGGAGGAAGACAGCTGCTCTCCGCTCATCCGTAGCATCGGGTATGAGCGATAATTCAAGCTCGGTCGCACCCTCTCCGATCTTGTCATCTGGAGTCCCTGGCTTCACATCATCCTTCAGCGGTTTCTCATTCGCTGCTTACCAAGCTAGAACAATGGAGGAAGTGGATGAGCCAGCTTCGCCGATGGGCAGTCGAGACTCTCCTACCTTCGAGCCTGGTAATCCGATGGAAGCGGTCTACTCCAGCGAGTCCGAAGCCGAGAGCATGCCTGCTACGCCTTCGGACGCTACATTTGGAGATCGCGTCGAATCAAGTCTCGATGATGAACAGAAGAAGGGTCATTCTAGAAACACTTCAGACATGACTATGACGCCGAGAGCTGGCTCTCTTCAAGCCTTTTGAGGTTTAGCCTTTCTGGTGGCCGCAGTCGTGTAGAGTAGTAGATATCTGATTCGGGTAGCTTAATTTATTGTATCGGAATAGCATTTAGCATGGGTCCTTAACGGAGCTTGTACACTGGGTAATCTAGGCTACATTACATTTCTGCTCGAAACTTTTCTTGGTCATCTGAAGTAACTTGCTGTTCTACGCCGCACGAGGAGCGATAGCTTTAGCCAGCCTACTTCTGAGTGCACTAGCCACAGATCCTCCAATCTGTCTTGCGCCTTCTGCATACTCCGCTGCAGTAGCTACACTATTCCAGAAGTTCGTCCGACTACCGAAGGCTTTACCTTCCCCAGCACCAGCAGTACCCATCATAGCGCCTTTGATGGAAGGCAGTTCGTTCAGAATTTCTACGCCAGTCGAGCGTGCCCAAACCACAGGCTTGGTCTCCATCGCATACAGTTTATGCAACTTGTCGATGAACGACATGATATTATGGTTGGTCAAATATCTCTTTCGAGGATATGGGTTGAGAGCCAGCTTTGAGCCGATATCTGCCCCTTCTAGAATGGCTTCGTCGATCGTCTCTGCAAGAGCTTGAGCATCGCCTAATCCCATGTTCAAGCCTTGTCCGGCCATCGGATGGACTGTATGTGCTGCATCTCCTATAAGGACTGTTCGTTTGGGCAGTCCGCCAGGTGACGGTTCGCCCAGGTAGCTTTCTGCGTGGCTCATCTTGAGAGGGAAGCTGGCACATGTGTTCATATGTACATCGAGGACGACAGGAGGAACATCGGCTTGTTCTCGAGGTACGAGATGCGGTGGCAAGTTCTCCGGTGAAGATCGCCAGGCGATGTCCTCGAGGAGTGTGGATGGGGAGTGCTGTAGCTGATGATACAGGAAAGAGAGGGATGGCCAAGGAAGACGAAAGGATGCATTGATCATCGCTATACGTGTTTCCTTGTCCAAAGTTTTCAATGCAGCTGCGATCTCTGGCTTGGTCGACCAGGCAAGAGATGCATAGTTGTCCGCGATCTGGGATAGAGCTGTTAGTCATGGTAGATATGGGTAGATTACGATATTGGCTCACTGGGAGGAAGCCTAGCGGTCCAACAGGTAAGAATCGCTGCCAAGCTGTAGTATTTGGTTCGAAAGCAGATGTTGCGATCTCGAGTGTACCAACGAGACAGTGTGCATCGTACGCCCAGCCAGTAGTCTGAATGCCGGAGTAGTTCTTAACAGGCGAGTTGAAGCCGTCAGCTCCAACTAGCAGCCTCGCCCGTATCTTCCGCCCGTTCTCGAGGTGTACGATAGGCCATCCTCCTTGCTCCTTGGCATCTCCCTCGACAATCTCCTTGACTCGTGTTTTGTCGATGCATTCGACTTGTTTCAGAGCCAACATGTTGTCCAGAAGCACCTTTTGAAGGTGCAGGTTCTCCACGAACTTGGCCATTTCTGGCTGGTCGGGCGCATCGGGGTGTACGTCCCACGCTGAAAACTCGATACGAGATCCAGTCAAGCCATCCCAGACTGACATGTCTTCGCAGGGCCGCGTGCGACTGTGATCTAACCGCTGCCATCCTCCACTTTCTGTGCAGGACTGCATCAGGATGCCATTGCGCTGGTCCTTCGGAGATATGATGCGACTTACTGCTCAGAAATGCTTGACTGCTTTCAGTAATACTGCTTATTCGATTCGACCATTTGTCGGGCGGGAGATTCCAGCTTGCGACTTTGTCGAGATCGGCTCCTTCCAGCAGTGATATCTTGTAGTTTGCAGCTCTGACAGCCTTACTTGCAGCTGTGCGAACGAGAATACGAGCAGGCGTCAGATCTCAAGGATCGGATGTCTGGATAAGATGGGCCAGCTGGCGTACATAGGGCATTCGCCAGAGCAAGGCCTACGAGACCTCCTCCTACAATGACAATATCGTGCTCTTCGATGGCTTGATTTTGCGCAGCGGTCGTCGACTGGAATCTTCTTGTCATGGGGATCTTGCATGAGCAGGAGCAGCATCCAGACGGAGCGGCATACGAAGGTTGAGCATATCGTCGGTTAGTCCTTGCAGCAAAAGAAACAGCGCGGCTCGTCGAAGCTCGCAAAGACATCGCAGCTGACGATTTGGTACAGAACGAACGGCTTTGTCTTTCGCAAACATTGATACATACAAATAGTCTAATCTCCAATGAGCGCTCAAGACGAGAACGTACGCCCTGCTGAAGCAAGCAGCAGCCAGCTTCCTGCTGGAAATCGAATTGGCCCAAACGGCGTAATCCTGGGTCCTGATGGAAAGCCGTGCAAGGTAGATTATAAGGCGCTTTCGCGGTCAGCTAGCGTCCTGACATGCTATATGCAGGCTTGTAACAGCTTGAAAGCGTTTGGAGCCGTCATGGGCGGCAGCAAGACATCAGCTAGCAAGGCTAAAAGTACAGCTGGAGCTTCGTTGCTTGGATCAGCAATGTCTGGTTCGCCGGCACCTGATACATACAAGGACTGTCCTGCAGACGTCGAACAGCTGGGAAGACATACTTGGACATTCCTCCATTCGACCGCTGCCTATTACCCAGAGAAGCCGTCCGAAGCACACAAGAAAAACGCGATGGGTTTGTTCGGTTCTCTGCCATCTCTATATCCCTGTAGACATTGTGCAGACGAGCTGGAGAAGGAGATGAACGTCATAGGACCCCCGGACGTCAGCGGAAGACTCCAGCTTAGTAATTGGCTGTGTAGGATACACAATGAAGTGAACTCGAGGCTAGGGAAACGGGAATTCGACTGTACGAAAGTGTTACAACGATGGAAAGAGGGTTGGGAAGATGGTCATTGCGATTGAGTCAGGACGGCCGGGTCTATCATGTTGTTGTGATCGTATTTTCCCAAACCCTCCTCAACTAGCATCTACGGCACAGTGGACATCACAGGATCCGCTATTGCTTTGTTCTCAGGCTTGTTCTTTTTCGGCGCAGGCTCCTCGTCTGGCTGATCTTCCTCGGCTTCTGCAGCAGTAATGCTGTCCTCGCCCATTGGCTCTTTCGACAGAAGAGCTATCTCGGGATAGAGATCCACAGTCTTGGGGTACGGATGGCTAGGGCTGACTGCAGAGCCGCATGCTCCGTTAAGCGTGTTTAGTGTAGGGTGGTTTGTTGATACGAGCTGTAATCGAAGTGTTAGAAGGGGCTCGCAGATGTTGAGCTACATGATTAGGAGCGCACCTGTCCGTCGCCCGAGACCTCAAAGCATCGTATCGCTTGAGCTTCCTCGCCCTTGGTCGTTGACGAGACATCAAGCGATACCCAAAGATGCCGCTTCATAGAGCTCGCAGTGATGTCGAGTATAGGGTAGTCCAGCTTAACGAGCTGACTCTGTATACTACTATGCGTTTCGGCAGGCTTGAGCAAGTCCGAAGCGCGATATGCCAGCAGCGCAGAAGATCTGCAAGACCGAATGATCAGAGAGGCTGGGTAAGTCGAGGCTTCCTTAGCTCACCCAACTCCTGACAGCACTAGCAAGCTATCCTCGTCTTCACGCTTGGTGCCGTAGCCCACGAAGAGCATTTTTCGGATGGCTAAGTCAAGCTGCTTGACCTTCACTTTCGGTTTTGCTGGTTCTTCCGGTGCCTCCTGTTTCACCTCTTCGTGATCGCCTGCAACGTCCTCGCCATCATTCATTTCGGGTGTGAGAGTGCTGTCTGCTGCCTTGTTCTGCTTGCGTTTGGCGATCTGTGCCTTTCGCCGCAGTTTCTTTGCGTCAGAGGGAGCCTCAAACTCAACTTTGATCTCTGCTGTCCCATTCAAAGATTCTAACGAGATGCTCTTCGAGATACACTCGTAAGTTTGCGTCGACCATATCCGCAGGTGGTCGTCTCCGCCAGCACTGAGCAGAAGATCGCGGTTGTCAGGATGTGTAGCTAGAGCCGATACGAACTTGCGCTGGCCCAGCAGGAAGCGCTCGATCTCCCATCCTTTCGGCCAGTGCGAGATTCGGATATGCTCGTCACGATCAGCCGTGACGATCTTGCCTTTGCCTGCTTCCTCGTTATCCAGCAGAATCATAGCGGTCAATACGCTGACGTGACCTAATACAGGCGTTGTTGCAGCCACTTTTGCCGGCACATGTCTCCATTGTGGGCCGTGCGTATTGTCTTTCAGGATGCCGACCTTCTTCCGCTTGTTACCTTTTCCTGGTACATACTCCTCGCCTTGCGGAGCCGGAGATGCAGATGTCGATGCTTCAGGCTCTTGAGGGAAAGAAGCGGTTGGAGGCGTGGGTAGATTGGGTTTGCAGCCATGCATAGGGAAGCTGGGAGCCTCTTCAGCTTACTTGAGTAAACGTAATGAATGATGGCATACGCGTAAACATCCCCGAATTTGTCGGCTACCACGACTACTTGGCCATCTTGCGAGATAGAGACGTTGTTCGCACGCTTTGGGATATCCCTTGAAGGCGGGTAAGAAGGAATCATCAGACGCGTAAGCATTACAATAACACACCTTTGCTTCTTCAGGACGAGCTTGACGTCTTCATCATCGACTGCGAATTGCCATTCTTTCAAGATCTTGTCATCTCCGCTAGATACCAGCTTTTCTTCGTTCCACCAGATCAAGTGCCGTATGTAGAAGCCTGCCTTGTGCGAATCTTGCTCTGGCGATGTACACTTGAGCTGACCAGTCCTTCGCAGAGCATTCTTTCAGCCTCTTTCTTCGATACAGACCGACACCTGATTAGCCCTACTTTGCATCAATAATCTGGATTGTGGATCCACAGGCGACTGCGAGCCAGTTCCCAGCTGGCGATAGCTGCAAGACCTGGATAGGGTGTCGCAGAGCCATCGTTTCTTCAAGATACAGTATGCCGCGAGCTGCGAAGCAGAAGACCAAAGCTGGACGAAAGGATGATGCGAAGAACCTCTGCGAAATCTGCAAAGAAAAGGACACCAAATATCACTGTCCGGTTGACAGAGTCGGCTAGTGAGCTCGAAAAAGTCGAAACAAGCGAAAGAGGCGTATGCTGAAGCGAGAACCATGGCGCAGCTGCTCGGTGGTCTGTTTCAAGAAGCACAAAGGTACATAACTAACGGTCTCGCTATTCCGGCATACATTTGACAGCCCTTGTTTATCGCTACAGCCGAATCATGCACCACCAAAGCTCTGACCACAGCAAAAGACCCTGTGTCACTACCTGTACCTCAGAATAATGCCCAGAAGCCAAAGAGCCTGCAAGAGGAAGTTGCCGAAAAACCTATGATCTCGCTGGCATCGCTATCTTGGCCGCCGGATCCTCTCGAAGAAGGTCTCAATGCTCTCAATGATCCTCTGAATCGCGACGAAGCAAAGCCGCTGTTGCGGTCTGAGCTGCTGGCGATAGGTGCTTCGCTCTCGCCTTAGACATTTGAGCTTCGCTGATCCATCACTCAACGTAGCCACGTCTATACCGCTGCGACAAATGCTCTCTACGCATCCTCGTCTCAAGACCATTCTCACTTCCATATCTCGTATTCCAAACGCACCTCCACGGCATCCCCAAGAGAATCGAGTGCGGAATATCCTTGGTCTAGGCGAGCATGAGGGTGTGCCGTCTCGCCTGATTTATCGACCTGGCGAAGAACCGGACCTTGACAAATTTGGAAAGCCCGTACAGACCAAAGGCCGTCATCAGCCTGACGTGGATATGGAAGAACGGAAAACATTGGCAGAGTTCAACGTGCTCGTAAAGCAGATTCTGCAAGAAGAACGCAACAAGCGTGAAAGCTTACACAGCTAGTCTGCCGGGAGATGAGAACTTTTGTATCTGATTCAACAGCGTAGAAGCGGTTATAAGTCAACGCAGTCTGTAGCCTAATTGTGTTGTTGCTAGACTATTCGTCCGCTCCCGTCAATGTCTCGGTCCGCCTCAATGTAGCTATTCCTGCTTCTCCCAGATCCGTACGAAGTTGTTTTCGAAGCTCGCGTGATGGTGATGTGAGGATTTCCGATTTGATCGCTTTCATCATTAGTCAAAGGGTGCGTGTCGCGGCGGTTGGGTACTCGCGACTGACGCTTAAGACTGTGAATAGAGCCAGCAGAGCTACCTCGACGATGTGATTTGACAGAGGAGGTATCGGAATCGCGACCTTCCCTTGGATGCGAAGGCTGTCGAGCAGTAGAAGTTTCGCTAAATGTGTCCCAGGCATTTGAGGTCTTATCGGTAGGCTTGGTCTCTTCCCCGTCTTCGTCATCGTCATCGATTTCCGTAATCTTCTTGGAAGGCGTGATGCTGGGTTCGTACATAGAAGGTGGCTCCCAACTTGTCTTGTCAACGATGATTACGCCTTTAGGTAGATCGATAACGGACTCTTCATCGTATCCAGGCAATGAACTGCGCCTGGTGTATGCATGCGAAGGAGGATACATCGAATTTGGTGGATAAGCATGTGGGTGAAAGGCAGACGGGGCTTGTTGAGTGCCTGGTGGTAGTCGTATCAGAAGGAGCTTAGCATTGCTGAATGGTGGTGCCTTGTTGATTCGCCAGCTGAGAGCTCTTTGCGGTCCCAGCTTTTCATCAGCTTCATTCCATTCGTTTAGAAGTCGAGTGATACCGCGGTTGTTCTTTAAACAGGGTCAGTATGGTATCGCCAAACCTACTGATAGCTGGACTCACGCGAACAGAAACGTAAATCCAGGGCACCCAAGCTGCGACAAGTACGCCGAGTAGCACACCTACGGCTGTCCAACGCATCTGAGGAGTATACGAATCTTGCCAATATCCAGAACCGGCATAATTAAGATCATTATCGGTCCAGGTTGAATACCCGCTGTGTTCGTCGTCATCCGCTCGTCTCAACAAGCGAACAGCGGCAGTAGCTGCCACATTGGCCATTGATGTGATGGTAGAGCTAGGCGCACTGCTAGTACTCGAGGCAGAAGTAGTGGCTCCCCTTCCACCAGCAGACGACGACCGGCCATCGTCAACAGTAATGTCGCCATAGTATTCATTCGGATCGTCATTCTGCATGTAGCGGGTGATGGCGGCAATCAAAGGCCATGGCTGCAGGATGCTTTATATAAGAGTATGTAACCCGATCCAAGCGCAGTAATACTCACCACAGTCACACTGATAATGAATGCGGCTGCAAACAGAGTCTAGAGAGCCGTCAATCTGGGTCAGATCGATGCGGAAGAGATAGCCCTACCTTCTCAACCCATGACCAGTAGCGATGCAAAGCTTTGCCAAGGTCGTCCATGCGTTGTTGCCATACTTTTTCGTCGATCTAGCAAGCTCTATAAGTCAGTCATGAAAGCTTTGGCGATCCCAGAGACCCTTTCACAGTAAACCGGTCACCTACCGAGTTGGCCAGTTCATGCGGAAAAAACGGAAATGGTTCGCTCTTTTGCAGAAGAAGTACCACTTGTCCAGACGGTCTGAGGCAGCTGAAAGCTTCGGATGCTTCGTGATTCGTCATTTTGTCGTTTGTTCTGGTTTTTTGGTCTTCAGCATACGCAGTCAGGCTCCTGTCCTGTAGTAGCGAAGTGAAGCGGCGTTCAGTCCGTAGTAAGAGAGGCTTGAGCCGAAGATGCTTGTGCCAAGACTTGGATGTCGCAGACTCCGTCTTCTGGTTGGCGAAAGCTAAGAGAGGCATGTTGTGACGGCTGGTGCAGCGAGCAGAAAAGCGGTGTCGCAGAAAAGTACAGCTTGAAAGGTCTGTACGACAAAGGTTCCGAAATTGCGTGAAGGATTTGAGCTGAGCTTAGCTTGTCATTCGGTGTAGAGTTGGAGTCCGAAGGTTGAGTGGAGCGCTGTAGCAGCAGCTCATTCCATCCTCCTTGCTTGGTGTCAGATTTGGGATTAAGTGAACAAGGGCTCGGATTAGGAGCGTAGGCTACCCAAAGCTGCAAGGCTGGGCAAAGCAGGGAGTGTGACAGACAATAGAGGGTGGGCAGCATTTATATGTCTCGAAACGTAGCTTGGTGAGCAAAGCCTTCGCCAACAATAGCAGGCTGCGAGACAGTGATCAGCGCAGGATCCGTGCGTCAAGTGGGAGGGCACTCTCGGCTCAAGCTCAGTCGCTCTTGCTTTGCATCGTCTGGAGGGGGAATGTGCTAAGGACATGTGCTTGCCGGACAGGCTAGTACTGCAAGTGTCTATTAGCTCCCTTGGTAATCTGGCCCGAGGGTCCTTCGAGGCGGAAGAGAATCGTTGTTGCGATTGAAGCGTGTACCTTGTCTGCTGAAGTTCTGCCTATTTCGATTACTGTAAGGGCTTACGGGCGTCCATCTTCCGGGAGCAGGGTTGCCCACGTTACCGAGTACACGGCTCAAGAAGCCTGTAAATCTGGAAGCGCTGTCGAGGACCTCTCTTGCTGTGACGAGGCCTCCTATAAGTCCGCTTCTTTGATGTCCAGGTCGACGGCCTGGATACACGCGAGTCCCGCGCATACGGTAAGGCGAAGCATCGCGGACGCCAGGACCACGAGGAAACACTCTATCACGCGCTTTGCCATTCACAGAGCTATCTGTTGAGATACTTGAGTCCGATGTCGAATCCTCTCGCGCCGGCAGCATAGACATGTCGCGCCTCCTACTCAGTTGATTACGAGGTCTGAAGTCGTCATCTGCCTCTGAAGACGATGTTCGGCGGTCTCCATGCCTAGCGCGACGAGCATCTCGTGATCTCTTGTCCAGGATGGCACTTGATGTCCGTAGAGCAGCATCTAAGGACGAGTCTGACCCATCCGAAGATGTTTCACTGCCGCTGTACTCGTCAACTCGCCCGGATCGACCCTGGTATGGTTGTATGCGATGATCTCGAACGCGTCCGTTGTTTCTGCTACCACGCTTACGGGTGCCGTGACCAAAGCGGTACTCGGGGTGATATTTTGTAAGAGATCGTTCAGATGAAGCTGTGCTGCTGATGTCTGAACGATTGCTATGGGTATCGCTGTCGCTGGAACGGCGAGTGCTGCCTGAGCGAACGCTGAGGCTGTTTGAGCGGCTGCTACTCGAGTCTTCATCGGAGCTATGGCTATCTGAATTGCGGCGACCCATGTGGATGTTGATTGTCGGTGTAAAGCGGGAGGTGAAGAGGGACATGAGCTATCTCGGTGTCTGTCTTGATAAGAGTGATGCAACTGTGGTGACTCGGAAAGACCAAGCTGCAGAAATTTTCCAAATGAAAAAACCTAGTGTTAGTACGACAGACCAACTTGTAAGTGTGAGGCGCTGCTTGTTGTCGATTGAGATGGAAGACCGAGGTTTCGGGAGAAGCTTGTAGCAAGCAGTAGGACACAGTGAGGGAGAGTAATAAGGTATAGAAAATGCAGGACGATACGGAGGCGTGTAAGGGCGATACAGAGAGGAAAGGCTACAGAATAAATTGTACGAGGGACGGATCTTCAAGCGGCGACGGGCTCTTGAGGTACGGATACTACTTGATTCTGCTCAAGCGAGTGCACTGAATCGCCATAGGTTTGAAGCGAAGCCTTCCAAGTGCTAATGCGGACTTCGGCAGTCTCGACATTCTGCCCAGACGCGGCTGGACCATCCGTGAAGCTGATCGCTTGCATGATGTCGGGATAGTTGATGATGTCGTCAATCTGTAGTTGTTGCACCGTCAGTCTTGCTCTGACATTCAGGCTGGATTGCTTGCGACTTGCCTGCGCTCCTTTTCCCTCCAGCGTTGCGACGATAGCATCGCGGGTACCTTCTGGAGTATTGGCATCAAGTGCCAGGATGTATCTGTTCACCCTTCGATCAGAGAGGCCATCAAGACCGTAAGACGAGCGCCGGCTCACGAGTGAGCGATAGTCTTTGCGGAAGAGACCATGGCGAGAGCAAGCAGGAGTCCAAGAGCGACGATACGGCTCAGCATGAGATGATGTCGGGTTCAGCTGTCTTTTAGGCGAAGCAAGCTTTGTTGCGGTTGGCACAAGGGAGACCCGGCCTGACCGGCGATGACTTCTAGCTGATGATGAACATCCTAGGATGCAGATGTAGTATCTCTCTTACTGACTGGGACCTACGCCTATCCATTCATTCATCCAGTCGAAGATCTCCTTGTGCCACCGCCTCGAGTTAAGCGGGTTCAGCACCCAATGCTGTATCGCAATGATATCTGTTAGCCGCTGCGCAGGAACGAGGCAGGTAAGATAGCAGCTTACATTCTCGTTGGGGAAGTACACCAGCTTGGACGGTATGCCTTTGCGCTGAAGAGCGTTGAACACACCGAGACCTTCGGTTTCCGCTATAAAGTACATTCATCAGTACGTGCGCGAGCGTACCTCGACAAGCAGCACTCACGCAGACGGAAGTCTTTGCCGCCGTGGATGACGAGCTGGGGCGTCTTCCAATTGCGGATGTGGTTGATGGGCGACCACTTCGTGTATTCCGACTCGACTTCCCATGGAGTTCCGCCTAGTAACATTATCAGCTATAATTCTAGCAGCTCAAATAACTGATCTTACCTAGATCATGCTCCGGGAAGTATACTTTCAGGCAGGATCAGCTTGCTGTAATGCATGTGTGGGATCGATCGCTTACGCTCTTCGGTATTGAACCATGTCGCTCTTGTATCTAGAATTCCATCGTGACATATGATGGCTTTGAACTTGGTAATATCGTTGTGACCCTGTTGAACAGAAAGGCATGAGCAATGCTGATAAAGTCCGCTTGAGACGAGTCTGACCTGTATCCAGTTCGCCATGTAGCCCCCATACTGTACATACGGGAACACGTAAGCCGACATCACTAATTTGTATAGACGATGTGCACTCACACTAGCTCCAGCCATGACCATTCTCTCCTCGTCAATGATGTCCTTGTAAGCCCTCTTTACGAATTCCAATCCAGCAACCAGGTCCTTGAAAGGCTTCCCACCCCAGTCTTTGTTGATGGCATCGGTAAAGTCCTGGCCGTACCCTGTTGAGCCTGTAGGGTTGATCGCTACTACGACGTAGCCTGCGGCCGCCCATACAGCTGGGTTCCATCGAGTGCTCCATGATGATGCCCATGCGCTTTGCGGACCTACCACGAGACAAAATGAGCTCATTTCGTCAACCAGCTGGATTGCAGACCTACCGCCATGAACGAGGAAAGCAAGACCATACTTCTTGCCTTCTTCATACTCATGTGGCTTGATGACGAATCCATGTACTTGTTTATCTGGCGCTGCTCCAGAGAACCAGAATTCTTCCGCTTCGGTCAACTGCAGAGGCTCTACCAGACCAGTCGTGATAGCTGATAATTGCTTGAGCTTAGGCTGCTCGCGGGAAGATGCGGATACGTGCAGATGGAATGCTTCGTTGGGCGAAGTGTAGCTGTTTAGAGTGATTAGAAGGGAAGTAGGCGAAGACGGCGCGGAGGGTTTGTCGCCTTTTGTGACGATGGAGGGTAGGACTTGGTAGGATGATACAGTGCCTGAAGAAGTCAGTCTACGCGGCTTGATGTCGATGTTGGCGGCTTCGACCGATGAAGGCGTCTCCGGCATTTCCAGGACATATAGCTTCTTGTGCCCTTGATCCTATAAGCAAATATGTCAGTGTTATGCCAAGGGACATGAAAAATGGCATCAAAGCTACCTCCATGCCAATGTATATAGTCGTCTCATCCTCTCCCCAAGCGAATGAACCAGGTGAGCTATCCCAATTCTCCGTCAAGCCATATCTCACATCCCTCTCCAAATCATAGACCATCAATCTATTTCTATCCGCCTCATATCCATCTTTTCTCATCTCCAACCACGCCAATTTGCCCTGCCCCGTTTCGCCTTTACTCTTCGCTATAGGTGAAAACTTTGGATGGCTTCGTGCACCCCCTTGACTCGTGAGACACCTCGGAACCTTCTCAGATTCGTTCTTTGGGTGTAAAGGGACGATGTAGACGTGCATTCGAGAGTGCCAGGCTTCGGGTAGATGAGGGTCTTTGGCTATGAAGGCCAAGTGTGTAGGCGTGATATCAAAGTCGTCTGCATCTCCAAAAGGTCGGACTGGGCATTCGATGTTGTCGAAGCCTGCTAGAGGTGTCCGTGGTTCGCTTGTCATGGACCATTGACTTGATGACACGGATTGCGAATCGTCCGAACCATCTTCTGAGCTTGAGAGAGATTGTATATCAAGGTCATCCAGCTGTTTCTCATTCTTGTCTGCGCTGCCTTTTGCCAATTCGACGAAAAAGACGTGCTTGTTCTTATCACTCTTCCACTCTCCCCAATGCCTGACGTAGAGCTTGTCGTAGACTTGAACATCTGCGCCTTCTAGCCGTTCTTTGTAGTCCTTGTCCAGCCTTTGTACAGCATCAAGAGTAGGTTCCTCGGGGTAGACTTCTGCTGAGAATGCCAAGATGGCCTTGCTGGATGAGCATAGCACAGTCTTCAGGTCTGTAATTCTGTAAAGCTTTCATTAGTTGCGGTGTGTAGCTTGAGAACCAGATGTGCCTTACTCGACGGGTACATCGCCTAGCTTGTATGGCGTGCCCTCCAGCGGTTTCGCCTGCGTATAATGACATTCAACATGGTGTGGATGACTGTATGAAGCACCGACTGACCCATATCTCCTGACCTGCCGCGGCACTCTCGTCACCGGCCAACTTCTTCTTGAACGCCTTGTCGCTGAGCGTCACATCCACATCGGTCGAGTTCGCATCGCTGTTCTTCGGCCTGAGGTATATCGCGGTGGTATCATCGAGCCATGCGACATCGGGATAGCGGAGGTCCTGAAGGAAGTCGACAACTGGGGAATGGTCATGCTTGCCGCCAGAAGCAGTAGCTACACTGTCATTTGCGTGTCTGTCAATCTTGCCAATTGCGACATTCCGGGTTGTTCTTGCATTCTCAAACGAGAAGTGCGAGTAGGGCATCAGGTAGTACGTCCCGCTTGCATTAGGGATGGCAGCGCCTGGACGCGGCAAGGAGAGCATAGCGTCGGCTGTCAGCTTGGGCGACATGGCGGGAAGAGGGTGAGTGAGTAGTCGGTGCAGGCAGAAGAGAGTAGTAAGGTCAAGGCACACAGCGAGTAGTTACTCGGAGTGATTTAAGCGACTCTACGCGGTACGCCAGTCGCCACACTGCTACCGGCTAAGTATAGCGTCATTGCCGACACTAAACGAGTTGACGTCTTCTCCTCTCCTCTTCTCGACTCGCTCACTACACAATGGCTGCTATCAACCCTGCACAGACGTACGCCGACTCTAAGCGACTGACCTCACTCTGTTGACTTAAAGAGCTCTTGCAGCGGACTACAAGCTGAGACTGAAGCTGGACACGGAGCTGGACTCTCAAACACACCCGTAGTCGGTGCGTAGATCGCAACGAGTCGCATTGAAAGCTTTTAACTTGGCTCATCCAGGCGGCCCAGGCATGGACTCGCAGCAACATGAGGTTGGCAGTGGAACCGGAGAACGCCGTAGCGCAATAGGCTTTGCGGGTCAGAACACTGGTGGGGCATATGGAGATGATCCAGCTGGACTGCAGCAAGCAGGCTCTGCTAGTGGACCTCCTGATCTTACCGGCGAGCAGGGTGAGTAGGCCGTTCTTCTGGGGCATGAGTAGTTACTGATAGTGCATTCTTACAGGCGCCAGTAACGAAGCTGGTACAGGAGCCTCGAAAAATTCAGGCATCCTTGGAAAGGTCAAAGGTGAGTAGATCTTTAATGTGGAGAACCTTTCCTTGGACTAACATCCACTTGATTTGAGCTGCCTTCTCGACCCACGATGCAGATGGAAACCCAAAGCCAAGTCACTAATTTGCCATTATGGATTTGAGCAAGCGGAAGGTCGCCGAACTAAAGATCAACACGAAAGTAATATTGATATTCACCAATGTAGCACGCCCGTATGTTCCTCATAATGCTCAAAACTCTCTGTCTTTCTGCTGTCATGTTTGTGCCGCGCGTGTCATTGCCTTGAATTGTCCAACTTCCCGAAGATCGTCTGGAAATTAGCTTATAACGATGTAACGATGGAAAGAGTGTTATGGATGACAGATGTTCCAAAAGGCACTGTTCTATACGCAAGCCAATCAGAATTATGCGAAAGGGCCAATTTTGTCCCAATCCTCGGCGGATGGTTCTGCTCGTCAGCACGTTGATTGCATTGCAGTCGCAGTCACTAGCATCTAAGACAAATCTGTCAACTTTCTTCTTGCTATTCTATCCGTCTACCAGCCCGGAGCGCTGTATCAACGAGAGTTGGCAGGCTCTAAAGCTTGTGTTGAAGCCAGTAGTTGATGAGGCCGGTAGTAGAGCTATCGTGACCTTCATTTCCTTTCTTCTCTTCCAGTGTAGGCAGGATTGCTTTAGCGAGCTGCCAGCGGGAAAAGGCCAAATCAGCCCTGTTCTCAGACGAAATCGGCCCTAGAGTCCAGAATCGACTCACGGCTTTACCCAATTCCACTCCCATTTGATCGTACGCTATTGGAAGTCACAGGCAAGTTCAGGACATGTCCGGGCCGTGTCGGGGAAGCCTAGACTTACAGTTAATACCCCAGATGAAGCCTTGGACGGCGATCTTGTGCTCGTACATAGCAATGAGCGAGCCCAATGTTGCTGGTGTAAGCTTTTGGAACATGATCGAGTTGGTGGGCTTGTTGCCTTCGAAGACCTTGGACTTGACGAGGGCGGTATTAGACGACTGGGCGCCCAATTCCTGCAGAAGTAGAGGCGCAGACGTCAATCATATCATTGGTATGTCTATGTGGTGTCTGACCAACCTGCTTGACGGCCTCTTCGTCCTTCCCGAAGGCCAGAGCTTCAGGCTGAGCGAAGAAATTGCTCAAGAGGATTCTATGGTGTTCTCCGCCAGAGATCGGGTTGAGCGTCTCTACGGGTGCTAAGAAGTCTGCAGGGATGAGTTTCGTGCCTTGGTGGATGAGCTGGTAGAAGGCGTGTTGCCCATTTGTGCCTGCTTGACCCCAGATGATCGGGCCAGTCTGGTATGACACGCGACGGCCGTCTTTGGTCACAAACTTTCCGTTGGACTCCATGTCTCCCTGTAGAATACCTGAATCAGTATCCTGCCTCGAACTCGCCTAGCTCGGGGCCCTGCAAACTCGGCTCTCGAGCCGTTTGACGTGTTTGGACGCCCAGTGAAGCTACCTACTTGCTGGAAATAGTCGGCAAACTTGTGCATGTATTGATCGTATGCTAAGAGGCAATTTGTGGAAGCTTGGTAGAAATCGTTGTACCAGATCCCGATGAGGGCAAGAATGACGGGCAGGTTCTTTTCGAGAGGAGTCTCTTTGAAGTGAATATCCATCATGTGAGCACCGGTAAGGATTTCTTGGAAGTTGTCAAAGCCAATGTAGATGGCGATGCTCAGGCCAATAGCGGACCAGAGCGAGTAGCGTCCTCCGACCCAGTCCCAGAACTTGAACATGTTCGCAGTGTCGATACCAAATTCGGAGACTGCTTTCGAGTTGGTAGAAAGAGCTACAAAGTGCTTTGCAACATGTTTTTTCTAGGATTGGACGCATGTCAGCAGATGGTGCGCAAAGCGCAAAGAACGCGACCTTACGTCTTTTGCAGCGTCCAGGAACCATGCTTTTGCACTCTCGGCGTTTGTGATGGTCTCCTGAGTGGTGAAAGTCTTGGAAGCGACAATGAAGAGGGTGGTCTCAGGGTCGCATTCCTTCAGGACCTCAGCGAGATGTGTTCCATCGATGTTTGATACGAAATGAGGGGACAGGGATCGCTGAGCGTAGTGCTTGAGTGCCTCAGTCACCATGACTGGCCCTAAATCTGATCCTCCGATGCCGATATTGACGACGGACTTGATGGCTTTTCCGGTGTATCCCTTGTGCTCTCCTGATCTGATAGCTTCTGAGAACTCCTTCATGTGCTTGAGCACATCGCCGACCTCGTCAACACCAGCTTCTTTGATGTTTTGGAATGGCTTGGGGACGCCGCTGTTTCGCAGAGCGATGTGCAGGACTGCTCTATCTTCTGATGTGTTGATGTGCTTTCCGCTGAACATGTCGTCCCGGCTCTTCTCGATCTGAGCTTCTTTGGCTAGCGACAAGAGGGTGGACCATACTTCCTCGTTGATCAAGTTCTTGGAGTAGTCGAGGAAGATGGACACATCTGGTCCGGCGGACGACCTGTAGGATGCCTGGAACTTGTCAAAGCGGGAGGGGTCATCCTTGAATAGCTGCTTCAGGACGAGCTTGCTGGATTCAGACTTGTGCAAGTCTTCAAGCTTCTTCCATGCGCTGTAGTCTGCAAATCAAGTATCCAGATCCAAAGCAAAGTCGAGGTTCGCAGAGACAAAGGATTGAGGGAGGAGACACGGAGGATAGATAGATGGATTAGTCAAGTAAGCAGCAGCGATACATTAGCTTTATCTTCTTTACTCTACCAGTAGCCTTACACACCTGTTGCTGCTGCCATCTTTCGTGAGTGGATGTGAATGCGGTTGTATACGGTAGGAGAGCAAGTTGAAGTGAGAATCGTCATTCTGCCCCGAACTGACAAAAAATCCAGACTTTTTCCAGAGACAAGCTTAGCCAGACATTACTTACATACAGCAAATCATCGAAGACATGAGCAATCCACCGTTCCAGCGCCTGCTCACCTTCTTCGCGCGCCGATCTGGGCCGCCTGACAAGCAGCATGTCACTTTCATGGACTCTCTGCGAGGAGATTTATCCCTTGGTCTAGACTTTCCCGTAGCTCTCGTTCTCGCTCTTACTCGTCACATCATCTTCCGTACCTCTGGCTTCACTATTCACGTTCCCTCCGTCCGATCAAGCAGACTTCTTCTAGGAGGCCCCGGAGCTTTTCAAGTAGACACTAAACAAAGATATACGAGAAGCGAGCTCGTCTCCCTGGCGCGTCAGGGCGAGAAAGGCGGCCTTATGGCACAGGCAGACGCAATAGGGCTGTGGATGCTCGCAGCCGATACGCGAGATGGCAGAGTATCTGGAGAAGAAGTGAGACTCTTTCAGAAGGGAGAAATAATGGAGAGAATAGTGGAAAGAAGACGCAGTCGCGACGATGTGCTGCCTCTTTGGCGAGGCGGCCCGATAAGGTGTGTTCCTGCAATCTATCCATGCTACCACTCACTCCTGAGACTGTCTACTGCTCATCACAGCGTGGCTGGCCATTCCTGGGCAGTGAAGCGATTCTTCGATGTCGATGTCTACCAGAAAGAGCTCAAAAGCGCCTAGTCTGGTTGGTTATAGACTCAGTGGCAATCGTCAGTACATCCTTTATATCTGCTCTGTCATTCATGCAATCAGTGCAAGTCCTGCATGCAATAGCAGCAGTCATCGAGTGCGTTCCGGATTCCATGCTATGCCAGCAATGCTGGAGAGCGAACAAGCTCGCAAAAGACCCAGAGCAGAGCATGACTAGCACTTTGTATTTCTACGTCATCCTCATGCAACGGATCGCACCGCTTAAATGGGCAGCCCAGCGTCTCCGTACCAGCCTCTTGCATCTTCGCTCGTCACAGCTCCACAAGCTCCCACGATTGCTCCAGCCTTGTCTTCGAATCCATTGAGTCCTGAATGCTTGAATACTGATCTGATCTTGGAGAAGCCCTGCTTTATAGGGTTCTTGTCAGGCGAGTACGGGGGCAGGTAGACGAGCTTGGCGCCTGTTGTTCATGCAAGTTCAGCATACAGTCGTGTCACAGAGTAAGCTTGCTTACCGCAATGCTCCTCAATCAAAGTACGCGTTGGAAGGTGGTGGTGGATGCGCGCGTTGTTCACGACGAGCACAGACTTCGGACCAGGATAAGGCTGTATGTTTCCAGCTGTGACGAATTGTTGAAGGGAGTCGTAGTATCTTCGGCTGTGCTGGCACCAGGCAGCGCTTCGACGTGTTGGATCCCATCTATCGACAGGATTGGAATGAAAGACACGCGTTCGCCGCGTCTGAAATCATGAGGATGTGGTATAGACTCTTCATTTTGGCCATACTGAATTTCAGCGTCATTTATCGATGATTCGTCCACAAACTGCAAGCTATGTGTCCGAAAATGCCATACAAACAATGAAGCTTGACTTACGAGGAGCTGATCTGCTCTGAACTGCGATATGTAACGGTCATATGTCCTGCAATCATCCTCGTTTTTCTGCGCAGCCTCTTTCGATAGCTTTCTGCGGCAGTAACCCATACGATCAAGAGTCCGATCCACCGTACTCAGGCTGACGATGCGTTCAAGATAAGCGTCGGAGATACGTTCAGCAATCTCGTCGAGATGTAGATCGGGCTGGGCATCCAGCAATCCAGCAATGTAAGGGCAGATGGAATCATCGAGCAATCGTCTGGGGCCGTAGATTGTGCGTGGAGGTGGATAAGGTTGGCCATATTGCCTTTCAGCCTGAAAAGCTCGCTTGACGGTGCGTGTGGAGCATCTACTTCGCGCAGCGATTTCAGCGTTGGAAAGGCCTTCGGCGCGCCATTCAACCCAGAGTCGTTTCAGCTGAGGATGGTAGCGACTGGCGTGGCCTTTTCCGTGACCGTATGTCATGCTTGAATTGCAGTGAAAACATTCTATTCTGCTGGAACTCCGCTGCCCTTGCTTCTCGTCAGCTCGCAAACAATGATATCACCAGCGCTGGTTGGCTTCCGATAAGCCTAGGACTTGCAGAAGGCAGTCTGCCGTCTTTGGGCATCTTCCTCGCACATCAAAGCTTTCTTTGCTGCTACGGAAACGTCAAGAGAAGCCCAGCTGAATCTCGAGATCAAGCTTTTGCTCGACCCTGATATTGAATGTCCAGCATCTGAATAGCATATCGCCTTTCTATATCACCCACACCAACGATGCTCTGCGACTTAGGATGCTTGGGAGACTCCACCTTGCGATGGTTTCGCATCCTTAAGCTATGTGACTGTACTGACCGAACTCTGCTGGCCCGAACCAGAGGTGCCGCAGCCAGCGCTGTCTAGGCTGCTCCGATGTTATCCGCTGATGCAGCATAGCGCCGAGCTCTTTAGTCACGCTGGCGACGCCGGTACCCTTCCATGCTGAATCCCACAATTTGGCCAACTAGTCGGAACATCTTTATCGACGAAATCTGTCAAGATGGATGTGACTGCTGCTTCCTACCAAACCAGTCGTAATCGCAGGAAACCCTTCATACCTCCCCTGAAAGCGCTTCGCCATGGTAAGGCTGCGCTCATGCTGACATCGCACATGATAATCTGACCACACACTCCCAGCGCGCACCCACACTCATTTCGTTCATCACATTCGTTTCCATCTCTACTTCTTCCGTTACAGCAAAGCATGGGCATGCCAACTCCCTGCGAGCAGAGAAGCATCATCGCCGTACCCCTACACCCGTCGTAGACGGCTTGCTCGGACTTCATCATGATGACAAGCATCACTGGCCCTCGCCCAGACCGGAACACAAATGCTGTAAAGAAGGCTTTGTCCCAATCAAAGATGGAAATTTGCAGACTTGCGACGGACGCTCTTATCGCTTTGCCGGCTTGAATGCGCCAGATCTACTTGAACAGGAGGAGTTTGAAGTTGTCGACACCTTCCTCAGCTTCAACGGGTTAGGCAGAGCAGTCACACGCACATACACCCTAGAGATCACAGGTGAGTGCCTGTCGACAGCTCTCTGCAGCAGCATGCTGACCCGAAAATGCGTATCGTTACCCATTTATAGGTACTACACCGTGGAATGACCAGTCTCGTTCGCACATCACCGGGTGGAACGACAAGCTTAAAGACTGGGAATGGAACGAAGAGGCCATGAAGCGAGTGCGTATTCCCCGATCTTTGACTGCTCCAACCTTTCATAAAATCCTACTTCACAGCTCGACAGAGTTGTGGCAGCCGCGTCGCGTCTGAACACTAAGCTGATTTTTCCCGTCGCCAATCAAGACGTAAGTTCGGTGCTTCCTCCCCTGGCACCGATGGAGACTGATCACGGACGCCTTTCGAGCAGTTCGGAGATGTATCGACTAATTGGAAAGGCAACTATGTTGACCTCATCATCCATCGATACGGCAAAGGATGGAATTACACCCAAGCTCAGCAGAACATCGACTTCTTTACAGACAGAAGCATGATCGATGGATACAAGCTCATCCTGACTAGCGTACTCAACCGAATCAACACAGTGACGGGTGTCAGATACGGCGACGATTCCACCTTCTTGGCTTGGGAAACAGGGAATGAAATGCAATGGCAACGTAAAGGCAAGCAGCCAGCTCCTGCTGCATGGACCATCGAGATCGGCGAGCACATCAAGTCACTCGCTCCGTGTGCTTTGGTCATGGACGGCTCCTACTCCAAGTCTGACACGTCCGAGTCAGCTTTCCGCCCAGAGGTGCTAGAGTCGAAGGAAGTCGACATCATGTCATACCATTACTATGGAAGTAAGCTCGATCGCCATTCCGTCTTCAATATACATCCAAAGCACGTTTCTGACATGTGCATTCCTCGCCAGCGGGAGATTCTAACCGCGTCGTCAAAGACACTGCTATTGCGGCGAAGCACGGAAAGGTGTTCGTCGGTGGTGAATATGGTTTCTTTGCCGAGGCGGACCACTATGCTACTTTCTTGGCTCTCGCGGAGAAGCAGCCAGAATTCGGCGGGTGAGTGACTTGACAAATAGCTTGAACGACTTTCACCTACCTGACATCTTTTCCCCTCTTTAGCTCGCTGGTGTGGGGCTTCCGTCCGCATTCGAAACTTGGAGGCTTCGTTAGCCACTCTGAAGGAGACGATATCAATTACTCATACCACGTAAGTCTACCGTCGCTTTCCGGAAAGTGCAATTGAAGTGAAAGCGGCTCATTGGCGGAGCTCTTGTGCAGGTACCTGGCTGGCCGAACTCTCAAATTGGGCAAGATGACTTCGACCTTCCCAAAGACTGGGACAAGAGGGAAGCTAAGATTGTCGATGCTATTCGAGATGCTTCTTTCGCCATCAACGGCGAAGCGGTGCCGCGATACCCTACCCCAAATGCGCCAGCAGTATGGCTTATCGCCAACAAGACCAACACCATCACTTGGAAAGGCAGTGCATGGGCATCGACGTATGAGATCTACGGCAGTGGTCAAGCAAATATTCTCGGCAAGGGATGGAAGCTTCTTGAGGAGGGCGTCCTTGACGTTTTCAACGCTGGAAAATCTGTCTCACGTTCTTCCCAAGTCCGAAGCCAAGTTTATCAAGATGCGAGGTGTCACACTTGATGGTACGAAGGGTAGATGGAGCAATGTTCTTGCTTTGTAGGCATCCCACTGTGTTTTCTTTCTTCTGCACGTCTGGTTTTTTCAGCGTGCACACCACTGTCTTTACTGCGAAACAATACACACAGGCTTAGCTGCGCCGCTTACAATATAATCAGCTCTCTATCACTGTTCCATTGCTTTTGCCATTTTGATACTTTGCAAATTTCCAATTTCCGGGAGCAGGCGGGCCGGCACTGTGCGTCGATACACAAAGCGAACGATACCGGTATATGTAGAGGAGTATCTTGTAGCTCTCCTGCTGTTTCGGAAAGGACAGCTTCTGTACCTGGAAAAAAAGGTCGATCTGGAAGGTTTATTTTGGGGAGAGGAAGTTGAAATCTGCGCGCAAGGCCCACAGACTTCAAGTGCAGACTTCAAGAACAAGCAAATCAACCCAAAATGGTACGGTAAAACAGCATACATCTGCGAGTCCTCAATCCATCTGCATCCAACGCCGCCTTCGTCGCAAAGCAAGATCTCTCGGTTTTCTCGCCCTGCTTTCGACGGCCTCGGAAAGATGGACAGCGAGTCTGCCTCTTGAAGGGAGCTTGGGATGAGGAAAGAGCAGAGTAGCTGTCTGACAAACAGCGCAATGCTCTGCCCGAGTCTTATGGCTTCCTCAAAGCGACCCTGTTTTAGAGCATCAAGACGTGATAGTCCCAAAATCCTCAGCAGCCTATTCATTTAGACCTCGACTTGATTACTGGCTCTCTGTCTAGTGCCTAGGTCTCCGTACATCGCAGATTCGCTCTTCTGTCGCTCGCATTTACGCAGCGATTGAAGCGTCTCAAGCAGCGGGGACTGCGGCATCAGACAGAAGCGAGTCAGCGAGGCAGCTGGCAAGCGAGATTTGTCGATAAAGGGAGAGATTCCGAGGATGCATTGCTGCGAAAGAGAAGCGTTGGGGATCTTGGCAGAGGATTGGGGACGAGCATGATTTGAAATGGGGCACATCGCTGATTGCTGCGCCCTCTTTCTCTTCATCTTTTACCCTTTTCTTCACCATCTCCCACACTTATCTTCTGCTCCAACATCACTTCATCGGTCTACTCGTTGATCTTCGAAAAATACCAATTTGTGACTATCTGCTCCATGACCTTTTCTGTGTATACTGCACCCTCTCAACTTCAACAGGCACCTGCAAAGAAGACTGGAAAGAAGCCCGCCGCCGCTCCTGGCGCAAGCAGCAAGAAGTCCTCAAAGAAGGTCACAAACCCTCTCTTTGAGAAGAAGCCAAAGAACTTTGGCATTGGTGCGATCATGCTCTTCACGGTTGCGTGCAAGCAGTCGGGACTGACCAGATACATGTGCATAACAGGCCAGGACATCCAGCCTACTCGCGACCTGACCCGATTCGTCAAGTGGCCCGAGTACGTTCGTCTCCAGAGACAGCGCGTCATCCTCAACCAGCGCCTCAAGGTACCACCCGCGATTGCTCAGTTCGGCAACACCCTCGACAAGAACACTGCCACCCAGCTTTTCCGTCTGCTCAACAAGTACAGACCCGAAACCAAGCAGGAGAAGAAGGCCCGTCTCGACAAAGAGGCTCAGGCTATCGCTGCCAACGAGGGCAAGAAGCCAGAGAAGGATGGAAAGAAGCCTATGTTCGTCAAGATGGGTCTTAACCACTGTGTTGCCCTCATCGAGGTGGGCCTTGTCATCACCCCAGACAAGCGAACAAATAGCTGATATCTAATTATGCTGTAGAACAAGAAGGCCAACCTCGTCGTCATCGCCGACGATGTCGACCCTATCGAGCTCGTCGTCTTCGTCCCAGCGCTCTGCCGCAAGATGGGTATCCCTTACGTGATCGTCAAGAACAAGGCCCGTCTTGGAACGGTCGTACACAAGAAGAAGGCTGCTATCCTTACTCTGCAAGACGTACGATCCGAGGACAGCTCTGAGCTCGCCAAACTCGTCTCCGCCGCCAAGGCCAACTTCAGCGACAAATACGAGAGCCACCGCAGAGAGTGGGGTGGTGGTCTCAGAGGAAACAAGTCGAAGGCAAAGCTTGCAAGGAGAGCAAAGGCTGCGGGTGCGTTGCTGTTCAGTCTTGCGAATGGTATCGCATATCATCTAAATTTCATAAATTTTTCAGGTACCACCGTCGCCGAGATCGAGAAGATCTAAGTGTGCATACTGCAAGCTTTTTCTTTCACTCTCACATCTACACCAATCAGCTCTTTCCAGATCCTGCTTCCCAGTTGTCGTTTTTGATGTACCGCGCGCTCGGGGAAATGCATTCGGTTTTGGCTTCAACATGGTTCGCACGCGTTCGCAGATGACACAATAACATTGCCTATAATGCTGTATACCATGCTTGACAAACGTCTGCCCTAAATGACATGTTTAAGACCAAGTTCGAAGGTGTTTGTTGTCGCTCTAATCCGACCAACTTCGCACCAAAACAGCCCTACGTTCTCTTGATCTTTACCTTTGGCAGCTTGCATGCTGCTTGAAGGTACAGCTTGCGCGCGATGGCCTCGGACGACGATGACTTCTGGGCAGACTTGGGCGACCAGAGCGTACTGCTCGAGGTCGCAAAGGCAGAGGCGGCCTTCAAGGTTAATTATCCCAAAGACAGGCAGATGCTCCTTGTTCTCTTACCAATTGTTCCAAACATTCAGGACAATCCTGGCGAAACAAGCATGCACCAGCTTCAGCAGAAGGACCTGTTCGGTAACATCGTAAAGCTCAAGCAAAACACGGTCAAAAGCGCGCCATGGCAGAGCAAAGCTGTCGCTGGACCATCTACGAGTGCTAATCCACCTGTCAAAGACAAGGTTAACGCGGTCGTCAGAAAACAATGGGATCAGACAAAGTACGTCAAGTCAGGCGCCATCAGCAAGAAGAAACCAGCCAAGAAGCCCGCTTCAAAGAGTGCTAAAGGCAAAGGAAAAGCACGCGCGTACGATGATTTCGACGATGAAGAAGAGGACTTCTCGGACGCCGGGTCAGAAGGACCCCTGTCTGATGCAGAAGAAGCAGCAGCTCCACCTAAGCCTATGAAGCTGCAGCCAGATAGAGAAGCATGTAAAACATTCACCTATCCTCTCAACAAACCCCTCCGCAAGTATCAATACGATATGGTCACAAAAGCATTCTACACCGACACGCTCGTCGCCCTTCCTACGGGTCTGGGAAAGACATTCTTAGCCGCAACTATCATGCTCAACTACTATCGCTGGTTTCCAGAAGGGAAGATCATATTCATGGCCCCTTCAAGACCGCTCGTCACCCAGCAGATTCAGGCCTGTCATGGGATAGCAGGGATACCGCTCAAAGATGCAGTAGAACTCACAGGGAAGGATGCACCAGAGAAGAGACAGGAGGAATGGTCTAAGAGGAGGGTCTTCTACTGTACCCCGCAAACAGTCAAGAACGATCTATTCAAGAAGAAATTAGACCCGACAGAGGTAGTGTGTATCGTTGTGGACGAAGCACATAAGGCTACGGGAGACTACGGTACGTAGGAAAGCCCTGATTGGGTGACTTCCCTTTTGATTAGAACATTACAGCCTATACCGAAGTTGTCCGGTACATGATGCGCAAGAATCCTCACTTTCGGTTACTAGCATTGACGGCGACTCCTGGATCCAACGCCGAAGTGGTACAGTCTGTTATCGACAACCTTCATGTAGGTTGAGCACGCTCTTTTAATTTGAAAGAATGCTAAGATGCTGGAACAGATCGGTCACATCGAGGTACGCACGGACGAATCGATAGATATTAGGCAATATATCCACAAGAAGGTAAGCAGAGTTGACCTTGTAGATTACGATTGGGCTAACATTGTTATTCCTGCAGAAAGTAGATCTGGTACCGATTCCGGTCGTTGGCGAGATCAACAGTATACGAGAGCGTTACAGAGTCCTCATGGATCTGATCTACGAGCCTCTCAAGAAGGCTCAGCTCATCTTTACGCAAAAGTCTGACCCTACCACGATCCATCCGTACGCTTTTCAGAGCGCATCTTTCAACGCCCAGAAGAACAAAGTCTTTTGGGCTCTAGGCAATTTCACTGTTCTCGGATCTATGGCACGCTGTATCGCCAAACTTCTGGAACAGTCGGTATCGGCTTTCTACGAGAGTCTGAAAGAGTTCAAATCCTCAGCAAAAGGGAAGGCAGTCACCGTGGTCAACCACCCTAATTTTGCTTCGATTCTGCGAGATACAGAAGATATCGTCAATGGAAGAGAGTTCGAAGGACACCCCAAGATGATGAAGCTCCGAGAGCTCATCGTCGAGCACTTTGACAAGAGCGCCCAAGAGGGGACATTGGACCAAACGAGAATCATGGTCTTCTGTTCTTTCAGAGAAGTAGTGGATGAGATTGTCGAAAGGCTTAATCAGAAAGAGGGTATTCGAGCCACTAGATTGGTTGGACAGGGAGTAGATACGAAAGGAAAGAAGGGACTCGCTCAGAAACAACAGAATGAGGTGCTCTCTCACTTCAAGAAAGGTGTCTACAACGTTCTCGTCGCCACTTCTATCGGTGAAGAAGGTCTCGATATCGGAGAATTGGACCTCATCATCTGCTACGAAGCATCCAAGTCGCCCATCAGGACGGTAAGCCATATAAATGCACCTGCCATATCGATTTGCTGACCTTGCTTTTCACCGTATAGCTGCAAAGAGCAGGCAGAACAGGTCGTGCCAGAGACGGTCGAATCATCGTCCTTATGACTGAAGGTATCGAGGAGCAGAATGTAAGACAAAGACGCTTGTTCCATTGCTAGCAGTGACTGACTGATGACGATCGCAACCAAAGTGGGCGAAAGCAAATACGGACTACAAAGATGTTCAGAATGCCATTATCTCGGGCAAACAGTTTGAGCTATATGCAGACTGTCGTCGACTAGTGCCTGCAGACATACGACCGATTCCCGATAAGAAAGTTATCGAGGTTGAACCTTTCGACCCAGAAAAGATGGGAGTTGGGCATCGACGATCAACCAAGAGGAAGCGAGAAGAAGAAGACAACCTTGATCTATTCGAGAGCGGGTTCCAGAAAGCCAACGGCAAGAAAGTTGGTGCAGCTGCAACGAAGAAGAAGAGCGCTGTCAAAGCTTCCGCTGAAGATATCGAGATGGCTATCGAGCTTAAGTTGGAGGATGACGGCAAGCTGAATGCAACTGAGCAGAAAGAGATGGCAAAAGCGTCCCGAATACCGTCAATCCAGGCCGCCCAGCCTAAACGTACTCGCAAGGCGGCCTTACCGACGTCCACACGCTCCTATACCACTTCTTCTCGTCCAAATAAAATGAATACGCCATCAGATACCCGCCTCATCGCCCATTCTGCACACACCTCCGAGATCCTAAGCATATTGCAAGCCGGCCGAGAGATGAGTGCGGATAGCAAGGTTTATCAAAGATGGGAGAGCGGCACTTACCCGGCTTTTCAAAACAGTAACGTGCTGTGGTGGCCAGAAGGAAATGCAGGAAAGGGAAGGGATAGAAACTTTCGCCCTCTTCAGACTGAGGAGGAGGATCGAAACTCGTACAATCCGCACAGACCCAGCGAGGCGTCCAAGCAATCAACAAGCATTATCGCGGATGATATCGGAGTTATCTCCGATGATATTGACGAGATGGCCGCACTCCCTGAAGTTCGCCAAGATACTCCTTCGGAGGCGGCTATGAGCGAAGATGAGCTTCCAGAGATCTCGACGCGCTCCACCGAGCGGCTGAAGAATAATAAGCGGAAGAGCTCCCCAAAAGCTGCCGGAAAGCCAGAAGTCCCTCCACCCATTGTTTCCAGCAACATCTCTAACGCAAGAAAGGCTAAAGATCGACCGACGAGAACAAACAATCAATCTCCCAATCGGAAGACTCGCAATAGCGGTCCAGCTCCTATCGTTATCGATTTGGTAGATACTGATGAAGAGGGCGCTGATTCTCCAGTCAAGAGCGTTACGCGACCTCCCAAGTGAGCAGATGTAACTTGCGTACATGACTACACCGAAGCTGAGACGTCGCGCTTGATCAGGCTAAGCGAACCAAGACTGTCGCGTGATGTGCCTGACAAACCTACGGAGGTCGCATCGAGCCACCCTACAGGCTCGAGAGCGACGGCACCGCCACTAAAAGCCGCCTGCAGTACAGGCGGCCCACCAAATCACACCATTCCCTCACCGGGAGGAGCGCCAATCTTCAAAGTCCCGTCAGAAGCGGACGAGCTACCTCAGCCCTCTGTACGGACAAATATCAGGGTCGTCAAGTCATCGATTGATACTATAGCAGAGGATTCCCCTCTCGTCTTTAAACGGAGAGCAGCTCCGCCGAAGCGCATTTTTGCGGACGATACGTCTTCGCCTGACAAAGAGGCTGCTCAAATAAGGGCAAAGGCCATTCCTATCCCTGTTGATGACTCAATCATTGCTCTGAGCGGCCCGCCCCAAAAGATCAGAAAACTCGTGAGGGCCCGCGACAGTATAGCAGCAGCACAGCAGGATGGCGAAAGCGAGCCAAAGGAGAAACAGCAGAAAAAGAAGAAGGCAAAGAAGTTACCTGGCGACCAGTGCCCCTTCTTCGATGTGCGAGCCATCAATTCAGACGATCCCGATAGTCAGACAGATCCAGAGGATAACGGCGACCCAGAAACGTGAGTCCAAGCAAGATATGTCTACCTTAGCTAATGCTCTGTATAGTGCGGGAGATAGGCGGTTCCTCGACAGTGATGATGTCGCCAATCCGCGAGACATGACAGCCTTCTATCGCGAAAGCCTGATGTCTCAGGCAGCGCATCGCTTTCATGGTTCCGTAAAGCGGCCTCAGGCGTACAAGATGAGGGCTGAGTAAGTCTGTTGTGTCGTCTGAGTCACCTCTTGCTAACGCAGGCAAATCTAGTCCTCCCAAATATCGCCCCGATGACGGGCATCCAGACGCTTCGCAATGGAGCGTCGGGTCCTTTGTCGTTGGTAAGTTGAGCTGCGCTGAAACAAACGCATGAAATAGAAACTAACCCCGAGGGCGGTGTCAACAGACGATGATGATGACATTCTCTTCGAGGATGGCGACGACGGCTTACCGGACGAGGACGTCGCTACTAGCGAAGGTCGTTGAGATTCATTCTGTCACTTTTATTTTGCAGTTTACCAAATGCATTTACTTTCACTGGCCATGGTCCATTTCTGTTCACATCGTTGTACTTCCATCCCAGCATACATCGTTTACAATCAGTCACTAGTCGTTTCGCATGCACGCAATAGCATACAACCTCAGAAACAGCCCTCTTAATGTCAGTATTGAGTCTCCTTTGCAATTTGCACCAAAAATGTGAACTCGTTGCGGCGTAGAAACGGTTCTTTACAACGATATTCGACTATAAACCATGTACAGCGAAGCTTGCAGACATGAAATTGGTCGGCAAGGTTGGAGTCTATCTTCATACAGTCTGATCTCGCATTGCTCAAGAGCCGATGACTAGCTCTCGCTGCGAATAGTAGATTAGCTTCTGCTGCAGATAAAGGATATTGGAGTGTAGGATCGTTTAGGCTTCTCGAAGCCAGGCTCTGCCGACGCTTCGGACGCTGAGTAGATCGCTGGTACGCGTAGGCCTTGACCTGGGGCTGTCCTGACGTGGGCATCATCCTCGTCGCTGTAACAGTACCTCCAGCATCATGAACTTATGTCCGTGAATTGCGCATCCTATCGAGGTGGAAATGGATTGACGTCTTGGCTTTTCCATCAGCTCAAACAGCATCAAAGACTATCCTACGCCGGCATGGACGACGATTTGTTTGCAGCGTTTTCAGCGAAGCCATCAGCGGCCGCAGGGAGTGGGAGTAACAGCGCAGAAGACGACAGCAGAGCCGGCTCGCCAGAAAATGCTGGCGGTGACGAGGAGAGAAGCAGTAAAAAGAGTAAACGCAAGAAGCGCAAGAACCGAGAAAAGGCAGCAGCAAGTAATGGTGCGGATGATGCAGATGTATCGAGATCTGCCAACTTGAATGGTCATACCGAGACAAGCCCGCAAGACGACGAGAATTCTGCATCCAAGAAACGAAAGACTTCGAAACAGGATCGCGACGCACACGAGGACATGGCAGTACCTAAAGCATCCACTTCAAAGCTGGCTGCGAATATAGCGCCGGCTCCAAGCAGCAGAAGGAGAAAAGTCGAAATAGCAGACCCTTTACCTGAACAGCCTTTGGTCGCTGATGATTTCGAGCAAGAAGCGCATACATCTGTTCCTGCCTCTGCTGGTTTACTCAGTGGAGCAGCAGCTGCCGCGAATGCAGGCGATGAGATTGGAGGCAAAATCACATTGTCGCATCAAGTCCGCCATCAGGTCGCTCTTCCACCCAATTATCCCTATATACCTATTTCGCAGCATGTCCCTCCTCCCGTACCTGCAAGAATCTATCCGTTCGAGCTGGACCCGTTCCAGAAAGTCAGCGTAGCCTCGATAGAAAGGAACGAGAGTGTTCTTGTATCTGCGCATACGTCAGCAGGAAAGACTGTAGTAGCAGAGTATGCTATCGCGCAGTGCCTCAGAGACAAGCAGAGAGTGATCTATACCAGTCCGATTAAGGTGTGTGTGTACGGGCGGGTATGATAATCTCGCACACCGTATATTAACAAGTTCGCAATGCAGGCTCTATCAAATCAGAAGTATAGAGAAATGCTCGCTGAATTTGGAGATGTCGGTCTTATGACTGGAGATGTTACGATCAATCCAACAGCAAGCTGTCTGGTCATGACAACCGAGGTAAACGCAAGCTATTTCCTCACGATCCAGCGCTGACGGTCTGCTGTGACGTAGATTCTGCGATCCATGCTGTACAGAGGATCTGAAATTATGCGAGAAGTTGCATGGGTCGTGTTCGACGAGATCCACTACATGCGCGACAAAGAGCGCGGTGTAGTCTGGGAAGAGACGATCATCCTCCTACCTCCCAAAGTCCACTATGTCTTTCTTTCTGCAACTATTCCCAACGCGATGGAATTTGCAGAGTGGATCTGCAAGACACATAGTCAACCGTGTCACGTCGTCTACACCGACTATAGACCTACTCCCCTACAGCATTACCTTTTCCCAGCTAACGGGGATGGAATACACTTGGTCGTGGACGAGAAGGGCAATTTTAGGGAGGATAATTTCACGAAGGCTATGGGAGCGCTCACCGAGGGACAGGGAGAGGATCCTGCTTCGGCTGAAGCTGGCAAAGGCCGGAAAGGCAAGTCTAGGAAAGGAGGTAACAAAGGTAAGCCATCAAGGACGAAGTCTCATCTGAACTTGCGCTAATGGCTGGGCCAGGTCCTTCCGATATATACAAGATCATCAAAATGATTATGCTCAAGCAATACAACCCCGTCATCGTTTTTGCATTCTCCAAGAAAGAATGCGAAGGGCTCGCCGTTCAAATGGCCAAGCTCGAGTTCAACACGGACGAAGAACGCGAGACGGTCGCACAAGTCTTCGAGAATGCGATTTCAGGACTCTCGGACGACGACAAGACTCTGCCTCAGATCGAGCATATCCTGCCTCTCCTGAAGCGAGGAATAGGTATCCATCATGGTGGTCTACTCCCAATTCTGAAAGAAGTCATCGAGATCCTGTTCCAAGAGGGACTTATCAAGGTCCTCTTCGCTACAGAAACTTTCTCAATCGGGTTGAACATGCCGGCGAAAACCGTCGTATTCACCAACGTCCGAAAGTGGGATGGCGTGAACTTCCGAAACTTGTCAGGCGGGGAGTACATCCAGATGAGCGGAAGAGCAGGAAGACGTGGTCTTGATGATCGGGGTATTGTCATCATGATGTGCGATGAGAAGCTGGAACCTTCAGCAGCAAAGGGCATGGTGAAAGGCGTAGCGGATCGTCTAGATTCAGCCTTCCATCTCGGGTACAACATGGTCATCAATCTGATGAGGGTAGAAGGTATCAGTCCAGAAAGCATGCTGTCGAGATGTTTCTACCAATTCCAGAGCACGACGGCAGTCCCTAGGTTGGAGAAAGAGCTTCGGGAGCTTGAGCAAGCCAAGAACGAGTTCAAGATCGAAGACGAAGATACGATAGCAGACTATTATGATATTCGACAACAGCTGGACGTCCTGAAAGGCGATCTACGAGCTGTTCTCAACCATCCTCAGTATGCTCTTCCGTTCCTCCAGCCTGGCCGACTTGTACAGATACGTCACGAAAGCGCAGATTTCGGATGGGGAGTCGTCGTGAATTACCAGAAGCGAAACGGTCCCAGAGGATCCGAACTACCGCCGGAAACACCTGACCAGGACAAATACATCGTTGACGTACTCGTACATGCCGACTTGGGAGCATCTATCGCCAAAGTCAAATCTGGACAAAGCTTCACCTCAGTCACTGGTATTCAACCATGTCCGCCCGGGGCAAAAGGCGAATTCGTCATCATTCCCTGCCTATTGTCGACAGTGAACGGGATGAGTCAGATCCGTATACATGTACAGAAGGATCTCAAACCTGCTGCCGCGAGGGAACAGACTTTCAAAAACGTCAAGGAGGTGTTGAGGCGCTTCCCTGACGGTGTTGGTCTCTTGGACCCGGTTGAGAATATGGGAATCAAGGATAAGGGCTTCTTAGATTTACTGCAGAAGATCGAGGTTTTGGAGGGAGCGCTAACTAAGAACAGTCTATACAAAACGAGTCAGCTGCCTGCGGTCTACGAGAGATATGCGCAGAAGCAAGAGATGGTGAACCATATCCGTGCTATCAAGAAAAAGATACAGGCTGCGGAAAGTGTAATGCACCTAGACGAGCTCAAGCATCGCAAGCGTGTCCTGCGGCGGCTCGAGTTCATCACCTCTGACGACGTTGTCGAGATGAAGGGTCGCGTAGCTTGTGAGATCAGCACAGGGGACGAGGTAAGACATCTTTCGCTGTGTCGTCGATAAATGAGCTGACTATGGCTCTCTCAGCTCCTGCTTACCGAGCTTATCTTCCATGGTGTCTTTAACGATCTGAGTCCAGAGCAGTGCGCGGCATTGTGCAGCTGTTTCGTCTTTGACGAGCGAAGCGAGGCTCAGCCGAAATTACGGGAAGATCTAGCTGGCCCGCTTCGACGGATGCAGGAGTTCGCTCGCAACATTGCGCGAGTCTCCAAAGAATCGAAGCTTAATCTGTCAGAAGATGAGTATGTGCAGTCCTTCAAGGTCGGTCTCATGGACTCGGTCTATAAGTGGTGCAAGGGTGCTACCTTCTCGGAAATTTGCAAGGTTAGTCTATGCGCGTTCAGGATCTCCGGCAGGCAGCTAACGCGTGAATAAATGCAGATGTCCGATGTCTTCGAAGGATCATTGATCAGAGTCTTCAGGCGTCTTCAAGAACTGCTAAGACAGATGGCCATGGCAGCTAAGGTCATCGGTAATTCTGAACTGGAAGAGAAGTTCATCAAGTCATTAGAGTCGCTAGAGCGTAAGAGCAGTGTCGTGTTCAACCCTTCTTTGTATCTATAGATGGTTATCAAGGCAGGCCACTCGCAAGCATGTTGTTGACAGTCAAATGTTGATGAACTTTTAAGCAACTGGTATTCCATGCATCAATTCTCGCCGCCCCTTTACACACTGTCACCGTCCGTTCAAGACTGCTTGGCATTGATGATGTCGACGAACTATGGTTCCAGAGGCCGTCAGCAAGCGGTACGAAGTTCTCGCCAAGGAATGTCGGCTCACCTCTGGCTTGAGAGAGGCTCCTCCGACCAAGAAGCCGTCAATGTCAGCTTCTCCAGCCAGTTCTTTGCAGTTTTTGGCATTGACGGATCCGCCGTAGATGATTCTGGTAGCAGAGGCTGCCTCCTCGGATACACTTGACTTGAGCCAAGCACGGATGGCGGCGTGCACTTCTTGAGCTTGCTGAGCAGATGCTACTTTACCAGTTCCGATAGCCCATACAGGCTCGTACGCAATGACGACCTTGCTGTGTTTCGGGCCCATTATTAGTAGAAGTACTTACTTGCCGTTTTCGTAGAGGTACTCACGACCAGTCCTTGATCGCTGCTTTGATTCCCTCAAGCTGTTCCTTGACGACATCCATAGTCTTGTCGGCTTCTCGCTCTTGTAGGGACTCCCCAACACATGCAATGACGCTCAATCCTTCACCCAGAGCAGCTGCGGTCTTCTTGCCAACTTCCTCGCTGGTCTCGTGGAACAGGGAGCGTCTCTCGCTGTGTCCGAGAATGACCCAGGGGATCTTGGCGTCTGCAAGCTGGTGGAATCTGAATGATAGCAGAGATAAGGTCAGTGAGAAATAACGCGGTTTGGTGGAAAGCTGGAAACGCACGAGATCTCGCCAGTGAAGGCACCAAACTTCTCATGGTACCCGTTCTGAGCTGATACTTGGACTTGAGAGTTGAGATGCTGCTTGACAGACAGCAGGAAGAGCGAGGGCGGGGCAATCACGACCTCTACGAAAGCCAAAGATTCGGGCAGGATAGAAAGGAACAAGAGGGGAGAAGCAGGAAATCATTCAGGTTTTTGGCATATCAGGTCTGTGGATGCGTGCGAACCAGTATTGCTATCGAGCTTTGCCCCGTCCAGGCTGGTGACCAAGCTCTTGAGAGACTCGAGAGTCCCGTTCATCTTGAAGTTGCCTGAGCATTGTTGTACTGCGTTTTAGCTGGGAGCCTTTCAGAATCCTTGAATGGTCAGTACCTCCGACAAAGAACTTGCGTGCCATCTTGACTGTTTGATGTATAAAGGTCTTGGTGATAAGCAAGAAGCAAAGCGTGCGGGACAAAGCGGATGGGCAAGCCGAAACACAGGGAAGCCTGGCATTGAACATATGCATGCAATGAGAAGCGTCGTCTAGACGTCGATATTCATCTTCTCAGGGAAAAACTGTGCGAAAGAACACTGTTTTAGGGGTAGGGTTGTAAAATATCGGAGTTGATTTCTTCTATCTTCGCCGCGTCCCACAGACTCGAGTAAGACGTGGCTTCTCTACTGTACAACTACCTGGTCTTCATATAGCAAGCTAGCGGTGCCTGCGCCTATCTCCGCTTGGCTGGATTAGAAGCCGACTGAAACCAGGTATTTGGCGAGGTCCTCTACGATGGTGTTGGCCTCTGGTGCAGTAGTTCCTTCTGTATATTCGCCGATCAATAGGGCCTGAGTGGATTTTGTTACGCAGCATCCGCCAGCCTGTATACGTTCCCGGGCATCAAGCGCCAATGCATATCAGCAACCACTGTCTGAAGAGACATGAAGTATGTATAATCTGTACTCACGCCCTTCTTGCCGTAGATGGAATCGCCTTCGTTTCGCAGGAACATGTACTTGGTATCGCCAAGCTTGATGCCGCCGCCTTGGAGCTCGCTCATATCGCCAGATTTGAAAGCCTTGATGAGCGTTTGCTCCTGCTCAGACGAAATCTACATGTACCAGCGGAGGCAATGCGCGCGTCAGCCTCGTCCAAGATCTCACTTCGTAGAACCTGGACCAAAGCGCACAGTCAAGCCAGAAGAGGTTGCCCAAGTGCCGCCTTGCTGTCCGATGATGGCGGCCTGCGAGATCTTGCCGGTGCCTAATCATGATGTGTCACAGGTCGCCAGAGTCAGACGAGGTCCTTTCGACAGCCAGGCAGAGCATAGGCGATGAGGATCATAGGGAATACTTGCCGACCATGTTGCTATCAACGTAAGCTGCGAGCGCGCGCAAAGACATCGAGGTCAGTCCTCTGGCTCTCCCCAAAAAGCTCGCATAATCCGGCAGCTGATCCTGACGCTCCAGATTGAGCAGCAGCATCGCCATAGAGCCTACTCACTTTGCCAACTCATCGTGAAAGGTTCTCTGGGTTCTTTTGGGTGGATTTCAAGTCAAGTCGAGATGTCGTCAACCGCAGAAACGCCTTGAACCTGTACCTATCGTTCGCAAATGCTTGACCAAGACGTTATTCTCGACTAACCGCTGACACACACATCTCCGTCCATAACTACTCTGCACCCTCTTTACACGTTCTCTCCTCCTACCATGGCTGCTTCACTCCCGCCAGAGATAGTCCGTATGATTCTGCAGCAGCTCGGACACGTTTCGACGATGTTGCAAGACTATTACGGCGACGGCCATGAAGCGTACATAAAGACAGCTTCCCAGGTCAAAGCCTACGCGAGTACGCGCGATCTACTCAGCGTCTGCCTCGTCAGCAAAGCATGGTGCAGAGAAGCTCAAACGATACTATACTCCAACATCAATTGCGCCCGGCAGGAGCTACTCTTTGGCTCTGCAGCAATGCAATGTCGGGACTATATGGAGACAGACTCGAATCTTTGGGATAGCAGCGATAGCGATGACGAGAGCATGAATGATAGCATCGACGCATATCAACATACTCCGCAACCCGTGATCGCTGGACCGTCTTCTGCATGGACCGATGGCAGCACGGCAGGATTAATAGAGGCTACGCATCAAGCGAAGAGCAGAGCCAACAGAACCTCTAAGAAGAGCACCAAGGACGACGAATATAGCGATAATGAGAGTATTGACGGAGGCAGCGATGGCTTCGCAGAAAATACTGGCCTAGAGCGACTTCACGCGTGGTCAGCAGAAGCAGGCCTAGTCGTACAGGAGGATGAGGAAGGCGACAGGGACAGCGCTATTGAAGATGATGATGACGACAATGGAAGCGAAGAAGAAGAAGCGCATGAGGGCTGCTGGGACGAAGACGAGCTTGACGACCGCGAGGAGGAGGAGGAGGAAGTTGAAGCAGTGGACCTTGGCGAGAATAAGGAAGACGAAGAGGAAGAAAAGTATGATCCGGACCACGGCTCAGGCTGTGATTGCCCGGAAATGACCTGGCGGCGCACGACAAAGTGAGTATGCACGGCTTGCTACCTGTTGTCGCAGGTTCCTGACCTTGGCTCTGCACAGTAACAGGCTGCCGTATGTGGAAATTTCGCCTTCGGACAGTATCGCCGAAAGGCTCAAGATATTACATCGAACTCTGAGAGCATCCCCAAGACTAGCGTCCTATGTCAAGACGTTTTCTTACGAGCCGGCTACAGATGGCGTGACATCTACACTGGCTCTATGCACTCATGTCGAGGAAATATGCTTCGTCTACCAATCAGGGAGCCTGCTTCCAAAAGGATTTTCGAAAGTAATGCTCAAGTTACAGAAGCTACAAAGATGCCAGCTTTTCGAGTTTCCGGTGGCAATAATGCACCGTATCCTAGCTGCCGTTTCACGCTGCAGTTCCCTGAGGATCCTACGTCTATCTTCATTTCGTTGGGATCGAGATGACGACGAAGAGACCGACGGTGACAATGAGGACATTGATGAGAATGAGCGCGAGGAGAGGGCACTCTACAAGGAGGAGATCACGGATCTTACCACCATACGACCCTATTCTTTCGAAAACGTCCAGGAGCTCCTTATTGACAATGCCTGTCTCTCTACTGCCAATTTCGGTGCCCTGATGAGTCACTTCCGCCCTGAGAGTGGCACACAGAAGCTAGAAATTCGCTTGCACGGAGTCTCTTGGGCCGAAGTAGGCAACTCCTATAATCCCTTCGGCGAGCTCTCTGCAGCTATCAAACAATCTATCATCGCTTACAAACTTCGAGAGTCATCGCTTGAAACAAGCGACTTCAAGAACATCGAGCAACTATCGGCTCTGCAGACTGTAGGCATTTTCGCGAGCAATTTCGAACACGGCTTCAACGGAAACACCGTGACATTTCCTCATTCTATTACTGCTATCGAGCTCGGCTTCAATAGCATGTCATCACGCGACGGCTGGATCCCTGTCCTGACCGTGGTAGAGGCCTGGGTCCGTATGGGCAAGCTGCCTAATCTGAAAATCCTTACTGTCAAGCCTGGTGATTTCGGCTGGGACGGTTTCGAGTCGGACTGCGCGTACGATACCTATGACGCATGTTCTGCGGGGATAGCCTCTAAGAGGGAGATGGTGCAGAGCTTTCGAGAGATGCTGGACGCGTTCAGGGTTGACTGCAATATAAGGCCAATGTCCGACTTCGAAAGATTCATCAATCACATCAACCGCCTATTCAACTTTAGTCAACCATGGCAAGGGCTCCTGGTCGAACGTCTGGACGCACTCGAAGACACTGGACCCGGCTATGAGCCTTGGCGAGGTTGAACGACCTCGAGAGAGTCTAAGATAAAAGCGACTTATAGGGCTTCATAGACTGTATACAATCGGTTCTCCTGCCTGCATACATATACGACATGAGAGTAGTTGCAACCGTCCATTCGCGTAAAGTCAAGACTGGCCTAAGACTCTGGAATACTAGGAAGCCCCGCTTTTCTTGTTGAGCGGTTGTGTGAATGACAGGTGCCCCTCTTGCAGTTCTCACAGCTGCGATGCTACTTGGAAAAAGCCTTGTCTTGGCCGTGGGAAAGCCGTGGCGATGCGATGAGGCCTTGGGTGAGAAACCTGAGAGTGAAAATTGCCGGATTCACGGGATGGGCGATGTAGGCGAATCTATTAGAGCAGAGTAGTCCTTTGCTTTCTCTTTGCTTCTTCCCTACTTCGTGTTTTCAAGTCAATCTCGCCCGCAGGCTTTCGCGACGTGACTGGATCCAAACATCTGCCGATACTGCAACATCTACATCTAGCATCTAGCATCTACATCTACCATCTACATTCGCATTACCTCCTGTCGCCATGGCTAGTCGGCCTGAGCTGCACGATATTGTGTAAGTACAGCACCGCCTTTTGCCAAGCCATGACAACTCCAATTTGTCCGATTTACTGATTTCGTGGATTTCGCGTTCTCTCGCTCCCTCTCTCTCTCTTTCCTTTCTACCAATTCTGACAGAACTGCTCCAAGCTACGAAGACCAGCAGCGAGGCATGTCGCACTCACGGTCTGCCAGCGGCCAGAACCCGCCAGCACTGTTCGTGACGCCCAGCAGCAATGTAGAGCAACAAGGCGGCCTCAACAACAACAACAACGTCGCAGCAAGCCCAGCTTCAAGATCTCCATCATACACCAGCGATGGAGCCTATCCTCCTCCGGCCTCGCCCAGGCAAGGCGGCAAAGGCCACTCCCCTACAAAGTCCGTCGACACTACCTTCCAGACAAAGCTAGAGCTGTATGCAAGAGAGCAGCAGAAGAACCTCCACAGCAGACGCGCCAGCGAACTCGATGGCACAACTGCCGTCCACGGCGACCGGGCCAAAGAGGAGCTTAACCACCCTGACGGCATCAAAGGAGCCGGCGAGCCTGTTCGCATGGAGAACAGAAGAGTTGGTTTCCTATCCAAGATCCCTCTGCTCAAGTACATGGCGCCTAAGAAGGACGTCGAAGTGGACGAGGACGGCGAAGTCGTCGAGAAGGGCAAGGTCATCACCGACTTGCCAGATCCAAGCCCTCAAGAGATGGGCGTCTTCAGAACTTTGCCTCCTTCCACTCTCTATCACCTAATCGACCCCAAAAGCGTCGACCATCTCTCCTCGCTCGGAGGCGCCAGCGGTCTCCTCGAAGGTCTTCACACAAACCCCACTACTGGGCTGCGCGAGTCCAACGCTGCCAGCGGTACACCTATTGACGAGCGCCGCAAGATCTACGGCCAGAACCGCCTGCCGGAGCGCAAGGGCAAGACGCTCCTTCAGCTCATGTGGATTGCCTACCAAGACAAGGTCCTCCTCCTCCTTTCCGTCGCCGCCGTCATATCTCTTGCTCTTGGTGTCTACCAAGCTGTAGGAGTCGAGCCTCACACCTATGTCGCACCTGGATGCCCTGGACCCGGCAACACCTGTACTCTGCCCCAAGTCGAGTGGGTCGAAGGTGTAGCTATCACTGTCGCCATATTCATCGTCGTCATGGTCGGCTCTCTCAACGATTACCAAAAGGAACGTCAATTCCAGAAGCTCAACGCACAGAAGGAAGCTCGTAACGTCAAATGCATCCGGGATGGGTCAGAGCGCCTCATGAGTGTCTACGACATCGTCGTCGGTGATATCTGTCTCCTCGAGCCTGGTGAAATCGTGCCTGTCGATGGTGTCTTCCTCTCCGGTCACAATGTCAAGTGCGACGAGTCCTCCGCTACAGGAGAGTCCGACCTCGTCCGAAAAGCTCCCTACGATGAGGTCCTTGCCGAACAAGAGAACAAGGGCTCTCATGCAAAGATGGATCCTTTCCTCTTGTCTGGAAGCAAAGTCAGCGAGGGTTCCGGCGCATATGTTGTCACCTCGGTTGGACAGCACTCCTTCTTGGGCAAAATCATGCTTCGTGAGTATCAATTCGCTAATGCGATGTCTTGACCTGAGCTTAACATATACGTACAGGTCTCGCTACACCCGCCGAAATCACACCTCTGCAGCTCAAGCTCAACAGACTTGCCGAGATCATCGCCAAGCTCGGTGGAGCAGCAGGTGGTATTCTCTTCTTCTCACTCATGATCCGCTACTTCACCCAACTCGACAACCCAGGTCAATCACCCGACGCCAAGGCGCAGGGTTTCATCCAGATCCTTATCATCGCTGTCACTATCGTCGTAGTCGCTATTCCTGAAGGCTTGCCATTGGCTGTCACGTTGGCTCTCGCTTTCGCTACAAGGAGAATGACAAAGCAGAACTTGCTCGTCCGTGTCCTCGGTTCCTGCGAGACTATGGGAACTGCTACTGTCGTATGCACAGACAAGGTGAGACTTTCCTGTCCATCTACACACCGTCACACTGCTGACTGAATTCTCGCCGCAGACCGGTACGCTTACCCAGAACAGCATGTCCGTCGTTGCCGGTAGCATCGGTGTCCATCTCAAGTTTGCCGATCGTCTGGAAGAGACCAAGCGAACCAACGCCAACTCCGAATCAACTGCTCAGCTCGACACTCCTCCCAAGGACTTCTCGCTGGACATGACCGACATCAAGGGAAGCTTGTCTCGACCTCTCCAGGATGCCCTCAACGAGTCCATCGCTATCAACGGTACAGCCTTCGAGGGCAAAGACGAGCATGGCAACCTTGGCTTTGTCGGATCAAAGACCGAAACTGCACTCATGACTTTCGCCAAGAACCAGGGATGGGCAGACTACAAAGGTCTTCGAGAGGGCGCACAGATCGCAGAGATGATTCCATTCTCTTCGGAGAGAAAAGCAATGGGTGTCGTCATGAAGCATGGCAATGGTTACAGACTCTATCTCAAGGGTGCCTCCGAGGTCCTCTTCAAGCTGTCTACTCATCATGTCGTCGTCGGCGAGGGCGAGACTTCAGCTACTTCCATCGAGACTGCTCCATTCGATGAATACACTTCCAATAACATCGACCGAACCATCATCTTCTACGCCAACCAATCTCTCCGAACCATCGCTCTCTGCTACAAAGATTTCGCAAGCTGGCCTCCCGTCGCTCCTGTCGACGGCGCTACTCCTTATGAAGCTATCGCCAAGGACCTCACTCTTCTCGGTATCGTTGCTATCGAAGACCCTCTCCGTGACGGTGTTACCAATGCCGTACACACCGCTCAGGGTGCAGGTGTAGCGATCAAGATGTGCACTGGTGATAACGTTCTTACTGCCCGATCCATCGCCACTCAATGCGGTATCTTCACTCCCGGTGGCCTCATCATGGAAGGCCCTGCTTTCCGTGCTCTCTCCAAGTCTGAGAAGCGAACCATCGCTCCTCGTCTCCAAGTACTCGCTCGTTCTTCTCCTTCCGATAAGCAAGATCTCGTCGATGCTCTCAAGAGTTTGGGAGAGGTAGTCGGTGTCACTGGTGACGGTGCCAACGATGCACCTGCTCTCAAGCACGCCAACGTCGGTTTTGCAATGGGTATTGCCGGTACTGAGGTAGCAAAGGAAGCCTCCGATATCATCCTCATGGACGACAACTTTGCAAGCATCGTCACAGCCATTTCATGGGGACGATGCGTCAACGACTCTGTCAAGAAGTTCTTGCAATTCCAGATTTCAGTGAACATCACTGCCGTACTCCTCACCTACATCACTGCCGTCTCGTCAAACGATGAAGAGTCTGTCCTTACTGCCGGTAAGCCGCATATCATTATTCTGAGTTGGGAACGATTCGCTGACATGGCTTCACAGTACAATTGCTATGGGTCAACTTGATCATGGACACCTTCGCTGCTTTGGCTCTGGCTACCGACCCTGCCGATCCCGAAAACTTGAACAGAAAGCCAGACAAGAAGCTCGCTCCTCTCATTTCCGCAGACATGTGGAAGATGATCATCGGACAGTCCATCTTCCAGCTTACCGTCGCTCTGGTGCTTCACTTTAAGGGAGCTGATATCCTTGGTTATGGCGCAACCGACCGAGTCGACATCCAGATCCAGCAGGAGGCATACTTGAAGACTCTCATCTTCAATCAATTCGTGTTCTGTCAAATCTTCAATATGCTCAACGCCAGAAAGCTCGATAGAACCCTCAACATTCTCCGAGGTGTCTACAAGAACTACTACTTCATGATTATCTGGGCCATCATGATTGGTGGTCAGGCTCTCATCGTCAATGTTGGTGGATCCGCTTTCCAGGTCACACGCATTCCTGGCAACCTGTGGGCTATCTCTATCATCATCGGCTTGGTCTCGCTACCTGTCGGTGTCATCGTCCGTCTCCTCCCCACCGCACCATTCGAAAGATTCTTGATCCGCTACAAGCTCCTCCCCGATCCCAATGCGCTGCCCACCACCGACCCCAATGCAGACGACAGCGAGAAGTCCGGTCTTGAAAAGCTCGGTGACAACTTGGCTGTCTATTCCAAGTTCCGCGGCGGACGTGTCAATGCAGCGAACCTTATCAAGCGCAAGCGCAAGGTAAAGAAGCTCGACGAGAAGGAAGTCTTCCCTACGTCTCTCATGGCCATGGTGCCCTCTATGATCATGGCTATGCCCGGTGCAGGTGGCCAGCAACTCATGTCTGGCACCCTCGCCAACCCTGCAGGCATGGCTCCTTCCCCATCTTCTGAACACTTGTATCGTGGAGAGCCTGCTGTTCACGGTGGAACATCGCCTAGCGACCCAATCGCGCAGCGCTTCCCTGGTGCAGGCATGGATGCAGGACGTTCTGGACCTACTCTCACTGTACCCGGCACCAACAGTAACGGCTTGGCCGCGGTGAGGACAGCCGAGTCTGACATCAAGTACTCCATTCAGTAACCGTGGAGCCATTCTGAAGACTGCAAAACCCCCAAAACAAGCCTCATGTATCATATCAATAATTCGTAACCTTCCACTCGTTCCCGTTCAGCATCGAGGTCTGTTAGAGGCGGCCTCTTCTCCTAAACTCGCATCAGATTACAAGCCATCAGTGCACGCAAGCAACTACTCTTCTCAGTCGATATTTGATCATGGACGCAGCTAGCCATCCTGCGACTCCATCTCTTTTCAATCCTCTACTATCGTTATGACTTGGCTTGGCATTCTCTGTTGTACTTGTAGTTGGCAGTCAGACTGTGCCGGGACATGTTGTACCCACTACTGCAATAGACAAAGAGTCTAAAGAACAATCATTCGTGGTTTTGCGATCCTCCTGCATGCTCCCACTTGTTTCTTCCTGCTTGGAAGGTTTTCCTGGCGCTGCGCTCAGCCTTCCTGCCAGCTTGCCTCACAATGCGCGACTGTGTCTACCTGTTTTACGTGCTGTTTCCGCCTTCTTGCAGCGCTTTTCCTGCGCTTCTCGAACAGCGGGCCGTCCGTGTTCCTGCCCGAATTTGACTTTGATTTTGGCTGGCCTGCGAGAGGTTGTCTGTTTTCTGTACAACTTTTTGAGGGAAAGAAAGCTTTCAAACAAGACATACAACATGGCCTCCCGTACTGCATCCACCGCTATCGCTCGCAGCATCGCCCGCTCTGCCAGCGCCAGCTCGAAACGCACTTTTTCGAGCGTCGCTACTCGAGCTGCCCGCCCTTCAGCGCGCCAGGCTCAGGCTGCTGTTTCAGCTGCGTTCGCTGCCGTTAGTCCTGACCATTTAAACCGCCAATCCGCGAAGAAAGAGCTGTGCTGAAAGGCAAGTTTCCAGCCCAAAAGAGGAGTCAAGACTCTCGACTTTGCTGGAACCAAAGAGACCGTCTTTGAGCGTGCAGACTGGCCTGTATCCAAGCTCCAGGAGTACTTCAAGGATGACACTTTGGCTCTTATCGGTTACGGCTCCCAGGGTAGGTTTAGAATTGCTAAATTTCATGCTCCCAGCTGACAGAAACACGTTCGCAACAGGTCACGGACAGGGTCTTAACGCTCGTGATCAGGGTCTGAACGTAATTGTCGGTGTCAGGAAGGATGGCGAGAGCTGGAAGATGGCCCTTGAGGATGGATGGGTGAGAGCTCCCAGCAAGGTTCGAGAACCTTAAGCCTGAAGCTGACAACTTTGTTACAGGTGCCAGGCAAGACTCTGTTCCCTATCGAGGAGGCTCTCGAGAAGGGCACGATCATCATGAACTTGCTCTCCGATGCTGCCCAGTCGCAAACCTGGTCGCAAATCGCTCCTTACATCAAGAAGGGCAAGACTCTCTACTTCTCTCACGGATTCTCCGTTGTATTCAAGGATGACACTGGTGTTATCCCTCCCAAGGATGTAGATGTCATCCTGGCTGCACCAAAAGGTTCCGGAAGAACCGTCCGAACACTCTTCAAGGAGGGCCGTGGTATCAACGCATCCGTAGCCGTCTTCCAAGACGTCACTGGCAAAGCTCAGGAGAAGGCCGTCGCCCTTTCCATGGGTATTGGCTGCGGTTACGCCTACGAGACTACCTTCGAGAAGGAGGTATACTCCGATCTCTACGGAGAGCGAGGTGTCCTTATGGGAGGTATCCGTGAGTAATACACACACCAAGTCTGTTGCGAAGTGTTCTTGCTCAAGTCAAGTCCGTTTGTAGAGGGAATGTTCTTGGCTCAGTACCAGGTCCTCCGTGAAAACGGACACACACCGTCCGAGGCATTCAACGAGACTGTCGAAGAAGCTACTCAATCTCTTTTCCCTCTGATCGGCGCAAAGGGTATGGACTACATGTACGCTGCATGCTCGACCACAGCCAGACGAGGAGGTACGCACACCCGCCCTCTACACAACCAGGGATGTGTAGCTGATGATATTGCAATCATATCATGTTACATTTACAGCTCTAGGTATGTTCATTTGTCTTTTGAAAACAAGAATTACACGGAGCTGATGACAATGCTCCCCGACACAGACTGGGCACCCAAGTTCTACAAGGCCAATCTTCCTGTCTTCAAGGACCTCTACGCGTCTGTGAGAGATGGAACTGAAACGAGAAGGTCTCTTGAGGTGAGCTGTCAAATCGAGATATGTCAGTTTCGAAAGCATGCTGACATGCGGCCGTTCTAGTTCAACGGACGACCTACCTACAACGCTGATCTTCGCAAAGAGCTCGATGAGATTGATGCCCAGGAGATCTGGAGAGCAGGAAAGACTGTCCGCTCTCTACGACCTGACTCAAAAGACGAGGCATAAGCATAGATCCAATATGCTTCTGTTGTCATCCTGTCCCTTACCAATAGACTCACGATCCCACGATAGGCTTCATCTCCCGTAAGGTGCAGGCAATGCATCTACATCAGTGACCCTCGCCTCAGGGCTACAGAATACGAAAAACCTTCGTGTTGGCTGGATGTGCGCTTCCTTAACTGATAGCCGAGCTACTGCACCATTGTCACATTGCCTGATAGGGAACTTTCGCCTATGCTGACAGGCTTGCTACGGCACTACATACTGCTAGAACATCGAGCAACTGTGCTTACTATACGAGATGAATCTAGATGCCCACTGACAAGACAAAAGCCGCTGACTGCTTCGGCTGCAACCTGAGATTCTCAGCACTAGCCGATCACCATTCTCGGATACCTGAAGAGGGTATATAAGTATGAGCAAAGTCCCTGCAGTCGAAGATGTTCGCTCACCTCCGTCCTGCCCTCTGAAGACTGTTGATGCAAATCGTCAGGAAAGCTCGCTAAGTTGCGGATGTGTCACTAACTTGGATTCCGCCACGAGAAATCCTTGTGTTCGTCCGCACACTTCCTCACTAGATCTTCATTGATCCGAATACCCAATCCTGGTTCAGTAAGTAGATCGATCATACCCTCTTTGACAGTGAACACTTCGGGATTCTCCAAGTACGTGAAGAGATCGAAGTCCTTGTCGTTGTAATGCAGTATATACGAAAGGGCAAATTAGCCAAAATTGTATCCGTGGCAGGGGTGGAGAAACTTATTTTTCCAGGACATCTCGCATCTATGTGGAGGAGATAGTCAGGAGCTTTTTATCAAGCCATAGACAATAGCGTGATTGCTTACATGACGAAGTTCAGGCAGTTGAAGCCAAGTTGCAGACTTGCCGCAAAGGCTATCGGTCCTAGCGGGCCTGCAATTGCGTCAATAACCACTCGAAGTGCAATGCGAGACATGCAGCCTCTTACAATGAGGTGCAAAAGCGATGTCGTATGTCTCGGCCATGTTGGTGATCCGCTTGGTCTCGGAAATACCGCCAGAATGAGCAATATCAGGTTGGATTATGTCGATGCAACCTGCCAAGCCGGTCAGAGCAAGCTTAAGGAGTCAAGAATACTACGTGCCAGCCTCAAAGTAGGGCCGGCAGTCTTGCCTGGTCAGAAGACGCTCGCCCAGCGCTATCGGGATGGTAGTCTGGGCGTACAGCTTCTTGAGTTCTTCAATTTGCTGAGGAAGGAGAGGCTCTTCAATGAAGAGGGGCTTATGTGGTTCTAGTCCTCGTGTAAGCTGCTTTGCTAGCGTTTTGTGGACACGCCCGTGGAAGTCAAGTCCGACATCGATGCCAATCTGTGTCTGTGGTCAGTGATAGTGTGCTTCAAAGAGATAGATTTCCCTGCCGTACTGATTTGACATCAGCGCAGCGTTGAATGGTGGCTTCCAGAGCATGTGGAGAATCAAGCCAAGCGAGCTAGCCAGAGGGAAGGTCTTCGTCAGCCGGATCGAATGCCGTAGGACTACACTCGCTCACAGACTCCACTGCGTTCATCTTTACGGCCGTGAAGCCCATAGCCTTCCGTTGCTTCGCTTGCTCCATAACGTCCGAAGGCCTATCGCCGCCGATCCATCCGTACACTGTAGGGATCACGGTCACCATATGAACCACTTCTATATATTTATTCAACACTCACCAGGCGCGCGAGTCCTGACCTTTCCTCCTAAAAGCTGCCAGACAGGTACACCAAGGGTCTTGCCTGATAGTCACCAGAGAGCAGTGTAAGCCGGCAGCGACCATGTATGTCGTCTCACTCGCCTTTTATATCCCATAAAGCGATGTCTGCGCAGAGAAGACTTCAGCTACGCTGTGGGGTGACTTCGTGAAGGACTCACCTAGCCCCGAAAGGGCACTCATCAGAACCGGGCCGCCACGGTAGAAGCGCGATCTATATGCTGATTGATAGATATCTTCGATATTGCTAGCATCCCAACCGATGAAGCGCTCTCGAAAGTCGACAAAGGCTCCCTCGACAGCCTCCGAATGGCCTTTATTCAATTTCAGCGACTTGCGTTAGACGACCACTGATATCATTGCGCTCACCCTCAAGTGTAGCTTCACCCCATCCGACAATGCCTTTCTCAGTCTCTACACGGACAAAGAGCCAACGCGGCTTGACGCGGAAGTGTTCAATAGTCTTGATTGGATCAACAGATGGGTCCGGAGCGCCAGCTGTATGGTTGGGAGGCTGCAAGCCTTTGAGATAGACATCGGTGTCCGAAAAGTGCACTTGGCCGAATACACCATCTCTAGCAGATACGATGGGCTGGGTCGTTTGCATCTTGACAGTCTCGGTAGGCATGATGGGCACTATGTTCAGCAATGTTAAATACAAGCGGAAGTGCTGTGACCTTCCTGCAAAGCCGAATAAAGCGGCGACTCAAGAGACAGCGCGTAACAGCGGTCTCTTGCGCTGACCGGCATGCACGTGACTTTGGAGCCGTCGCGCTGGCGGCTTTTTACGGCTTCTTTCGAGCTTCTCTTGCAGAGTTGTTCTCATCTCTTCACCCATATCTACGAGAGCGCTTCCCGAGAGACTTGTACGGCAACTTCTATTGCGCTGCTGCTACCAAGATTCCAGCATGTCCAGCTACCTTGAAACCCTCTTCAGCCTGAAAGGCAAGACCGCGTTGTGCACTGGTGGTACGAGAGGCATCGGCAAGAACATGGCAGAAGCTCTTGCCAAAGCTGGGGCAGATGTGATCTTGATCCAGGTGAGCCGGGAAAGGAGCGTTCGCTTTTGCAGTCGTGCTTGTGCTGATAGCGAATATCAGAGGAACACCAGCAACACTGAGACGAGAGATGCCATCCGAGCTTTAGGACGGAAGTCAGAGATCGTAGTATGCGATCTGGCGAATGCTGCCGAAGTCAAACAAGTCGTCAAGAAAGTGACAGGACCCAAGTCGGAGGGCGGACTAGGAGAGACGCTGGACATTTTGATCAACTGCGGTGGTATTCAGAGGCGGTATGTGTGCGCGAATCGACATTGTATGTTCGGTGTGCTGATACTGTTGTCGTAGGACGCCAGCAGAGAATTTCCCTGACCAGGATTGGGATGAAGTCTTGCAAGTCAACCTCAATACCTGCTTCACGTTAGCACGCGATGCAGGTAGACACATGCTAGAATCGAGGGGCGGTATCTCCGGAGAAGAGGCAAAGCCCGAAGGCGCAGCCAACTCGAATCCAAGAGGTCGAGGCAAGATTGTCAACATAGCTTCCCTAATCTCATACCAAGGCGGTCTGACTGTAAGCGGATGTTACGCCCTGCGAAGGCTCACCCTGCTGACGATCTGTTTGTTTCGCAGGTCCCTGCATATGCCGCTGCAAAGGTGAATAATCGTGCAGGCAGCGTCACGCCGGTGGACCTATCACTGACACTGTCTCCCACCGATTCGGCAGCATGGCATTCTTGGCTTGACGAAAGCACTGTCTAACGAATGGGTGTCAAAAGGCGTCAACGTGAACGCCATTGCTCCAGGATACATAGCCACCGATATGAACACCGCTCTGATCGATAATCCAGTCAGGTCACGTCAAATCATGGAGGTGAGGATAATCGGCCGTGAGCGGCGAATGAGCTGACTCTGAAAAATATCCAGCGCATACCCGCTCAGCGATGGGGAAATCCTGAAGATTTCGAAGGCCTTGTAGTCTTCTTGTGTAGCGCTGGAAGTGACTACATCAGCGGTGAATGTGTAGTCTGCGATGGCGGGTGGATGGCAAGGTAAATACTATGCCACTTTGGCTGTACAGAGCAGAGAGACTCGCTATGAGTTTCGTATTGTACGACACATAAGAATTTTGAATATGGCATCGAGTGTTGATCTTCAGACCGCCATTGATCTCTGTATCATGTCAGCCTTTAGCCATCATCAAGCAGTGTTCAGCACAGCCTTCTGCTATTCATTGCGTATGAGCAAGTTCAACTTCGCTGCATGGCTTTACAATTATCCTATATAGCTGCATTGCACTTACTTCCACTAAAGTTCATCAAATACGTTCAGATTACTACGGAGGTGGGATGCCATTCCTGAATCTCCAGTCCAAGGCGGATACCAGAGCAACGATAGTCTCCAGTGTCGGAGTCTTCAAGCCCAGCTCCTTCGCTTTGCGGAGTGGAAGCGCGACTATCGTCTCCACTTCCATCGGTCTCGAGTTGACAGCATCCATGCACATGCTGCTATATATACCATTTCTGATCTGATCGCGGTCTATAAGGCTCTTCAGATATTCTTCCTCGACTTCGTGACCTAGAGCTTTGGCAATTGAGTTCATCTCATCAATGATCGCTTTGGCAACTATACGGCCAGAATCAGAGGCTGCCAGGAACTTGTCTGTCCGGCACAGAGTGAGGGCAGTAAGAGTATTCCAGCACGCGTTCCTGTCAAGCCGAGTCAGGCCGTACCCAATATACCGTAAAGTCCCTTACGAACACTTACCAGATAGTCTTCTTCCACCTCCAAAGATCTATCGAAGGCACTAAATCCACCTCCGTCCCGCCAGATCTGAGAAGTTCGACAAAGTGATTGAGACGCTTCTCCTCGAGACTTCGATCGATCTTGCTACTAAAATGCGCGCCGAATTGCATAGTCTCATTGAATTTGTGCTGAATAATAAGACCCATAAGCTCCCTCTTCGATCTTGGTGATTTAGGGCACTTACCACAATCGTGCCGGTCTTGGGCTGATTGGCATTGACCCATGTCTGCCGGATTGGAGTTAGCAGTGATCCTAGGCATGCCATCTATACATGAGACTCACGACTCCCGAAAGGACAGTATTGTTTGGATACTCGGCTTGGAAGGGCTCTTCAATACCGACACCGTTTTGAATGAGGACGATAGTCGTGTCTTTGCTAATAACAGGTACTAGTTGTTTGGGGACGGAAGGATCGCAGAAGACGGCCTTATGCGTGCAGACGATGTAGCTGAACTTGACGCCTTGAAGACTCGGGTCATTCGGTGACGAGACGGCTGCATTATCCTGAGCATTAGTCGTGTTTCCTTTGCCATGGAGTGTAGCTGACCATTGTGGAACTTGTAGCCTTCTGTGTTACCGTACTTCTTAGACTGATAGTCGAGGCCTTTCTCCTTGACGAGCTGATAATTTGAGCGAGCTGCGACAGTCACACGCGTGTTTGGTGCTTTGCTGAGGATGTAAGCATAGACGGCACCTGCAGACCAAACAAAGCATTAGAACAAGGTCAAGCTGACGTGACGTGCCCGTTCTTCAGCTAACCGACTCCGCCCAGGCCAAAAAGCAGGATATCTTCTGAAGCCATAGTCTGTGAGGAGTTGCAGGTATTGCTGTGCGTTGAAGCACCTTTGCAGGCTTTCCTGAAAGAACACCGTCAGACTAACGCCTGTCTCCTAAGATCCCGCAAGTAGCCGGCGGGTATGGGCGGAAACGACGCCAGAGCACATCCTGGACTTGTTTCGTACTTTTACAACGCAAATATCACACTTACCTTCCCAGTCTAACTCCCTAACTTACAGGCTTCACGATGGTAGCAAACGGAGAAGGAAGATCTAACCTAGCCGCCGTTCTTCATGGCGCAAAAGATTTGCGGCTTGTCAGATCAAGTCCAATGCATTTCGACCTGGACCAGAAGCTGACTCTGCTTGCCAGACTGAGCGTACTATTGCCGCTCCTGGCCCTGGTGAAGCTCAGATAGCTGTCAAAGCTACTGGCCTATGCGGAAGCGACCTGCATTACTACGTCCAGTAAGCACCATCGCCAGAGCTTCAGATTCAAGACTCTGAGCTGTACGCAACAGCGGACGCAATGGCGAATATATTCTCCGAGACCCTATGGCGTTAGGTAGTCAAGGCTATCACCAATAAATCTCGACAAAGCTGACTCTCTGCCAGGACACGAGAGTGCCGGAGAGGTAGTAGCTGTTGGTGAGGGCGTCACAGATATCAAAGTTGGGGACCGCGTCGCGGTTGAAGCAGGCGTCTACTGCAAGAATTGTCGATTCTGCAAACAAGGACGGTATAACCTGTGTCCGAAGAGTGGGTGATATCGACCAGTGTTTAGAAATGTCAACCCAGCTGACTCTACTTGTCAGTGCGATTCGCATCTTCCGCCAAGGTGTATCCGCATGCCGATGGCACTCTTCAGTCTTTCATCAATCATCCTGCAGCTTTCCTCCACCCTCTACCAGACTCGTGCACTTACGAGCAAGCATCTCTCGTCGAGCCTCTTTCCGTCGTTCTGCATGCCGCGCGAAGAGCACACATCACAGCCGGTCATCGCGTGTTGGTATTGGGAGCCGGTGCTGTTGGCCTACTAGGTTCGCAGTCGCAGTCTCGCTCGTACGGTGTCTTGCTGAAACCCCTCAATCATAGGATGTAGCGTAGCCAACGCGTTTGGCGCGACCCAAAAAGTTGTGGTGGATATCAACCAAGACCGGGTTGATTTCGCTACGAGAGAAGGATTTGCAACAGATGGACATGTTCTTCCTATGGGCCCTCGGCCAAAGGATGCGGCGGAGTCTTTGACGAAAGCGAAAGAGACAGCCAACGAGATCCTCAGCAAGTTCACTTCCGATTCTGATGGCTTTGACATCGTTCTGGAGTGTACTGGTGTCGAAAGCTGTATGCAGGCAGCGATACACGTACGTCTGGAATGTTTGCGTATTCGATTGGGAGCTGACTCTTGGCATGTCTAGTGCGCACGACCTGGCGGCAAGGTCGTCTTCATTGGCATGGGTCAAGTCAGCGCCAATCTTCCCATCAGTGCAGCTGCTTTCCGCGAAGTCGATCTGCTTGGAGTGTTCCGATATGCCAACACTTATCCAGAGGCCATCGCCTTGTTTGGTGCCGGGAAGTTGCCCAATGCAGACAAGTGAGTGGAAAGCAGATATTCTGATTGCAGAGCTGGTAACTGAGCCGGACCGGCTTCGCAGACTGGTCACCACTCGCTTCAAGCTTTCCGAAGCCAATCTTGCTTTTGAATGTCTACTTAAAGGCAAAGATGAGGAGGGCAACCTGATTATGAAGCTTATGGTGGGCGACTATTAGATATGACCCAGTGCGTCATAAGGTTTGTCGTCCATCTCCGGGACTCTCGAAGACCATGCAGTCCCAGCCATAGTCGAGCGCATTAAGAGGGATATTTGTGTAGGTTGTCGTCCACTCTAAGCCAGTATTGGGTGTCTTGTACCAGCCTACCGTCGGGTTCCGTTGATCCTCAGGGAACAAGGCCAGCCGTATACACATACGGGTGATATGTTCGTGATGACGACTGTTCTAATAAGTAGCTTGTATACCGCCGTATAGTCTTTTGCTTTTGTTTCCTTTTGATTCGTCGCGAACAATAGAGCCGTTTCATTCTTTTCCAACTGATTCTTTCGGGACGTCGACCAGAAGCTTCCCACCTCTCTTTCTTTCACAGGCAGAACGCAATCAACCTTATCTATGCCGTTATCAGAGCCCGTATACAGCGATACCACCGCACATGCTATTTCTGGCCCACAGGGACAAGCACTGCTATCATAACATGGAAAGGCAACCTTGGCCCGTAGACTCCAGGTGGCCTGCGCATGGCTAGCTTGTCAGGCAAGGCGCTATGGCAGCTATGACACGCGTCTTGTACCCATTGGGCCGCGCAGACACCGAGACACACACAAACTCGCTTGGAGCGTCGAGACAGTTAATGAGTGATTCAACGAGGCTGGCAAATGCAGCTGTTAGTCATCTCTCACATCTGACATCCTGAATGTGATGATCTATACGCAACGAGTTACCGCATACAGCCTGCCTGACTCGTCTTTATGCCCATGGATGGTCGGAAAATCACCGCAAAATGGTTTCCATATCACCAACCTTGATGGATGTTGGCGGCCGACAAGCGTTGATAAGGTTCTGAGATTGGCCGAACCATATAAAAGTCGCTTATCCTACCAAAAGCGCCACACCAGATACATATGTCACCAGTACACCCGCACTAGGATGCAATGTTCCACACGACAGCCTGCCGTCCCTTTTGACAGCGCTGAAGGCGCTCGAGCCTGCTGTACTGTTAGAAGCTGGACCGTAGGTGCACTGACCTTTCCGACGATACATCACCGCAGGCTAAAGCAGTATAGCAACTGATGATGTATCTGCTTTGCTGACTCCCAACTCTGCTTCGCTCCAACTGAACTGCTTTGAACCTGCCACTACACTGATCTTCAAAGCCATACGGCAGAGAGATCGCCCATCTACAGATCGACCAGGACAGATTCGGCGTTTAGTCCACCGAGTTCCATAAGCGAATTAAGCATTTCAGCCAATTACCTGGTTTCCGCTTCTGCAGCAGGCGGCAGGCACAAGAATTGAAACCACGTGCCGCTCATCACCACGCCGAACAAAAGGCCTTTTCATCGCGCCCGACGCCAAGCACATCTGTACAAGTAACGGGAAATGCCTAATCCCCGTGTTTCTGGTGGGTCTGGCTATGTCTTTATCGCCTTTGAGACCTTTGACACCTGCTTTCGAGCATTTAATGGGTCTCCGGATCCCGACAGGCTGGTTGTGTCAACGAGCGCTGACCCTCTTATCTCTTTGACTCTTCCCTCTTCCTTCTTTCCTCTCTTTCTCGACTCTACACGCTGCGCGTACAGATCTCGGGCCTATCCCACCAGAGCCACGACCTCTCTACTTACCTACTCCCAGACGACAAAGCTCCCAGGAGACCATCAAGCCACGTCTATTGAGAGCGAACACCCTGCCGACAAACCTGACAGCCCCTCCCGAAGATCCAATGGCAACCTCCTTCTATACCTTCCCTGCCCTGCAGAGCGTCGCAGCGGTGACGGCCTCTTACTCCTCTACTGCACCTACGTCGCCGATAGATACAGGGTGCATGGGATATTTTGATGGCTGTGGTGAAGATAACGAAGGATATAGCCCGTCTGCCAGTTCGGCGCATTCCAGCCTGTCGCCAGTGCAGTACGCAGAACGAAAACCGGGATCGACGAAAGACACCAAGATTCCAAGACCGCCAAATGCCTGGATCTTGTATCGATCTAGCAAATTGGCCGAGTTCAAGGAGCACAATCCTGAGATGTACATCAAGCCTGGCGAGAAGCGGTCTCGCACGGACCGGGGCGTACGGCCCACCCAGGCAAACATGTCCAAGGCAATTGCAGAGATGTGGGCTCAGGAACCTTCTGAGGTGAAGGAGCATTACCACAAGCAAGCGATGCTCCGCAGCGTGATGCATGCGGTAGATAATCCAGGTGGGCCGGTAGTAACCGATGACGAGTTATCATCCACTAATGCATAGTTCTACTCCAGGCTACCGCTTCAATCCAAATAAAGGCAGGAATAAGAAAGCCGCGAAAAAAGAAAAGAGTCCTAGAAGCGAGAGCGCTATGCCGCCAACGATCATGTTCCATGCCAATGAGATGCAAGCCATCTCTATTCCAGACTGGCAGAGTGAGGAGACCCAAGGCTACAAGACAGAGCCAATCTCACCGTACGTGACCTTGTCGCCTACCCATGCAAGACGGCCATCACTCGAAGCCAAGCTGTCGGAAATCTTCTCAGCTGGAGGCGCACTGAATGAGGCTCTCGGATATGGTACATCCTCTGCTTCGTCCACTTCTTCTGGACACTGGACGCCCGAACTGTTGCCATCATACCCCAACTCAGAGATGGGCTCCTTCGCAAACATGGATCTCTCCACAACTCCATTCTCCGAACACAGCGACAGCTTCAGCACAACTTTCTCCGACTACACCCCTTCCACGACCGCAGTCAGCGAGTCCTTCTCGTTCGCGACCCCCGCGCTTTGCCTGCCGCAAGCGCCGTCCTTCCCGGCTCCACCTATGCTAGATGGCCCGCTCTTCACGCAGAACTACGGTACCTCTGCACCGTCATCGGCAGGCGTTCCTGACTGGTGGGGGTTACGGAACGTTCGAGGTGAGCTGCCGCGCTGCTTCAATTCTTTCGAGCTCATTCGCTAATCACTGGCGTCAATCGTAGTTCGACTTGACGATGCTGAAGGAGTGCCACTTGAAGAACTCCTTCGTTCGCTCGCTGGACGCTCAGACCAGACCAACAGGCAATAGCGCCTCTCCTCAGCAGTTCATGTCGTATTAAGAAGACGCTGGCAGTCCAGACCACGGCACGTTCCTGTCAAAAGTGTATAGCTTTAGCAAGCATCCGACTTAGACCCGTAGTTATCAGTGAATGGGCAAAATGCCCTGTAGATAGTCGTAGATAAGCAGTTCTGTCGTCAGGAGTCGGTATTAGAAGTGGAGTATCTGTGTTCTCCCTTAAATGTATCGTTAGCTATCGAAAATGTCAGGCTGTTCTATCAAGCAAGGCTAAGGCAGAATTGTGCATTGATCACATTGTCTCAGTATCAGAGCAAGTGCTCAGACTGCGAGGACCATCTTCTACTCAGGTTTGACTTCTTTCGTAATTGAACATCAGAGCTCCTGTCTTTGCTCGCATCGCGTCAAATCAAAAGCCGCCCAAATCCAGGCAGCAGCATGTGGTTGACGGATGCCCAGAAGTGCGTGCTGTGACAGATGCTTCGTGGGCGCGAAAAGATAGCTCATCACTCCGGAAATCTGTCCACAGAATTGGAGTCGGCGTAACCTCGTTTGGCCTGGTCTTTCTGCTGCTGGGCGTCGTAACGTTCTTTGATGCAGCTCTTCTGGCGTTGGGCGATGTACGAAACTCCTTCCGCCTCTGGATTCGGTTTCTGACTGACCCAGGGCGTTTCTTCGTGGAAAGATCCTGTTCCTTGCAGGCATAACTCTTGTCATTGGGCCACGCAAGGCGAGCGACCGTAATCTGGTAACGCTAAAGCTTATCCGCTGACGATACTCGCCAGACTGTCGCGTTCTTCGCTCGACGCAACAAGCTACGTGGTACAGCATGCTTCATGGGCGGAATCGCACTCGTCTTCCTGCGCTATCCGTTCTGGGGCATGCTAATAGAGGCGTTTGGCTTCCTGAATCTCTTTGGGTGCGTTTTGCGGCTCTCGCCGTTTGTGATACTGGATCTGACACGCTTCACTCTCGCAGTGACTTCTTCCCGGTCGTAATTACCTTTATGAGACAACTGCCAGTGATAGGCAACATACTATCGTTACCTGGAATACGTCAAGTAAGCTACCGAACCCTTTCAAGAGCTATGCAAAATGCAAGGGCTGATTTGCAGCTCAGGTAACAGACCGCATAGCAGGCGTTGGCGCGCGCAGATCACCTGTGTAGCAATGTAGCCTGTCTCCTTACGAGCATATGCACGATGTTTGGGAGCCCTGATGTACTATAAAGCAAGCTTCCATAGCATGGAATAGGCTTGCAAGCACCACGAGCCAGCAGTGACTGTGGTTCAAAAGTGCAGTGCATTCGTAATAAGTAGCAAAAGCTTTTCGGTCTCGCACATCTCAAAGCAATTTTGCGAGACGGCAGACGAGCCAACGCGACTTGTAACCTTGCCAAACCTTTCTCCAAGCAGAGCACAACTCACACGCGCATGCAGTAAAAGCAGCATGTCAGCCTTGAAGAGCTTCACCGAGCTCAAGCAAGCACGCTCGAAAAGCAGCAACAACCAAGGCACAAAAAATGGCCAAAATGGACAGGACCATGTCGGGACTGCTGCTTCGTCGGCTTCGCTCAAGTACCCTGGTGTAGAAGCAAATGCATTTATTGAAGTCAGAAACGACGCGAAACGCGGCCGGGGACTGTTTGCGACCAAGAAGATTGCTCGCGGCATCATTCTGCTGAAACTGCAGCCTCATCTAGCTATACTGGATAAGCGATGTCTGGATCACCTATGCTCGAGCTGTATGATGGAGAAGCCTGATCCTGCTCCGCTTCGCCGCTGTTCAGGTTGCAAAGCCGTCTACTACTGCAACGAGGTGCGATTGCCCAACTCTCTTGCAAATGACTTGTGCAAAGTACTGACTGTGTCCGCTATAACAGGCATGTCAGAGAGCAGACTGGACACCAAAAAAGCACAAGTTGGATTGCGCAAAGCTGCGAGACTGGGCCAAATTATGCAAAGCTGCCGGTCGACCAGAGCACGAGCATGTTCCCGATACTCCAGTTAGGGCATTAGGAAGACTAATACTACTGAAGGACAAGGAGGACGCGCAGGTATGTCGCCCGAATACAAAGAACGTTCTGATCATCCGGCTGACTTGCTTTTTCAGTGGTGGTCAGAAGTGATGGCGATGGCAGACAGTCCTTGTCGACTACCTGAAGAGGATCAGGAACAGCTAGGCGCTCTGGCATTGACTGTCACGCAGTACCTTGGCGGGCCCGACGTCCTCCAAGCCATATTTCCAGAACTAGCGGACGGAAAGCAAATGACCCGAATGCTACTTTCGCTCATGGACAAGTTTGGGATCAATTCTTTCTCGCTTACATCACCAGATCTAAGCAACATCGGAGTTGCCATCTGCCCTACTGTGGCCCTCATCAACCACGATTGCTCTCCTAATTGTGCGGTGGTTTTCCCAGACGGACCATCCAAAGACATGCACGTCATCACTTTCAAGAATGTTGACGCAGGCGAAGAAGTAGGTAGAAGCGCTCCCGAGTTAACAAGGACTCCTAAGAGAGCTCTCATCCACAGATCATATCGTCTTACATAGACCTGACCCTGCCAGTGCAGTATAGACAAGAGGATCTGTTGAAACAGTACCGATTCGAGTGCGATTGTTCAACCTGTTTGACGGAGCGCGACAGCAAGACCGTGAGCAAGAGACAGGCATTATGCTGCCGCGCTACACCCAAGTGTACAGGCTTGCTGCCCCTGCCTTCGATGGACGAGGGAAGTACAAGGAGGCGCATTAAGTATACAGAATCCTTCGGCGGAATTGGCCCTGACAAGAACAACCTAAGCTGGCCCGACATCGAAAATATGGTCTGTCCCGTCTGTACGAAACCCACAACCATCAACCTCGGCCCTCACGCGGCTCCTCAAGATTGCGGCCTCAATTGGGCTCTAACAGAATCAACGAAACAACTGCTCCAGCCCAATCCCGAGTTGTTCGCTCTTCAGCGTGAGTGTCACCTGGCGGCCGGTTGAGTTCCCGGGATATACTGACAACACTAAACAGCGCGAGACGAACAGTTGAAATTCGAAAAGCTACTCGTGCAGCTGGCACAGACGCAAAAGATGGCCAAATCGTCATATTCCTTGCTAGCAATCAATCGATTGGCCCTGGACAGGTCTCTTTCACCTGCAGTCACAATGTACGATGTCGACCGACAACGATTTAAACGAGCTCGTCACTTCGCCTTGGAAGTATCGCAAGGCCTTCATGCTCTATTACCGGAAGGGCATCCCGTTCGCGCTATGCAGTATGCAGTGCTGGGAAGGCTCCTATGTGTGGGACCTGACGGAGAGGAGGTACGAGATGATAGAGAGCTCTATATGGCCTATCAAGGGCAGAAGTTGGCACTCAAGGAAGCAGAGATCGCATTTGGCAAGAAGGGCATCCTCGTGGAGAAACTGAGGCAGGACATCATTACGATGGAGAGAGACTTGGAGATGCAACGAAGGATGCGCCCGATGCGATGAGTCGAAGCGCATCGGTCACCCAAGAGCTGGAACAACACCGCCTTGTCTTCGTGGAAACGCATTACAGATTGCGATAGAATATGTCGAACTTCGATTAGTCGTCTTCGCCATCCTCATCATCGGTCAATTCCTCCCATTCTTCGACGCCGCTATTCGGCTGCCTTTCCCATGTCCAGCCATCGCTGTAAGGTGGATTCCGTACCGGGAGAAGGATTCTCCACCAAGGACAGTTGAAGAAGCTAGAAAGGTTCTTTCGTGTGCCTTGATCGTACGGATTGACGAAAGTCCGCTTCTTGTGTCTGGCAAGCTTTCGGTAATAGGCTATATACATACGGAGCATTAGGTATACTTGGCTGTAGGACAAATCAGATCGATCTTACCGTTGTCATTAGCTTCTACTGTGCTCTCGCCTTTCGAGATTAGCCACAACTGCCAGATAGACATTACTCCAAGCGCGAATGCCATCGCGACGCTGAGAATCCACAGAAGCATCGACATTGCGCGGGGGCACCAATGCGGCCACTGAAAATCTGCTTCAGCATACCGAATGGTTTTGATTGCCGTGCAACTCACATTTGACCGGAAATTGAGCGATTCGAGCATTGTGCGGAAGCCCAGCACAGTGACCGATGTACACCCAAGGGAAAGATAGACCATAAAGAGGAGGAAGTAACGCTCATTGTGCAGGCCAACACATCCGTTGATCCCTGATAACCACGTAAGCGATGCCACGCCAAAGCATCCAAGCACACGTACAAGGACAGCTTAATCGCAGTGTCAGCCATCAGACTCATCTGTCACGTTAGACTCAATGCACTCACTGATGATCAAACTTGAGCCAGCACGTCTTACACACACTGCAATGATGCGTGCGTTCCGGTTTTGGAGCTTGCACCCAGTCTTCTCCTCTTCGCACTGGAGGACACTTCTTGCAGCTGCGGCTTATGGTGGACGCTACTCTATCGCTGCGTCTCTTCACGCCTGCATCTTGAACAGGAGTACGGCGCTTGCTTGACCAACTAAAGAACGGTCTTGTGCGAACAACGCCAGGTGGATCATGCGGACTTCCTGGTAGAATTGTCACCGCCCAGTAGTAGTATAGAGAGAAGGAGACGACCACATAGAAGCTCCAGATGGTACCGAGCAGTGTGGTGAACCAGCTGACTCCAGGCGCCCAGAAGATACGCGGGTAGTAGACATCATCTGCGACCGAGCGCGTCAGTACTCTGCTGCGACCCGCATGTCGTCTTGCTTGATGGAAACCGACAGAAGGTGAAGACACAGGTTGAGAGGAGTATGGTGCACAGCGTCACGAACAGAGGCCCAGCGCGACCTGTCAGAGTATCGAAGAAGTGCTCGAAGCGATGGAAGCACGAGAAGACGCTCCTCGAGATCCGTTCGAGCATCAACGAACAGGCATCCAGACAACGCGACAGAATCGTTCAAAGCTCAAGAAACATAGCTGGTGGATGGCGAGCTTCTACCTTGCTCTTCAAGGAGCAGAAGTGCATCTCTATATCTATCAACGCAAGTCTGCTCTGTCCAGATCCGCTGAACCTTTCCGTGGTCCTGATTCGCGTCATCTCTTTCTCTTGACAAATCCAGCTTCAAACGCCGACAGTTCGCAAAGGCTTCAACGAGAACTTATGTGATTACGGTTTCGCAAGCTACCTCTGCCCATGCCAGGTAAGTCAGAAAGGACGAAGCTTCAGGCTTCAAAGGCTAACCAAAATAGCATCTAGATGTCCTAGGTCTATCAAAGAGCGCTCGCTAGTAATGCAGATACAGCTACACTGGGACATCATCCGTCTTGTGCTGGCGAAGCTCTTCGCCGGATCACAATATGGTCTTCCTGCAGATCGCGCTGCCTGCAAATCGGCAATCCTTAATTGCTGTCTGGTGAACAGGGCATTCTGCGCAGAATCCCAGGCTTTACTCTTCAAGGATGTCGACCTTTCCTACTTCTGGAAATACCGGGATCCTGTCTTCTGGGCCTATCGATCTTCTCGCCGATCTCATCTCCTATCGCTCGTCAGAACGCTACATATCCCTTGCGTAGCTATGCAGGACATGGTCTCATCCTTGATAAGAATGTGCGATAATCTGCATCGAGTGGAATTGCAGGTCGCAAATGTAGAGAAAGAGGACTGCCTTTCCGAATGCATTCAAGGCGCATTGGCTCAGGCTACATCTCTAAATGAAGTCGCTCTATTGGAGCTTACCTCCATTCGATCACTCGCGATCGTTTACAACCTCCCTTACAGGCTCCGGAAGCTGCACATTATCGGTCTCTTTGGATACAAGATGAAACTGTGGGAAAGCCCAGATGATTACATCGACGCTGGGGAGGTGATCTTGGACAGATCCTGGATCCTGGACTGGGACGTTCATTTCTTCTTCCGCTTAATGGAGCACGAGTCGGCATCTGGCCCACCTATCGTTCTCCGTTTGTTGAGCACAATTTGCGATATCGACTGGATACCAGACCAGACAGCCAAGAATGTATCCGAAATAGACTTTCATGACGCCCAAAAGCTTCTCAAGCTGGACCTCCTAGAAAAGTTCTCTACAGTGTCTCGACTTGGACTTAGCTTTAAGCACAATTTCGTCTCTCTCACTTTACCTCTGGAGCAGATCGTGCGTCTAGACATCCCCGAATGCCAAAAGGACATGGCCAAAACATTGCGAAACTGGCTGGATCGCGGTCTGTTGGCAAAGCTCGAATGCATACACTTCGACAGTGATGCATTTGGGCCTGCAAGATTGGAACGGGCCCTAGTAGAGCGCCTTGATGCAGCTATTCGCGCACGACACATAATTTGTCGTCCACTGTATCCGCTACAAATGTATGAATACGCTTCGAACGCCCGCCGAATAACATAGCCTGATGTAGCTCTAGACATATATCATCTATATCTGCATGCTCTATAGTTTTTCATTGTGTAGCATAGTGTGGGGTTGTATGAGCGTTTCGAACGATGGTGCATTCTCGGAACGCTGGGCCGTTGCCGGGGGCATCACCTTGCAGCATATTCACGGCCCTGCTCTGTTCAATGCTATGTCAACGCTTCCTTAGCAGCGGACGTCTTCAAGAGCCAAGCTTCCTGTGGAACGATGCGCATCAGCCGAATCCTGAGACGGCGATGGCAAACCTCACCCTTGGCTCCACGTAGAGCGCATCGCATTCCACAAGTCTCTTTCCGTCCAAATCCTCGATGTGCCCCTCAACAAAGGCTTTCCTGCCTTCTGCTTTCACGCACCGCGTCTTGACGACCAAGAATTGACTGGCTTTGGTAGGGGCTTTATAGCGAGTGTTGAGGTAGACTGTCATGCCTATTTGATTAGGAAGGGCGAAGAAGGCCTGTAGAGAAGAATGCCATTTCAGTTAGGGACACAGAGGAGAAGAGGTTGGACTCACGGGCCTAGCGACTGCCTCGTCCAATATGGTGGCTAGCAGACCACCATGGACTATCCCGTTATGTCCACACATCGCTTCTCCGACGTGCATAACGGCGATGCACTCTGTTTCATCATGAGATGCGAATAATATCGGAGGAATGGCGAATTTGCCAGGTCCTCTTAGACTGAAGTGAGTAAGGGAATGTCGCTTCTTGCTCTCGGGAAGGTTGGCATATGGTCTGTATTCTTTCCAGCGCTTGGCTTTCGAGACCTGTTCGCCAGTCAGGCTCGTAGTATTCGGGCTGGTATTCGTCTCATCCAACAATTCTTCGCGTAGCTGCTTGACCAGCGGCAGATTCTGCAGTTCTTGCTCTAGGCCTTCTATCAACGCTTTCCCTTCCGGGCTATCTGACGCCGGCGCTGCTTCTACAGGCGTCGGGAAGGCCAGCTTGTACAGGGACGGTGGCCATGCCAATGCAAGACCATATCCAGCCAGACCACAGACTACAGCCGTCGCAACTGAGAAGTTTCGCTTTCTTGGAGCCGCTTGGGCATTCAACGAGCTCGAGGATCTACTGCCTGAGATGGCCCAGACTGGCGCTGGCGTAGAAGATGTACACCTCGAAGCGCAACAGAGAAGCCTCGAGGAACTTCCTCGAGCGAGCATGGTTAATTGCGGAAATCGCGTAATGGGAAGCACGAAAAGCCTCGTTCGCATCACTCCAAAGCAAGGCAATACATGCTTAAAGCAGCTCATCCAACCAGACATGCTCTCCCACATCCTACTGGCTTCCCACGCTTGCCAGAGTGCCGATCTGCGTCCTGCAGGATGTACGATTTCATGGACAGGCCAACACACCTCTGCGATCCCTGCTTGAGGTGTACTGATGCGAGGCATTTACGACGTCTGGACTCAGTCGCTATTCCAACAGTTACACATTGACTGCGACCAGCTCAGCGATTTGCGACGGACTCTTGCAGAGCGGCCTTGAGAAAGCAGCCCCGGCACAGGGCCATTCGGCAACCTCATACCCCGGCTGAACATCTTGTGGAGCTTTCCCATTGGCTGTGGATATCCCTCCTCGAGAACACCGCAAAAGTCCGTATAAAGGCGTAGATAGCCGTTCATCTCCAAGCTAGCGAAGAACGGCTATCCAAAAGGGCCCTCATATAATTTACAGGACCTCCAGCCATTCTTCTTCGTTCTGATCCTTTTCGTAGCCAACCCTTCGCCAACATGTCCACGACTCCCCCGGTCGACAAGAAATTCGATGACGAGAACGTAGAGCGTCTTGACAAGGAGTCCACCAACAATGTCGCCCTGCCTGCATCCCTCACGGACATGTCTGCAGAAGAGATCAATAGGCTGGAGAAGAAGCTCGTCAGGAAAATCGATGTCACTTTACTGCCGATTCTCATGGTCATGTAAGGGAATGCCGTCTTTGTACATTATCATCAACAACTGAGCGAGGGATCTCGAAGGTACATACTCAATTACTTGGATAGGTACGTCTCCCGCACCCTGTCAGGGTTGAAAGTCGCCTGACTCGGCTTCTGCGCCCAGAAACAACATCGCGGGTGAGTTGCGCTGCTGCAGGGCACAGACAACGATCTAATGCATTGCTTCGCTTTAACATATCAGCTGCGAAGCTGTACGGTATTGTCGAGGACACCAGGCTCGTCGGTGCGGACTATCAGACTGTGAGGGTCTCATCTCGGCGTATGTTAATCAAGCTGATGTCTTGTTAGGTCGTTGCAATCGTATGTTACATCGTGTCTGCATGACGGAACCATAAAGAGTTTAATTCCGCTGCTCGCAGCTGTTCGCCTCGTACATCCTATTCCAAGTCCCTTCAAACCTTCTCGCCTCCAAAGTAAAGTATCCAGGAATCTACATCAACATCTGTAAGTTTTGTCTCCGATCTCGCAACAAGTCTGACTCTCTATTGCCACCAGGTATGATTGGTTGGGGTGTCATTTCGGCTGCGACCGCAGAAGCCAAAAGCTTCGGGGGCCTGGTAGCTGTCCGTATCACTATCGGGGTGTTCGAGGCGGCGTTTTTCCCGGGAGCTGTCGTAAGTGGACTCTGCCGCCAGTTTGGCGGGCCAGGAACGCTTACGTCGGCTTGCAGTATTTACTCTCCTGCTGGTATACTAAGAGAGAGCTAGCATCTCGCACAGCTGTGCTCTATTCTGGCAGTCAACTTGGAAATGCGTTTGGTACTCTGCTGGCCCGAGCGATCTTGACCTTGGACGGCGCCCACGGCATATCTGGATGGAGATGGCTATTCATCATCGAAGGAGTTGTAACCGTCGGTATGGCTATCATCTTTGCTGTTCTGTGCCCCAATCTACCATCAAACTCCTGGCAATTCAGCAAGATCCAGCGGGATCTGGCGGTTTACAGGCTGGAACGCGAGGCAGGTTCAGTAGAAGAGCCAGTCAGCATGAAGCAGGGTTTCATTTTGGCAGTGACAGACATCAAGACATACTTCTTCAGTAAGCCGATAGTCGCTTCTTAAGGCTTGTTCAGTCCTGACCATCATTTCCTTACAGTGGGAATTCTTTCGCTCACCTACGTCGCGGGTGCCGTCAATTCCTTCTTCCCATCAGTCGTTAAGGTATGTCTATGCTGTCGCTGCTCCATGTGACTATTGCGCTAACTCTCACAAACACAGACCCTCGGCTTCTCCTCAAACATGACGCTTATCTTGACGGCGCCTCCCTTCCTTTTGTGCACCATCGTGATGTTCATAACGGGATGGCATTCGGATCGCGTTAAGGAGCGATTCTGGCACATCGCTGTCCCGCTTTCTGTCACGATCCTATCCATGATTCTGGCGGTAGCAACTACGAACACTGGAGTTCGATATTTCGCAATGATGTTGATGGTATGTACTCTCTGTCTATTACCGCATGACTCGACTGAGCTAACGAACTTTCTTTGTTCAGCCCGGAAGCTTCTACTCAGCCGCCATCGTTACCTTGACCGTGAGCAAGCGTCCTCGCAGTCGATAGGCCTTTTCGTTACTAACGCGATTACACAGTGGATCTCCCAAAGCAACCCACGCCCAGCACAGAAGCGAGCGGCCGTTCTGGCATACGTCAATTCATTTGCGAACACTCCTAACATCGTGAGTATCTTATCTTGTCTGGGCTGGTAGTCGAATTTTGACTTTCTTCCTCAACAGTGGTGCAGTTATCTATATCAGGACTCCATGAAGCCTCGCTACCTCGAAGCCTTCCTATGTAACATCGCTGCCTGTGCTATTGCGATCGCCCTAGCTTTCGGCTTGAAGCTCTACATGAAGCGCGAGAACGCCAAGATGGACCGAGGAGAGCCTGTCAAGAACGTTACTCAAGAGATGGTCAATCTGGGATGGCGATACATTCTCTAAGCATCCGCTTTATACGATATTCGCCATCCTGGCTCGATGATCTAATGCACCTCTAGCATTCTCGGAGGGTGGTTCAGAAATAGTTTCAGATTAGTGTAGTCTTAGTCTTCAGGTATAGCGTAGTATAGTGTTCATCGTCCAAGTCTGCTCCCCGTTATACAAGCGAAGCCAATGCATCATTTCCGTTCTCAGATCAGAAGCTCGCGAGCAGATCCGAGTAAACAAAGGAATAAGTATGTGCTTCTACACGTAGAAATACAGCATCATCTGGCCGCTTCTTTGCTGCTTGCCACTTATCAATTTGCGCGACGCGTTGTCTCTTGACTATCTTGAACCTGAACAATCCACAAGATGGTAAGCCTTTGCCAGCTAGAGCTGTTGCCTATCACCTACTGATACTGTGCATTAGGTATCCCCCGTGAAAAGAAGAAGAGACTCGACATCCCGCCAGAACGGTAATGGCGCTGGCCCAGCACCACCGCGAAGCAGCAATCCCAGCAGCGCACCTCCTTCTTCTCTGCCTCCCTCGTCCCCACCACAGCCTTTCTCGAGCGATGTGGACGGCGAGATCAGTGACATTGACGCGGTCGCAGATTTGGAGCCAGAAACTGATGGAGATGGGAACGGCGACCAGCAAGACGACGAGGAAGGAGAAGGAGAGGAGCTATTTGGTGATGGCATGATGGAGTGAGTTCGCTCGCGTCTGAATGCATCACAGGCCTTGGGGCTGAGACAGACGTTTCTGCAGCGATTATGTCGAAAACGAAAGACTCGACCGCTACGACGAGATGGATCTCAACGACGAAGAAGACTTTGATGCAATGGATCCTATGGCTCGTGCGGCAGCTGAGAGGAAGATGGCAAGACGCGACAGACGTGATGACCGGGCTGGTCCTGCTGATGGACGAGGAGGGGCAAAGAGGCGATCAAGAGCACCGGCTTTCTTGCACAGCGACTCAGAAGAGAGTGACGGAGAAGCTGCGCTGCTCGAAAGGCGCAGAAGGCGAAATGTCTATGATGAAGTCCAGCCGGCAGATGGTATTCTAGACGGTGATGGAGAAGACGAATTACCGCTCGAACAGCTCTCAGACATCAAGGCCAACAGTATCAAAGAATGGATTGAGACCGAAGCCGTCAAGCGGACTATCATGCGCGAGTTCCGAAACTTCCTGATGACCTATGTCGACGAGCAAGGGACATCAGTCTATGGACAACGCATCAAGGCACTTGGAGAACGTAGGCCACAAACTCTTTTCGAGATTCAAAAATGCCCATACTGACGCGTTTGTGCGCGCGAAACAGAAAACGCCGAGTCGCTCCATGTCTCTTTCCTTCACTTATCCGATAGCAAGGCCATCATCGCATACTTCTTGGCCAACTGTCCTACTCCAGTACTTGCTCTGTTCGATCAAGTCGCGCTGGATGTAATTCTCCTTTACTATCCCGTCTACGAGCGCATTCATCCAGAAGTGCACGTCCGGATTACAGAGCTGCCAACTTCGTATACACTGCGTGATCTTCGCCAAATCCACCTGGACGCCCTTGTACGCGTGACAGGCGTTGTAACGCGACGGACAGGCATCTTCCCGCAGTTGAAGTATGTCAAATTCGACTGTGGAAAGTGCGGTGAAGTGCTTGGACCATTCTTCCAGGATGCAAGTGCAGAAGTCAAAGTCTCGTTCTGCTCGGCATGCGGCAGCAAAGGGCCCTTTACAGTCAACTCTGAACAGGTGGGTCGAGCTGCCAAGCACCGATGCCAGATCTCTAGCTAATTTGCTCTTGAATAGACGGTCTACCGGAATTACCAGAAGATGACTCTGCAGGAGTCTCCTGGAAGCGTTCCAGCAGGTCGATTGCCTCGTCATCGCGAGGTAGTCCTGCTTTGGGATCTGATCGACTCCGCCAAACCTGGTGAAGAAGTAGTAAGTAGCCTCAATACGCAGAAGCGACATCATTTGTTGACATCTGTTCGTCCAAATTGCAGGAAGTCACGGGCATCTACCGCAACAATTTCGATACTTCTCTGAATGTCAAGAACGGCTTCCCAGTCTTCAGCACTATCCTTGAAGCAAACCACATCTTGAAGAAAGAGGATCTCTACTCCTCCTTCCGCTTGACGGAAGAAGACGAGAAGCACATTCGCGCTCTTGGCCGTGACCCACGTATCGGAAAGCGCGTCGTAAAGTCCATTGCGCCGTCCATCTACGGCCATGAGGACATCAAGACAGCTATTGCATTGTCCCTCTTCGGTGGAGTGCCCAAGAACATCAACAACAAGCTTCGCATCAGAGGCGATATCAATGTCTTGATGTTAGGAGATCCGGGAACAGCCAAATCTCAATTCTTGAAGTACGTCGAGAAGACGGCTCACAGAGCAGTCTTTGCTACGGGTCAAGGTGCATCAGCTGTCGGTCTTACGGCAAGCGTTCGCAAAGATCCCGTGACACAGGAATGGACGCTGGAAGGAGGTGCACTCGTGTTGGCAGATAAGGGAGTGTGCTTGATTGATGAGTTCGACAAAATGAACGACTCGGACAGGTAGGCTTTGCAATGCATAGCGGTAATGTCAAGCTTACGTGGTTCCCTCAGAACGTCTATTCACGAAGCAATGGAACAGCAATCCATCTCCATCTCGAAGGCAGGCATCGTGACAACTCTTCAAGCGCGGTGTGCAATAGTAGCGGCTGCAAATCCTATTCGAGGGCGATACAATCCAACCATCCCCTTCAGCCAAAACGTCGAGTTGACGGAACCTATCTTGTCTCGATTCGACGTCTTGTGTGTCGTGAAAGATACCGCCGACCCAGTCTTGGACGAGATGCTCGCAAGATTCGTAGTCGGGTCGCATACTCGGTCTCATCCTGACTTCGATACGGAACAAGACGAAATCAACGTCACTACGAGCTTGGATGCAGATGTGCGTTTCCTAGACCTGTTAGCTGCCAAGGAATCAATCTGACAATCTTTACAGATACTGCCGCAAGACACGCTCAAGAAGTATATTCAGTATGCTCGAGAGCGGATTCACCCAAACTTGGTTCAGATGGACATGGAGAAGATCTCTCGGCTGTACGCGGACCTGCGACGCGAATCTCTATCCACCGGCTCTTTCCCCATTACCGTTCGTCACTTGGAGTCTACAATCCGAATGGCCGAAGCTAGCGCAAAGATGCACCTGCGACCGTCAGTCAGAAGCGATGACATCGATCTAGCGATACAAGTCACAATTGGTAGCTTTGTCAGCGCTCAAAAATTGTCAATCAAAAAGCAGCTTGAGCGAGGCTTCCGCAAATACCTCACTCGAGCTCAAGATCACGAAGAACTTCTTGCCTTCCTGCTTGGACAGATCGTCAAGGACAAAGTCCGCTATCACACTCTTCGCAATGGAGATCAGCCGCCTTCGGAAGTTCAGGTCAAGCTATCTGAATTACAGGAACGAGCGAGAGAGGTCGAGATCCATGACTTGCAGCACTTCTTGAGTTGCGCACTCTTCAAGACGAACGGCTACAAGGTCGTAGGAGGAGATCGCATTGTCAAGCAATTTGGTAATGATTTGTAAGCTATTTTCCTTTCGCTTTTCCTCTGTTGTTTTAGATTGGGTTTGAGTATATCTATCAAGAGTACCGCTGGGTGATACACGGATGTAGAGCTACATTTCTCTAGTATTGAAGGGTTTCGGTAATCGCCTTTGATAGCTATCGTCTGAGCCGCTCTGCGTTTCGAAGACTGATAGTCCTGATTTGCTTCCTTTGCTTTCGCAGGGATCTATGGGCCTAAAGTTATCGTGGCTGAGCTAATCCCACTCTCTTCTGTCCCATGTCAAAAACGGAACTAGCGGTGTATCGATCAGCGCTTGTGAAGGTGACACATGACCGGCTACTCACTAGACGCCTTTCATGAAGGCATCGCCCATTATCCAGGCGCCAACGCCCACTGCCGCGTAACGCTCAGCCAAAGCTCCTCGAGGGCGATGATCTTCCTGCGCACCGTCTCTTCCAACTACAGCCCCAATACAGCTCGCAGACCCGCTGCTCACTTGACCCAGATTGAAGTCTGCAGGTGAGATTGCCCATTTCTTTCCACCGAAGGTGAAAGCGACCTGTAGTAGCAGATGCGTTCAGTAAGGTTTTTGGATTCGCTTAAAGTCGACTTACTTGAGGAGGCGATCTGCATGGGTAAGTCCAATACGAATTGTCCCCTGAAAACGGTGCAGCTCCTGGCACTAGTTTCCAGAAAGCAGCTGCTTCAGCAGCTGGTGCTAGGATAACGGTCGTACCGCTATCGATGGCCATATTGAAGCGCTTGGCAGCATCTCCATAAATCGGCTTGCCGTTCACGAGAGGAGCGCCCTTGATAAGCCAGTAACTGCGGGAGGTAATCGGATACCACTCGATAGGTCCTGTATACCTGTATAAAGATTTCCCTTAGTAACTCTTGACGTTTACTTTGAGTGATAAACTAACTTGTTCGGATTCATTCCACCTAAGTACAGCTCGGAGCCTGTCTTGCTTAGTTTGAAGCTGAAGACAGGGCTGGGCACCTTTTGCTGATTGATGAGCTACGAAGAGGTTCAGCTATTGGTACCTAGCGCCCTGGAATATCGACTTACACTCTGAAAGAACGGCGGCTGGTTGAGTTCAGAGATAGTTTGGAAGGCCAAGCCCATAATGCCATCTTCGATATCTTTGCTAAAGCTGTCACTGACTTTCGTTACAGCGCCAAAGTACTGCTCCGTGGCAGTATAGCCAGCGATAGTGACTGCATCGGTATAGACAGGCCTGTGGGCCGGTTGTCAGACAGTCGCTTCAATCAGAGTCTTCATCCTACCCTGATGCGCTCGATCCATCTCCGTAGGTACTGCAGATCAGGCATTCAGCGGAAGTTTCTTTACTTGTGTGAAAGAAACGCACATCTTGAAGTTACGTCCACCGATCTCCTGACTAGTTGAGCTTGCTGAATCATCATATTTCTGATGCGGGTCGCACTGCGAAGACGAGCACTGGGTGCTCGGGACCCAGAAATCGGCGGAGCCTCTGCATCGATTTTCATCAGTATTCCTCGCGTTGCTCATGCTTGTTCGGACTCACGTATCCATGTCGATCAGGAAAGGTTGCGAATTGCTGCCGATGTATACTGTACCAGTCCAGAGGAGATCGTTCTGCTGATTGGCTAGAGGCTCGGCCTGCCGTCTCGCTTTGGCCCTCTTCGCATGGCGTTGTGATCGCCTGTTACGCTTGTTCATGGCACCTTCTACTGGGCGTTTGTCGTATATCTGTGTCGCCCGCGATGTTGCTGCCTCAGCCAAATAGTCCCCGTCTTGCTCCAAGGAAGACTCCGGCTTCTCGTATTCGGCTGGGATATTGTTGACTTCCTGAGTGCTAGAGATGTCGCTTGCGCTGCTGTGAGTCGTCGTGGAATTGTTCAACGGCCATAAATCGAGCTCTCCTGTGTTGAGCTGCCAATTGGCCATTCCTTGCTTGTACTTGGCGTCCACCGCTAATACATGCATATCGAGCATGCTGAGATTAATAACGGACGTCTGATTGGAGATTTGGGCGAGAGAGCCGCGCTTGGAGAGCGGTACTGATATTCCAGGTTGAGTAGCCGATGGAGCTGAAGTAGCTTCGACCAAGGCAGCGAGAGCTGTTGCGACCAGCGCGGCGAGTACTCTGCATGTTGACATGGGAGAGAATGTTGCGAGACTTTCAGAGGATGGGCAGAGTTGATTGGATGAGGCGACTTCCAGAGCCTTGAGATTGCGATGGAACCGGTCCTTACAAGAAGTAGATAGTCAAAGAAGTAGGGGCGTCTTCGTCAATCAACACCATGTGTCGTAGTGGATCATTTCGAATTGGCCCGGCTGCCGCGAAGCAGCACGCCTCCCACGCAGGCAAGGGCAGGTACTTCCGAAGGTGTCTACTTGCAGTGATACGTGCGCTGTGGACCATCATAGAAGGTGAATGAGCATATACATCAGGACAGTCAGCTCTTTCTGGGAATTTAGTCAGCCGGGTTGGGTTGCTTTTGTGGTAATTCTTGCATGCACAGAGCTTCGTTCAGACTCTTGACAAGGAACTTCTTGAAGCGTACGCCTCGTCAGACACTCTTCGGCAGTCCTCTTCTCTTCGCCAGCAGCATCAGCGGTACCAGCACTTTTCCAGCAGAAGACAGTCACATTTTGGCAGCAAATCCCAGCGGAGTCGCACGCTTTTCAACAATGCAGAACGGCGCAGAAACTGTAGCGCCTGTCGTCGACGGCCAGAGCAAGAAGATGCACAGCAGAGTGGTCCGTCTGAAGCCGAAAGCTCGAAAAACGGGCGGCGAATAGGGCAGAAAGCTGACAAACTATGGTTCAAAGGTCATCATTGGGTCTGGTCCAGCTGGACATACGGCGGCTATCTATCTAGCTCGCGCAAACCTCGAGCCGGTCATGTTTGAAGGAATGCTCGCAAACGGCTTTGCACCAGGAGGACAGCTCACCACCACCACGGACGTCGAGAATGTGTGTCATAGCTGGGATGCACGCTCTAGGAGCTTATGGCTGACTTCCTATCTCTAGTTCCCTGGCTTTCCAGAGGGCATTCGTGGACCGGAGATGATGGATCTCTTCAGGCAAGCCTACCCTTCGCAACACTGCCGAGTATGTAGCTCATCCTACTTCTCCGTACAGAGCCCAATCTATCCGCTTCGGTACCCAAATATTCACAGAAACCATAAGCAAGATTGACCTCTCCAAACGACCCTTCAAATACTGGCGAGAAGGCGCAGAGTTGGAGGACCCAGAGACAGCAGATACAGTTATCATTGCTACTGGAGCAAGCGCTAGAAGATTGAACTTGCCTGGCGAGGAGACCTACTGGCAATCTGGTATCTCGGCCTGCGCTGTTTGCGATGGTGCAGTTCCCATCTTCCGCAAGAAGCCTTTAGCAGTCATTGGAGGTGGTGATTCAGCTTGCGAGGAGGCTACATATCTCACAAAGGTACGCTGTCCGATCAATCAGCGCTATCTGCGAACGTACCTAAATTGTGATTCTCAGTACGCCTCGAAAGTATACGTTCTGGTTCGTAGAGACCAGCTACGAGCTTCGAAAACCATGGCCAAGCGACTATTAAGCCATCCCAAAGTTGAGGTGATATGGAACACGAAGCCAGTAGAATGCAAGGGCGATGGTGTAAGTCACACCTGAGCCTCGCAAACACTGTCTGTTATGCTAATCGGTTCATGTATCCCTCCAATCCCTCCAGGACCTACTAAATGGCATCGTTATCGAAGACTCAAAGACCGGAAAGCGTACAGAACTTCAAGTGAATGGTCTCTTTTACGCTATCGGCCACGATCCCGCTACAAACCTGGTCAGACAGCAAGTAGACTGCGACAGCGATGGATATATCGTCACCACTCCCGGTACTTCGCAAACAAGCGTTACAGGTGTCTTCGCTGCGGGAGATGTCCAGGACAAGCGATACAAGCAGGCTATCACATCAGCTGGAAGTGGGTGCATAGCAGCGCTGGAATGCGAGCGCTTCTTGGCAGAGACCGAGGAGACGGACGCTACCGGAGAGGTCCACGTTCCGGAGCCATCTTACCTTGGAGGGGACAAGGAATAGACGAGGCGACACGATGTACATACGTATCGTCGGTCTTGAATCATGCATTGTTGCAATCCATCTCTTCAACAAGCTCACGCCCATCCAATACCCTGTCGCGATGCAGCGCCCCATTACTGATGACTACTAGCTCATACACTTTATGGAACGACTGACCTGCTGAATGATGGGAGTACATATTATGTAACTAAATAATCGGAAAGAAATGCACTACCAGGTAGGATAACAAGCGGGTATTGTGCGTACTACTGAACTGCTGATGCGATGCTGCGTTGGACGAGAAAAGGCCGCTACGTTGCCATCGATAAGAGAACGCGCGCACGCTCGTGGCATGTTTCGAGGAGCGAGAAAGCAGCCTTCATTTCTCCTCTTACTCTTTCGCTATAGCTTCCAGAGATCTTACGAGCGGTTCCTGTACTACTTACTGACGATGATGAGAGAATACTGCTGGACGCGCTTGTCTTCCGCCGCCGAGGCGTAATCGTAGGCAAAGCGCTGACTTTGATGTTTGATATGCTGTTCGCGCCAAATTCCTTCTCTTCCCAGTGTTTCACATACTCTATACTGCGCTCTACGCTTTCGGCTTCTTGTCTCATGCCTGTTAAAGCACCCTGCATGGATTTAAGCTTGCGCGAAATACCAGTATTCGTGGCTTTGCCGACGTGACTTTGGTCAGAGACCGAGGAAAGAGACGCTATGAGCAGATCTGTCGTGTTGCGAAGATGAGCTAATTCCGGTAGAAGCGGATTACGAGGAGAAGCCGACGTGTGACTGTTTCGTGGCAATCGTATCGTAGCTGCTTGGGTCGCATCGTCTTGGTCCTCGTCTTCCTCTTCAACATCTTCCAAAGCTGTGGTGTACTGCATGTCCGGCGACGAGAAGTCCTGAAATGCAGGAAGAGGCTCCACTTCCGCGAGCGACATCTGCCATGCTGGATCAGGATCGCCGATAGCACTTTCTATATCCTTCAACTCCTTTATCTGATCTTCCCTCCGTTTCGCAAGCTCGTAGAGCGCTTTAGTCAAGGTGCTGACCAGCTTCTCTACCGCAAATTGCCTTTCTGCCGGTAGGGACGCTAGTTGAGCTTCTGTGGATTCGGGCGTCCCGTTGAGAGTATTGAGTAGGCGCACAAACACGTCTGTTTCGGCTAGAGAGCTTTGAATGGATTGATTGGCTGAAGCCAAGGCCGCTTCTGCCGTGCTATCGTCTCCTTCTGCTGGCGCAGGGGACATCGCTATGTTCCGAGACTCGCGTAGAGACGCCTGCGATTCAGGGCGCCGTGTACGGCGAAATGCTGTTGACTTCGCCGATGATAAGGGCGCGTCATGCTCCAGCAGTCCATCCAGGGTTTCGTCGTCGTGCTCCGAGACGAAGGTCAAGTCGTTGTGAGTCATATGTATATCTTGTCCGTCCTCTTCGATACCCAGTTCTGCCATCAGGTCTGCGCTTGTATTGCTCGAGGGCTCGAGAGCTGAAGCCAACTCGAACGCGAGGGAATAACGCGATGCCGTGTTCATGAAGGCTCCTTTCCCTTGTTGGCGTTCGTACGGCTCTGGATCCTGCTCATCCAGGTCGTGCAGCTGTTCGCCGAGCTCGTAGTCTTGATTGTCAAAGTCGAGATTCCCTAGACTGCTGCCACCAGCATGCGCTGGCATGTCTGATGAACAGAGACCTTAGACCTCGCAAGTACTGCTATGCTCAGCAGGCTCACCCATCAGCAAATCTGGATCCAGCTCGTCATCCATCTTGGCCGAAAGTGCAGGACCTTCACAGTCAAAAGGGCTTTCACAGGTCGCGTTGCAAGTGCATTGAATTCGTTTCCAAGAGAGTCAGTAGAACCAATGCCAGAGAAGTGCGAATGGAGAACGTTGATGAAAGGGAGCGAGCTGATGCTCGATTCTGGCGTATGTATATCCAAAAGCTCCAATCGATAGCTACAGTAATCATACAGACAACATCAAAGAACTACTGTACTTCTAAAGACTGCTGAACGAGCGCTATTAACAGAAAGACTGCCGTGTATGCGCAGGGCTGCTACTTCAACGAGGTACGGACTATGGTGATTGGTGAGATAGATTGATAGGAGCAGGGGCACACTCACACGGCGTCAGCCACCGACTGTAGTGCGCGTGGCTTCTGCAGCTTGAGCGGAGAGGAAAGAGGACTAGCCGATGTATGGATGTTCGGGCTGAAGTGCAGAAGGGCGTACGCCGGGTTCCGGCTCGTGCTGGTATTGTTGTTGTGCGACTTTGGGACTCGTGTATGTAGGCCAAGATACAGGTTCGACGACCTTGTAATCGATCTTGGCCTTCCCAAGGTTCGCAGGGTACGATTCTTGCTGTTGTTGATGTTGATGTTGGTGCGAGTAAGACGGGGGCGCATGATGTTGCTGTAAGCCTAGACCGGGGTGATGTTGCTCTGCTTGATAATCAAAGTTCACGCCGCTATCTTGACCACCGTCTTGGTACAGCTGAGGATGTGGAGAAGAATGACTGGATGGATAGCTAGCAGAAGCCGGCATGAGAGGTGAGAACTCCGTTCTCAGAAGAGGGATAGACCGTTGGGAAGACGAAGAAGGTAGAGTGGACGGAGGGTAATATTGGAAAACGACATTTCCGGCACTATCGTGGGAACCGTCGTTGATCTGTCCAGGTATGCTGCTGCGATGATGCAAGAACTCTCCCATGGGATATGGCTGATGACCTGATATGAAGACGCTTTCGGCCTGTTGTTGTTGGTGATGATGAGCGGGAAGGGCAGCTGGAAGACCGAAATTTGTATTTTGTCCTTGATGCGCCATGAAAGGCAAATTCGGATGATTGTTCTGTTCATAATGTTGCTGCATTGATGTTTGCTGTGCGAAGGGCATCTCCCCGCCCTCATAGACTGGCCAGGTCGGCAGAGCTTGCATAGTCGGCGAATAAGCCATAGACATTCTTCTTGCATGTTCATCCTGACTCTGATACTGATCCTGGCCTGTCGGAGGGAATGCATGCATCGTATTGCTGACGTATTCTTCTTGCAGAGCTTGTTCAGGTATGCCTCCGTCAGGGGATGTATACGGTCTTTGCGCCATATATGGAGAATACGACATGTGGGAGTGCTGCGATCCAAAGTATGGGCTCTGATGGTCCTGAATATGCTCTGGAATTCCAGCACCCGCAGCATTCGCGTTTGCAGCGGAGATTTGTGCATGTATAGACGGACTCGAAGTCATTGATCCTCTACGAGAAGGGACTCCCAAGCCACTGCTTAATGAGGCAGAGCGAAGGTGTCTTCCTATTCCTTCAGTGTACATAACGTCGTTTCGCTGCCGCAGATGCGTCATGTTAGGCGAGTATTCCATGCTGAACGAATGTCTTGGGCTCTTGAGGTTCCCAGGATGGTATAGCGAAGGCGAAGTGATAGAATTCCCTCGACTCAGAGGCATGCGATAGGGTTCATGTCGATGACCTCCACCGCTACTCGACGCTGTCCGTGGTCGCATGGAAGGCGGATGATCTTGTTCCCCTACTGTTGTAGTCGTCTCCGAAGCTGATGAGAGCGACCTCGCTAGACCTGGCACAGATCTATATTTACTTCCGCTCGAGTAGCCCGTGGACGATCTACGGTTCGCCGTTGTCGGAGGAGAAGGTAAATGGGATAATGAAGCATCTGTTGTGCCGAACTCTTCAGGGAAGATATCATCTTGGGGTTCGCTCTTCGGGAAGAACGAAGGACCGGCATCTCCCAGTCCAGTACTCGGCCGCGTCTCCTCCTGTCTACTGCTACTAGCAGTGTTAGTTTCCTGCTTGACCTTCTTGGGCGCTATCGTCGTCGAAGAGGAAGTACTGCCTTTACGAGGCATAGGATCTTCGTCCGTAATCGCAACGAAGCGCGGCATCCCGTCTTCTCCAAAAGAGACCTGAGGTGGATGTCTGAAATACCTCGCCAAGAGGAATATATGGTTGATTTCAAGACTTGCGAGATCTTCGACGGAAGAAGGTGTTTTGAGCGTGCTGTCCTTCAGATCGGCCGGGACGTAGTCTGTTCACATATAGAGTCGCATTAGTATCAATACGCTGGATAAGAGGAGACTTTCCTCACAGCTGATCATATGCAGCCCGCCGACGGAGATTGTCTTCTTGACCAGACCACCTTGCAACACGATTCCAGGGAGAGGGATCTGGCTGACTTTCTCCTTCGCAGGACCAGAAGCAGAGGCAGGAGGGTCATCGAACATATCGGCGCCGAACTTGATCTGCGACCGTTCTCTCTTTGTAAGGGATGATCCTGAAGCTTGACTTTGTTGCACCTCATCATTATGGACGTCGGTATCGGTATTGGCAGGAATAAATGAAGTAGATCTTCTCGTGTCTTTCTCGGACGGCTCGAGCTCCCTTATCAGATTGCGACTGTAATCAGCATGACAGCGAGACTGCTTAAGGCCGGTACCTACCTGTAAACGAGGAAGTTGTTCATGATTCTGCTCGGCGACCATTTTCTCCCATCTGTCCATCTATGCATCAAATGAATCAGCTTTCTGCCTGACATGACTGCAACTCAGGCGAGAGAGACGCACCGCTTGATCTTGCTCTCTTGCTCTCCGAACACATAGACGTCTCCCGATTTGATGTTTCTACGTTCGCGCTCTGATAGCCTGCTCTGTGTGCGTGGTAGATTACCTCTTCTGCATGCTGTACACCATCATGAAAAGCACGAATCTCGGTCAGCTGTCCGGAGTCTAATGAAATGACTTGCGCACCTTCAAAGATCAGTAGTGCGTCCAGAGTGTTTGCGATGTGTCCTGTAAAGGCTGGCTGATTGTCGCTGCTACTGTTCATGCCCGCGAGCTTTCGGCGACATCGAGCAGGCCTGCTCTAATGAAGCTGATTTCGTTTCCTCGGGGATTTCGTCAAGAGGTATAGGAGCAGTCGCAAGATGTGTATATTTTGTTGGTATTCTGAGCGTCTTCTCCCCTCCCCTGCCCTGTGTTTTCCTCGTATTCCTTCTTATGGCCGCTCAAACGGTCTGGACGTCCGCTGTCGGTTCACTTGGGACGGTGGGTCGCGGGCAGATTCCTGGGGCGATGTTCGCAGACACTCCCGCTGTCGCTTCTGAAGGACGTTGATGCGAGTAGTTCTTGATGTTTAATTGTGATAGCTCTCTTGTTGTTCCTTGTGCCTCGCAGGTCCAGGACAGGTAGATAGCGGGTAAATCTGGCTGCAGATGTACGGTACGGTCGCAGTCCAAGGAAGTATTGGCAAGAAATAATGTGCAATGTATCGAGTAGATGCAACGTAGGGGAAATTCCAGATGTTGGCACCCCATCTCTGTCCTTCATGTCCCGACGTAACACTCTGATTGCCTTTGCTGTCATTCCACCATCAGGACAAGACAAGCGCGCTAAGCAGGACAAGGTTGCGCACTAGTGCGCACAGAATAAACGCAGAGACAGCCCTATAGCTACTTAGTCCGACCACCATTTGCAACTCAGAAGGTACCGCATCGCAGCACAACACCAGAATGAGTAACTTACCGTATCATATGCAGCTTCTCAGCTCGTTCCAGGCCACAGCAGAGCTTTCCTTCCTTCCCTCCGTCCCCCTCTCATCACGCGTAATATCAATTAGCTGCAATCATTTCAGTGACATCGTCTGTCCGACTCGGAGGTGCCTGTCGGAGAAGAAGACAGCAGTCCGGAGGCCAGGCTCAGCCTGCACCCTGGACACAAGGGAGAGCCAGCAGCTGCAAGTCTGTCATGCATCTACAAGTAGAAAGAGTTTGTATTGATCAACTCTACGCCTACAATGTGTCAAGGCGCAGACCTGTCAAGATTTGAGCCGAGATTTGTCATCGCCATAGTCACGTGACCTTCGGCTTTATGCGGCTTTGTATCTTCCAGCACGAAGAACAGAGAAGCAGCAAGAAAGTGTCAATAGAGTCCCGGTATACTATCCTACTGCGTCTTCTCTATCTAGAACAACACCTTCACACATCCAAGCCGCGATTCATGCAGTACAAGCACCCTCATATCCTCTCTTTGACCCAGCCTTCAAGCCCACCAGCTAGCCAGACCTCCTGCACCGACTTGCCCACGCTTCCCGCCTTATATCTCCTCTCTTGTCCTCCCTTCAGTCCAATAACAATCTCCCCACTCAGACTATCCAACTTCAGGCTCTCCCAATTATCAGGCTGGACAGTCAATTCGCCCTTCTTACCACCTTTATTCCTCTTGCCCTCAGGTGTGAACTCGCTCGTCAGATCCTGGACTAGATCAGGCGATTCGAGGCAGATCAAAGCGTTATTAATTGCGTTCCGCTTGAAGATATCCCCGAAAGAACCTGCGATGACTAAGGGGATACCGGCGTTCCGCAGTGCTGTGGCAGCTTGCTCGCGAGAAGAGCCAGTACCGAAATTATAGCCTCCAATCAGGATCGTGCCTTTCCCATTGCGGGAGGTATAAGCTGGTGCGATGGGATCTGAAGAAGAAGAGGAAGAAGAAGGTCGAATAGAGCTGACGAGCCCTGCGAATGCAGGGTCGTAGTTCTCCATTACTACTTCAGACTGCTTCAAGGGTGTAATGTCATCTTGATATGTGTATTTTCCAGGATATAGAGCGTCCGTCGTGAGGTTATCTTCAGGGCAGAATAGGACATTTCCGGAGAACTCTGCTGGGAAATTGGGTAGAAGAGCTTCACTGCTTGCTGATGCCGCTTTTGAGGGCGCCGCAGTTGCAGCCGGGTTGTTTTGCTTGAAATGCTCAATCTCGATACTTGGGGCTTTGTACGAGAACGAATTCGGAAGTAATTGATCTGGTCCCGTGATCTTTCCAGCGACAGCAGATGCAGCGACGACTGCTGGGCTCGCTAGGTACGCCAGTGCTTTCGGGCTGCCCATTCTTCCTTTATAATTCCGATTTGTAGCTGATATACCCACTTCTCCATCTTCTAATAACCCTGTGCCTAGACCAATGCATGGTCCACAGCCTGCTGGCAGTACTTTTGCGCCCGCGTTGATGAGGATGGACCAGTCGCCTGATGCTTCTGCTTCCCTCTGGACGACGCTGGACGCAGCAGCCACATAGAACTCTACACCAGGCGCTACCTTCTTTCCTCCTTCAAACACTTGCGCAGCGGCGTGTAGGTCTGACGCTCTCGAATTGGTACACGACACGAGGTACGCTTTGTTGATGGCTATATTCTGATCACTCAATTCCGATAAGGGCGTAGACACTTTTACTGAATTAGGTCCGCTGACGTGCGGTGAGAGCGTCGAGAGATCTAATGTAAGATGTTTGGAATAGAACGCATCTGCATCTGCTTTCAAAGGGTTCTTCGCGAGTTCGTCGAGTCGCGCAGCATTCAAGCGTGGGTGCGTAGCAGAGTGCGAAGGGGATGATCCGAATTTGAATTTTTGGAAATCGAGCTTTCGAAGATGATTGGCATACCATTCCAGAAGGATATCGTCTACTGGAAAGACGCCTGCTAACGCTCCCCATTCCGTAGTCATGTTTGCGATTGCTAGTCTCTCATCAACGGAGAGTTGCGAAATGCCATCCCCTACGAACTCGATGCCCGTGTTGAGTACTTGGTCTTGGTTGAAGTTCCCGCATAAGGCCACGATGATGTCTTTGCCGGTAACGCCGGGCGAAAGCTTGCCTGTGAGCGATACCTTGACGATAGAGGGAACCTGCCACCATGTCTTGGAAGTCGCCCAGATGGCAGCAGCGTCTGTTCGCACTATGGCTGTTCCCACGCATCCGACTCCGCCGTACATGTTAGAATGTGAGTCAGAAGCACTACATTCCAGACACTCGTCAGCTAAGTGGTTTACTCCCTTCTGGCGGAGTACCGGCTCACACAGTCAATTGCCCAGGGAAAGCATACCCTTCCTCAATCATGATCTGATGTCCGATACCTCTTCCAGCAGGGTAAAAGTCTATTCCATGCTGGTTTGCAAACGCTTCTATCCTGCTGTACTTTTCCAAGTTTTTCGCAGACTTGTTCTGGACATCGTGGTCTAGCGTGAAGACTGTTTGTCGGGGATCGTATATCTTGCTTGCGCCTATAGATTTGAACCTATATGACACACCAACCTCGCATTAGCCTTTGCTTGGAAATCGAGCAAACATGGATGCAGGTGCGCTTGCTTTGAGATTACAGGCCCGGTGTTGTCGTGAGTCATGACATGGGCAGGCCGTATTGTTACAAAGTCACCAGCTCTGACTGGCTTGTTCTCGGGCCAGTCGACAGCATGCCGCTGCACGACTTTCTCGATGTAATTCTGAGGAGGAGCGCTTGAAGACAGCGACGAGCCGGAAACAGCAGTAGCGAAGCAGCGGTGGGCGCAGCAGGCAGGAAAAGGACGACGCAGACGAGGGAGCATTGATAGAGAGCTTGTTAGAAAAGTGTTGAAATCGGTTTAAAGCAAGAGTCTTGAAATTGGTTGCTCTTTCTTGTTAGTCAATTCAAGACTCGTCTATTACAGGGATATACATCAAAGTGTTACACGAAGTATCAGCGCCATGGCCAACGAAGGAGCAGCCAGCGCGAGCACGTCCCAGGCGCCAGCTGGAGGAGCGTCAGGCTCAGGATCAGGATCAGGCTCGACAAACGGTCACAGCGACGGCACATCGCTGGAATCTATCGACGCCGTATGCAACGCAATCCACAGCATCGCCGTGTCTGGCGGCGACGCGGTCTCGCAGTTCAAGCTCGTCCGGGAATCCCTACTGCCAGCGCTGACCGTCCTCGAAGCCAAAGGGACAGCTGCGCGTGTTCCAGGAAGTATGATCCTCCAGTCGGCGCTGCAGGGTGGTGCAGATCCGCTCGTCGTCCTCATGCAGAACCCTCAGGCGACAGGCAGTGGTTTGGGCTACCTCTTCATCCTGTGCGATTCTGATACTTCACAACTACATCATGGTTCATCGGCTGATTGTGGTCTCAACAGCCTCGCTCGATGTCAAGCTGAGAACGCAGACCCGCGAACCATGGTGCCTCACATCGTCAACTTCTGCGCCGTGGCAGACACCTACCAGCTTCGACTAGTACCACAGAAAGGCATGTCTCACGTCAGCTCACTCTTTACTGAGTCTTGATTGACATGCTTCGATCCTAGTCCAATTACTGGCTCTCTGGCTAGTCTGGTTCTGCCAGTCGAACCCCGTAGAAGCTCTTTCTCCCCTAGGCAGTTTATTAAGCAGATACACCTTCGAAGCGACCCAGTTCCTCACTTCTCTCCATCCTATTATCCTGCTTCAAGCTCTTCGAGCTGGGGAGTACAACATGGCAGATCAGCTGCTCAATCGATTCGGTATCAGTGAGATCGATAGCAAAGTACGTTCTATCCACTTCACGATTCCCCAAGACCAAGACCTGAGAGCCATGTACTTTTCCAGAGCTTTCCCGTCACGTACCAAGATAATCTGAAGTACCATCTCTACGGAGGTACGATACAAGCTGTATTAGAGAATTACACTGGCGCAATAGATCTATTGGAGACGGTCAGTCGACCCGGCTCAAGGCGGAGCATCGGATCTAAACTGATGTGGTTCTGGCACGCAGGCCGTTGCTGCACCCGCACATGCAGGAGCCATGTCTCTTCTGCAAGTAGATGCATACAAGCGTCTGCTTCTCGTCCAGCTTCTGCAGAATGGCAAGGTGAGTCCTCACTTCAAGTCCATCATGTTGCAGTAAGGACCAAGCTGACGCCTTTCTCGTGCGTTGGTTGCAGACATCTCCTTTACCTAAATACGTATCCACGAACCTCACTCAACACTTCAAGCAACACCACACTACACCCTACCTCGACTTTGTGAAGCTCTACGACGCACTTGACCGTTCCAAGCTACATTCCTTCATAAACGAGCACCGCCGCACCTTCGAGAACGATCAAAACTGGGGACTAGTAGAACGATTGATGCAAGCTATACCCGCGAGAAGTATTATGGAATTGCAGAAGGTGTATAAAACTATTGAGATTGAGGAATTGGTCAGAGAGATCGGCATATGGAGCAATAACCCGTCAGAGAAGAAGATGGAATTGTTCTCGGAACTGAACCAAGCGAAGGATTATGCTATTCAGACTATTCAGAAATTGGTGGGTTCATCACCTTCTTCCGGCTTGCCGACCTGAAAGCTAAGGTATCTGACTGATCGTTTCAATGTCGATGTGCAGGTCGCGCAGAAGAAGCTGTCAGCTACTATGTCCTCTACCCCCGAAGACCCTGCAAAGATCCACATCGAATTCCTCTCTAAATCATCCACCGCCCAGCATACCCAAGCCACCCTAAATCAAGCACTGCGCCTACTTACATCCACATCTTCCGATCTATCCTATCTAGATTCGAGAATCTCTACGTCGAGAGATTTCTTGAGCAAAGCGTACGCCGCGGCTGGGAAAAGTGGTGGTCCGGGAGGCCCTGGTGGGATAGGAGCAGGAGCTGGGTTTGGAGCATTCGATGGAATGGAAGAAGATTTGATGGCTGGTGGAGGCGCTGCAGGAGAATTCTGGGAGGAATAGACGTAATCGCAAGGGTGAGGATCTGCCAAGCGTCATGAGCGGACCTCGGCAACCTGCTCTTCTATACACTCGGGAGATATGAGAACATCGAAGCACAACTTGCCGATATTCGCTACGAAAAGAAAGACAAGACGGGAAGGAACGTAAAACTCTAGACAGCAGGAATAAGCAGCAGTCGCTATGTATGAACAATCAGAATCCGTAACGAAGTTAAAGACATGTAGCTAGTTCACCTTCTCGTTTTTCCCTAATTTACCATTTCTCATGAACAAATCGCAGAGGGCTCTCGGACACGCGTTTCGTATTGCAGGATCAAAGGCACAGCATCTTCAGTTGGTCAGAGCTGTTCCTGATTCCCGACCGCGCTAATCTGGACTCCGCCTTATGCCCTGTCATTTCGGCTCTACCACACTCCAGCTTCTTCCGTCGACACTTGTTTGTAAAATGACAGCTTCTTCATCTGATTGCGAGATACTCATTATTGGCGGAGGTATACACATCTGCAGGAGAATCTACAAGGGAGGCATCTGATTGAGACATCTTGACAAAGGTGTCTTCGGACTTGGAATCGCTCTCTCGCTCGCTCGAGGAGAATACAAGCATAAAGCTTCGCAAATCCTCGTTATAGGTGACTTCTACGCAGTGCAAACAACCTACAGCCGGTTCTGATTACCTTGACGCGATTACCTTTGCAAAAGACCGCTCTGCGACTCCGCCCACAGAAGATGCGGCATCCAGCGATCTAAACAAGATTATACGAGGAGATTACTGTGATTCGACATATGCGCAGCTCGCAGAAGATGCTCTTTCAAAATGGAGAGACGACCCTGAGTACTCTCCTTACTTTGTGCAATCTGGCAGTGAGCTTCTCTGTACATCTTTCTCCTATCTATGTTCAGAGAGCTGATGGTGCTTCAGTTGTGGTAGCCGCCTCTAGCCTTGGAAGCCATGGCGAATATTATGTCAGCTCCAGCTTCAATGAGCAAGAAAGACTCTTCAAAGCCGGCAAATCAGCATCACCTCCTCATCCCATTAGCGACAGTGCATCCTTCTCCTCGGCCATGCGAGCAGGCGACAACAAGATCGGGAAACACCCACCTTTGGCATATAGGAACGATTCGAGTGGGTGGGGGAAAGCCCGAGATTCGATGCAAGCTCTTGCGCAACGCTGTAGAGATGCTGGAGTCAGCTTCACGCAAGGCCAAGTGAACAGGCTAGTGGTGGAGAACAAAGATGTGGTCGGAGCGGAAACGAAAGATGGGCGTGTCATACGTGCGAGCGGAAGAGTCGTTCTGGCAGCTGGATCTTGGTCACCGGCAATATTTCCAGACCTCTCGGACAAGCTCACGGCCACTGGCCAAGTCCTGGCTACCATCCAGCTCGACGCTTCCGAAGCTTCAAAATGCAAAGACATCCCCGTATACATCGACATGGAAACAGGCTTCTATATGTTCCCGCCGACAGACGACAATCAGATTAAAATTGCGTTCCATCTTCGTGGGTATACAAACGATCAGCCCTCTCTGTCCGACGAAGAAAAGAAGGTATCAATTCCAAGGACTGGACACTTCGTGGGGGATATGGACGAGAACATCCCAAAGAGATCTGTCGAGCAGCTGAGAGAGGCTTTGCGGAGAGTTTGGCCTGAATTAGCAGAGAAGCCATTCAGCGGAACCAGGATGTGTTGGTACTGTGACTCAAAGGACTGTGATTTTCTGGTCGGATACAGTGCGAAGTATCCTTCACTGTTTCTCGCTACGGGTGACTCTGGTCACGCGTACAAGTTCCTGCCTATCATAGGTCAGTCCGCAATCCTCACATAATCAGCATGAGCTCTATTGATCCGCTTATCGCAGGCGATCTTTGTGTACAATCGATGAATGGGAAGTTGCCGCCCCACATCGCGCAAGCCTGGTCGCCACAGCGAGAAAGAAACGATCATCAGCCAGACCGCGGGTCGTCCGTTCATACGGCATTGGATATTACGGAGCTCGCCTCAACCGCCGATCTCCAAGCAGTGCAAGCCTAAGCTATCCTGAAGCCAGACAAGGATGCTTTAAAACAGCCAGTCGATCAATTCCCTTCGAGATCCACGGCTTCGGCGAAGGAGGAGATGTCCAGAGGCCCTTTCACAGCGGTATTCGGGTCCCGCATGAGTGGATGTCCTCGATCTCTTGTGAAAGACCAGGTCTCTGCCAAACTAGGTGCGAGCGTGCGCTCTATGCCTTACACGATCAGGGAGCCTTGAGTACGAGCAAGATGGTCAGCTAGCGTCTTTGCGTTGGACGACACATTTGGCGTTACCTAAGATAGGAGCATACTGCGTTGTGTATGTAAACGTCTCAGCAAGTGCATGGAAACTTGGCCAATCAAGTGAGCTCAGTCCACCTTGAACGCTTTGCCAGAGCCGCCAGTCGCAAGGAACAAGGAAGGGTACTTGTCGTGATACGAGATGCGGAAATGCTCTGCGAACGAGACAGGCTCAGCTTGTGTATAGATGCGGTAGGAAATTCGTCCCTCATTACCATCAACAGTATCGCAATACCTTGCGATATGTGATACGTCAGCTACGAACACAGATGCTCAAAGAAAGCATGTTCGGTCAGCTCACCAGCACATTCTAGTCTCCACGACCTTCTTCTTCGCCAGCTCAGGCCACACCATCGCCAGTCGCTGCCTCAACTCTTTCAAGGCCTCCTTCGGAATGTGATCGCGCAGAGTTCCCGTGAAGAGCTTAGTTCGTGGGACAGATACTGTTGCTGTATCTGCCAAGGAGGGAGAGTCATTCTCATATCCGACGGCGTGAATAGCGAATTTGACGATCCCTTCCTCGTTAGGGGGAAAGACGTAGAAGCAGGTCTGGTAATCAAGGAATACGGGCTGAGGTACAGAAAGACGTCTGGTTAATGTGGATCTGCAATGAATAGGAGGGATGTAGCTCACGGCGTTTCTATAGGTTGTAACCTCTTCCGGATTGATTTGCACTTTAGCAACTACTTGACCCGTAGCTTTGATCTTGTCCTGCAGTTCAGGAAGGATAGCAGTAGTCCAGCTTCCAGCAGCGAGTACTACCAATTTACTCGCGCAGAACCGTCTCCCATCGTCCGTCTCCACACCTTTCACAACTCCATCTTCTATGATAAGCTGGTTGACTTGCCCCACTTCAAACCGAACGCCAGCATCGACACATCGTTTGGCAAGCGCCTGCATTGCAGCTGTGCTGTTTGCCCAGCCTGAAGAGGGATTATAGAATGCGTAGGGAGGCAGAGCTCCGACCGTGGCATTGCTCATTCTGCCTTGATAGATCGCTTGAGTGTCGAGATGGACGGGCGGATGGGAAGTCTTGCCGGCGAGATGCATCTGCTGGACATGCTCGAATGTCTTGGTCGCGCTTTCGTATCCCAGACCTTCTGGAGTAGAGCTGGCAATGACGACTGCGTACAAGCTCTCAGTATATAGAACATGCATCTACATCAGCAGCAGCACCCGGATGAGACCTACTTCCTGATTGCGTAAAATAAGGACTCCATTCGGGATCACTATGCCATTTGTTGATGCTTTGTATGCCAAGATCCGACAGAATCGGATCTCTATCATCAGCCCCGCGGATGATCTTGTTGATATCGTAGCAAGCTGCGTCAGGGCTTGGAGGAGAAGGATAGCGATCTGTGATGGGGCCAAATAAACGAGTGTGAGTGATAGATCGTACGCTCGCCCTTCGCTTACCTACCTATAACCAGGATCTTGTCGGCTTTATCGCCATAAGTCGTCCGGGCCAGCTCGAGGGCAGTCGCCAGTCCAAACTCCCCTCCTCCGATGATTAGTATCTCAGCCATGCGTTCTGGAATGTTAGTGAGGAGAGAGGAGGGCGCCCTCCAGACTGGGAGAGATTGTCGGCGAGACGATACGCAAGGCCAAACCGCCAGACTGCTAAACGGGGATCTGTTGTTTGGGCTGTCATATGATTGATATCCATCGTTGCTGAATTAAGGTGGCTCGGGAAATCCGCTTGAATCTTGTCTAGCCAGCTGGAAGCTGCATGCCCCTGTTGACCTCTTTCTCGAGCGCGACGAAGTGGATGACAGGAGAAAGCCCTGGAGATAGGCTAGAGTCCACGATACGTAGAGCTATATTGCGGGCTTAGTCGCAGCCTGCCTCAACATGCGTCAACTCGAGGAACAAGAAAAGCGCGTATACACAACAAGCGCTTGATTCAAAAGCATCGGAAAAGCCAAAGCTCGCAGGAGAGCTAGAACATAAAAGACAACTCAGGCCCAACATGATTGAGCTATCTGCTCATGCTAGCAGCCTCTGCTTTCGGGCCGTTCCAACGTCGATCAGGTGATTATTTAGTCGCGCGTGCAAAACGCATTCCTTATCGCCTAACATTCACCTCCTTGGCCCTATCAGGTGAGACGGACACTGCTTGCCCGAGAAGGAGGAGACGAGGAGAGGGCCTTGCTAAAATTGGGCTCGGGCTCCTGCTGCCCACTTTTGCGGAGACGCTCTTGACTGCCTGGCTGATCTCCTCTTCTGCTTTTCCTCTCTCCGTTCAAGCTCACTGACCACACCTTCAATTGTATATGGGAAATGTCGAGCTCCAAAAGCATGCAAACCTCCACCCTCAAGGAAGACGTAACCGACGTTCTTCACAAAGTCGTCTGGGCAATAGATACGAATGATCGCGACCTGTGGAATTCAGCATGGTCGAAATCCCCCGAAATCTTCATGGAGATTGCTGGTTTCAGAATGACTGGAGCGGAGAGCCTCATGCGCGATTGTTTTGAAGCAGTCGGACCTTTGGACACTCAGCATCTCGTCAGTGGTGTGCGCGTACACTTCAACGAAGATACCACTGCGGCTACAGTCACTGCGAACGCACTCAATCAGCATTATCCACCTGGTGCGGGCCTATCGGGCACGGACAGATGGTCGTTCGTCGGCTCGCGGTATAAGCTTGAGATAGTGTTGGAGGACAAAGAATGGAGAATCAGATCGTGGATCTTGAGCATTGTTTGGCGGCATGGCCAGAGAGATTTGCCCAAAGTAGACGAGAAAGCGCAGACTTAAGGTAGGTTGGTTTGCTAGACAGATGTCCAGTCGTGCTCATCGCCGCGGCTGACATTCTGGCAGATTACTTAGAGTGGACGTGCTTAGTCTGCGACGAGCGAGGGAGAGTAGTCACCCTGGTCCGGCGAGAGGGTAGTACGCGGAAGGAAATGACATCATTAAAGATGCCCTGATAGCTTTGTGTAAGAGCAGTATGAGAGGTTATGATGCTGCAGGTACAATCGCAGAGTGATTGTCGTCGTCGTCAAGCGATGGCCAGCTCGGAGGAGACTCCTTTGACTTCATCAATCTAGAAAGAGCATACTATTGTCAGAATGACTCGCTTCACCACCTGCTTCGTTGCTATTGACTTGTAGATACACTAAAGTCCAGGGGAGGCGGTTGTCAGTTTCGATTCGCCAGCTACCCTCACAGTCCTTTCCAGCACAAAGCAGTAGTCATTGTTATATATAAAGAGAGATGAAAGACAGCGGGACAGATAAAAGGCAGCCAGCGGACAGGATTTTGCTGTTCGGGCAGGGTCGCAACCGCAATCGGTCTTCTGTCTGTCTCCCAGATCGAACAGGATTAACATGGGCGATGCGAAGAAGTCACTATTGCGTGTATATTGGGATCGATGGTTCATGTTTCGCGTTTTGACCGGAAAAGCTGGTGTGTGACTCCAGCTCGCCAGCTCGCTCGCGACAAACAAACAAACAATGGCGCGTGTGCAACCACATCCAGCTTTCAAAAATGCAATCAGCCGGTCAGTCATCAGCCAGTCATCAGCCAGTCAGTCAGTTAGTTGTGAACCAAGCTGCAGCTGGGCCAGTCCCTGGACGCGCGCGCCTTTGGATTGTTTGGAATGCTGCTCAGTCTATTTCAAGACTCGCCGTAAGTTAGTGAGGGGGACTGTGCTCTCTCTCTCTCTCTCTTTTCACATCAATTCGACTCAAGGCTCTCCCTCTTTCCTCTTTACACCACAGTCTTATCCCAGATTTCAACACTTTTTCAACACTTTGTTTCGTCTGTCTTTACTTTCAATACGGTCACACAGCGACGAACAATGCCTCGTCTCAACAACGTCCTCGTCGCCCTCGCTGCGTCGTCGGTCGCAGTCTCAGTCTCAGCGCATGGCCTCGCTGGCACGGCCACCTCAAAACACGCCTCGAAAGTGAAGCGACAGGACTGCTATAGCGGATATGCAGAGACACCGCTGTTCCAGAAGAAGTACTCATACGTGCGGCACAACCTGTGTCCTTTTTCTGCGAGCGGATCCAAGCTCATTGTTTGTTCGTGATTTCGCAGCCCGATGGAATGCCATACCAAGCAGAAGGCAACACTGGAGCTTGCAGAGGCAACCAGGTTGGATACAATGTGAGCATCAAGTTACTGTGTTCGCGACGCCGAGGTCACAGGCTAAAATTAGAGCCAAAACAGCAATGCAACTCGACGACAGAAGGACCAGACTCGATGTGCCAGACATCGTTCGTCAACAGCATCGACGACTTCTGTGTGCGTACCTCTCTGCACTTTCCAGCCGGCGCTACTCTGACCTGCATTTCACAGCTTTGGGGACCTTCTGAACCAAACTCGCTCGTCGAGAATGTAGAAGGCGAGATGGTCGCATGGTGCACCAAGCCTGGCAGAGTGCGTTTCACTTAAGCATCCCGTCAGCCATCCACGTCTAACGCGCCTATGCTTACTTCCAGGGCACGCGTCTGATTCCCGAAGGCGCACTGAAAGGTGTTCAGTTTCTGCGCGCACCCGCCTACTTGGCAGTAACAGGGTTTATCGACCAGACGATGATCAACATTGCCGCTGGCGACTCGGGCGGTGAAGAGGATCCTCACGGTGCCGATGGGCTTGGAAACCCAATGGGTTCATTGATGTACTCGCAAGGCTTTGGAAATGTGGCAGGTGGAAAGATCTCGGATGGCACGGCGTACCAACAGGTTATCGAATGGCACAACTTCATGTAAGCACACTCTGGAACGACCGTTTCGCAATCGAAAGCTGATGGATGCTTGTTATAGGGGCGGCGACCAGTTCTGCATCAAAGTGTGCGATCCTTCCAACGCGAATGCCGCAGACTACTGCCAGCACATCTATGACCGCATCGGCTGCATGTACAAGTGGGTCATCTTCCGCCTCCTTCTTCCCTCTCTATCGTACTAAGAGGGCTTCTGCAGCGTCCCTGCTGCTTACGTGAACGGCACATTCGAGTCGTGCGAGAGTGACAACCAGATGTACCCCGGTGTCTACGTCGGCGACAATGGAAAGACTAGCACGTGAGTCCCCTTTCAACTCGTCCTCCTACGATCCAATATAGCCAGCAACTGACTCGGCGTGTTGCATACAGATACACGCAACCAGCTGAAAGCCTCGGCGCCATCAGCACCCTCCCATACACGCCCGTCGTACCGAGCTCTTCATCGTGCACGCCATACACTTCCGCTGCTCTGTACACAGCGCTAGCAGGCGTAAGCGGCTGCTTCTTGCTCGTCGTGGCTCATACTGACGTTTTCCTTATGTGTGGTTTTGCTTCGCAGCAATCCGCCGCTGCTCAGACCACCTCATCAAGCGCAGCTAGCTCTTCAGCCTCTACTTCTTCAGGCGCATCTTCCTCTGCTGCTTCTTCCTCAACACCACCACGCAAAGGAGACGCTGCCGCGTCTTCATCAGGCGCAAGTGGAGTGCGCGCCGCGAACAACGCCGCAAACACCTCAGCTTCATCGTCGAGCACTGGAGCTGCATCTAGAACATCTTCGTCAAGCACGATCATGAGCGCAGTAGCTGGTCTGGCACTCTTCGTCGCTGTCGGAGCTGCTCTTTAGAGCTAGCTGCATTGCTTAAGTCGTTTCCCCCCCCCCCTCTCTTTAGAGCTAGCTTTCGTTCGCACGGCATGGACGTTTTTATTTCCTCCTTCTTTCAGCTGCTCTTGCATTACACAGTACCCGCAAAATCACTTCCTCTTTATTCGCTCGCATTCGTTATTTTACTACTCGCACTCTACTTTGCTTTCCTCTCCTTTTCAGCTACATGAAAAATGTTCCTCTTATTCAGATTTCTTCTGATGCTCATTCGAAATCCGCATCACTCCAAAGTTCCGCTCCCTTTGGCTTTCCTCGTCGCGTTCGTTTCTTCCCAGACATCTGGATTGTTCCAGGCGCCTGAACTGCTTACGCTAGAAATGGCAGAGAACCCTGCGATTCAGCTTCTAATGCTTATCCATTGATATAGTAGCACAAATCTCAAGTCGCTACTTGGTATAGTAGTTCCGGCGGTATGCAGTGCCTAAAAAGCAAACCTCCCCATCAGTCCTATCCTTCGCTCTTCTTCACCCTAATCCCTTCTCTTTTCTAATTCTCTCTCATAGCTCGATAATATGCTCTTCTCTATCAATACCATACTGCAAGGCTCAGCGATGCTCCAGCTGCGGAAGAATTAGGAAAGCAGATGGGGTATTGACCTGAAGCAGAACTTCCGCTACGCTGCACCTGACATGGATCACGCAAACTTGAGCCATCCTGACATGCTCGTCCCAGGTTAGACCCCTTCACCCTGGAAATGGAAAGCCCATATCTGGCCCTTTGATGGTCAGATAGCGGCCCAAGGAGCAGCTAGAGCTCGTGCTGCCAATATGGATGTGGCTCCGACACCTATGCAATCTACTTGAGTGCTGCGAGGCGTCATAAGTCGAGAAGAAAGGGACAATTATGGCTGGCCGTGGTTCCTGTCTTGGCTCTGACTGAAGCATATGCCTTAACACAGCTGATGAAGCCTCTGTGAATGACGAGGGCCAACGCAGCGATTCGATTCAATCCTAGAAGAAATTCCGCATCGTCTCAGCAGGATGACAGGGCAGATTTTAGGCACGTTGGGAGGATTGGCAGGTTCTGTAGGATGAGCAAAGAACAAGGGCTTGGTGTACATGGGGCTTTCGTGCATCCGTTGGCCCTGTAAGTTTCCAGTCTTGGAGAGCCTTCTTGGAGCATCACGAAATCGGCCTGTGTAAAGTATACGTAGACCTTGATACGTATCAATGTATCCAATCATTCATTCGAGCAGTCCATTGGTCTACCAGTTGTTGTTTGTCTTGACCCAGCGAGATTTCGCGTTCCTCGAGATTCTCTTGGCAGTCGAGAGGAGCGTGTAATTCCCTTGAAGGTAGTAAAGTAGATTGCTGCTCTGCTCTGTTCTGCTTCACAACATCATTCCACCACTTTCCTTGCACATTCTTTGTAAATCCTAATTCATCACATCATGCACCTCGCCTCTGCTTCTCTCGTCGTCGCAGCAGCATCCGCCGCCTTGGTCTCAGCGCAGGGCTCATCGTCAGCTTCAGCTTCATCCAGACGGGCATCTGCGACTGCTGCAGCTCCTTCATCGTGCTACTCGGGATACGCCCAGGAACCCCTGTTTCAGAAACGATTCGACTATGTGCGCGAAACAGGGGGAGCTCTTCACTGTTTCCAGACTGACCGATTGCGCGTATATGTGGATGGAATAGCCCGATGGACTCCCTTACAAGGTAGAGACGGACACAACAGCCTGTCGAGGTGTCCAAGTCGGATATAACGTGAGTGATTGGCGCTCGGGCCTCTTTGGCTGCCTTCCGCCTGATTCATGTTGGACATAACTGACATGTAATGATTGAATCATCTTACTGTAGATCTGTAATTCCACAACGGAAGGCCAAGACTCCCTCTGCCAGACATCATTTATCAACAGCATCGATGACTTCTGCGTGAGTTGCCCTATTATTGGAGTAGCGTTGATGCTGACCCATCTGGCTGTATATAGCTGTGGGGACCGCCTGAGATGGGCGAAGAAGTCGGAAGCGTCGAAGGAGAGATGGTAGCATGGTGCACCAAGCCAGGTCGCGTAAGTCCATTTTCATCTCTTCTCCTCTCCTATGCTGGACAGCTGATGTATCATCGTACAACAGGGCACACGTCTCATCCCAGAGGGAGCTCTTCAAGGCGTCCAGTTCTTGCGCGCCCCGGCATATGTCCAAGTCACTGGCCATATCGACCAGACAAAACTCAACATCCTCGCTGGTGACTATGGTGGTGAGGTGAGTCATGTCTTCCATTCTATCTGCTGCTCAAAAGCTAGCTTGCCTGGACTTCGCACTGATCTACTCTTCCCTTGTCTTTGTACACACGTAGATGGACCCTCATGGTAAGCAGATTACCCTCACTACATCCATCCCTGTTTCTGTATTGACACTTGACGGTTCACAGGCGCGGACGGCAAAGGCAACCCCATGGGCGGAGTGATCTACTCTCAAGCATTCACCGGAGGCCAAGAGTCTTCAGCCTGGAGACAAGTTGTCGAATGGCACAACTTCATGGGTGGGAATGTTTTCTGCCTGAAAGCGTGCGATCCAAGCAATGCGGATGGACCTAAATACTGCGAACACATCTGTGCGTACATACGCTCTTCAATCTATAATCGAGAAGCATGCTAATTGCATGAATCTGGCGTACACGTGAAATAGTCGACAGAATCGGATGCCACTACAAGTAGGCCGTTAATCCCTTTCTACGGATTTTACACGGCCAGACTGACGAGGTTCTACAGCGCTCCCGCTGCATACGTAAACGGCACATTCGAGTCGTGCGAGTCGGAAAACCAGATGTTCCCCGGCCACTACATCTCCAACGGTCGAACCGTCACGTATGCCGCTGCCTTCCTCTATTGCGATCGAATATCAAAGCGATGACTGACATGCCTTGGAACTGCTGCAGATACACCCAACCACCCGAGTCGCTCGGACCAATCTCTACGATGCCTTATGATCCCGTTTTGCCGAGCTCATCGCAGTGCACGCAGTATACCTCTACTTCCATCTACTCTGCCTTGCCTCAAGTAAGGCTTTTCTTCTCATTAGCATTTCTCGTTCTGATGGCGCCCTTTGTGTCGATTCTACTAGGTCGCTGTATCATCTTCATCGAGCTCCTCAGCAGCTAGCAGTACCACCGACGCCAGCGCAAGCAGAAGTCCGTCCACAGCCGCATCTTCTACACGAGGTGTGAATGCAGCAAACAACGCTGCTCAATCTGGTTCTTCGTCAAACACTGGCGCCGCCAGCAGAGGGACCTCAACTTCAATGATCGGAGCAGCTGGTCTGCTCGCTTTCGTCGTCGTTGGAGCTATGCTTTAAGCATTTCTCCTCCCTCGAGGGCTTGCCCACTGCTCGCAATTTCTTTGCAAATGCATCCGCTACGATATAGACACTCTTTTGGAACACCTGTGCACCCAGTCTTCCCTCTTCATTGGCGATCCAGTATCTCCTCTTTCATTCTCTCTGGACCCGGGCTCTTTACCGTTATTCAGCATTTTACACACCCTACCCTTCCCCATTTGCTTTTCCCAGACACGCGTCATGCAGCTTCTAGATGAATTACCGTTACAGATACTTGTGATAGCTGTTCATCTGCTCGGTGTGGAGGCGTTGTTTCCTGCCGTTATCATAGCATAATTTCCATCTCGATCCTCCTCTCTGCTCTCTCGCTCGACGATTTTTTCGTCGATCGTGCGATGCCCTGAAGCTGCAGAGATAGTACAAGAATCATTACTGATTGAAGTAGTTGAGCAGCGGAGCCCGCTTCCAGCTGCCTATATTCACATTGGCTCGAGATTGCGAAATCAGTCCCGCAAGTGATGGGACAGCTCTACAGAGCTCTTGTTTATTCATTATGCATTCATGCTGTCAGAACTCTGATTCCCTTTTGACAATTTCTTAGAACATCTTTCAGCTGGTATCAAACTTGCGATTGAAAGAGAGAAGGGCTTGGCAGGGTGGCGATCATTGCCTTGCAGGACGGGGACAAGCGTGCGATTGCTCGGATCCAAGGAGAGCGTAATCCAATCTAAGGCAGCTTGAGCATCGCCTTGGTCCTTTCGCTTCTGCTTCTTTCCTTTGCTTTCTTCTTTCATCGTTTCAAGAAGTCTTTAAAGCAGTCAATCAAGACTCAGACTCTAACACAGCATCTATACATAACACTGTCACGACCATGCATCCTCGCAACAACCTCGTTACACTCAGCACACTCGCTTCCACGGCCCTGCTCGTCGCTGGACAGTCGTCATCCGGGACACGCACTTCCTCCGCTTCAGCAGCTGCTTCCACTACTCCTCTAGCTGCTAAGCGATTCACATACGTATGTTCTCGTCACTTTTAAAACCCAAAACCCTCCGCGCATCCATGCCGCCTCCTATCCTTCATTGTACCCTCTCCGATCATCAGCACTGATTGCTGATAATGATGGTATACAGCCTGGAGTACCCTATCAAGTCGATACAGATAACGGCATCAGAGGCAGACAGGTCGGATACAATGTGAGTGTGCACAGATGTAAGGCCTGTGGGAAGGGCTTGGCGTGACCTCGTGGCTGAGATTCTCCATCACAGCAATGCAACTCTACGACTGAGGGACCAGAGTCGCTCTGTCAGACTGTGAGTCGTTTCTTCTTCACGAAAGAGCTCCGCTTATCTTGCCCTCGATCTCTCTCCAGGCTTTCATCAATAGCATCGAGGATTTCTGCGTACGTTTTCTACCACACTACCAGTTTGACATACATGAGCTATATCTGATCAATGAGATGCTCCCAGCTCTGGGCCCCTCCTGAGCCAGATTCAGTGGTCGGAAATGTCGAAGGCGAGATGGTAGCGTGGTGCACGCAGCCCGGCCGAGTGCGTAGACCTATAACTTCACTCCATACTTCACTGGAGCTAATGCAATAATGTCCGCAGGGCACTCGTCTCATCCCACCCGGCGCACTCAAAGGCGTCCAATTCACGCGCGCCGAGACGTACATCCAAGTCGTCGGCTTCATCGACCAAACGCAAATCAACATCCAAGCGGGAGACTACGGCGGCGAGATGGATCCCCACGGTGCCGATCAGCGAGGAAACCCTCTTGGAGGGTTGGTCTTCTCGCAACAGTTCGCAAACGCGACCGGATCGACGGGATCGAACAATGGAAGCTGGTCCCAAGTCATTCAATGGCATAACTTCATGGGCGCTGACATGTTCTGCGTGAGTCTGCACCTCTTCCCCTCTCTATTGTATTGTGGGACATCCGCTGAGACTGGATTGCCCGTCACCCAGCTCAAGGCATGCAACCCAACTGATCCTAATGGATACAGAATGTGCGAGCATATCTATGACCGGATTGGCTGTGCATACAACGCTCCTGCCAACTACTCTACTATAAACGGCACATTCACTTCCTGCGATTCCGATGATCAACTGTATCCTGGCTACTATGTCGGAGACAACGGAAGGACCAGCACGTATGTTGCGTTCAGTTTTTGTGGGTATGCGATGGACAGTTGGGCTGATCAGAATTGGTTCTGCAGATACACCCAACCTCCCGAGAGCCTTGGCGTGATCAGCACAATCAACTACACTCCCGTCGCACCTAGCCTGTCGCAATGCACGACCTACACTTCTGCCAATCTATATACTGCACTAGGCGTGCGTCTTCTTTCCCCTTTTGACCTCCTCACTCGTGCGTTGCTGACCTGAATCTATCGAATGTACACAGAGCGCTTCTGCAGCAGCACCTACTTCAGCAGCTGTCTCCTCAGCTGAATCAGCAGTCTCTTCAGCCGCTTCTTCAGTATCTGCAAGTGCAGGCGTAGGAGCAGTCAACAATGCTGCGTCCGTACCCACGCAGGGCGTCACTGGCGGATCGAGCATGAACATGGTCGTCTCTGCTTCTCTCGCGGGAGTAGCCGCTCTCGGCGGTGCTTTCGCAATGCTCTTCTAAGCGAAACGGACATTGCAAGCATCAGGCGCGTTTGCTCGTAGTGTGGTTATGATAGTACATCTTCTCTTGGTCTGCAATAAACCCCAGTAATAACGAAATCATGTTCTTCGTATAGCATTTTGTGTCTAGTCTTTGTGAATCTTGGGTTATCTTCTCTTCCAGCTGCAATCTAATGGACATTTCTCGTTTTCATTTCCCTTCGATGACACTTCGTTCACCTCGCTTTCTGCTTGTGCCCGTCCCACCTCAGTCCAGCTCCATCATAGTCCAAACCAGCTCGAATAAGTTTGAAAGCCGTTGTGCCGTCTCGATCGATGGGTTCTCAGCTTGAGCAATTTTCTCTCAGCTTGTACGCTCATGCATCTTCGCATGTCATCCGACAGGGCAAGGCAAGGCACTAGCTGGCGCATAGAAGCCGTGCATCTTCTGCCATGGGGCGAGCTCAGTGCACAAAGGGGGAACCGCAAGGCTGGAGAAGCGAGCCAGGACAGCTTAAAGAAGTCAGAAAAGCAAGGCAGCAAACAACGGGCAGCAAGCAAGAAACAACCATGAAAGAATGAGTGTGTTTGTGTGCATGCAAGAATAACAACCTTCTCTGGACGCTCGAGAAAGAGCAAGCTGAAGCTGCCTGCTTCAGTTGGGGAGCTTGATCCTTCGGCTGTCTAGCGATACAACGAGAACGCTCAAACAGTGCTACGCTACTGCTACGACTGCGATAAGGTTTCCTTCGCACGCTCCGGACAGCAGCCCAGCCCAGCAGCCCAAACAGCCAGCCAGCAGCTCCACTTTGGCGAGACCGCTACGGTGCTGGCAGCCAGGACATCGATGCCCGAGTTTTCTGAGGTCATAGGGTTGTGGGAGCGGTGTGGTGAGAACGCCTTCCTCTGTCTGTCCCGTCTTCGACTTCCTTCGTCCCAACTCAAGCTAATCCTGAGAAAGTCGCATAGTAACATTACTAGCTTTGCTTGCTACCTACGCGCGACAGTGCCTATCTCCGGCCGTAACCGTAACTGTAGCTGGCTCGTTCCCTTCCCCCGTCGCCCCGTGCCCTCCCCTCACTTCTTCTGCTCCTCTTTCTCCTCTCGTCACATCACATCTCCCTCGTAAAACACAACAACAACACGGCCGATCTCTCTCTTTCATTGAGTAATCTACGCAAAACAACAATCAACAATCAACAAGATCTGGGTTTAGCTGTAATCGACATCTTCGCTCCTCTGCTCTCTTCCCACACCTTCTAGAGGGTCGACAGCTGTCTGTCGATGAGCATACGCGCAGCATACTCAAACAGCAGGAACAACAGCGGAGATCCAGCGATACAAGCGGTGAGCCAGCCTGCTCTTCTCAGCCTGTTTCCACACATCATGCAGCACCATATCCTCCGCCACGAACAATCCAGCAATCTGGTACACACTCTCATACAACTCCATGAATCGCGTAATTCACCCATGCCGTCCCTGCTCAGCGACCCTGAGCTCGACGCTGAGGGCAGAGCTGAACCTCCGGCTGAAAGCGGGGAACGGTTCAGCCTGTTCCAAAAGATAGGATGCAGTTCCTCTATACCGTATCTTCAGCTCCACTATCCCAAATCCATTCCATCCCTCGTCTGTTCGCTCTGTCTTAGCTTCGTATTACGAGGTCGACGGGGTCGCTTCTCGGCGCTAGTCCTCCCTCCTTGTCTTCTCACCCACTCGTCAACCTTCCCGACCTCTGACATCGCTCTACATTGTCGCCATCATACCCACTACCTCTCACCAGTGTATGACCGAGTATCAGTTCTGACATTTTGCGTTGGCTCTCCTGTCAGGTTGCCGCCGCACCCAAACACAGCAGCAGCAGCAGCAGCATCCAAGGCTCATCTCGGCATTGGAAGCAAGATCTGTGTAAGCTGTTGTGTCTCTTCTGTTCGATACAGCGTGTGCAATGCTGATGCAGCTGACAGCTGTCCCTCGGCACCATACTGCTCGCCCTACAACGCCTTGTTGGCTACTAGTCCAGTTTCTCCCTACGTTGCTTCAGACATGGCGTCTCATATCCCCAGACATCTCCCAAGCATGCAAGTCGCCCCATCTTCATATGTCATGCATCAGCAGCCCCAATACTCGCATCTCTACAGCGCCGCAAGCAGCCTTCACAACCATGGTCCATCTCTAGGATCTCCTCTCTTCCACGCTCCTATTCGGTCAATGTCAATAAGCCAGCACCAGCACCCTCTCCACTCCCGCCAGCAAGGCCAGCACCAACTTTCTGAAGGCAGCGGCACTGCAGCAGGCGATCTGGATCTCCTCTCTTCCTCTGCACATTCCATCTCTAGCGAACTGTCATACCGTCCAGCTTCTTCTGCAGAGATGCACAGACAGCACAGCAATGACGACCAAGCGTATCCGATCACACCTCATTTCCAGCAGCAGCAGCAACCACACGTAGACCAGCAGCAGCATCAGCACGAGCTCCGTCATTACCATTCTCAAGACAGCGTTTTCCAAGAGCGTAGTAGACAGTCGCCATCGCCTATGGACGAGTCTGGCGATTATCAGACTCAATACGGAATAGCTACGAACGCAGGATACGACGATAGAGAGACAAGTGAAGGAACTACTGTACCAAGCAGTGCTGCTTCACAGACTACATTCGTACATCCGAACAATGGAGGACATCAGCACAGCAGCGAGGACGACGATGGGTCTTCAATCATGGAGAACGCGTCTCCCAAACGCATCTTTATCGCTCCTACTTCTTTCTCGTCTTCTTCTGCTGGCTCAGGAGCTCCTTCTGCTGTGCCTTCCATGGCGTCGTCGGTTGGGACTTACTCGACGTATGAACCACCTACTCCCGGCAGCGCTCCTCCACACATGATGCAGTTCCCTCAGCAGTCGAAGCATCACCAACAACATTACTCGTATTCAGGAAGCACAAATGCCAGTTCAGCGGACCTTGCGGGAGGGGGAACAGCAGATTATCATCATCCACCTCCTACTGCACCTCTTCCTTTCCGATCAAACTCATATGATGAGAACGCTCATGGAAGCTACCACCATCACCCTCCTGCTACTGCACATCCTGGCTCTTCCTCTGCTTTCCGATACGAGCAGTCTTCAACTCCTGCTCCTTTCAATGGCCATCCAGCAAGCTACCCCGGAGCAAGTAACGACTTCCACCCTCCTCCTCCAACACCTACAAGCACTGTTCAAGGAGCGCCTTCGCTGCCTCGTCCAAGCGTAATCGTCCCTCCTCCTTCAGCTGGCAGCTCTTCCTCTACTTTCTCACCTCATCTCGGCGCCAGTAGTATTGGGACGAGCTATGGCTCTCCCTTTGAAGCTATGAGATCTCCTCATATCCCACCTTCGAGTCCCTTCCCTGAGCACGGCTACGTTCTAGCTCCTCTACGACCACTGCCTCCGCCGAGCTCGCATCTCGCAGATGCGTGGGAGCACGCTCACGCCGCAGCCACGCATGCCTCTCATCATCCAGCACACGTCTCCCACGTCTCTTCGTACCACAATCGACCATCACCCATCATTTCAAGTTTTGGCATCAAATCAAGCTACAGAGACGATCATCATCTCCCGGCGTCGCCTACTTCACCCATGTTTGAAAGCTCAAATAAGCTGGAAGAGAAGGTGAGAACGATAGAAGCTAGTTCGGGAGCGACCTCCTTTATATCGAAATTGTGGTTCCTATTATCACACCCTGAAGAGTTTGGAGAATACATCAGATGGACTGCTAAAGGAACTGGTTTCATCTTATCGCACAGTGAGTGGTATGACCGTTTCCATGGTAGGATTAAGCTCACTTTTCGTGACCTACAGACTCGCCGACTTTTGGAGAAAGCATACTTTCTCGCTTCTTCCGTCATTCCAATGTATGTCGACACATACATTACAGTCTCACATTCAGATATCGCTGACTAGATTTGTCGAAACAGATCGCCTCCTTCATTCGCCAATTGAACCTTTACAAAATGGTCCGCATGTCACAGCTCGCTCTTCTGGAAGACTTGAACGATTCTGGCGGACGCGTCGATGGAGAACTCACACATACTGGCTTTTCTCATCCACACTTACAGAAAGATCGAGCGGAGCTTTTGCATCTTATTAAGCGTAGGTCCCCCCATGATGGAATGCAGAGACGTATCACTGACGTTGGTGGTCGAATAGCACAAAGCGGTAGAAAACGACCGAGCAGAAAAGACTTGCGTGAAAGCGCTACTTTGAACGACGCTCAACCTGCTCTGCCCAGTTCTCCGAAGAAAACAAGAAGTGCATCGCTCATGAAGGCACTGTCGTAAGTAATCTAACGATATCAGTCACAAGCAAGACAGCACAAGATAATTGTTCAGAGAGGTTCTCCGTCCGTAGCGCTGGATCGGCTCTTTGGTCGTTGCTATTAAACGTCCATAGCGTACGGCTATTCCTCAGGACGTCATAAGAACTCCCACAATCGCCCTTTCCGTTAATATAGACATGTATCACAACAGTGCTCTTTCTCAGTAGCATAGTGTACACGATTCCTCTTCTCTTCTCTCTGCTTCTTTCTCCCGCGTCATCATAGTTCCTTTCTCTACCTCTTCCCATCACTCTATTTCTATATCCATCGTACCCAATTCGTTCTAGATTATTTCGTAAAAGAAGCCGTACAGGGCCTTCTACAGATTACTCGCAGGGAAAGTAGGATCAGGTTGTTGTGTCATTATTTGTTATTTTGATGTTCGGTCTCTTCGTCGTTTTAGATAGTCCTAGTTTCCAGTATCTGCGTAGTCTATTCAGTCTTTTTTTGGTCGTTCCCCTTCTGTTTCGTGGGTTTCGGTACTCTGTAGCTTATAGTTCCTTCTTCTTTCCTTAAGTGGGTGAAATGTGAAAGTAGTCAAGAGAACGTCTGCGAAGTGCTACGGATCATTCGCATTGTGCTGTTGTTAGGCCGATGGCATCGCTGAACTCGACAGAAACCGGGACTACTGCTTCTCGTATATCTACTTATGGAGTACTAATAACGATAATGCAGTCTATCGAGACTGGAAAGGAGACGCCTAAGGTATACAAGCAACATTCGTCATCAAGGCGTCTTGAGGTGTCCTTTTTTCCCGCCTAGATAGGGTTGAGTAGATAGCTAATTCGTGTGACTACTTATCGTGAGCCAAAGCGGGACGGAACGACGAGGGACTGCAGTGAAAACCATGCAGAAGAATATATACGAAGGAGAGGATGAACGAGCGAGAAGGTTTGGAGAAACGGAGAGCACGCTCATAGGAGAGCATGGAAGAATACTGCTATTGCTGCGCAGCCGAAAGTCGAGAGGAGAGCGGGCGTATAGATGGAGTTTGCGGAGCTGACTCCTGTTGCGTTAGCGAGCTGGAGTGATTAAAGCATGATGAGTGACGGAATGCAGACAGACAGACTGATGAAAGGTACTCACTGCACTCGCTACTGCCGCTGCTCCGAGCGTTCCTGAGCTTTGCAGGCTTCGGGACGAAGTCTGATGGCACCGAAAGGTCAGCACTCGATTTAGCTACCGATCAATAGTAGTGAGTACATACATTAGGTGTTGAAGTTGTTTGCGAAGCATTTGAAGCAGTGGTGCTACTTGTGCCTGAAGCTGGACGCGACGTGCCAGAATCGGTAGATGTTGAACTCGATGCTCCTGAAGTTGCAGCGGATGTCGTGCCTGTAGTCGCTAGTGTTGAAGACGATGCACCTGATGAGATTGCTGATGAAGAAGCAGCGGAGGTGCTGGCTGCTGTTGTGCCAGAGCTTGCTCCACTCGCTGTCCGTGACTCCGCTGCATAGAGGCTTGATTGGGATGCTATGGCTTGTGAAGCTACGGCGTTCGCTGAAGATACTGCAGAAGAATGGGCTGTCAGTATCGGTACCATAGCTAGGCAGTCTTATGCGGCCCACTTTGCTGCTCGCTGGGCGAGTTGCAGAATGCCGTGAACAGTTGACGCCCAGCTTCCAAATCAGCAGGGAAGACGCAGTTCTCCGTCAAGCATCTAGATAGTAGCGAATACGACTGCTCAATGAGTAGTTTCTGGTATGTTTTGCGCACAGGGACTCACGTGTCGTAGGCCCTTGTGAACTTGGATGTGCTGCAGACGCAGCTAACGTAGGCAGCTCCAGATGTTCCATCGCAGGCTGCAGAACAGGTTTCTTCGTCAGGATTATGCTGTTTCTTCGAGCGGTTTTCCTCGCCCAAACGCACAAGTCGCCAGGCCAGGATCAACAACCTCTGCAATCTTTGCTGCGATACAGATGCGGGCGCAGGCTGGCAAGCACAACCAAGCGCATCAGCTATCGACGAGTGCTCGCAGAGTGCAGCCCAACCCACCCGGCGCGTCTGCTGGGTACTGCCTGGCGCGCAGCTTGCTCGCATCGACCCCTGCGACCGAGACGGCGGCCAGCGCGAGGATGGCTGCTGCTGTTTGCGTGTACTGCTGCTTCATCGTCGCAGATTTGTATGGTATATCGTGTAAATGAAAGTGGTAATATTCCTCTCTAACTGACTTCTCGCTGAGGAATGTGCGTGAGGATTTGAGCAAGGGGCAGGTCAAGAAAACAAAGCGAGATTTCCAGAGGTTGGCTCTCAAACGATCCTCAGGCTGATCCTACTGACACTGATACTGACAATGATACTAATACTAACGAGCGCAATCGATTGTGACTATGCTCATCCAATCGTTCCCTTTCACCGTACTCCACTATCTCAAGAATGTGACTTCCTCTCCCCCACTTCTCACATTGCGCTGTACCTTTCGAAGTACCTTGAAAGGCAGAATCTGCTGATATGCCCCATTCTCCTTGCTCCATGCTCAAAACCGAGGGCCAGATCCGCCTCTTGGCTCTGCCCCAAAGATCTGGCTTGCGATCTATCAAAACACAAGTGAGCAGTCTACTGAGACCACTTCAAGTGCCTGACTAGGGGGCTACGCGTCTGACCACCTGCCCTTCCTTCCACAGATCCTCCATAATGGAGAACAAGCTCAAAGAGCACTCCGTGCTCACTGGCGACATGTTTGTGCAAACACAGCACAAGAGTACCATGAGGTACATCCTGAATACGAAGTTCTCGACCGCTCACATCCGCATACGGCCTGCACTCGCTACGTCAGCCAGGCATAGCCGTTTCTCGTCTACTTTGGGCAATGAAGTCAAAAACGAGCTCTCTGCACAAAGTCGCTTAGATGGTCTACCTTGGCTGTCTACGCCTCTCGATGCCATCGATGCCACCACCCGAAAGTATTTTATCAAACACAAGCTTGTGCGCGATGATGGAGCCACTATACACCCATGGCAGGTCGTCGCCTGGTCACAGAAAGCTAAAAAAACGCACAACGCTTTCAAGGTCCTGGCCAAAAAAGACGCTTCAAGTGGCTGGATCTTACTGCCTCTGACTCCAAGCGAGTTGAAGCAGCTCCCAGCAGCCGATGCGGCTCAGCGAGCATCAAACAACGCAAAAATTGCAGAGAGTCAAGCGAAGCTGGATGCCATACGCATGAAAAACGCCCTTGATGAGACTCAGCGTGAAAGTGCTGCTCTTCAGGAAGCTCTCAAGTTTACAGCAGGCGCCACCAGTTTAGTCAATGCATCAGCCAAAACGTCGACTCCAGTGCCGGTCCAGCAGCAAACCTCTTCGCGAGCTCGACATGCTCCTACTCGCAGTCAACGCAGTTCGATCAGTGGAGACACGAAGAAACAGGCCAACTCTTCTCGACGTAGCTCACTCGCTGGAAGTACCTCTTCTACCTCTCATTCCGTGCTGCTCTCCAAGGGACAGCCCTTCTGACCATTGTTGACGATACCCTGACTTGTTATCTTAGACGTCTGCAAGTGTAACGGCGTCCGGTATTATGCCTGCGGACAAGAGATCGCTTGTTAGCAGGGCATCTTCAATCTAAGCTTGGCCATCCAAACCTTTCCGAAGCGCCTGCTACCAGCTGGCTTTGGAGGCTCGATACGATATTACTCATTGACCTATCGAGCACGTCCCTTTGTCTTCCTCCCCATTGAGCTGACCCCTTTCGTCAATAAATCTCCAAAGGCTCGCCAGCCATCAAAATCTATCGCCTTTTGCTTGCGTCGAGTGCTCCTGGTGTCCACTCAATTCAAGTGATTCTGCTCTCGCGCACCGGTGAGCCGGCCATCGTTACAAAGAGCGTCAGATCTGACTTGACTTCGACAGACTTGCAAGCAATCATCATGAGCAACAATGATCATGGCTCGTCATACTCCGTTCTCACGGGTGACCTCTTGGTATGGTCGTCATCCAAGCTCGTGCCATCGCGGGACAAGCGCCGTCATCTAGTCTACACATACGAGATCAGCATACGCCCTACTATTCCGGGTGCATACCCCGACGGGAATTGGGTGGGCCTTGAAGCCATCTTAGGCAGTATTAAGCGTACTCTGGATCAGGAGACTCCTCTGGATGGAACGCAATTCTCCCCGACTCCTCTTGCCTGGATGGATTTGAAAAGTCAAACCTATTTCAGAAAACGCAAGCTCTTAATCAGGCACGAGGACGTACCCTCCGTTCATCCGTTCCATATATGCAGTCGCTACCTTAGCGTGTGGCACACGGACCGTGATGATGCTTTCAGAGTGTACGCCAATCAGAACGGCTCTAACGGCTGGATCTTGGTCCCACTGACGCCTGACGAGTTGAAAGATCTTCCAGGTGCGAGGCAACGCTCAATAGAAGCAAGGCACGCCGAGGCCAACAAATACTGGGCAGCAATGAATGATGTCAAGAGCAAGCTCAAGCTCGATTATAAAGCCAAAGAGAACGCAGCGTTAGAGCAAACGAGAGGGATGATGGCAGCGGCATGGCGTATGAACAGGACACTCGACGCGACGCCGCAACGCCAGACCTCCAATCTTCAGCCCAGGCACATTCGCAGCCACCGCAACTCACTCAGCGGCGACATGAAGAAATCGCCTACATCTTCCCGGCGAAGCTCGCTTGTATCGAGCTCAGGCTCTGCGGCTAGACGTTGAAAGTGACCAACTGCTCCTCTGTAACTTACGCCTAAGTCATACTGTGAGGGCAGTTGGTAGCGGCCGTCGGCGGCCTACTGCCATCTATAGGTTTACATCCCTCATACCTATCTCCGTTGATGCATCGTTTGTTCCCTTGTCAGAATGACCCTAGTCCACCTTTTCTTCGCCTTATTCAATGGGATTCGCTTGCTTTGTCAAAGTGACCCTAGCTCTCCCTTCTTTGAATCTATTCAATGGGTGCGATCCACTTGCAAACGACCCACGCTGACGTGCTCGTCCAGGCCTTGTCTTCGCACCAATCGATAACTTTTCTAGAAACAAGTAAGTCGCTGCTTCTGCTACTGCTCCTTTTCTACACTAACCATAGCCACGTGCAATTGTCATGCTTCCCCTTCCAGGTCATTAGCATGAACAACGATCTCAAGTACTATTCGGTCCTTACGGGCGATCTATTCGTCCAGGAACTTGACGAAGGCGGCAGCCGCTTAATGTTAGCGCCCGAGTACACCAAAGCCAAACTGGTCACACGTCCAGACGCCCCATATCAAGTTGGTAGAAGCCTTACCCAGTACAGTAGTCTGGACGGCCTTCTTTTCCTCCCTACTCCTCTCGCCTCTATGGACGCAGAAACACGGACGTACTATTTGAAACACAATCTCGTGATGCGCGATGGAAAGACAGTACATCCATGGCAAGTCTATTTATGGTCTCGCAAGGTCGCCGACTCTGGCGATGCTGTCAAGGTGCTCGCAAGCAAGACTGGCGTTGGCAGTTGGATTCTCGTGCCTATGACACCAGCTGAGTTAAGGCAACTTCCTACTGCTATTCTGGTTCAGAAGGCTGCAATGCGCGCCAAGCGTGCAGCCAATGATGCGGAACACCGCGCCCAGGAAAATCTGGCGACGGAGCGAGCCCTCCAAATGACAGCTGGCTTGAGTCAGCCACCCAAACCCTCAGCCCTCAGAACCTCGAGTAGACACACCTCGACACCAGCGCACTGCCCCACGTAGCCAGCGGACTTCGGTCAGCGGCGACATGAAGAAATCGCCTGCATCCTCCCGAAGAGGCTCAGCTGCATCAAGTACATTTTCCAAGGTCTAGTCCTGATGACTTTTGTGCTTTGTTGTTTGCGTTGACTTTGAGGCAATGCTCACAATACCATTCAGCGGCCTGACTTTTCTTTTCTGACCATTATGATATCGGTCGACGTATTGATCACCCATGTCACTACTGTCAACATCGAATACACGCGTTCTGCGAAGCCACTGCGTTTGAAATGAACGTACCTGGAGCTTAGGCAGGTCAGTATGCGGACGGTTGCGCTCGTATTTCCTTTGACCTCTACTTCTTTTATATCGGATCCTATCACATCCATTGAAGAGAATCTTGCCTTTGTCGGTTGGCCAAGGATCGTCAGTACGCCCTGTTGGGTCCTGCTCTCTCACGCTCCCCTCTGCTCCAAGCCGATAAAACACTTTACTAACTATCTGACAAATTACCCGCCCAGGTATGTATCTATATCGCACGCCTCTCTGGCGCGATCAGCGTGCAGCTAAGGTTTGTAAGCCTGTCGATGAACAGGAACACCAATGTCCGCTGCATACAAGACGTACTCTCTGCTGACTGGCGATCTGTTTGTAAGGCCAGACGTAGCAAGCAGCAAGCGCATGTTCGGGTTGTCATACAAGAGAAGAGCGAGCGTCTCTATAGGGATACGGCCTCCTATCGTCGCTGAAGGAAGCAAATGGGATGAGCCCATCAGCCAGCTAGGTTTCGATCTTACACCGGACTCTGACCTCACAATTGCTGGTACATTCCTACCTACACCGTTGGCCGACGTAGCACCACAAGCTCGAGATTACTTCAGGAAACACAAGCTTCTGCTGTCTGACCTGCGCACCGTACACCCGTGGCATGTATATGCATGGTCTCGAAAGATTGCGAAAGACCATCGTGGTTTCAAGGTAATTGCAAGGAAAGATGGCACCGGAGGAATTATACTCCTGCCTCTGGATGCTGGCGAATTGCAGAAGCTTCCTGCAGCTATACGGAGGCAAGAAGCGGCTGATCGTAAGGAATTGGATCAGCGAGACGTCAGACTACAAGCATTATTACGTGCAAGACCCGATATCCAAGCAGAGATAGCTAAGCAAGAGCTGCAACGAGCTCAAGGAAGGATCGCAGCGACAGAGGAGGCTATCAGGATGATGAAAGGCGCCACTGGGTCCGCTACGCTAGTAGGACCAGCTTTTCTGGCTCCTGGTCCTCGAAGCAGACGGGCATCCCTTATGTCGAATTCGGCCCAGAGAACTCCAGAGAATGGACGGAGCTCACGTGTCGCACATAGAACGTCGAAGTCTTCACTGTAGGCCGAGGCTGAAATTCGTGGGCTTTCAGACACTCTCACACGCAGGTAGCTGCACGAATGTTAAGGGTTGGCTGTGGGCTGGGCCAGATAACGTGGTATCAAGAGCTTTGTGAAGTCATCCGCATTCGGTAATAAGCTCAATGAGATAAATGCATGTCATGCTCTCGATTGTATTGCCGACATGCACGACTTTGAATAACGCCAAGGCTTTCAAAGATGAAGCTTTAAGCCTATGTTTCTAGAAGAGGGTGAACGACCTAGCATACGGAAACATATCAGGCCATCAATGGAAGAGCTTGTAAAGAAAGGACTACTGCTACTTACCACTTCATTAACTTTGCTAGTCATAGCTCAGCCCGCACAGGCGAAGCGGCTGCTTCAGCAGCAGGAGCTTCTTCAGTGGACTCTACTGGTAGCTCGCCAGAGTCTGCGATGGTGATAGGCTTGATGGGTTTGTCTCCCCGGCCTTTAGGGCACTTCTCAACCTTAGTGACCACATCCATGCCGTCAACGACTTTGCCAAAGACTACATGTTTGCCATCCTGAGATCTGAACTGAGCCTGTGGTCTATTTCCGACGGAAGAGGAAACTTACGAGCCAAGAGGTGGTAACGGTCGTGATGAAGAATCTGATGATATGAGAATTAAGCGGACGCTTCTCGCTATGACGATACACCTTACTGAGATCCGTTGGTGTCTTTACCGGCGTTGGCCATGGAGAGCACACCGGGTCCAGTATGACGAAGCTTGAAGTTCTCGTCTGCGAATCTGTCAAATAGGTAGAATGGTGAGCGGGCTGTGTTGACCACACAGTCATGCTGCTACGCACTTGTTTCCGTAGATGGACTTTCCTCCAGTGCCGTCTGTGGTGCTTTTTCAGCTCCCTCGCCAGGCACGACGCGACAGCAGCATCATCAACTCACCTCCGTTGGTGAAGTCACCACCTTGGATCACTGGATGATGCAGAAGCACGCGTAAGACAGTCGTCTGAGATTGTCTTAAAGCACTGAGCCTACTGAAGCTGTCGATAACTCTGTGGAAGCTTGAGCCCTGATGAAGCATTCAGATCAGCGCTCATTCGCGTGAAAGTAGCACAAGGGCATTGCACACCTTGTAGCCAAAGCCTTTCTCTCCAGTTGCGAGGGCTCTGAAGTTCTCTACAGTCTTGGGCACCGTCTTGCCGTAGAGCCCGATAGTAATGCGGCCGAGGCTCTCCCCGCCTTGCTGCAAGTCGACAATCCAATACTTTTAGCTGGGATTGGGACTTGTACGGTGTCAGAGCACACCTCGATGTCAAAGTAGACTTTGTTGGTAATGGTAGGGCCTCTGGCGTCTTCAGCGGTAACTTGGGTAGCCATTGTCGTGAATACCGCGAGGGCAGATAGGCAGAAGGACGTAAAGCGCATCGTAGCAAGTCGAAGGTTCTTCTCGCTTTTATAGGCTGCACAAGAAGCTTGCTTTGTGCGTGCGTGTCCGCTTTGGTTGATTGCGATGAGGCAAAGCGCGAGGGCGAGCGGAGAGCGTCCTTGATTACGGGTGATGAGCGAGAGCAAGAGAGCAACGTCAAAGTGTGGTCACTTCAATGCTTGAGCCTAAGGAACGTGTTACGTGGCTGTTTGGCAGGCTTCCATCGCCTATCAGACGATGACCATCCAAGGCGCGTACGAGCGACGGTACGCTACGAAGCTAAAGTATGGGAAAGACTATGGCAAATGCGTGCCTTACCGTGTCCACAGTAGAGTGTCTTACCGTGAAAAGTAGCTAGCCGAACTGGCACTCGAGACCGATGATTGCCTTCTTCTCTGAGCAGGTCGCGAACGCCTCAAGGATAGAGACGACATATCCGATCCATCATAGTACGAAGCCGCTTCCCCTCGAACAGGCTGAGCAACAGGTTGTAAGCCCACAGGCGGAGGAGGCGCTTGTGATGGCATATATAGACCGGGATTGGGAGGTCCATGCCACGTCATAGGGCGTCCGCGTCCAGGCGGAGCCATTGGTTGCTGGTAGGGCATCATTGCATACGTTGGCATCTGCGTAGGTGAAGGCGCATTATACGCCGGCGGTCGTGCTTGAGGTATGTTTTGGGGCGGACGAGCCAGGGGCTCTCGATACTGCGCTATCTCTCCATCACTGTAAACCCACTTCCCGCTGTCGAGAAGATAGATGCGTTCTCCACCCAAGTGTACTTTTCTGTCGGATGACAACTTGTTAGCTCGTGGGTGGCGATTGGGTACGGAACAAGCTCACCGGACATACTCCCCGTCTGCTACGAGATCCTCACGGTCGTCACAATGGCGGTCGTGCCGCTCTTCGCGCGTCTCACGACGTCCTGACCCGCGATCTTCGGATTTCCGTCTGTGCGATCCAAAGAACAGGTTGGAGATGATGGCACCGCCTGCGGCTGCTCCTCCTAGTCTTGTAGCTTGTCTCATTTTCGTGGATTTGGCCATTCTACCCAATGCTACGCCGATCACGATCAACAGCTTCAAGTGATAGTGCAGCGGGGTGAGTCACTTCTGTGGTCCACTTAGGAGTCAATTTGGCAGCGACTCGATTGTTGGGGCTGCTTGGAGAAAGGTCAGACTAGCTTGCGGATGCAAGCCTCCGAATAAAGGATGCGCCGTCTTGTTACCGGAGGGCAGACATCATTAAATCAGGGACGATTCTGCACGAAAGAATGTCTGAGGGCAGCTCATGCAACGACAAATTGCGCATTTCGAGATGATAGAACAACAAGCGCGTTGTCTGGCCACCAGTACATCAGCGTGAGCAATCTGAGATAGAGCTGCCAGAATGACGACGTCTGGATCTCGATCTTGGCGATGGCGAGCTGCCTGGACTGTAATAAGAAGCGTTTGCGCCTTGGCCTGGTACTGATAGACCCGGATTGTATTGTGGCCCAGCGGGCGGAATCGGATATTGATACTGCGCAGGAGGATATGGAGATACCATCTGAAGAGGGAAGTAGCTTGCCTGCTGCTGCATCTGCATTCCGTAATTCGGGTTCGGGGAAGAGGCTCCAGACGAAGGCGGACGCGGTGGATCGGCCAAGTCTCCATTTCTGTAAGCCCACTCGCCATTTTTCATTGGGTATATCTTCTTTCCATCGACTTTGTGGTATCTGCATCAAAATCAGTTCAGCATTGCACATTTGCGTCGAGGTGCCTACACACTTTAGATGCTTGTGGGTCGCAATGTACTCTTTACGTTTTTCGCATCGTTCCGCTTCCTCTTTCCTCTCTTTGTGCCCACTGAGACGCTTGCCGCCAATGTGTCCGATGACTGCTCCGCCGGCTGCCCATGCAACACGTCCTACTAATGTAGCCATTTTCGTTGATGCTGATGCGTTAAGTGTTAAGAGCTGAAGGAAACCGCAGAGTCACTCATCGACCTGCAGATGTAGCAGAGCTACCTTTTAGACGGTGACCAGAAAGGAAACGGGCGGGTAGGGGAACGTCAAAGGACGTGTCGAAAGGCATAGCTTTTGTTTTGGAGTCCTTGCATGCAGTAACAGTCTTTGTCTCGCTCAGGAGCTGCCTCTTTCGAGGATGCACCTTAGAAGATGAAGGCCGCATTCTCGTAGAGATCCAGCATTGGATTCGATTTGTCGCGAAGGGTAGTATGCTCAGGCTCTCCATACCGCTCCAGGAATTGTCTATGCGACAAAACTCTGAGCGGCTTTCTGTTTCCCCAACCCATATTACCGTTGTCTTGGCTTGAAGCATCTTCGCCGGACATGACTTTATCGTACATATCACGCAGCAGCCTAAAGTCTGTTGGGAAGAATATGTCGAACCATCCTTGCGATACTAGATACGTAGAACATGTGACTGATTGGCCTTCGTATCGCGTTTGTACGACAGGTGCCATCCGTCCAGGAATCGTATCTGGTAGATAGTCGAAGTCTGACATGAGGATTTTATGAGATGGGAACTTGCGGCGAAGATGATATAACAAAGCGAGCGACTGTGTTGGGAGGAAGTCTGGTGGAGATAGGTTGGGTGCGAAAGGCAGGGATGAGTAAACCTGACGGAGGCCAGGGAATCTGGAGAAAAGCCAAGGCAAAGAGCTATGAGCCGAAGGCAGGTCTCTTCGAACGTCTTGCCGGATTTTCAGAAACTTCTTGATGAGCGGATCTGTTACTGGCTCGTAGACTTCGCTGAAATCGCCTCTTTCGTCTACTTCGATGAGGCATTGCAATGGTTTGTTGTCGTTGACCGTATACCTGACAACATCGTGAGGGAGATTGTCGAGAACTTCGAAAGCGAGGAAGAAGCATGGGTCCGAGACTACTTCTTTCCAGTCAAATACACTTTGACGATTGATCTTAACTCTCTTTGAGTGTCCAGCTTTTGCTGCTCGTGCCGTCTGCAGATCTGCCAGTTGACCCGAAATCTCGATGATGTTGTACCGAGTCCTCTGGTATACTTCGGGCTCAGCGACTCGCAGGAAGTCGAGAATGCCTGCCATCAACGAGCCATTCCCTGCACCAATCTCGTAGATGACGAGATCGTTGTAAGGGTATAAAGAGAGCTTGTACTCGGTTGCCAAATGATGAGCGACAGCTTGGGCGTAGAATGGCTAGAAGGGCTCTTCAGTCTACATCAAAAACACATGAGGACGGCAAACATACCTTGAACAACTCTGTGGGTGTATGCCAAACTTGTCTTCCCAGACCTGAAGTCTGCGCATCTCCATCCTCGATAGCGCCATACGTCTCGGCAACTGCTCTATCCCATTCGCTTATACTGCGTATCTTTGAGAAGTCAAAGCCATGTCTGGATCTCAGGCTAGATCCAGTCCCGCTATCCGGAAGGACTGCAGTATCAGGGTCGAAGATCACGGCTTGTTTAGGAAAGTAGCCATAATTTGGATTGTACAGCGAGTCATCTATAAAGTCGCGGGCCAGAAGTCGGACTTTCTTGGGCGGTTCAGAGTGTTTCCGCAAGTCTCGAGCAGTCACCAAGGGATAGTTCGCGCGCGCAGCATGATCAGTTGGAGCAGGATCGAATGGGTTCGCGTTGAAGTTGTAGCGAAGCTCGTCTCTGCCTCTTGCTCGTCCGCTTCCAGTTCCAGCGCGATTGCTGCCAGGTGCATGCAGCGAGGTAGAGGTACTCAGGCATCTCAGTTGCAGCGCATCTTGAAGGTTCCTAGCATTGCGAAGAGAGCTGCTTCGCGCAAAAGCAGCAGACATTCGCTTGACAATGGTGCGAAAGAAACAAGCGAACATCGACTCAGGGCTCTTTTCCAGTTAACAAATCTCCTTGCTTTTGCCATGTTTCGAGTTCTGCATCCAAAACCTGACCCTGTGCCCTCCTACCTTACGCAAGCTGGCGCCGAACGCGATGCAGCCGTGGAACTCGACAACGATGATGATCTGGGATTTGCCAATGGAGCCCGCTCAAAGACTGCAATTGCTGGCGAAGCTATCGCAAGCTCGACAGAATACATGCGGTATGCGCTGTGGTATGGTGTCATAGACGTATGCTGAAGCGAATGGTCAGCGGTCATGGAACTTACGCCGAGGAAGAAGCAGTTGTTGCTTCGGTTGCTGGAAACATCGAGAGAGTCAACAAGCTCGTATCTGTACGAGCACTGCGGTCAAAGTACATACGAATGGCCATGGATTCGGAAGTGCATTGCTGACCAGAAAACTCGCTAGATACCGTCCAGAAGTCGGAGATCTCGTCATAGGACGGATAGCAGAGGTATGAACCAAAATATGGATCTACTGTCTGCAGCTCATCCATATTGTCAGGTCGGGCCCCGGCGCTGGCGAGTAGAAGCGAATGGACGCCTCGATGCTGTTCTCATGCTTTCCAGCATCAATTTGCCTGGAGGTGTCCAACGGCGCAAGCTAGAGTCTGATGAATTACAAATGCGAACGTTCTTCCAGGAAGGAGACCTTCTAGTGGCAGAAGTTCAGATGCTTATGTCTGAAGGTACAATGTCCCTGCACACCCGTTCTCTGAAATATGGCAAAGTGAGCGATATTCACATCTTCTCGACAATCCAATATGCTGATTGTATATCAAGCTTCGCAACGGTGTTCTGGTCATCGTGCCGCCAACCCTGATCCTCCGGCTCAAATCGCATTTCCACTCCCTGTCATGCGGCGTCGATCTCATTCTCGGCATGAACGGCTACATTTGGATTCAGACTCCCTCTTCATCGGATATGCTAGCTCAGGATGATCAGAGAATGGGTGAAGACGGGCGCGGAGAGGCTACAGCTTCGATGGCGATCTATTCGTCTCAGAACGACGAGATCTCAAATGAAACGCGCGCAACAATAGACAGAGTCGCCGCGTGCATCAAGATCTTGGCTGCCAACGACGTTCATATTTCCGACACGAATGTCACCGAAGCCTATCAAGCCAGCTTACATATGCGAAGCAACGACGGCGAAGAGCTCGACACTCATCAGCTATTTCTTCCTGAGATGCAGTCCTCGATAGTGGCCGCCGTAGCAGCCAGCCAAACCTGAAGGCGAGAAAGCGGCAACACATGAGTATACGAATCAGTCCCATGCGGTACTTCGAGGGTAAACGAGAACGATGACGATGAGCTATGATACATTTTGCGAAGTATGCTTTATGCAGTACTGCTGGAGAAGACCTATGCTACTGATTACGGATAGTATAGCTGCCTCGAAAGGCTATGAATATGCTATAGACAGATAGGACTCAATCTGAAGTAGTCAGATGAAGGGATGGACCAGATTGTGGTATAGACTTCTGTGGGGATATCGAACGAAGGGATCTATCGCTGGGGATGGTAGCTCAATACGAATTGGCAGCTCTATTTCCGAGAGCAAGGCCAAGAGGCGGCATATCTTTAGATTAAGTCGCGTTCTCAGCATGGCTCAAGCTCAATCGAAGTAGGAAACATACATATGCTTAAGCCCTGGTCGTGGAAATGGCGTGACAGGTCGGTGACGATGCTCGTTTCGCCGGGAAATTGGCTTGAAGGGACTGCTGTGAAAGGACGGGAGGTTGTTGTCGTCAAAGTAGGTGATCCAGGTAGCCTGAAGACATCAATCTGCATCAGCATATCTCCCATGTTCAGCAGATTGACGGGGCCACTAACGCTTCGAACAAAGAGAACTTCATCCGATACTGGCCTGACTGCCGGATGCTGGTATCCCAGAATGCGAAGAATATGCCGGGTTCACCATCGAGATCTACGGCTTCTATCCCGCTGTAAACCCTCGTGCCGCAAAGCATTGCGAGCGGGCTTCGGCTCTGATTCGCGGACGAAGAATCTGCATCCTCCGTGACGAAGTCGACTAGATTGTCACCCTCTTCACCAGCAACGAGCGAGCAGCTGCAAACCAGATATGGCAGCGTGCTCAAACTAGTGGTTTTCAAATTCTCAGCCAGATGTCCAAAGCATACTTCGGATGCATCGGCCACTCACATATGATTCTGAGATACAGGAGTATTATGGCGATCCCGGACAATAAGCTGCAGTATTGGTGTCGGGACAATGGGGAGGCGGTTCAGGACGGTTGCATTCAAGCCAACTGCGGCCGCAGAGCCTGGATGCTGTCGAATAACAAGTTCGTAGGAGAACCTGGATGCTAAGATCAGCTTCAACGTACCTAGCAGTGACTTTTAGCTGGAGATCAAAGAAAACCTTACTCTGGCGCGTCGGTTGCAGTCCTCAGCGTGGATGGATTATCCGTGACATTGACCAATCCTCCCATGGCGCTCCTCCTACGACTGCTGCTCGAAGACGAGGAAGATGCTCTTGGAGATGATCCACGCGAGGAATGATGTCCAGCTCCACGACCCAGTCCAGACGTACTCGAGCGCGGGCTCATGCGTTCGGACGCTGCCATATGCGAAGAAGAGTAGCAAAGATCGTCCGGCGTTCTTCTGACGTTGTCTAACCTTGGCGCCCGTTCCGCAGCTGTCTGACTTTCGTATCTCCCCGTGGAGGCTGACGCAGGTCGTGCAGGATCGCCATAGGGGTTATACCGAGCATATTCTCCAGAGGTAGAAGGCACTGTACGACGCTTGGGAAGACTGCCATGCCCAGGTGCCAGCTCGGACGGGATATTTGCTCGACGTCGCGATACGTTTGGAGATTCGCGCAATTCACCATCCAATCTTCTCACATCTTGCGAAGGTACACTGTGCGCTGTCGAGCGAGTCCCATGCTCTGCAACTTGATGCAGCCTGCTGGGATTTGGTTCTTCTAAGGGATCCATTTGGGAAAATACCATGTTCACATGGGTACTTTGTCCAGCAGGAGTATGAGTGAAGGATATAGGAGACACTTGGATGCTGTAGTAAGGGTAGGCTCTGCTGTCTGACTTCTTGCTGAAGGATGAGGTGCCTGGTGCCAGTCTCAGCTGAAATATGAAACAGAGCTAAGAGACGCTAGCGTCGATGGCGATGTGCGAAGTTTCAGAACTTCAGAACGAATTGCAGCGGTAAAATACGCACAAAGAGGCACAGGATGAGGTTGCCTTGCCGAGCAGCAGCGGAAGCGTTTGTTTGCTTTCTTTTCCGCGTGGATCAGAATATAGTTTTGGGTTTATGGTTTGAACGTCATCCCCTGTGGACCTGAGAGCATGGATGCGAAAATCGTTGTGGTAATTGCCTGTTTCAGGAGGAGGACCGTAATTCTTGTGCCTGAATTGTCCGAGTATGGGCGTGCATAGAAGTATCGCAATGTTTTAGATTCCGAATGGATTGACGACGTGGTTGTTGTTGACTGTCGACGTACGCTGTCGATGTTCTTTACTTCAATATGGGTTTCTTCTCCAAAATCAGGCTTCGCACGTCTGTGAGGTCAGAAGAAGTCGTTTTACGCAACTGTCAGCTCCTATACGGCATGACAGTGGTCATGTCATGACAAGTCGCAAGCCCGCTACCTTGAAGATCTCCTCAACACACCAGAACAAGGCTTCAAGGCTTCCTGGCTCCAACTGCCTGTGACGAGATTTCGTTCAAGGTGTCGAATTGCTGCCTTCACGTCGTAGTATTAGAGCACTTGCAGAGCTTGCGACTTCCACGGAAGACAAGAGCAACCCAGTCAAGTCAAGTCAAGTCAAGCCAGCCGCTGCGAAGTCTTCTGCTCTTTCCGTCTGCTGCCCAGCGAGATCTTCTCTGTGTATCGGCAATTTGTTCACGTCTTGACTTCGTTCCCGCGTGGATTTTCCAGAGAGTTCGGCGGGTTCCTGGATTAATCGCTCTCCGAATTAAGGTTTGACGTCGTATAATTGCGGGCTCGCGTGGGACCTCGATCGTACCGCAAGATGCCTGAGACAAACGTCAAAGGCCTTCAACCTCAACACGGCGCGCAACGCATCAACAAGTAACTTACCAAGAAGGATTAGCTCGAGCACAAATGAGAGGCCTTGTACCGGCAGTTCGACTGAAGCCCTTCCTTGATTGTTCGATGTTTTTCGCAGCCTATCCGGTCTGCAAGTCGGATGTCAGCTGCTTGCCATGCTTCAGATCCAAATACTGACTTTGTGTTGTGTATACTTGGCTGTGATCAGCAAGAGCCTTCTTTCTGCTCTTCTGGGTTCTTTGGATTCCTGCTTGCGGCTGTTCCTGCAATTTCCAAGAGCTGTGAGGGTTTGCCTCCGTGCAACTCTATTCGCTATACCGTATGCTGGTCAATTCGGGCGGGTCAATCAGCGCTGTCCAAGCGAAGGCACGCATCGTCCTGCTGTAGCTCTACTGACCTCTGCAATTAACAAAGAGCTGATGTAGCTTGTTGGCCTAACGAAATCGGTACTGGTTTCAAGCTGTTTTATTGTTCTTGCGCAATGCTGTACCGAAAGCTTCGAAAAGCTCGCTTGGAAGATCCTTGTATCGCGAGGATGCGACTTTCCTGCAGCTTGGAAGCTGGAAGCCAGCGATATACGTATCTATTCAAGAGAGATCCCACAACCTCCTCCGAATCGCAAGCACAGTCTCTCCTCTGCGCATGGAGCTTCTCAATGAAAACGCGCCCTGACGTACAATCCATCCTTCCAAGATCCTCGGAGTCTATATCGCAATCTGTTTACATGGATACACAAGGCTCATGCGTCAGGGAACAGGACCGTCACTACTTCGACCAGAGAACCCTATCTCGATTGAGCTCCCGCAGCGGTAAGAAAGGGCTATGCACTCAGGAGGTCGTGTACCTCTTCGACCGGTACGGTACTGCTGCGGATCACCACTTGTCGCTCGTTTTACAGATTCTGACAGCTTCCCGTCTCTACAGGAGGTCTGTGCTTTGATGCAGCGGAAATACTGCTAAGACCACACCCGAAGCGGAACAGGCGGGAGTACCTTCGTGGGCTCGTTCACCCTCCTCCATCCTACCTCAATGTGAACCTTGTGGAACAGGCCGGTAGGTCGATTTTCGGGCATGCCGCACCAGAGGACTAGCAAACATTTGTTTGGAGAGTCGCGGTAGACTGATTTCTAGCATTGAGTTGGGTAGAACAGGATGCGTTCTTGGTACGATACAGAGTATACTACAGGCGCGATACAACTTCCTTCCGACCCCATGGTTGACTGACACTTGAAGCTCGCGATCATACTAGGGTCGGCTTCGCGATGGTCCACAATGCCGCGCCAGCTGTATCCGAACTTTAGTACTAGAATGAAACCAGACAGTTACCAGACACTCACCAGTCATGCCCGCAGAAGCGATGAACATTGGCCGCACTCCAGCTGAAAGGAAAGCTCTGTTAGCAAACTGGCATGTATAAGCGACAGTAGGCAAGGTTACCTGTGCTCTTCCAGATCAATCCAGTACTCGCTCCGGCGAGCATGCTGCCATAGATGTCGTGTCGGCCCCGATACTTATCGATACTCGAGTTGAACCCGTTGTATATCAGAGCTAGCATAGAGTGGAGACCATCAGCAAGACGATAGATCGATTACTCCACGGCATCACCTACCAAGGACGCCTGCATTGTTGCCGACGAAAGTACCTCGTCTCGTAATGCTGTTGAGGACTGCATTCAAGCGCACTCGGAAAGGCGGCGTCTTGGGTTTTGCAGTTGTTGGCGCTGCAGCAGAAGCAGATGACGAAGCTGCCGCTGTCTGATTTGCATTTACGGCCGCTGGTGAAGAGGAAGTAGAAGAGGGAAGTGGTTTGGCTGCTGTTGCGGCTGCGACCGTAGAAGCTGCTCTTTCTGCAGTGTTGAGGGAAGCTGAAGCTGCTGAAGAGGCTGCTGCACTCGCTTGTTGCACAACAGCATTCAAAGGGTTGGTTGAAGCCATAGGTATCCGCCGCGATTTTGCAAGACCTTCACGAAGTCCCCAAAGTCCTCCCGCTCCAAGGCCTGCCAGAAGCAGATCACCATCAGCCTTATAGGTGGTGTTTGAAAGGCCTAATCTGCCCACCAGCCAGGTACGTAGTGCCGGTTCCGTAGCACAATTCATCAGACCATCCACGACTAGGCAGGACAGTCTGCCCTCCCTCCAGGCCGCTGAGCTTCGAATCATCCAGTAGCAGATAGTCAAGATCGCCGTTGTTCAAGCCAGCCAGAGGATGTAGCGCTGCCGCTCCTGCAAGAAGTTGAGAGGAAGTCGGAGCTGCGAACTCGTTTGGCCCATGCCCGCTGCTGCTGTCGTTGCCCGAGAATCGTGCATCACGTAGTAGCTCTGAGCTCGTACTCGCTGTATCTCTCGACATGATTCGACTTCCCAGATTTTGGCACTTTCGCAAGCCCGATGACAGACTTCAAAAATTTTGGTAGAAGTCGCTAGATTTCTCGACAACTGCTTTACCTTGACAAGAAAGCTGCTTTGGATCTGAATATACATACAATTGCTGTACTGTAAGGTCCAGCTACGAAAGCCCTAGGATCCAAGCGATTGCACACCCTTGATAAGCCGATTACCGGTTCAGGATGAAGCCTGCTATTCGCTTGGGCGCAGTAGCATGCAGAGCCTCAACATACGCTGGTACATATGGACCACGAACACTGCGGGCCGCTCCGAAATGCCGTGTGCAATTACCAAGAACAGCTTGGATATACCCTCGATTCGCATCTTCTACTTCTCTTCCAAGCGCACCTTCATCTCCTTCCACTTCATCATCTTCCTCATCTTTTTCACAATCACCAGCTTCAAGCCAGTCAAGTCAGCCAGAAGTTAGCGAAGACCGGTTCTCAGCGGCTGCATCAGAAGAGCTGCTTCATACGCCTGCAACGTCTCGTCAGCCTTTAGGAAAAGTGGAGAGGCGCTTGAGCATCACCTTCACATGCACCGTGCCAGACTGCGGGCACCGATCAACGCATGAATTCTCAAGACATGCATACGAGAAGGGCATCGTGCTGGTACAATGTCCAGGCTGCGAGTCTCGGCATCTCATAGGTGAGGTTATAGATACTATCTTTACTGCTATTCGCTCAATCGAAGCTCTGCTTCAGCCGATCATTTGGGATGGTTTGACAGCGACGATCTGACCCAAGGCGGAAAGTACAGGAACATCGAAGATTTGATGGCAGCGAAAGGCGAGACAGTGGCGAGGGCGACTGTGCAACCAGATGGAACAATCGAAGTCGATACTCCAGCGGAAGGCGAAGCGGAGGAACAGACCACATCAGGCGATGAGAAAGCGTGAAGAAGATGATAGCTACACTCTCGGCACAACATCACTACTATCAATGCCACTGCATGACTGGTGCCGCTTAGATTGTTTCGTCAAAGGTGTTAGTCTTGACTTGCCGCTAGATCCCCAGGAATAGTCAGCAAAGCTTTCAATTTGGGAGCGGACAACCTGAAGCGGCTATCACGCTCTCTTGTTTCTAAGCCTGAAAGCTGCATGAAGTGTTAGACTTGTGTATCGGTATTTAGATGTAGGAGTATTCGTTCAGCTCACCCATCTCATCCTGCAAAATACGCAACAAAGGTACTTCAGCACGATTGCAAAGCTTGCAGCAAAGAGGCCTACGTGTTGCGACCATGAGGACAATTCTGTCGGAAATGCCAGGTCAGCTTCACTAGGCGTATGCTGCTGTATCTGGGCTTACCCAAGGCTGATCCATCGTGCCCATATGTCGAACGATCTTGAACGCAGAACTCAGCATCAGTCAGAAGCGGGTACCTCGGTCACCCACCGAAGTCATTTGCGGCTTGTTCAACACTTTTCCAACCATGACGCTTGAACGACAAGCTTGCATCGCGAAGAGCTTACGCGTTTTTGAGGGTCGTCTGGACATAACCTGCGTCAGTGCTGGATCGCAGCATGGCAGCGTCAGTACCAACATCATGCCAGATCCGGTATGCTCTCGTAAAAGGAAGAGTAGTTCGTCAAGATCTGTGACATCCCCATGTCAAGGCAGTCATTCCGTATTGTGGTACATAATGCTTACCTTCAAACGTAAATTCCGTCTTTTTTGTAGCCTTTGCGATGGGCATCGCTACTAGCTTGATACGTTTGCCAATCTCGGCTTCTTCGTCCAGTTCGATCTCAAAACCATTGAACTTGAGAACTTCTTCGTTGTCGATGGCCAAGAGCTCGTCCGATGCAGGCAGATTCAGGACCCGAGGCCTGGGAATAATATCAATCAGGGACTTCAAATATCTTGGCTGAAACAGCCAATGGAACCAAGCTGCGACTTACATGATCAAACGCTGAGAGTCGATCTTCGTGACTTGCTGAAGTCGTTCGAAATTGTACTTTTCGTCAGATGCATGTTGGCTGCAATACGAAGTCAGGGCGATGACATAAATTACGAGATCAGTGTGCATACTCAATAATCATCAGATCATCGTGCTGTGATGCGTTGTCTACCGCTCTGCCTTTGCCCTTTCTGTCCGTAGCATGCCGACGTCGCGCAATGATGAATGCCAGGTTGAACTGTCCCACGATGTCCATCTGCTCGAAATCAGCTTTGCTGACGAGACGAGAGAGGGTCTGTTTTGCTTCTTCTTCAGCGACTTCAATGCCTGCCCCGCCCAGTGCTTCAGTCGACGCCGATGAAGAGGCCTGTGCTAATGTCGTCGGAATCTCCTTTGTCACTCGCCTTTGTGAAAGCCGTTTGCGCATGTCTTGTATGTCGATCCGCATGACGCCTTCTCGTACCCTATCAGGCAGCCTTTGCGTGTCCAGAACGGGTTCATCGGAAGTCTGCATCACAGCATCCTCGACAAGCTCAGGAGGACTGTCCGTAGGACGGAACAATGGCCGAGCCTGCTTCGAAATTGACGGCAATGATGCTCCTTCGTCCTCAAATGAGGTATCGATGGCATCATCTAGCATATCTTCCGCTTGAGCATTTGATAGTCCGACGTCACCATCTTGCTGAATTTTGCCGTTCTGAAGTATCGATAGCTCTCGAGTGCCTACGTCTGGAACCACCTGCCGAGCGAATTGGCGAATTGGAAGCTGGCTGGCCGCCGAGCCACTATCCGATTGGCGACGTTCCATCCTTGCTCGTTTACGGTTGTGATTGTGCATATCCGCCGGTTGCATATTCCAACTAGCTCCAGCTGTATCTAGTGTCATCTGCATCGGTGCTTTGAACAGAGTGACGGTCCCGCCGTTTGCGTTTCTGGAAGAAGCAGGAGAAGGTGAATGTGGTCGTGCACGTTTAGGCAGGGCGCTTCCATCTGCTACAGACGTTCCAGAATTGACATTACTGGCTCGATATGGATGGTCTTCTTCTGACCTATCGTCTTCTACAGCCCTGCTTTCCTCCGCATGGGAGTCGCGCCTAGTAGAAGCCTCTTCCTGAGTGTCTTCCATATCGATGTCCGCACTATCAACTGTACGAGACCGATGACGGCCATCGACAGTCGAGGTTGACGAAGTTCGGGACGCGACAGGCGGGCGACCAGTAGCCTCTGCGGCTCTCGTACTACTGCTCGAGCTGCCGTTTTGCGTGTCAGACAATTGAACCCTACCTTCTTTTGTTAGGTTCGATGCGTTCATGGAATACGTCGATCGGTAAGGTTCGAAAAGAGCTTCAAATGCTGTCTGTATGGGTACGCTTAGCCAGATCGTACTCCTAAAAAAGCGTGATCACATACCTTGACGCTTTGTAGCAAACTCTTCTCCGATTGCATGAAGATGGTCCGCTTGTCCGGCGAAACGTTGACATCGTAAGTATCTATTCGCGAGACAAGGTTCAGATGCAGCCTTCAGACGCAGTTCATTACTGACCTTTGGGCAATTGAAAGTCGGCTATCACAGACGGGAAATGATGAGGCACGTATGTCTTGTAGATCTCGTTGAAAGCTTTCGAGAGGGCCTGATCATTACATGGTCAGACATGCGCTTTTATGGAAGACGATAGACTTGCCCTTCCCTCGAAAGGACGTCCGTTAACATAGAAGAATTGCCTATCACTGCTAGTTCGCCCACTACCGGGAGTAGGTTTCGAGATCAGGCCCTTGATTTGGATGTCCGTAGTACTAGCTGTACGTTTCAGCCTCATGCCGATAAGTCTCTGCGATTACTTACAGCTCAGTCACGCCTACTGCTCGAAGGACCCGCTTTTCAGCTGCTACCGAGACGTCCAACGAGAAGTCCATGAGAGTCAAGGCGGCTTTCGCAGTGAACAACATCGCATAATTGTCACGAGTGTTCTTGCCATCCGTCTTGAATAGTACCTGGGGAGGCTTCTTGCTAGTCAAGCGTGAACATCAGCTATAAACGTCTGATTCGCAGACCGTATCTCACTCACGTCGATTGATTGGAAAGAGATATACGAACGCCAGTGCTGATCAAGCCATATGCCTGCAAGATTGTCTGAGCATGCCCAAATTGCTTCTTGCAGTTCTTTTCGAACTCCTTTCTGCGGACGGGAACAGTCACGAAGAGGTTCGATACACAGACTGTAGCGCCACGCTGTGAATAAGAATGGCAATCAGCAGTGCAAGCGCAGGAGGGTGACCAGTCACATACGGTGCGGGCGGTCTTGCCAGGTTTCGGACGAACATTGCCTTGTCTATCGAAGAGTAGAATAGTCGCAGCACTCTCTTCTCCTGTCCTCGTAGTGATTGCAACATCGGCCAATTGGCACAGACTGCTTAGGGCTTCTCCTCGGAAACCAAAGGAAGAGACATCAACGATGCCATCGTAGGTCTGCAATTTCGATGTGTGACTCTTCAGAGCTGTTCGTTGTCAGTCAGAGAGAGGGAATCAGGGTTTGGACGACAGAGATTCGCGTAGATTGCATAGGCTTCGCGCGTACCGACGTTGGCATAGTCTGCAGGGCTGATTCCAGATCCATCATCGACAACCTCTATAGATGTGACGCCATAGTCCTTGAATCGTACATCTTGTATTTTCAGAGACAATATTCGAGCATGATTTGGCGTTGGCGCTTGTTTTGTTTTCGTTTGCTCAAGCAAGACTTACCTATGTTCTTTGCGCCCGCGTCCAAACTGTTCTCTACGAGTTCTTTGACGGCTGTTGCAAGATCTACGATGACCTGTCCGCTGGTAATGCGATGAACGCTGCTCGCATCGATGGCTTTGTTTTCCGCGTTTCTTCGAAAGTCAGCTATTGAAACATGCCCGAATCATGAGCAGACTACCTTTTATCGAGCCCTCCATGTCGTCAAGATCTCATGCGAAAGTGCATTGCTCAAAGACGCCCGTCTTGCGGTTGAGCGGGACGAGACGAAGTTTCGCTGGGCAACCCTGTCAATTTATCAGAGGACGCTGATCTCGAGCACTGATGTTATTGAGATGGAGCTGTATGATGCTGCCTGATCTGACGGATGAGCACTACTACAGCAGAACAAACAACCGTTTGTCTTCATCATGCGCTGTCCGAATTACTGCAAGTCTGGGTTAACACTCGGGGTAATATCTTCCAATCTATTGAAGTATGGAGGAACACTTGAATGATCACCACCGCTGATGAACGCGAAACACTACAAGTTCTGCTCGAACATCTAATATTCCTCTCGGTGATGTCGTCCATGATGACGTTCACCCTCTCCCTGGTACTGATTCTGCCCGCCATACTGTCCAGGTCCTTGGTCGTATCCTCCCTGTTGGCCATAACCTCCCTGCTGGCCATAGTTCCCTTGCTGACCGTATCCTCCCTGCTGTCCGTAATTCCCTTGCTGAGGACCACCGTAGTTCTGATCGTAGCCTCCTCCCCCACCACCACCATTGTAGCCCTCTTGCTGGTCACCATAGCCTCCTCCTCCTCCCTGCTGGCGGTACTGGTCAAAGGACTGCTGATCGAAGCGCTGCTCGACGCGGTCTACATGAAAGGCCAATTTTCAGCACAGAACTTTACAAGAGAACAACGTAATCGACTCACTACGAGCTTCGTGCTGGGCTCTCTCGCGGGAGAGGAAATCAAGACCTTTCGTCTCGAACAGCTTGTCAGCCTGAAGATGACGGCGACTCATCAGTTCCTGAAGTATGCGAATAGAGGCTGACATCAAGACACACCTCAGCTCCAGCTAGACCAGCAAGAATCTCCTTGGCCATAGCATGGTTCTCGACCTTCCCATTTCGTTCCTCGTACTGCTCGAATTTTCTTTCGGCTTCAAAGGTCTGTTAGACACCGTACATGTCAGCTGGAGAGATCGTATATAGTGGCCGCTTGCAGCTTACTGCAGCACCGGCTAGAAGTTCATGACTGAAGTGGGATCGGTGCTCGACAGGGTCCATGTTCTGCAATTGACAAGTATCAGCTTCCATTCTCGAGTATGATGTGTAATGACATACCTGGACGCGGTCATAGGCCTGCCTGTCATCGTCGTTGCTGAACCCTGTTTGCGGAACGCGTGAATGGGGCAGGAGGAGTGGAGAAGGTGGGAGAAACGTCAGTGTCGTCTCAGCTGCAGCGTGCGAAGCGTATACATAGACGGGACTCACAACCCATTGTGTATCCTTTGCGACTTGTTGTGATAAAGATGGCCTGTTTCAAACAGGAAGAAGAGGAGGAGAGTCGGCGAAGCCTGGACCTTTCTACGCTGGCTAGATTATGCTGTGCCGGGCTATGAGTATGACGATCACGCGCAATGCTCGTCCTCGGAAATTGAACCTTCAGGGGAAGCTGCGGGCGCTGGCCTTATTTTAGAACCAGCTCTAAGCGGTGTCTGATGTGTCAACGCGTCTGTTGAGCTCTGACTGCTGCCAGAAGCGCCTTCTTTTGCACTGCGAAGTCACCGATAATGCACACCATCTCATGAATCCTGATTATGAAATGGTCTTGGTGTTTCTCTGACTATTGCCAACGGGCTTTAGTCTCGTTCAAGCTGCCTTTGCGAAGACTTTGGACTCCTGATGTTGCAAAATCCAACATCGATAGCTGCTTGTGCGGCTGCTGGCATGTCGATGACGGCTTCTCGGGTTTCTGCAGATTCAGGCTTGCAGCTGCTTGCAAAAGACAGACGTGCTATACGAGCAGGCTGCCTTTGATGATTTCCTCTATATCATCAAGATTGGAAGAAGAGTGCTTTGGTCATACATCGTTTCCTCTCCTCTCCTCTCCGGCAAAAGGCAAGAAACCTGGTCAGACGAAGAGCTGGGATAGATCTTGTCGACTATGCAATGCGACAACTATCTTCAGCACTATATACGATACTGTCCTGCCGTGCATGTATATCGACGATGCTGGGCTACACTTTTGGTTTCCTGCCCGGCTTCAAACGTTTCTGAAAGCAATCTCAAGCCGTTCCGACCATTCCACATCACATAAGAAGCTGCAACGTTTGCTGCATTCGTCGGTCTTATTGAGCTGGGATAGATCATCTAGGAAAGCATATCACGAACAACAAGCCGTTGATACGATCAAAACATACGCGAGACTCGCTAGCCTGCATGACCAATTCGTCACAACCTGCTTTCGCTGATGCTACGCCTTTGTTCAATAGTTGCCTTGACGGTAATTGTTGAAAGACTGCTCGTCAAATCGCTCTTCGACGTTTTCTTCATCAGGAAAATCAAGTCAGCTGATGTAGCATGATATTCGATGAAGCTAGCTCACTCTGAGCGTGTCGCTTGGCCTTCTCTCTATCCAAAAAGTCCAACCCTTTCGACTCGAACAGTTTGTCCGCCTACAGACCACGTTCGAACATCAATCTACAGTCTCGGGCAGCAGGGTGGTATGAGTGTACTTCTGCACCAGCGAAACCAGCAAGGAGCTCCTTGGCGAACTGATGGTTTTCGACCTTTCCGTTGTTCTGTTCGTACTGCTCGAACTTGCGCTCGGCCTCGAAGGTCTGTGATCTCATACGTCAGCTGGTGATGATCATGAGGAACCAGGGGGCAAGGACGTACAGCAGCACCGGCTAGAAGTTCATGGGAGAACTTCGACTTATGCTCCTGAGGGTCGAGGTTCTGCGGGGACAGGGGTATGAGGATGGACATGCGACGAGGGATGGAGGGTCAACGTGTGCCTGACTTACCTGGACCTGCTCGTAGGCCTCTCTGTCGTTGTCGTTGCTGAACCCTGCACGGCGCGTGGGATGATGGAGAGGGGAGAGGGTATGGTCAGTGCTGCTTCGTCTGCCTGCGATAGGTAGCACTAGCTAAGGCTTACAACCCATTGTGTATCTGTTGATGAAGCGGTGTAAGGGTGAACGTGAAACGAAGGAAAGAGAGAAGCGAATGATTTCGAATTTCAGGGTTTATATACCTGCGGCTGGCGGTGCTGGGGTAACCATGACGATTGCGTAATACCGGTCTCCTCCTCGGAGCAATACGCAGTAGTAGAGTCTGCCGTATTTTTGGATCGATGCGTCTGGGCAAACGCGTGTCTAAATTTGGACGCGACCACGAATTAATATCAACACGCTGTGTTGAGATGAGATGGAACGAAGTAGTTTGTCTGGATCCAAAGTCGATGCTTATGTCTCTGCTCGTTCCTTATCCCCCTGAAAAGCTATAAAGTTAAGCCGATGGCTCGTGCTTTGTCCCTGCGCAACCCATGCCCCTTGTTGTTACATCCCCTCAAAGTCAGTCTTAAGCCGGCCAGAAGAGATACCTCTGCTACAATGAGCAATCATGACACCTCCCATCGAGCCATCTGAGCCATCTATCCCTGTCCCGACTTACGGTCTCGAGATTGATGCCCAGTCATCTTTTCGCCGTTTCATCTCGGTAAGCAAGAAGTAAACGATGGAGACGTCCTTCAAGTCACTCTATCAGCTTTCTAGACCCTCGCGAACGCTGTCTCTGCAGAAAGAGGCCAGTAACCTTCTCTCGGGCCTTCGAAACGAGAGAGTGGAGAAGCTCGTCAATCAAGGCTGTTGCATTTCCTGCTACATCAAGTGATGGCAGCTCAAAGCATTCAGAGAACACAGATCACTGACCCCGCAAGGATCGCATCAAATGGGACGACTTGCCCTAGTACTGATCCTGCTGGCCATACTGACCTTCATCCTGATTATAGTTATCCTGCTGATTACCGTAATCACCTCCACCTCCGCCTCCGCCTTGTCTGTCGTTGAAGCTTTGCTGGTCAAATCGATCCTCTACGTTGTCTACGTCGGGAACAAGTCAGCCGGCCAGCCTCTTCAAAAATGATGAAATAGAGCGTCAACCTACTCTGGGCTTGACGCTTAGCCTCCTCACGATCGAGGAAGTCTGCCCCCTTAGTCTCGACGAGCTTGTCCGCCTATACACCCGACAACATTAATGGCTGCTGTAAGAAAGACGAGACAGTGCTCTTCACATACCTCGGCACCAGCGAAACCAGCAAGAAGGTCTTTGGCCATGCTGTGATCCTCGACCTTTCCGTTGTTCTCCTCGTACTGTTGGAACTTTCTCTCGGCCTCGAAGGTCTGACGCAAGATGGCATTCGACCGCATCAGCTTTAAGAATACTCAGATAATTCTATGTGACTGACAGCAGCGCCCGCAACGAGCTCGTGAGTGAACTTGCCCTGATGCTCTGGATCCTGGGGATCGAGGTTCTGACAGAGAACGCGTCAGGAGTCATGTTAAATGCCTCAAGTGAATACAACTACCTGGACCTGGTCGTAGGCGTCTTTGTCGCTGTCGTTGCTGAACCCTGTCAGACGGGTAGCGCGCAATGAGGAGCGAGAGCTGATCAGCACGTCTATGCCAGGCTATTGGTTAGGGTGGATGGCCTTACAACCCATTGTGTTTATGCTTGCAAAAGGATTACTGACGTGCAGGAGCAAGAGAGACGAGGGAGCTCCCAAGCTGGGATTAAATAGCCAGCGCTTTTGGCTAGATCATGCGGTCATCATGACGAACTATGCGCAGCAGTCTGCCTTCTGACGACACGTACCGTTGGTACCATGTATGAACTTATTCCGAGAGATCTATTTCGAAAGACAAGGACTGTGCTTTGAGCGACAAACATGGTACAAAGATTAATTGTACTAGATTCATTGCTGCACAAGTTATAGCCCATCGCTCTTGCAAGATACCGTCTATCGTACACAAAATGCTCCTCAACTTCTTGTGTTCCTGTTCCTTGCTACTCGGGCCGGACCCGGTGCTCGTGCTTGTCTCGTGCTTTTGGCGAACGATGGCGCGTTGTTGGGAACAGTCAGCGAGCATGCAGCTTGGCTTTCAACCAACTCGTATCTTCGCAAGTAGTATACCCTTGACATGTCGCCTACTCTGCCGCATCAAGAAGAGAAACCCTTGACAAACGGCCATGACCGTCTGACAAACGGTTCCAAATCTACGGCGAACGAGCACTTTGCAACAAGATTGATCCATGTAGGGTCAACTGCGTCAGAAGAGACTGGCGCTGTACAGCCTGCGATATCCCTCTCAACCACATTCAAGCAGACCAGCGTCGGAGTTACAAAGGTGCCTTGGCAGCTTCTGCTTGAACAAGCAGCAGCGTATGTCCCTGAACTGACGAGACGGACAGGGCTACGAATATACACGCTCCCTCAATCCAAACAGACTGGCTTTCGAGAGCTTGATCGCCTCGCTCGAATTGCCCGAAGCTGCTAGTCAGACCCAAGATTTCAGCTCTGAAGAACGTACAAGACCAGAGAACCTTCCCAGTGCTCTCGCATTCGCCAGCGGGAGTGCTGCTCTCCAAGCCGTCATTTCATCCCTCGTCAAAGCCAACGGGCATGTCATTGCAGTCAACGATGTATACGGCGGTACATATCGCTACCTCACCAAAGTAGCTGTCAACTCAGGCATTACAACAACGTTTGTGGAGATGAGCGCTCCAGAAACCGTAGAAGACCTTGAAGCGCATCGAGATACAGTCGCGGCGCGTGTCGAAGCTGCTTTCACGCCCGAAACACAGCTCGTGTGGATAGAGACACCTACAAACCCTACTCTGCGCCTAGTGGATATTCGCCTGGTCGTAGAAATCGCACATCGGCATGGCGCGCTCGTCGCTGTGGACAATACCTTCCTTTCGCCGTACTACCAGAGACCGCTGGAGCTAGGAGCAGATATAGTATCGCATAGTGCGACCAAGTACTTGAACGGCTTCTCAGAGTGGGTTCAGCCTTGTCACCTCGTGCCAGGGCTGACAGTTCTCTCATAGCGTACTCATGGGTGTTCTTGTCGCTCAGCATAAGGAAGTTCTCGACAAGCTCAGATTCTATCAGAATGCTTCTGGAGCCGTTCCATCAGCTTTCGATTGTTGGCTGGCCCAACGAGGTGCTAAAACGCTTGCCTTGCGCATGCTTCAGCACGGTCTGAACGCCCTTGCCATCGCAAGATGGCTAGACGAGCAGATATGGGTAAAAGAAGTCGTTTATCCCGGTCTAGGAGGCGCCCGGAGGAGTGCTGCGAGGCATCTGGCATGGAAACAGCTGTCTGGGACAGCGAAGGAGAAGATTATCGAGCTTGGATATACGGAGGAATCGGGCTTCCCGTATGGTGGGATGGTCAGTTTCAGATTGGATACGGCGCTAGCGAAAGAAAGCAGTAGAGCTGCAGCGCAAGTGTCGTCGGACTTCCTTTCAGCTTTGAAGGTCTTCACGCTTGCGGAGAGTCTAGGAGGAGTCGAGTCGCTGGCAGAGTGAGCGTAGTTCAATCCTTAGGATTGTCGACCAAGCTAATGATTGTCTTTCCTGGTGATAGGCTCCCATCGCTTATGACGCACGCAAGCATATCGGATGAAGACAGAGCGAAGCTAGGCATCACCGACGAGCTCATTAGACTGTCCTGCGGTATAGAAGATGTACGCGATCTAGAGCACGATCTAAAGCGGGCAGCCGAGCAGGTCTTGAAAGTCGACTAGATCGGCTTCGGCTAGATTTCATTGGATAGACAGCAGTGCGCAATATCTGTTGTAGAAGCATGAATTGAGAGTCCACGATTTCGCTGAGTCACGGGAACAACATAGGAAGCGGGCGGCGCAACCGGGTAAGCCCGCCCATTTTGCCTATCGCCAGATCTTGGAATTGCGAAAGATGCTCTTTAGCTGTGGAAGAAGCGCTGTTGTTGCATCTTCTTCGAGTAGTTTACGACGACAGCTACAATCACAAGCAAGAAGCTTCAGTATGTCGTCCAAGAGCAAAGCTGCTTCCAACGGCTCGTCTGGCGCTCGTCGCAGTCCGTCAGAGTGCGTAGTCTTTCATGACTTTTCCAGCGCAGATCAGGTATCTGATGCTGTCTATCGCTGCTTTCCAGGCGTGTTCTCACGCGGGAAACCATCAATCCATGCGTCCTCGAAGCCGAATACGCTGTGCGCGGTGAAATCGCCATTCGAGCAGAACAGCTACGCGAAGAATGCTCTACGCCTGAAGGAAGCAAGAAACTAGGCTTCGACAAGGTCATAAGCTGCAATATCGGAAACCCTCAGCAGGCAGAGCTCAAGCAGAAACCGATAACCTTCTTCAGACAGGTATGTGTTCGCAGGCATTTGAATGTGTTGAGGACCATGCTGATTACTCTTATCCTTCCTTCTTGCTTTCTTTCCCAGGTGAATCCGAAGACTTTCTTATCAGCTTTGATACCCCGACTGACTCGATCCGGCTTCTTGCAAACAAGGTCGCATCGCTGTGTGAATACCCAGATCTACTCAAACACGACCTCGTCTCTCAAATATACCCAAAAGATGCGATAGCAAGAGCCGAGAAGCTGTTGTCCGCTATCGGAAGCATCGGCGCATATTCTCATTCGAAAGGTGTACCCGCTATCCGCAAGAACATCGCTGCATACCTGGAGAGTGAGTGACTTGTATCTTCTCTGTTTGGAGAAGCGTCTGACCAAACTTATCGCGCTGCAGGACGGGATGGTCACCCTGCCGATCCAGAAGCCATTTATCTTACGACAGGCGCATCGGGAGGTGTCTCGAGTATGCTACAAGCCATGATTGCGAATCCAAGCTGTGGTATCCTCATTCCCATCCCTCAATATCCGCTCTACACTGCTGCCCTAGCTCTGAACGAGGCCAAAGCAGTGCCGTACTACTTGCAAGAAAACGACGGCTGGTCGTTGGACATTCCTCAGATGCGGGAAGCGATACACAAAGCACGCGAGGAAGGGACAGACCTGAGAGGAGTCGTTATCATCAATCCTGGAAACCCGACCGGACAATGTCTGTCCATCGAGAACATGGAGCAAATCGTCAAACTTGCATATGAAGAGAAGCTCGCCCTCCTTGCAGACGAAGTTTACCAGACAAACGTATTCGACAGCGATGCTCGGCCTTTCGTGTCTTTCAAGAAGGTAGTCAGAGATCTCGGTGAACCATATGCCTCAAACTTGGAATTGGTCTCCTTCCACTCGATGTCGAAGGGTCAAATCGGAGAATGCGGGCGCAGAGGCGGTTTCTTCGAACTCGTCAACTTTGCACAAGAAGCGGAAGACCAGATATACAAGCTCGCTTCTATTCAGCTCTGCTCGGGTATCCAAGGTCAGATCGGTATCGATCTGATGGTCAATCCGCCGCAGAAGGGAGATGAGAGCTACGAGCTATACCAGCAGGAGATCGACAGTATACAGGCGAGCTTGAAGGAGAGGAGTATCAAGATCTGCGAAGCTTTCGAGAAGATGGAGGGTGTGACCTGTAATCCCGCGGAGGTGAGCATGCCCATACGGAACTGCCGCGCACTACTGTAAAAGCTGACATTGGTGTTCTCTAGGGTGCCATGTATCTGTTCCCCCAGATTAAGCTACCGCAAAAAGCGATAGACGCTGCGAAAGAAGCCAAGAAAGCGCCCGACGCCTTCTACTGCATGCAACTGCTAGAGAAGACGGGGATCTGCGTCGTTCCCGGCAATGGGTTCGGACAAGTGCCTGGAACACTGCACTTCCGTACGACTTTCCTCGCTCCGCAGACCGATGAATTTGTTCAGCGCATCAAAGACTTCCACGAAGGCTGTGAGTGACGCGTAGAATCTTTCCGGAATAAGACTGACTTTGTCCCTATATCTCCAGTTATGAAGCAGTACTCATAATCAACAACAATGCTCTAGACTTCTTCGTTATAACAAAGTGCATGCTGGTCATTACTACCTTATCTACCGATCTACTTCTTGGGGTGTATCAAACGACAGTGTATAAATCCTGCAGCAGCCAGTATAGTCGATCTTGTTCAAGCATGTTATAACGGCAATAGAACTATAGCAACTCCGGATGTCTGAACCGACTATCACCGGCCGATGGTCTCCACTCCAGCTATGTTCGCCAAGGTCCGCCTGAGCAGATCCCACTCGTTTTCGCGCGGTGTTGCAAGACTGCCGATGTCGTAGATGTAGACCTTGCCATCACTCGACCCGACGGCAGCGTGGCGGCCATCCCGCTTGTCCCAAGCCAGCTTATTCAGGCCACGATTGCTGGAATCTTGTCCGACTTGCGTAGAGACGGCAGGAACCTGAAGATCATCCATCAGAGAGACTAGCGACTCGTACGGAGATGACGACTTACCTCTGTATCAGCGTTCATGTTCCAGATGTTGAAATTGCTAGAAGCATCGACTGTACCAAAGACTGCAGGATGTGCAGGATGCCATTGTGCATCCAAGACATAATCGCTGGCTTCCTCGAACGTATACAGAGGCGCAATCCCGGCAGCTGCACTGCTGCTTCCAGCTGAATGCGCAGCTATACTACCAGGGTTCGCAGAAGACGATGAAGCGGATCCACGACTTCTCCAGAGTCTGACAGTCCAGTCTACTCCGCAGGAAAGGAAGAGGTCCGAGAAATCTATGGGTCCCGCTAGAGGATGGAAGTCCATTCCCAGTACAGGACCCGAGTGCGATTTGTACGTCTCTCCTTGCAGTAAGCCAGCTTTTGCGCCTGCTCTATCATATCGATTCGCAGCGTATATATTGCCTTCTTCCGTCCCAACTAGCAATGTCGTAGTTTCGTTACCTTGAAATGCTAGACTTGTAATACTAACTTCGTCCGTCTTAGGATGCTGAGGATGTAAGAGCTCGAGCGTCTCTTGTGGCCGCGCTAGCATGTCTAGACTCCATGAGCAGACTGTCCCGTCTGTTGAGGCAGTAATAAGATTGTGTGCATTCTGGGTGCCGACTAGAGACAGAGAATAGATGGGATGTGTGTGTCCGGAGGCACTGAGAGGAGACTTGAGAACGGGTAAAGACTTTGACCGCGTGTCCCATACTAGGACTTGACCAGCATACGTTCCGCCGATGATCAGGTTTGGATGGAAGGGAGAGAAGGCTACAGAAAGGACATCAGACTGTCAATAGAGTACATAAATGCATCAGCTCAATAGACAAAAGCATCGCTGGAGAGCCTTCTCACCTGAGAATGAAATACGAACTCCGGCCGGTTCACAAGGTGCATGTTCCAAACACAAGCTATACCATCAGGGTCTGATAAGCTGAAGGCATTCTTGTTGTATGCTGCGACGCTCAGTTCTGGAAATTTGGGCGACCAGTCTAGACTCGTGACAGAGCGGTTCTTGCACCACCGCGAATCGTAGAAGGCGCATACTTGCTTGACGCGCTTCTCGCGATCGTCTCTGTAGGAATGGATGACAGATCAGCGATGCAATTCAGCCTGTAGGCGAGGGTTGTCGCTACTGACAGGCCAGCATCTCCGTCTCCTATCGTGTAGTCCCTTAGGTAATCGTATTTGTCGTTCAGAGCACGTTCCAGGATCTTGCTTGAGCTATCCAAGAACGCCTGAAACTCGCTTGACGTGTATATATTCGTAAGGTCGCTTTTCGAGAGTGCTTCGTTCCGAGCTTTTTCAGCTTCTTTCGCGCTCTCTTCAGCTTCTAACCGCTCTATCTCCTTCTGCATCTCTATCTCCTTGAGTATGCGCGCCCGGATCTCGGCTTCTGTAGCTAGATTCGCTTTAGCGTCTTCTTCTCCGTCATCGAGCTCATCAACGCCGGCCGAGACTGATTTCCCATGCTTGCTGTGCTTGCTCTCGGGTATGTCGACCGTCTGTATCGCTTTGTCGTATGTTGTCGGTTTTGGCTTTGAAGGTGGTAAGACTGGTGTCGGTATTAGCTGTGTCGCTGTAGGGAGACTTTGCGCGAAGGATTCAGGAGCACTGACGAAACAAAGATTAGTATATTCGTCGCGGACTATGGGCTATCAGACACACGAAGTTGGTGTGCCAGCTGCAGCTTCGCCAGTAACGCTGCCAGCTGGGCCGGCGCCAGATGTCTGACCATGTGCATTAATACTGGATAAGCTTGCGTTGCCGCTTTCGCTCTCGATTCTATCTCTGTCGCTAGTTGTTGTTTCGCTAAGACGACTCGTGCGGCCACTGACGCTTCTGTCGTTCCCGGCGCTCGGCCCAGCTATAGTAGAGCCTTGTCTATCTCTCGGTGAGACTAATCCATTCCCTAGTAAGCTTGAAACGAGGTCATCTAGCTGGGCGCGCGTTGATGGCGGTCTTTCGCGGTCAGTACCAGGTGTCTAGGCGGATTTCGCATCAGGAAAAGGGCATCTTGCAGCATAGATAGGGAGGATGGACACACGCTCCGGCCGCTCTTTGTATCTGACAGCTGGGCCTGCCGTTCCAGTCGCGTTTTCCTGAGTTCAGCGAGTTTGGCTTTCTTTGCTTCGATTTCAGCCTCTTTTTAAACACTTTCAAGCATCAGAGTGTTAGGCGATTTCAAAGGTTCCATAAGCTCACTCCGCCGCGATTCCATTTGAAAATGCTCGTCGCTTCCCTGCTTTGGCTTTGAAATGTCGATAAACCAAAGAGCGTTGAATCAGCTTAACCTTCTGACTACTGGCCAGGTTACAATCAAGACAGCATATTCCACTGCCTTTAGAACAGTCTGTACATCTGCTGCTGCTGGGATGGCCGTGACGCGATCCAGCAAGACCCGGACCCGCAAGAATCATGACGCTGATGAAGGTGCAAAGAAGACTGTTTCTGGCAAATCTGACAAGCAAGGCCCTGAGAGAACAGCTGATGGACACTACATCATCGTCAACGGCCGCAAATGGCGAGCCACAGACCCTATGATTCCCGAAGCAGAACTCGCAGAACTCAAGTCATACCTCAGTAAAGGAAGAACCGGAGTGAGAGGCATGAAGAGCAAGGGAAAGACTGAGCAGGATGAGGACATCAAGCTCAGCAGAAAGACGACTGGCCTCGCGAAGCTGGGTCTTGGAGAAAGAGGAAAGCCAGAGTGGTGGTTGGATACGGAAGAAGGGCGTCACAAGCGATACGGAGATGCTCTGGAACAGCTGAGGGAGCTGAGAGGAGACGCAGCTCGATGAGCCATGGCAAGTCCGTCCGATCACCAATGTCAATCTGGCCGACACTGATACCCGGACCAGGCAGCATGGAGTACTGATCGAGCATCATTACGGTACTCTTCTCCCTCATGTGTCTGCAGCAACCTCGAAAGATCTTCCCATCGCAAGTGTTCTATCCCTGTGTGTCACGACCTCTCTGAAGAAACGCTCATTGGCGTGACTCTCGTCTGACAGAGCTCTTTCAAGGCAATGTGAAGTGCAAGATTCTTCGGGCTTGCCAAGATGCCAACATCGCCTGCTCAACTCGTCCGATTTGCCAAGCAACGAGGGCACAGGCGTCGACTTCGACACCGACAATTCTAACCCCTTTTAAGGGTTACTTATACATGATGTCTTGCTGGAGTATCGTCTAGGGCTTTCGGGAGCATACTACAGCTCAAATTTGTGAGTTCTGAGCCTTCTACACGCATAAGTTAAGAGAACTCACTGTACACCGATGGGGTACGAAGCGTTGTCGGTCCAGAGGGCGATTTGGGCCAAAACCTGGTTGGAGAACGAACAAGACATGACGAAAGAGGGGTGTCCGTGAGCGCATCCCAGGTTGACGAGACGTCCATCAGCAAGCAGGATGATGTGTCGTCCGCTGGCCATGGTGTATCGGTCGACTTGAGGCTTGATGTTGGAGTGCTCCTTGGCGTTGGCCTTGAGCCATGCAACATCAATCTCGATATCGAAGTGACCGATGTTGCATACGATAGCATCCTCTCTCATGACCTCAAAGTGCTTGGAGGTGATGATGTCTCTGCATCCAGTCGTGGTGACGAAGATGTTTCCTTGAGGAGCGGCCTCTTCCATGGTAGTAACTTCGTATCCGGCCATAGCAGCCTGGAGAGCGTTGATAGGGTCAATCTCGGTGACGATTACTCGAGCGACCTAAGATCGGAGGAACCCGACACGCTTCAAGCGCAAAAGTTAGAGAAGCATCAACTGCTGGCTCAAAGCCCTTTCAATCACTTTTTGAAAGTAAAGCCGAGCCTCTGTCAAGGTAAAGATCGAAATTGATTTGAAAATGAGTAGAAGAAAGCAATCCCTTGACAACGCTGCCTTCTGGCAATGATTGACTCTAATCATCACAACGTAATCAATCAAACCTACAAATCAATCAATATAGATGGGGTTAAGGATGGCCTCAGCTCCCAGTCCTCGTTCAGCTCGTCCAGCTCTTCTTCATGGCATCGTGGCGTGACAGTCTTGCTGATATTGATCCTCGACTTCTTGTATCCGTGTCGTAGATCTGCGAGCATCCAATCAGCGCTCATCAAAGGTCGTACGTAAATGGCTGCCCCTCACCTGTGACAGCGATGGTATCGCCAGAGCAGGCGGAAGCCCGATTGATGGCTGGTAGGGTGCCCGTGAATTTGATGACGTTGTTGCCCCATTCTGAACATGCAATGCAATTTCTGTCAGTTAAAGCCGCGCTCGAATCTGGCTTCATGAATACCTACCGCCAGAGTAGGCCGTCACCGAAGTTGATGCCATAGAGGCACGAGCGTCGTCACTTTGGTGCTCATGTGTTGCGTAGGTCCTCCATGCTGCTATTTCAGCAAGCCGATCCTCCTCCTCAAAGTACTCTCTGAGGTCTTCGGTGGTGAGTGGATCCTTCCTGTAGAAGCGCGCCATGCGGCGTACTTCTAGGTGTCCTACTGCTCCATCTTTGCGAAGCTCGCGGGGGCTCTCGACCTACTAAATCTCCAGTCTTCGAGCCAGACCATTTTGGCGAGGCAATCTTCTTCTTCCAGATGTTCTATGTCGTTGTACAAGGGTTGCGCCAATCCCGCCCGCTCCACCGCATGGCACAACCAGCGAGCATTGCGAGTGCTCGCTTCTCGGGTACTCTTGCTATTGAGCAAGCGAAGTTTGCCCTTACGGAGCTGGCGTCCGGCTGTGCTGTCTTCCCACGTAGTCGTGTCGTGCCACGTCGCGATGGCCTAGAGAGCAGGGTGGTGGTCATGCCAATGTCTTCCCGCAGTTGTCCTTACGTCTTGCAGCAGCGTTACTTCGCCAGTGGCATCGTCAACGGAAGTGAAGGGAGTTGTTTCGAGAGCGCGATTTCCGCATCTAATCGAGAGATCAGCTGGAGGACATGGTCGTGCATGATGATCAGTACATCTGGAAGGTCCGCCATAGCGGTTTGCATTTTATCGCGAGCGTTGGAAGTTGTTCGCATGTAAACTGTCGGAGAGCTCTGAGCTCGCAGTCCCTGCGGGTGATGTCGACAGGTTCATTCAGGATAGACTGATGCAGACGGTCTGCCTTCCTTGATGATGAGGATTCAGCCTTTTTCATGATTTTGGTATGCAACAGAAACTCAGCCGATTTGCCCAGCAGGCTCTTCTCCCTCTCATCGATTTTCAAATCAACCAAAAAAACCTAACAAAACCCACTTACAACATGCCTAACTTCAAGGTGAGTACTGTAATAGGCATACGGTGAGGGTGCAACGCTGACGCCTCGCCAACAGGTCGCAGATGTAAGTCGCAGTGGCCCTGAGCGGAAATTTCCTCGGCGAACGTGGTACCTCAAGAGCCTCGTCTTTTCGCTCAGCTGGCTGTCAGACATGCTTCGCATCGTACTCAGCTAAACTTTGCGCCCATGTTAGGTCTCCCTCGCCGCTTGGGGACGCAAGGATATCGTTCTCTCCGAGAATGAAATGTAGGTGCTGGCCCTGACTTTACAGTGGTTGGAAAGCTTACGCGAATATGTCAGGCCTGGCCTCATGAACTTGCGAGCCAAGTACGGCAAGACCCAGCCTCTGTCTGGTGCCCGCATTGTCGGATGCCTGCACATGTGAGCAGAACGCGCTATACTCCTGATACGAACATAGCTAAGCTTTTGCTATAGGACTGTCCAGACTGCCGTCCTTATCGAGACCTTGACCGCTCTCGGTGCCGAGGTTACCTGGTCCAGTAAGTTTCTTGGCGAAAGAACAGCTTCACGGAGGCTAAAGGCGCGTTCGCAGGCTGCAACATCTTCTCTACCCAGGACCACGCTGCTGCTGCGTAAGTTCCGATTGCTTGCGTAATTACAGCTCCGCTGACATTGCTTTCTTACCAGCATCGCTGCCACGTATGTCGACTAGCTTTGTCTGGCGCTGTCGTAACTGACGTCTATCTTAGCGGCGTCCCTGTTTTCGCCTGGAAGGGCGAGACCGAGGAGGAGTACCTCTGGTGCATCGAGCAGAGTTTGACTGCTTTCCCAAGCGGCAAAGCTCCCAACATGATCCTCGACGACGGTGGTGACTTGACTGCCATGGTCCACAACAGTATGTGGCTTGACGATTCTTTGCGAAGCGCCGTCTGACTTTGCAAACCAGAATTCCCCGAGCTCCTCAAGGACATCAAGGGTGTTTCCGAGGAGACCACCACTGGTGTACACCACCTCTACAAGCTCTTCAAGGAGGGCAAGCTCAAGGTCCCTGCCATCAACGTCAACGACTCCGTCACCAAGTCCAAGTTCGACAACTACTACGGATGCCGAGAGTCTCTCGTCGACGGAATCAAGCGCGCTACCGATATCATGCTTGCTGGTAAAGTCGGTGTCGTTGCTGGCTACGGAGATGTTGGCAAAGGTGTAAGTCTGCTGCTTGTTCTGGACGATACAGCGATCGCTGACTTTTGGGCCTGAAGTGTGCCGAGTCCCTCCGATCTTACGGTGCTCGAGTAATCGTCACCGAAATTGATCCTATCAACGCTCTCCAGGCTGCTATGGCCGGATACGAAGTGACTACCATGGAAGAGGCCGCTCCTCAAGGAAACATCTTCGTCACCACAACTGGATGCAGAGACATCATCACCTCCAAGCACTTTGAGGTCATGAGAGAGGATGCTATCGTATGCAACATCGGTCACTTCGATATCGAGATCGACGTTGCATGGCTCAAGGCCAACGCCAAAGAGCACTCCAACATCAAGCCTCAGGTCGACCGATACACCATGGCCAGCGGACGACACATCATTCTGCTTGCTGATGGACGTCTCGTCAACTTGGGATGCGCTCACGGACACCCCTCTTTCGTCATGTCCTGCTCGTTCTCCAACCAGGTTTTGGCCCAAATCGCCCTCTGGACCGACAACGCTTCGTACCCCATTGGTGTACAGTCAGTGAGAATGTCTTGTGAATTGTGAGCCGTTTGGGCTGATAATCTCAAAATTTTTTAGCATGCTCCCGAAAGCCCTCGATGAGGAGGTTGCCAGAGCACACCTGAGTGCTCTAAACGTCAAACTCACACAGATGACACCAGTTCAGGCAGAGTACCTTGGATTAGCACCAGGCGGCCCCTACAAGGTAAAGATACAGCTACATCGTCTCATCACTCTGCTCCAATCGCTGATCCTGATTGTGCCCACAGCTCGAGCACTACCGATACTAGACGTATCGCTTGTGCACATTGTCCCATCGTATCTCTCTCTCACTATGCATTTCAACACTTGCAAGCAGCGCTTTCTTTCCCTTCTCTCCTTCTTTTCCGGCTCATCAGTATCGCATACCCTTAACGGTAGACATTGTCTCAAACCAAAAACAACATCTATACAGCAGTAGTACCTATCAGTGGTAGCCTAGAAGCAAACTTCGCAACTCTTGGGAAGCCTCCCTTCCGAGCAGACGAGGCAGAGGCTTATGTATTTCAACATGACACTGTGGTATCTTTTCTAGAACCATCTGGGAACATCCTCACCTTCTCTCTTCTTTAGAAAGTCGTATCTCTCGTTATATCGCAGCTAGAACTAGAGGGCCGAAGAAGGCAGGGTGAACCTAGATTCATTGCAATAAAACACAAAAAGAGGAATATAGCCTCAACCGCTAGAACAGACAGTCGATGCTCCGCTTTCTTGCTTCTTGCATCAATGACTTCCGATTTGAGCGTCTTTCAACCATGTCGCGCTGCACCCGCGTCTTCTTCTGTGAACCCAGCAAGCAGCAAGTACATCCAAGAGCTATAGGAGCGTGCACCTGTCAATGTGGCAAGAGCTTTTAGTACCGAAATCAACCTATACAACGGACTTCTCCCCGGACAACCATCAGCTTTGGACACAGTAAGTTAAAGCGTAAGCTGATCTTCATTCTCATCAGCACCAACTCTCACTCCTTCTGCTGTGTATATGTATTAGCCCTGCTCAGCTTCAGCCGGAATCTGACTATGGTAAGCAGTCAGATCCTTCATCAGCCAAGCATGTTCCTGCTCCTGCCTCGCCCAACCTTCTCTTGCCTATATCTTGTCTTTTGAGCTTGCTCGTTTCAAAGATGGATTATAGCCCTGGAGGAGGTGGCATAGCCGCGTAGCTACCTGCGCCTTGCCTTTGACCGTATCCAGACGGCGATTGCTGGCTTTGCGCTTGATATCCACCGTACTGCTGCTGTTGCGGCGGTGGAGGCTGTTGTCCGTACGGCTGCTGGTATGTCGTTTGATCCTGAGGAGCGTAGCTTTGCGTAGGCGTTCCGTACGCATTCATGGTCTGCATCTGAGCGGCTGTAGAAGCAGCCGGCGCTCCACCTGCTGCTGCTGCATCACCTTGATAGCCTTGTTGCTGATAATGCAATGCCAATTGAGCGTAGTATACAATCGTAGCGGGGTCTTGCGAATGGCCAGCATAGAACTCCAGGATACTGCGATCGATCGTGGGAGCCATAGCTTGCGCTTGAGCAACGATAGCAGCAATATCGCCTGAAGGAGCTGCAGCACCGCCTGGTGGAGGAGGAGGAGCCATGCCATCGGGCTGCGAAACGTAAGACGTGAGTTCAAGTCTAATAACATCATACAGGCGACTCACAGGAGGAGGAGGCGCTTGGCCTGGAGGAGCAGGAGGATAAGAACCATCAGGAGGGGGAGGAGCACCGTAAGATGGAGGTGGTGGTTGGTAGCCTCCGTAACCTCCTGCTGCTGGCTGACCTCCTTCAAGCACATATTTAGCTTCTGCCCACTTCTCTCTCACTACGACCAGCAGATCGTCCGCCAAATCTTTAGCTTGATCCACCATGATCTGCTCCGGTCCAGAAATATGCACATGCATAGGCTCATCCGACTCTCTTCCGGTATCGGACTCGATGAAGCCACTTCCTACACCTTTGATTTGCACTCTTGCACCCGTCTCTTGTTGAATATGCTTGACGAACAAACCTTGGGGCCCTACGATCTTTGCGCGGATATTGAAGTTTCGCAGACTCTCCAAGCCTACTGGGATTCGCTCCTCAGGCCACTTTCTACGCTCACGAGGTTGCTCTTCTCGTTGTCTATCTCGGAAGTTCGTAACTAAAGGTCCAAGATCTGAGGCGAGAAGCTTTTCCACAGCTGCTACTCCGGCATCGCAGATTTCCTGGGTTGTTCCGACGATGTGCAAATACAGAGGGGGGTCTTTGTCAGTGGCTTTTGAGCGGTCTGGCAGCCATGTTCCTTTCGTCACAACGGTAGCTTTCGTCTCGGCTTTGACCTGGGAAAGAAGAGATCTTCTCTCAGCATGAACCCGTCCGCCTAGGCTGACACATTACACACCTCATCCTGTGTCGAGCCTCTTGTTAGTAAGTATCTGTTCCGCGAGTCGTTGATGTCTATGTCCTTGGTAAATGCGCCTTCGGGGTCGCTGGGTTTTGGGGTCGAGCTGCCTTCTCCTGCGGTTGCGCGGCCGTACTGAATACATGATTAGCAAGTGTTACAAGTCAGTATTCTGTTATTGATGTTCGCCAGCGTTTCCAGCAGCGGTAAAAGGCAGTCTGAGTCTACCTGGGCAGCGATTCTTGCGGCCGCTTGCATAGCAGCATCTGCGGTATTCGACGGCGTCGACGATGCAGCGCCATTTGCATCCTCAGTCTTGACTTCAGTCGCCGCTGTTTCCTCTACTTTTACGGCTTTCGGTGCGCTGTCGCTGGCTTCAGCGCCTGGATCGTCGTCCCACTTTCGCTTCTTGACGGCGACGTCTGCCATGGCTGTGGTGTTACGATGGATGTATACTCGCTGTCAATGCAATGTACAGCTCCCTTCTTTGGCGGCTTTGAATTGCTTTAAACCCAGATTTCAAGACTTTCAAGGAAGATTTCAAGCCAGCGTCAAAGCAAGGGTTCATCAGCTCCCAATTCCTGCAAATCGACAACGAAGACGACAAACGACGAGGAAACAGAGCAAAGAGAAGCGAATACATTGACAAGATAATCCAACATCCAGCGAACCTGCAGCTGGATCCCAGTAAAGCCAGATCCCAGCAGATCCCAACCAATCGCTCGGCCAGCTTGCGCGAACGGGTGGGCGATAGACCGCATTGTGCTAATGTATATGTGTTTTAATCATGACGCTCTCTTCGCTCCGTCCTCTCCTACCCAGTTTCATGTCGTTGCGCCCGATATCAAGACACAGACCTCCGAAGAGCGCTCCCATCGACCGGTGTACAGTCGAGTAAGATTCAGTAACAACATCCCATCATGGCGGGAATCGTAAACATCGCCGGCTCGACCGGTCAGAATCAGACAGACACGTTCTACCGATACAAGTGAGGCGCATCGATCTGCATGATCAGAAAGTGATAGTTGACGTTCGCACGCCCTACAGAATGCCTCAGTTGCAGGTCAAAGTAGAGGGCAAAGGAAACGGTATCAAGACAGTCATTCCCAACATGGTCGACATCGCCAAAGCGCTCGCCCGACCGCCTACGTACCCTACCAAATTCTTTGGCTGCGAGCTCGGTGCCCAAACTACATTTGACGAGAAGAACGAGCGATACATCGTCAACGGCGCACACGATGCGACCAGACTGCGCGAGCTTCTCACCGTCTTTATCGATAAATTCGTGCTCTGCCCCGGCTGCAAGAACCCAGAGACGGATCTCTTCATCAACAAGAAGGACATGATTTACCGTGACTGCAAAGCTTGCGGACATCGTCAGGATGTAGACATGAAGCACAAGCTCACTACATTCATCTTGCGAAACCCGCCTGAGACTGCTACAAAAGGAAGCAGCAGCAAGAAGAGCGGCAGCAGCGGCAAGAAGTCCAAATCCAAGAAGGGCGAGAACGGTGGAGCAGACTCTCCGAAAGTCGGAGAGGATGGAGGAGACGACGACGCACCGGATGCTGGATCCGACGATGAACTCACCCGCAAGATCGAGGCTGGTGCAGCCAACATCTCCGTTGACGACAAGGATGGAGATGACAAAGCAGGCTGGTCTATCGATACCTCCGCTGAGGCTGTCAAGAACCGCCAGAAGAATCTGCAGGCTGGCGTGCAGTCCATGCTGCAGGCAGATGACGACGATGAGGGAGGAGATGAAGATTCTCCTTATTCTCAATTCGAAGCTTGGGTAGCCACTGAAGCTCGAGATGGCTCTGCTTCCGATGTCGATATCTACAAGAAAGCTCAGGAAGCCGGCATTGAGAAGAAGTACAAGACGATGCAGTATCTCGTACAAGGGCTCTTCACTCCAGAGACAATTGTCTCCGGCGAAGAAGTCGAGAAGCACGCTCCTCTCTTCAAAAAGATGATTCTTCAGGGATCGAAAGACTCGCCGGAGAAACACCTCAAGTCTGTTCTTGGCGGTATCGAAGTCTTCGTGGGCATGCTGAACCCTGATATGGCTACCGAGAAGACCGTATCGAGGGTCCTCATGGCTTTCTACCAAGCTGAGATCGTGGATGACGAGGAGGTCCTCAAGACATGGTACGTGAACAATTCTTCTTCTGTTGGTTCTTCGGCTAAATGTACGATCGCAGGGCATCGCACGTCTCGAAGAAGTACGTCGACAAATCTACTTCGAAGAAGGTGCGACGAGCAGCCGCCCCGTTCATCACATGGCTCGACGAAGATGAGGATGACGAGGAAGAATCAAGCGACGGGGCCGATAGTGCTTAGGAATCGTCTACTATATGACTCAATTATCTAGCTTTAGCTTTGCCTGTGCCTTGCAATGCAAAAATCACCTCTCTACCCGTCGTTGCAGCCATTGGAGGCTGGCTGATGCCAATCAATAGCTTCGCAGCATGAACACAATGCAGCACTGACGCCATGATTGACTCAACTTAGCTAGTATTGAGAGCCTGCGAATATTGGTCTGAAGTGCCTTCTGATCAGTAGCCATGCAAAGCAGTGTGCACAAATCAGGTAGCAGGTATTGCATTGTAATTGGATTGAAGAACATAGGTTTATTTTCGAAGACATCTCTAATTTGGCCAATCAATTTTGATATGAAACCTTCCGAACAGTCGCATGGCACTTCCGATTGAGAGGCTTGCGACTCTCGAGATAGGGCTCCTTGTTGCTTGTTTACTACATATACAATAGTTAGTACATTCCATGGAGGCAGGAGGGCGGTCTGGGACGCTCGACGTACCCAAGCTCTGAAAACGAGGAAGAAAGAAGCCAGGTCAGCTGGAGAATAGAGCAGGTGACGACTGGATTTGACTTACTGAGCTCCTCCATCTACGAAGTACTCAGTTCCAGTCATGTAAGCAGCCATGACTGGGTCGAGCAGCAGGAGGACCATGCCGGTCTGCTCGTGAGGCTCGCTGAATCGCTGAAGCGGTACGAGCTCCTTCTTCTGCCATGATAGGAGTTCTGATGATAGATAATAATTGTCAGTTCATCGTATCACGTTGGGAGGGCACAGGAAAAGAGCCTACTGGGGTCTGCGGGAGAAAAGTACAGCGGGCATCAGCGAAACTTACGAGCACCGGGGCAGCGAGGGGCATAAAAAGAAATTACCCATGTGGCTGGTTTGGTCAGTAGCGACGTATCCTGGGCAAAGGGCGTTGATTCTGATGCCGTGGTCGGCCCACTCAACAGCGAGCTGCTTGACGATCGAGGAAGCGGCAGCCTGTGACAAACGTTAGCAGTTGACAAGAGTAGATCAGAATGAGGCAACACACCTTAGAAGAGTTGTAGAAGACCTGGTGAATGCCTCTGTTGACGATCTGGGACGACATGGACGAAACGAAGATGATTGATCCCTCTTTGAAGCCGTCGGCGATCCACTGCTTTGCGATCTGCTGGGCGCATACGAATTGCCCGAATACGTTGGCATCGTATACGCTGTGAGTGACACCGGAGGGTCAGTATTCGGTCGCAAAAGGCGCAGGCCGGAAGTGAGTAACTCACTACTTGTAGTCCTCGTACTTGAAGTCTACCGCATCCTTTACGATGGATACACCAGCGTTTGCGACGACTCTGGAAGTGAACGGTCATCAGCTCTCGGAAGATTCCTCCCACTGAAGATCGATCGCGCGTACCCGTTGATGGTTCCGAAGTCCTCCTTGATCTGTTTGAAGGTCGACGCTACCTTGTCCTCTTGACCGACATCGCACTGGTAGGCCTTGGCTTTGATTCCGTGGTCAGATGCCAATTTGGCGGTGACCTCTTCAGCATCTTTGGAAGATCGCTGAGGTCGTTTGCAAGGGAAGACACGTTAGCACCATACCCTGTTTCATCGTGTCCTGCCGGAATCTAGCGCTCTGACAAACGCGACTTACGTAGATGACGGCGACGTTTCCACCAGCTTTGGCAATGGCCGTAGAGATAGCGTGACCAATACCACGGTTTCCACCTGTTAGAATATTCGGGTTCAGTTTATTCAGTTCGTCCAATCCAGGCACGGCCTTCGTGCAGGGCATTCAGGCATGGCCTTCGATAGAGCCTACCGGTGACGATGTAAGCTCGTTTCTGTATATCAAACAAAGCTTTAGCGTAGTCATTGAAGCCTGGAGGGAGATGACGGACAGCGAAATCGACTGGGAAAAGGGCGGGGAGAGACGTCAGAGGGCATTATGGCAAGCTTGAAGCAGTGGTATCATGTACATGCGACGACCATCTTGTTTGATTTGTTGTTATTTGTAGGTTTAAGGTGTTCAGCTAGGTTCTCTAGTCTTTTGAGCGACGAAATGGTTGGGCGAAGAAGAGGTGCATCATGAGGATTAGGGGAGAGAAATGGAGCAAGCAAAGCAAAGCAAAGAAAGTAGCGGAAAGCTACCGGATACTCTCGAGGCAAATGTTACAGGAGACATACACACAAGCTGGCTATTCATTGCAGATTGCATCGCCAAAAAGCTGGGCGGTTTGGCGTTTACGTCCGTTTGTTCCTGGCCCATAGGATGTCCCACGAAGAGTACCGCAAGAGAAAGCGCTGCTGATATCGCATACACTACTGATATTATACGTACTATCCTGACTTCGATGATGTCGAAAGCCACAAGTTGGCAAGAAATACTACCTACTGACCTTGAAGCTTCCACGCGAAGCCGCTCTGCAGGACTGCGAGACAAACTACTGATCACAGATCACATATAACTTCCCGCTGATAAACACTGTGACAAGGCGCATAGCGGCCCTGGCCCGATCACCTCTGGGCAGGCGCGAGAAGGTTGGGCAAGGATGGATGCAAGGGACTAAAGCGTCTCCTCCTCCTCTTGGCTCTGCTCTTAACTCGACTCCAACCCAAATCCTTTCCCTACTCTCCACATCGGCATAAAACATACCTTCTCACTATGTTGCTGAAATCAGTCCTCCTCGCTGTCTGCCTCATCGTTGGTCATCTCGGTGTCACCGTTGCATCTACCGCCGCTTTGGGTGCTCGTGACTCCCTCGACAAAGCTTCATCCAGCAAGAAGTGCGGGAAGTACGACATCCTGTTCACGTGAGTCAGATATGGCCTCACTACCCCTGCCCTACACCTGATTGAAGAGGTCGTCTCCTAAATCAGCGGCCTGCCACCTTATCACCCCGACGTGCTGGCTCAGGGATACGATGGAGCTGTCGTAGACGCAGGTCTCAAGGCCCAGCTCCAGGAACTCGTCGCAGCTGGATACAACACGAAAGAGCTCTTCTGGGAACCTGAACAGGCATGTTTGAAGTCTGTGTTCGATCGCAGAACCGCTAATGTATGAATTATACAATCATAGGGAGTCGTACCTCTGGCCAAAGCTCTCAAGGACAAGAAATGGGACGGAGTTGTTATCGGTTTCGGTATCCGCGGTGATCCTCGATTCAACTCTACCATCCATTTCGAAGAGATTGTAAATCTTCTCCGCGAAAAAGCACCCAAGTCTGTTCAAGTCTTCAACTACAGCCCTACTTCGACTTTGGAAGCTGTTCAGAGGAACTTCCCTTTAGGCGATTGCTCACAAACCCCTGGAAAGAACTATGTAAGTGCTTGATCGCCTCGCTCTACCAGCACATGGCTGATATGGCATGCGAAGGGCGAGGAAATCATCTGCACTGTCTGCGCTCAGTGATCAGGGAAGAGGATCCTATAGTCAATCATGGACAGTTTCTTATCTATAATGCTGTTAGTCTTATCCTGCTTCTGTGTGAAGATGCTTTAATTCGGGCTTCGGGTTGAGTGGTATCGACAGCTTGACTTTGTCCAACGTGTCGACAACCCAAAACCACCTTCGTAGAGCGGATTGCACTCTTCTACGATACGCGTACGCCCTCGCAACTGCGGACCGGCATCAGGCAGAATTTGCTGCTTCCAGCGACCAGCTATTTATCGGGATGTCATATTCGACTGCTGGCTGTGCATTTACGACTTCAACCACGAACGTGATGCTCCAGTATTCTCGTACTCGTCGACGCTCTCCAGCTAACGAGGTTCCCGAGTCCTACCAATCGCGATCTTTTCTGTCCAGGCCCATCCGCCGCAGGGATAAATTTAGCAGGAAGCGCGGGGACATGATTGGCCGCCTCAGTTCTTTCAGCAGACAGGCCACACGTGCTTCCCTAAAGAGCTTTCTAGCCGGGCTGCCGTCGCTTCTGTCTCTTTCCTCAGAGATCTTTCTTCTCTATCTTCTGACATTTTCCCAGACTTTGGAAGGAAGACTTCATATCCAACAGTCTCTGCTGATACAATGTCCTCAGTCAAGCGACCTGGCGGCATTGGCAAGATCGCGTCCGTCCTATCATCTCTCCCCCACAAAAGCCGGCTCGATCCTGGAAACTGATAACGTCCAATCCGCAGGACCGTCTTCGCCTGTGGTGCAGCTCTGTTCTCAGATGGATACGTGAACAGTGCTGGTGGTGCCTCGAGGTATATAAGACATCTTTCTTGTCTTTCTCGGAAAGAGCTCACCGGCTCTATCCATCACCGCAGATATATCTTGAAGCAAGCATATCCTGGCAGTTACAAAGCTCACTATGGCACACTCTTCTCTTCCTTGGTCTTTGTCGGTTCGTATAAGCGTTCTTACCCACTAAGCGGAGAGAAAGCTTAGAGGGTGTGGTTTCCTACTTTTAGGTGTCATCGTTGGACAAGGTACCTTTGGTCTTCTCGTAGACAGAGTCGGTCGAAAGCCTGGAATGGTATGCTGCATCCACAGCGACCTGGAGCTGCTGAAAGCTGAAGCTTTTGTATCGCAACAGATTTTCGCATCGATCTGGCTGGCTATCTTCTCCATGATCAGTGGTCTCGCATACGGAGGCGATAACGTTGACACCCTCTGGAAGTGCCTCATTGCTTATCGATTCCTGCTTGGATTCGGGTGAGCGAAGAACTATGAAAGGCGATCTGCTATATAGCTGACTGTTTGGTAACATAGTATTGGAGCAGAGTACCCTGCTGTGCGTATACTTGAGCAACTGAGCTCAGCTATGTGCTTCGCCTGACGATGATGCCTTTGTCAGGGTTCGGTTGCGGCAGCCGAGAACACCGAAGATGAAGGCATCAGCAAGAAGCACCAACAGAAGCTTCTCGTGCTGTCTACCAATACTGCGTAAGTGGGCGAGCAGGCCACCCCATGCTGGCCGGAATTTATTGAGCCCGTCGCAGAAGTGCTGACACGTATGCCTTTTGTGCTTGCATTCTGCTCATAGCATCGATTTCGGCTTCGTAGCTTCATATCTGGTTGCTCTCATCTCGCTCAAGATCTTTGGAGAAGGCCGTCTCGAATGGGTCTGGCGTCTCACCCTTGGATTCGGTACCGTCGCTCCTCTAATTATCCTGCCATTCCGTATGGCTATGAAAGAGCCAAAGCTATACGCCAAGAACTCGATGCAGCAAATCCCGCTATCTGCCATTCCTTGGGGCCTGACCTTCAAGAAGTATTGGCCAAGATTGCTCGGTGTTTGGTCAGTCTTTATAGTATCTCAGAGATGTCACATCTAGTCTAACACGTCTCGCCATTTGCAGTGCTGCTTGGTTTGTCTATGATTGGGTGAGTCGATCTTCTCGCGGATAACGACTGAACGCTGACGCCATGCACTCTCTAACTAATTCTCTTCTTCTCACAATCTTTAATGAACGCTCTGCTCGCAAATTCCCAGGTTGCCTACCCCGCTGGAATCTACAGCTCAGATGTCACACCCGGCAACCTATCAATCACTGCTACAGTCGGCTGGTCGGCTGTCATCAACGCATTCTACCTTCCTGGCACAATCGTCGGAGCCTTCTTCGTTGATAAATTGGGCCCAAAGTACTGCATGATCGTCGGCTTCGCTGCTCAAGCTATAATCGGCTTTGCGATGTCTGGAGCCTACAGCAAGCTCAAGGAGCATGTCGCTGGATGTGAGTGACCCAGCGTATGCATCGAAGTGAGCGAACTGAGACAATTACGCAGTCGCGGTCGTCTACGGAATCTATCTATCTTTTGGCGAATTCGGCCCAGGAAATAATCTGGGAGTCCTAGCCGCCAAGGCGACAGGACCCAGTGCAGTTCGTGGCGTGTTCTATAGTATCGCCGCGATGGTAGGAAAACTTGGCGCATTTGTGGCAACCTACCTATTCGAGGTGAGTGCCCCCAGGACCGCCCTTTTCGTTTCAGTACTGACAATTTGACCACTACCACAGGCGATCATTGCAAGCTTTGCCGACAAAAATCCAGCACTCGGCAGCACTGGTCCTGTCTACATCGGTAGCGCGCTCTGCGTAGTCGCGGCTTTGATTACCTTCTTCTTGGTGCCCAATATTACGTGAGTCTGGCTAACTCTAAGGCTAAAAATGTACTTCCGACTGACGTATGCGTAGTCCCGACTTCATGACTCGCGAGGACGAGATCTACAGAGAATACCTCGAGGCCAATGGCTTCGATACCACATTGATGGGAATGAAACCTTTGCTTTCTCCTTCACAGGAGAGCGTTGCTGAGATTGAAAGAGGTCCAATGCTCAACAAGCGGGGTGAGGACGATGGTATCACCAGCGAGGAGAAGTAAGGTTTTGGTGGGATCGAGTTGGACATGTTCGAAGGCAATCTCTGCTTTTGTACAAGACGAGGAAAGGGAAATGTTAGCACTGTACAAGCTCAATAGAATATCATTCGGGTTATGTATGCTTCTCAAAATATATATATTCTAGCAAGGCTTGTCATGGCTGGTGTTCAATGCTTTGCGTATGAATTGACGATGAACAACATCGTACAACCTACACGAGCGTAACACAAACATGCAACTTCACCTGCTAGGCTGCTAGCGCTCTTGTCTACCACCGGAAGAGCCTGCTTTCGGACCCCTCCTACCCAGCGATGCGTCACCTTCTCTCCGAGGTCCGTCGGACCCATTCGACGGCTTCTTTATCTTTCGCTTTACAGCAAGCACAGCCCAGGGGTCTTGTGATGCTCATGATGATCCCTGCGGATCGATTGTAGGCGTACGATCAAGGCGAGACCCTGATTGAGGCAAAGAGATCCCGTTGAGCTGACGTTGATAGGACTGAAGGTTTAGCATGTCATCCCAGCTGAGCTCTGAGCGTTTCTTGCGTCTTCCAGACTGCGGCCAAGCAGGTTCCGCTTCTTCATCTGGCGATCCTATTCAGCTAGCTAGCGAAGCTCCGAACTAGTACCACAAACCTGATACTAAGCTTAATGACGTCTGAGACGTTGCTGAGACTTTATAGCGTGCAGAGCGAGCCTTCCTCTTGACGCCGTCGCTGATTCTGCTGGTTCAGCAGCATAATGGCAAGAGCAGCTGCCATACCGTCCTTGCGAAGCTGAAACGGTGTACAGAGAGGATCGATGTAGTAAGAGCCTAGGGATAGAGCTCCAACGCCGCTCGACGAGCTGTCTTGCCTTTGTCTGGAGCGCCCATTTGCTTGCGCTCCAAGGAGTGGAAGGTAGCTTTGATGTAATCACGGTATACACCAAAGCTGAGATGGAGTGGGCGTTAGATTGCCTTGATCGTCATCATGCTGCCGCTCCGTCTTCTCGCGCTCATTGCATCAGGCGAGAGATTGTGCGCCGACAATACGTCTCTGCATTCCACTTCCACATCTTCGATGCCCTTCACTCCAGCTTCTTTCCAACTCCTCAGGACAGGCTCGTAGCTACCCCAAAGCCTGAGGGCGTCTTCGGTGCTCACTGACTGCATGAGCACAGGGAGATCCAGAAGCTTGCTGAGCATATTCTCCCAATCTGTACCGCCTTCTTGCGAGGATTCTTTACTTGTTCTGGACGTTTCACTGCGTAGATCGCTTTCCAATTCGCTGCATCTTGCTAGGCCCGCTTTGAGTTGTTCAAGCGTTGTCTCCAAGCTCTCCGAACGCACTTTCATCTTGCTTATCGTGATGCTTGCATCTATCAATTCGTGATGGTGATTGTATACGAGAGACTGACGTTCGCTTTCCAAGTCGGCAATGGAGGCAGAGAGGGTAGTGCTTGTGCGCAGAAGTTGTGGAAGGGAAGAGGTATTGAGAAGCATCTGAAGGTAAGCTGGCGCCGAGAACGAAGGTAGATCTGCATAGAGGGTCGCGTTCTCAGCTCCGGACAACACCTTAGGACCGATCCAAGCGCACCCAAGTTCAATGGATCAGAATCGCTGTTAGCCTTTTCGTTGCTGCCTCCAGAGGATAGGCCATAGTAATCCCGCAGGAGATCTCTGGCGCGACTCGTCTTCTTCCCTCCGCTGGCCGTGCTGGCTGACGAGCTCGCTACCGTTCGCGCGCTGACGGCTGACTGCTGACGCTGCATCGATGGTGCTGGAGGCATTTCAGACTGATACGTCTAGTTCGTGCTTTTCGAGACTTGATGCTGGAAGTTGGGCAACAACGCAAGCTGGACATGTCGGAGGGACTCTCAGCTGGAGTCAGGAAGATCGAGCGTGTCGAATTCTGCGAACGTACCAACTTCCTCATACGCTGCCTTTACTCATTCACTGGGCATGAAAAGGCGCACTCCCTTCCAACCGAGCCATTGAAGCCCGGACAAGGGTAAAGACAGCCTACAAGAGCAGCTTCATCAGCATTACAACGCTTGGCTCTGCTTCTCTGCACAATCTCTGTCTGTCAGTAAAGCGAGTCTAAGCGTCATCAAATTGGCAGCTTGCATGGCAGCCTGCATCGCGGCGACGACTGCATGCAACGCCGCAGTCATATCCAGCAACGCTGCCGTCATGGCATCATCAGCATCAAACCGATATGGGGGATACTCCTCCTATACCTCACCGTATTCGTCTTCCCCCTACTCGTCTAATAAGCCTTACGGTTACGAATCGCCGTACGGCTCTTCTAGGTATACGGGAGGATGTGAGTATATACACGCGTACTCTATGACTCCCTCTCAAGCTCATGTGTCTGCGCAGACCGTCAACGCCTGTCTGACCAGGCTGATTTTGAATGGCCAACATGCGACAAACCGGCAACAAGCCGCCGGTACACTGTCCGGACATCGCATATTGTCCAGCCCACCCAATTGGATACTATTGGGGCCGTCTCGCGCCGCCCATCGATTCCTGTTGCTTTTGCTTCCGGTAGCACCGATGCTGCAACCTCAAGAAAGAGCAGCGCATCTTTGAGCTCCCGCTCATCTCGAAGAAGCACTACCTCGCTAGAGCTGGGACCTGAGCCCCGTCGACCATCATTTCGCAAAACATCGTTGCAGGGAAGCATCCCAACCCCGAGCAGCAACGACCATGTTCTCGAAGGCGATACACCGCGTCGTCGACACCGCGGAGCACGATTCCGAGGGCAACACAATCCGCTCAGAAAGATCAAGAATGTGCTACATTAGCCTCTCCGCATAAAGCATACCCAGCCTCAAATTGTTGTATCCTTATCGATATACAAGCACGCCTGACTTTCAACACACATTCTCACTCTGCATCACGTTAAGCTTTTCTTGAAGCTATAAGACTTGCTATCCTATTCCTTCTGACTGCCTTGAGCATATCCTGTCCTTCTTGACGACGAAATGCTGGAAATAGGCGGGGCGAAGAGCTCCCATCGCTTGGCAGGTTTGACTGCTGGGTCGACTGCTTCGAATAGCTGAATCGAGCGGTTCTTCTCAGGCAGAGAACGACCGTGCTGGATGATGATGGAACCTCCTGCAAGTCAGGCAGCCAGCAAACAAGCCGTAGAGTACAGTCGGTGGAAGTAACTACTACTTACGAGGACAGAAGTCCTTGATCTTGCCAGCCCAGGCCTTGTAAACCTTTTCGGGTACTTGGGTCTCGCCTGCTTTGAGGGCGTGACGTAGCTCCAGCCACTGGAGGTTGAGATCCTCTTCAGAGAGGTCGAAGAAAGTGTAATCATAGACATTGGCAGGCTTGTTGCCGTCCGCTACTTTATGACCGCACCCAAGGCTGGGTCTGTATGTTCTTGGTTTCGGACTGTGACGCATCATGAGCCCCTTGCAAACATTGGACATTGCTTAGGTGAGATTCACGATAATGAACGGCACCGCGTGCGCGTTTTTGAAGTCCGTTTATGGCTTGACCTGAGTCTTCGTCTATATGCTCCTGATTTCGGACTGTGTGCATACTAGCGTGAGCATACGATCCCTGAAAGCCACTTAGGAGCCATCACTTACGCGTTTCTACCGATCTTAGAGACATCACTGAACAGACCTGCTGGAGCACCGACAGCTCGCTGCCCGACTTCTGGATGTCGCACCCGTCTTCTTCTTCTTGTTCTTCTTGCCTTTGCCCTTCTCGTCGTCACCACCCATCATTTTAGCGAACTAAATACTGCCGCCTTCGACCCATTCCTACTCAGATTTCAGCTAGGAACCGACTCAACAGATCGCAGGACAGACTTACCTCTGCCTCATCGTGGACGATGATAGCGACATTCTTCAAAGGTCTTTTGTCCAGTGGGATGCTGCGGACAGTGTGGGCATAGGTCGACGATCTTGCGACCAATAGCGATTTGAGGGAGAGAAAAGAGCTCATAATCTGTTGAGGTTTCCCGTGAGTTTGCTGTGCGCCTGATCTGGCCAAAGAGCTGAACGAGGCGGGAGCATTTGTATTCTGATAAGGAGAAACAGTACGAGAGGAAGGCGAGGTTGGTGCTTGTGCTGTAGGGTAGGTACCAGGTGTGGGAGGGGCGGCGGCAGTGAGCGGAAGATATAGACCAGAGGCATTCGGAGTGAATGGTGGGAAGTTTGACTGGCTGTCGGTCTCGCTGCAGCGCTAGATCAGCTTGGTTATGTAAGAAGTGCTCAAGGTCTGGACTCACGTTGCGTGTCCACACTCATGTGACCTGAGTCCTTCGTGAATGTAGTCGTTAAAGTTGAAGGCGGTAGTAGCCGCTTTCTGAGCTGTGAGACTGCTTGCGAAGGCTTGTAGTATGGTCCGATCTCGGAGCTCTTGACGTACAGGAGCAGGGATTCCCTGCAGAATGGGTAAATCGGCTGCCGCTGCTACGGCGTCCCCAACCGCAGCCTTCGCCGCTTTCGCGTAGAATTCTTGGCATTCTGCTTTGCTTTTGGTGCTTTGCAGGCTCAGGTAAATGTCCCATCGTCGCCCTTGTCGTAAATTGACTATGCGTCGCAGTTGTCAGGAGGGACGTTGTTCGGTGGTTGTCGCATCTCTCTGTTGACGAGCCAGCTGAATGCATTATCCAATAAGCGTAGTATCGCCATACCAGCGCTTGCTGTCTGAATGTCGCCATTCTCAATTATGTAAATGGACGCCGGAGAGACTGTCCTTCAGGCTGCAGCTGTCGGAGATGCTGTACGGGGTTAAAATCTGGAAGGGACAGTCGCTTCAGCTGGACGGCTTGCTTTTTACAAAGCTCGTCAACTCACTATCTGGTACCATTCCCAGAGATATGCAAACCGGGGGCAAAATGCCGTTTGACTCCGTACGAATGGCAGGAGCTTATCTGCCATTGTTGATGTTGCACACTACCAAGAACGGAAATTTGAAGTTGGTGGTTGAATGCAGATCTTTCGGCGGGACGAGCTCGTTGTACGCTCGATTTGCCTAGTGACTTATCGCAGTCAGCTCGATTTCGCTTGTGAAGGCGCACATTGCTTACAAGTAAGGCTACTTCCTCGCGAGATAGGGTGGAACCGGCTGTCTCGAAGGCCTTCAGCGTGTTTCAGCAGCTCGGCCGATCTCTGCTTGAAAGGCTCCTTCATTTGTTCATATGGATCAGATTGCGTTGAAGCTCAGAACATGAACGCGGACTTACAGGCGCGGGTGTTTTGCTGTTGGAGCGCCGAAGGTCGTTGAGGCGGCCTGATCAACTTCCAGATGTCTGAGGTATCGTTAGATTGGCCGTATATCGCCTATCGCACAAAAGGTATGTCAGTCACGAGCCAGACAAGGAAGAGCGACTATGATGGCTAACCATGATCTTGACAGCAGTGTGCTGTGCGATGGTGTTAGAGAGTCCGTAGACGTATTGTATTGTCGGAAATATTCAAACGATAGTGGAGTGCATACGGAGATATGGTGTAAACTGTAAGCTAGAGAACGGACACCGGATACGGCGACAGCAGGCTAGGCGGCTTCGTCTGCTTGAGCTTTTGAATATCATCAGCAGTGCTCTGGAGGCCTGTATGCTCCCCTACCGTATGCAGATCTTTGTCTAGTACTAATCTGCCATTTCCTCGCAGGTACGCTCGTTCTCGCGCAGCGCGAACAGCGCTTGTATGCTGTAGCATATATATGCCTCCAAACGTCAAGGTAGCTACTGTGAACGTCGCATAGGTATGTGCCCAAGTAGTCGAATGCAGAAGCGTACTTCGACACCTCCCGCGAGTGAAGATCCGCAAGAGCTCCTTGTATATCTTCAGGAGTTGCGAAGGCGGTGGGCCAGAGCTACGAAAGAGTCAGCGAGATAGTGAGCTCCTGTAAGGCGGAAGCGACGCATGGCAAATCGGCTTACAGCAACATGGGAAGCTTGCGCTACCGTCAGATCGACAAGCCTGGGAAGGGCTGCTTTGACCTGACGGTGGATGGCACGAGCTGTGCGTTCATCTTGCATGCTTCATGAACAAGAATATCGTGGACTTCTTTTGCAGAGTGGCCGATAAAGGCGTCTTCATCCCCCAGGTTGCCAATGTTCTGAGCGTCTACTGGTGGACCACCTTCGTGAACTAGTAATCGATATGATGCCTTATGTAGTTGGGGATAGAAGAGGTGAACGCTACGCCTTGTGGACGTCGCCTCATGCCTTCCAGGCGGCAGATCCCTGCTTAGAACTGGATTAAGGGATTACGATAAGGCGTCCTGTACTGATAGGAATGTTATGAAATGTTGTAGGAATGTAAGTATGAGATGAAGATTAGTTTGTAATGATGAGAAGGAAAGCAAGAAGGGAGGACGATCAGGAGGCCAATTTATAGTCTGGGCTGGATGGGGGAAAGTTGGAAGATCCGATAATGGTACGACGTGCTCGCAGCAGGATGACGCATTAGTCTGCGTTAGCGCCGTAGTTTCTTCCACTTCCACGGAAGTGGAGGTTTAGATTTATAGACACAGGAGTGGAAGATTGCGGAATTCCTTGTCGAACAGCAGAAGATACCTTGCTACAGTAGCAGCACAGACCATGCCCGCAACCTCGAAACGCTCATCCGGTGTGCAGCAACGATGATTTTGCGAACGTAGCGGGACTGTGGATACAGAACGGGATTGATCGCATTCAGATGATTTGGAGAAGGGCAGAGCTGTCAGCATATGCACGTCAGGCGGCAAGGGGTGGGACCAAACGGGATCTTGACAGGTTTCAATTCTTGACCAGATGCCACGCGCGACTTGCCAGCGTTCAAGCGTCCCTTCTTCAGACGAGCCTCTAGATGTAGAAGCTGTAAATACGACGACGACAGCAGAGTTCCAAGAAGAAGTCTTGCGGCAGATCCAGCGTATTCCTTATGGGCGAGTGACCAGCTACGGTAAGTCTCACGGAAGGGGTCTGCAGCAGCGAGAAGCTGATAGATGCGCTAGGACACATTGCGAAGCTTGCTGGGCGACCTCGAAATGCACGACTTGTTGGAGCTATTCTGAAGAACCTCCCTCGGAATCGTGCAATACCATTCATCTCGCAGCCTGTTGAGCAAGAGGATCAAGCAGATGATCTACCTGCGAATAATGCCGTACAACAAGTTCCAAACCCTGCTTTCGTGCCATGGCATAGAGTGCTCAATCACAAAGGCGTCATCTCACCTCGCGGCTCTGTGCGTCTCGGCTTTTGAACCAACATTCTACTTACAATTGCTCTAATGATCATTGAATGTGTACACAGGTCGCAGCCGTGATGCGACAAGCAGACATGCTCCGGCAAGAAGGAGTCACGGTGAACACGGGCGCAGAGGACGTGAACGAACCACCTCTTGCAGCAGCCCCCTATCAAGGAGATGCATTTGGATTTGCGGGAGTTGAGGGAGGAAGAGTCAGTATGCGATTATATGGCTGGTTTCCAGAGCAATGAACGCCTCTTCCGGCGCGTTTGAGGACAGACATGAGCTAGAGAACCAGGATTGAATTGTGTCGTTGTGTATCAAGACCTCCTTGACCCGGCTTGAGCGCTATACCGTACTGAGTTAGCGAGAGACGAACTGCCATGCGAAGATCAAAATGGGCATTGTAAAGGGATAGGAAGAAGCGCAAAAGGGACATCTAGAAATAACGACGTTTATGCTATTGCGATCTTCGAAACGAGGAGAGTCAGAGCAGGAGCGAATTCAATTGTCCATGAAAAGATGGTCGTGTCGCGTTTGACTAGAATTTGTTGGTAGTTCGCTTTATACGAGTGTGAAGAAGAGACCTGCGACGGCTACTAGCAGGCCGGAAGAGACGGCGAATGAAGTGGATGCAGCACCAGTGTTGGAAGGCTTGTTGTTGGCGTTTGAGCCGACGCCTGAAGAGGCTGGGCCCGCGGCGCCGGAGGAAGCTGTGCTGGACGCTACGGATACAGTCGCTGGGTTGACTGATGAGATCGCAACAGTAGGCACGTTGCTGTTGGCGAATTAGAAGTCAGATCAGGCTGCGAAACTTGGAAGAATAAAAGGACCGCAAACGTACTTCTCAGTGTTGACGACGGTAAAGTAGGTAGCAGCGACGAGCTCTCCTAGACCGGATTGCTGGACGTAGCTGTTTACGCTCCAGTGGCTAGGGGCGACGCCTGGCTCTCTCAGGCCTTCAGGAGCAGTGAAGTTGCTTGGCTGCTGGAAGAGGAGCCACGCGTATCTGTGAACACCGGTGTTGACTAGGGGTCCTGGGCCTGCATAGCTGGTGATTACGGTTCCGTTGGTCGGGACGAAGAGGATGTCGCTCTGTGTTCGTACAGGTCAGGACACTTTGCACTCTGCCAGATCAAACGAGTCGTGAATGCGAGCTTACCGAATTCCAGTTCGCTGGCGCGTGAACATTGTTGGCAAGGTAGTGTCTGTAATCACCCTCCGAGTCGGGCTTGCCAATGGCAGAAGCGTCTGCCAGCATGAGGGTAAAGTTGGCGTTCTCAAACTGCGAGCCATTGCTACCAGGGTATACGACGACTGCGTTTGTATCACGATTAGGTTTGCTATTGCGCTCGAGCCTTACATTGCTTCAGCGACTCACAGTATGGCTTCGAGGCTACCTGGGCGGCAGTAAGTGCCTGTCCATCAGTGACGAATGATCCGGTCTCGTAAGACACTCCGAGCAGAGCTTGAGGGTTCAAGGAGATGTTGAAGCTCTGCGAGTTTGCCAGAGGGGCTGTGCGCGCACGCAACTCGATAGTTCAGCAAATGTCCAGCTTGAAAGGGCAGCAGATGGCCTCCTGCTCACTGTTGAAGCCAGCAGCGTCATACTGTGCTTTGGAGTAGGCGAGAGCTGTAGCGTTTGCGGGTGTGGTTGGGGCAGTATCTCCAGAGAGTTGGGCATTTGCGACTGCTGCGAAAGCGACGGCGGCTGCTGTGAATGAGGCGAGCATGTTTGACTTGACTTGACTTGACTTTAGGTGTTTGAAGGAGTGTAGGTGGGTTGGGAAGCGAGTGATGGGAGCAGAAGCAAGAGGCGATTTGCGATGTTTTGGAAATGCGGTGCAAGCGCAACTCGGCCAGGGAAGACTCCCAAAATCACAAACAAAGCGGCCAAGGCACGCGCCCATGATCGGGGAACCGACGCGACGGAGATGACTAAGCAGAGGGGAAATAATGCAAGAAATGCAAGTGAACAAGGAGGATGCAACGACATACTATTGCTACTGCAACTTGAATGGTTGCAAGTGTTCGTGATGCCTTGTTCAGACTTTGTCCCAAAATCAGGCAACAAAAAGGGGGAGCTCTCCGCAGCAGTCTCATTAACTACCTTATTAGACTGCCTGTCAGACAGCTTCTGCCTTATTACAACCAGACAATATTAGTCTCACCGTCACATATATTGAGCGTATCATCAACCTGAAGAAAGGCTAGGACAACCACCACCTGCAGAAGCAGGTGGGGCAGCAGCACACTGTAAATGGCATCGACCACCGACTCGCTCCAAGCTACAGCTTCCCAGGCAGTCGTAAGCGAGATCCTCATCCCTTGTGCTATCGGATGGCTGGCTCAGATCTTCCTAGGCGGGATCGCCTGCGTGCGCTGCTTGCATCCCCTAAAGCACAGGATCGCCGTGCCCTTCGCAAAGACGCTCCTCATAACAGCCGTCATCTGCAACCTGCTCAGCGTACTAGATACAGCATGGGCAGTTACGGCGTACCTCGTCGTACAGCAAAGATCAACGAATGAGCTGAACAACCTGAAGCTTCCGGATGTTATAGCACCCGCACCCGCGCTCATCGTCACGCTAGCTACTCAATCTTTCATGGCGTATAGATGCTGGAGGATCATAGGCAGAAGTAAGCTATTCGTCGTGGTGGTCGCATTGGGAGAATTGACGGCCGCAGGAGGAGTGATTTGGGCTATCATTATGAACGGTAGATCATTGTTCCTGTTCCTTTCAAGGCTTTCCATCTTCCAAGGTATGCTGATGCTGTTATGTCTCCACAGACCTGTACCGCAGAGGCAAAATCCAATCCGTCGACATCTTTGCTCCCACTCAGACCTGGATATGGGCAAATGTTCTCGTCGATCTAGTAATCACATTCGTATTCGTGTGGAACCTGCTTAAGCTCAAGAAGCAGAATACTGCCAAGAGGTGGGCAACATAATTTGGGGTGACCAAGTGACCTTTCCAAAGGCTGATTTGCAATGTTTGTGGACATCAGGAGAATACCATTGGTGAACTCGGTCATACGCCTGACGTTCGAGACGTGCGCTGCCCCGCTGGCAATTAGCATACTTACGGGAGTTCTGTTCGGTGCAACCTGGCAGGATCCCATCTGGTGGAATGTGAGGAAAACGCAGCAATCATCAATATCTAGGCGAAGCTAAGGTGCTGCTTTATGTTCTCAGCTCCTTAGCGCTACACTCCCGTGGATCCCCTCAGTATACCTCTTGTCCTTCGTATACTGCCTAGAAGCGTCGAATATCCGGTCAGCGCAGCTGAACAGGGACTCAGAGATGGCGAGCACAATACCCGCTGTTCCGTTAACGATACCTACGCAAGTCGATCTGCCCCAATTCAAGAAACGCAGCGATTACACATCGTTCTTCGCAACAACCTCTGGAGAGGACAAGAATAGGCTGGAGTATATCCCTTCAAGGCAGAAAGATCGGGAATTGGAGAAGAGTGTCAGGAAAGAGTCGATGACGGCGTCGAGACTGCCTGATAGGCATTCTTCGACATGGCAGCCGCCAAATACTTGGCAGAGTACTTCGTATGACGACGAGGATGAGTACAGTTGCAGACAACAAGAAGCCACTGAGCGTAATCGGGAGGAAGAGAGGGATGTACGGAGGAAGGACAGCAGTAAACCCTCGAGGCCGCGGCTGGGGCCGAGAAGAAGGACGTCGTAGACATTACTTGAGTACTATGGGCTCAATTCGCTTAAAGGGAGGCTGCTATCGAATGGACGATTAGGGGCTGCATCAGGAGATTTGGGTTTTGAAGAGATAGGCAATGAAGCCTTTTCGTGTGCATACAGTAGGATAGTTAGTTTGTTTCATGTTGTTGTCGAGATAGCGAGTTAGAAATCCTTAGCTTCAGGTCGACCGTCGGGTGCTTGGCTGCCTGCGTCACCGCGCAGGAAACATCATGGCGCAGAGCACTGCACCGTCCACGACGACGACAGCAGCGCACGCCGTTTCCGAGCTGCTGAAATCGCCAGATGACCTCGTCAAGATCCACACTATCCGCGTGCGCTTGGAGCAAGAACGCGCGAGCATAGAAGCCAAACTGCGCAGTGGTGCCAAAGACCAGCTCGACGCTACGAGGGATGGCCTGCTCAAACTTCGCGATACTAAGCTGGCTGTTACGAGGATAAGAGAGGAGATGGTCAATGTCGAGAGATTGTGCGAAGACCCAAAGACGGCTGTCGAAGGATTCAGCAAGATCAGTCAGGTAGCATTTGCAATACCTTCGGCACATCTTGAGAGAATCAAGCTGAGCGTAGATCCGCAGGTCTCTCGGGTTCACCGGCAGTTTGTGCAGACCCTCGAGATGGTAGACAAGCTTCGGAGCATGTACGACAAGATAGACAGGCTTGAAGACATGCTGAATCAAGAACGCAATGATCCTCTTGGACCCGCTACGAACCTGCTCTTCATCCACTACCACTTGACCGAGCTAGAAGCTTTCCGCAACGAGACTATCTTCCAAGCCAAAAGAGCAAGCCCAGAAGCTCGTGCTACTCTTGAACGATACTTTGAACGCTTGAGCGGCGTCCTGAGCTCGTTCGAGGAGCACTACCTGCATCTGGCCGCGACGCTCATTCAGATCACGAGAGCCGGACATGCAGGAGTAGCTGTCAAGATCGCTAAGATAGCAGAGGTCGAAGGTGGAAGAGACGAAAAGGCAATAGCTATCAAGCTCGTCAAGAAGAAAAACAAAGAACTCGCTTCGCGGTTCAAGTCTATGCAAGCGGAAGCTAGGACAATCAAGCATTACAGAGCAAAAGTGATGGATGCAATACGTACTACGGCGAAAACGAAGCTACAAGAGCAACACGAAGCGCTGAAAGGCAATAGTGCGCAATTCTTCAGCTCGCTAGACTGGTTCTACGAAGATCTAGTTCTGGTGGAAGATCAGCTTGCTGCTCGCTTCCCTCCAGATTGGAAGATATACACACAATTCGTGAAAGCATACCACAAGTCGCTATACGATTTTGTCAAGACCATCAAGGAAGAACAGCCGGAAGCGGGCACTTTACTCTACCTAGCGCAATTCTGCAAAGAATACTATAAGAACATGACGAAGGAGCTTGAAATACCGCCTGAACTAATCACGCCAAAGTTACTAGATGGAAACGAGGCGGATCTAATAGAGGATTACCTTAAGCTAGTGAGAAAGAAGATGGACGAATGGACGAATAACCTTATGCGCTCGGAGGTCAAAGACTTCCAGTCGAGAGAGACGGAACCGGACGTTGATGCTGAAGGACAATACTTGATGCAAGGCGCGCCTATCATGTTCCAAAGTAAGTGACTTGGGTGTCTGGTAAGCTATGAAAGGTGTAGCTGACGCAGGAATCTTACAGTGATCAATCAGCAAACAGAGCTTGCGCTCGATTCCAATCAAGGTGCAGTAGTAGCAAAGGTGGTCGACGAGTTCAACCGCACCATGCGGCATATCCAATCTTCCTGGCTACGCATCATAGAAGGCGAGTTCAACCGTCAAGTCAGTACGCCCGACCAAGTCCCAGGCGGTCTCGTCGAGTATCTCATGGCATTAGCGAACGACCAAGTCAAGTCTGCCGATTTCACCGAAGCTCTCTCGACGCGCTTGGAGTCGCTCGTGTCTGACAAGTACAAAACACCGATAGCGGATAAGCTGAACGATGCAATGGACGGCTATCTCGAAGTCGCCAAGCGATGTATCCAGATCCTCATCGATACTATCTTCAACGATATCAAGCCTGCCGTCCGCATACTATTCACGACGTCGTGGTACGTCGACGAGCCGATCCACCAAATCATCGAAACGATCTCAGACTATATGGGCGATTATCAAGCGAGACTGTCCCCAAGTCTGTTCGATCTACTGGTGGATGATATAGTCGATACTTTCCTCATCACATACCTTGCGGCTCTGAGGAGAGCTACGAAGCTTAAAATCCCAAGTGCTGTTACTAAGATGAGGGAGGAAGTCAAAAGGGCTTTCGAGTTCTTCACCCAGTACAAACCGCAGAATGAGCTGGAACAGTATTTCGAAGTGGTCAGTCCTCTTTCGCACTGTAAGCGAGTGAGTATTACGCTGATTCCTCACACTGCAGCTCGACCACTGTATCCGGATACTTTCGGCGTCTAAACAGATGTTCTACCTGGACTATCATGCATTCGCAAAACGTTATGGAACAGCCAGCACGCTGGCTTATGTAGAGGCGCTACTGCGAGCAAGGGCAGACATGGACAAGTCGGACGTCAAGGATATTGTGCGTCATTCATAAGTCATTGAATATCTGTACTGACATACCCGCCTGGCAGATGGAGGGTATAAAGCGTAAACCTGCAGAGCCTGAGCCTGAATATCCCTCAATATTCACTCGTCTCCGTAAGCTTGCTCTTTAGGCTAAGTAGAGCAAATCGCACACTCGTTGACACCTTACACCACAGCCGTCGAAAAGAGCGCCCTATCAGCTGCAGTTCCATTCAACGTTGGGAGCGTGCTGCGAATGTAACGCAAAATCGAGAGACGAGTTCTGGTAGTGCCTTTCAAATGCTTGGGATTATTATATAGCAGCAGTCAAACATGTTATTGTAGCTTTAAGATCTGAACTTGCACTACACCGTGACGAAGCCACGTGACGTCTTTCTGCCTCTTTCTAATATCATCATACCTCGCTTCGTCTGCTAGCTTTTCTCCTTCTTCTCGCCATTAGGTATATGCTTCAATGACCAAGATGGCTAGGGTTGCGCATTGGTAGGAAGCTGGCTCTCGCAGAACAGAGTCTCCTTGCTGATTGCCTGATATAGGTTTCGGACCGAGTGAGGAGACAGGATACAAGGGTTTTCCTGATGGTTTCTGACCTTTTCCATGGTCTTCAAGCCTCCGTCTACATGATAACCCTGCTATGCATGCTGGCCTGAGCCTGGACAACATCGAGGCCTTCTATCCGATCGTTAATCTTACATGTTTCAGATTGTCAGATCGATGCGAGCTGATCCTTTCCAACAATCTAGTGGTGCTGGGATCCGCAGTATGTCTACAAGACACCTGTCGGTCCCAATAGATGGCAGTTCTTGCTTGACGTACGTACTTGACTTGGCCAGACAGGCTCAGGCCCTAAATGGTCGGATTTGCAGAGCATGGAAGATGTATCAAAGTCTATCAGCGAGCTCCAGCCCCTCTCCCAATTATACGTCCTACGCGGCTCGCCAATGGAAGTCCTGCCCAAGTTCTTCAAGGCGTGCCAGATTACGCATCTAAGCTTTGAGAAAGACGATGATGAATATACGATACGTCGCGATGCCGAGATTACCGAACTTGCAAAGCAAGCTGGCGTCGAGGTCTTTGCGGTGCACGGTCATACGATGTTTGAGGGCGAGAAAGTCATCAAGCAGAATAAGGGCAAAGTTCCTACTACATATGCACAGTACGAGAAAGCTGCGAGTGCCTTAGGAAATCCTCCAAAGCCTCTGCCCAGGCCTACGACACTCCCTCCGCCTGGAGATATAGACTTCACAACGCCTTTCTTGGAAGCCCCAGATGTGAAAGAATTCAGAGATAGAGATGTCAACTACCGTAATCGATTAGAGGGAGTGACAGACTATACTTACGAATCTGTAGCTGGGCCGGGATCCACTTTCTCAGTCCCAACCATGGAAGAACTAGCCATGCAGCCTGCGAGCAGCAATATTAGAGGCGGAGAGACGAGAGCACTCGAAGTCCTCGAAGAATGGATGACCGTAAGGAAGCAAGAAGCAATATATTTCGAGAAGCCGAAGACATCTCCTGCCGCATTCAAGCCAGCAGAAAGTAAATCATAATGTGTACGAATGATCATTACAATCTGCTAATGCAATGCATCTGTAGCCACCATTCTTTCGCCTCATCTCAAGTTTGGCACCTTAAGCATACGCAAGTTCTTCTGGTCGATACAAGAGCTTATATCGAAAGCAGGAGATCACAGCAAACCTCCAGTCTCTCTTCTCGGCCAAATCACCTTCCGCGACTTCTTCCACTGTGCACAATTTGGCACTCCAAACTTTCAGCGGATACGAGGGAATCCACTCTGTCGATACATCGACTGGGATCTACAGAATCAGTACAATGAAGACGGAACAGAGGTCAAAGAGCTAGTCATTACGGAGGAGAACGAAGAAGCGAACGAGCGTTTCTTGGCCTGGAAAGAAGGAAGAACAGGCTATCCGTGGATAGATGCACAGATGAGAAAGCTTAAACGAGATGGATGGATCCATCACCTTGCAAGGCATAGTGTCGCATGCTTCTTGACGAGACAGATGTACATCTCTTGGGAAAGAGGAGCCGAGATATTCGACCACTGGCTCATCGATTGGGACCCCGCATCGTGAGTAGCATACTTGAGCATATCGGAGTACTGTCAGTAGTCAGCTGATATTCAATTGCATTTCAGAAACAGCGCAAACTGGATGTGGCTGTCTGCGAGCGCTTTCTTCCACCAGTACAGCAGGATATATTCGCCAATCAGCTTCGGACAGAAGTCAGACAAGACTGGAGCTCTTATACGAGAGTATGTTCCAGAATGTGAGCCATTTCATCTTTATTTCCAGGGATGAATAATCTGATCCTGGTCTCGAACAGTGAAAGACTACCCTGACAAGTACATCTACTCTCCATGGACTGCTCCATCCGCTGTCCAAGAGAAAGCAGGCTGTGTTGTTGGCAAAGACTATCCTCATCCGATCGTGGACGACAAAGAATCGAAAGCCTTGGGCATAGCTCGCATCAGGCGAGCGTACGAAGCCAAAGTATATGGAGACGATCCACGCGTCTTCGACGGCACCGCTGCTGAGTACGTTCGAAGTTTTGGAGAAATTGATGAAGGCAGCAGCCTTGGAAAGAGGAAGACGAAGGAGGAAGCATCGGATGAGAAGAAGCACATCAAGCAGCAGAAGCTCAGCTTCTAGCGACTACATCGCCATCAGGCAGTATGCTCGTCTCAATGCATCCAACTGCCTTACCGCGACGCGTTTTGAAAGGGCGCCAGAGCCAAGCGATGTTGTTGTTTCATGATTCGGAAGCTATGCAATCTCAAGCTCATGTCGGAGCTGTGACGTCGAGCAGAAGGTAGAGTCCACGACGGAACAGGTCCCTGTACTCACGGATCCTGGCGCTCTCTCTCCGACCAATTTCAAGGGTTGTTTTCTTCAATAGATCCACGTTCATTTTCCACACTCGTTTACACGCAACTACAAGAGTAGGTGGATGTTACTTGTACTCTGTCACTGCATTTGCGCTGACGACAAATCTCAAGTCTCACCAGCCCCCCTGATCGCCGAATTACCACAGCAAAAAAACAGAGACAAGTCGCTGTCACCTTGGGACCTACCGTAACTTGTACCTTCATCAAGACACACATACACAACACCTTCGACGTCCTCAAGGCTTCAAGATTTCCGGAAGATGCGGACAGCAACAAACACGAAGAAGGCCTTCGTCGCTTTGGCACTCGCAGCGGCCACTGGACTCGCTTTAGCCAGCAATGGACCTGACAGACTAGACAAGAGACAGCAGTTCACTGGCAGAACCACCGTCTACATCGCAGGTACATTTTTTTTGCATCGTCGGATCCGTGCCCCCTATTTCCCTATGTTTGGCTGATCGATGTTCGACTATGCTCGTTCTGCAGAAACTGGCAATGAAGGCGCTTGTGGTGGCATGCTCTCTGTGAGTAGCTTATGTACGTGTATATGATGTCTCGTTACTGATGCGTGATGTTAGAATGGCGGAATGACCGTGGCTCTAAACTCGAATCAATGGGACGGAGGGTCCCACTGTGGTCAGCAACTTACCATCAATTATCAAGGTCGCAGTGTCACCGTCACTGTGCGAGACCAATGTCCTGGATGCGTATGTCCCCTCCCTTATATTGAAGATTTGCGAGCTGAAGTGAGCTTTTCGACAGCCATGGGGTTCCCTAGACTTGACGCCCGGTGCATGGAGCGCTGTAACTGGAGGTGCAGCATGGGGCGAAGCGTACACTAGCTGGTCATGGGGCTCCGGCAATGGCGGCGGCAATAACAATCCGCCTCCTGTCTCGAGTACTACCAAATGGGTCCCTCCTCCTCCTCCTCCCAGCTCCAGCTCCAAATGGACTCCTCCTGCGACGTCTGAGAAGCCCTCTACTACCTGGACACCGCCTTCAAGCAGCCGCACTTCGACCAAATCGCCTTCCTCAGTATGGACCCCGCCGACAATTTCTTCAAGCTCGACACCTCCTCCTTCATCAAGCAGCAGTAGTTCGAGCAGTAGCAGCAGCTCCATCAGCAGCTCTGCCTCCAGCAGCAATGCCACATCGTGTGTTTCCTCTGCTGGAACCGCACGTCTTCCGATGAGAGCTGACACATTTCCCGTCGCAGAAGCGCTTCTGGAAACTCGACTGCATTGTCCAGCGCCTTTGGCGATCTCGTTACTACCACTCTCTCATTCGACAATGGCACGGCTACTACAGCAACTTTGGCAGTAGAGGCTGGCGTAACAAGCACGCTTACTGCACCAATTGCAGGCTCTACTGCACACGGCGCTCTTGGAAACGTTAATCAGGTGGTACTTCAGATGGTAAGTCGTTCTTTTGAGCCCGTAACGAGAGTCATGCTTACGAAATCATGCGAACCAGGCCAACATCGTAGTAAATGCCGTAGAAGCTGACCAGTAGAAACGCCTTTCTTCACACTATGGCATGCGTCAAGCCATCCAAGATCGCCTTGCAGAAGTCTAATATCCTTACTTCGCAACCCTCATTCCGTCATATCCTTCGTATCTTTCGCACGACTTTACCCTACTCGTGATACGCCTCTTCGGTTGTTTGTACTTCCTTTCTCGTTTCCTTCGTTCTCTTTCGTCACACCAAAAGAACGGTGGTAAACTGTTGCTGTGTATTATCTACTCGGAAGTAATTCAGCAGAGCTTCAGCTACTCCTCTGTCTAGACATTCCACATATATTCTGTGTACTAGTACCGTCTCCTCTCCTGCAAGAGCTCGTTGTCTTCGACCCGAGGTGCCTTACCCGGCTTTACAGTTGCCTAACCTTTCGCATACGCTCTTTCGGCCCCAATACGTACGAATAACATGCAAAACTCCTGCTAGAAAGTGGTGCAAGATCCTTTGAAATCGTGCAAGACACTACCTGGCTTCTGACCTCGAAGACAACTACCGTAGCTACCTGGCATACCTGGGCCCGCGAAACTCGGGCCTAAAATGGACGACATGAGCGCTCAAAGCGCAGCTGGGGGCTTGCCAGCGTCGACGAGCAGCTTCTCGTTGAACAGTGCTCGAACTGGCGCGAGTTTGCTACCAAAACAATCACCGCAACATCAGGTCACATCTGGCTTGACCTCGCCGAGCGGACAGCAGCAGCAGCAGCCCTCAGTGCAGCAAGTTGTTCCTACTGGCTTTGAAGAGGGCGTTCTGCGAAGCCTATGCGACCTCGACTGGTACGTCTTGACGTCTGGCCGGCCTACCACGACAGTAGCTTGTTACGGTACATGAACCCTGACATCTCTCGTTCACTCTAGCGGACTACCTCTGATGATGGATAGAATCAAGCAATCTATGGCTTCCTGCCGCGTAAGAAAGGCCTTCAACGCAGCAAGGCTTCAAGCTGACTTGGGAGCATCTGCAGGAAACGAGCCTCTTCCTCAAGAAGCGCGCACAAATCGAAGAAGAGTATGGACGGGCATTACAGAAGCTTACGCGCGAAAGAAGCGAAGGATATGCGTTCAGCGATGGGAAAGCGGGTTCATTCGTCACGGCCTTCACGACATTGCTCAAGACGCACGATATTCTGGCAGACAACCGGATAAAGATGTCCCTTCAGCTGACTGAGATGTCAGAGCAGTTGATAGAGATGGCAAGAGAGGTGGAAAGGTCACGCAAGTCAGCAAAAGACTTGGGCGCGAGGCTGGAGCGGAACCTTACAGATAGCGAGATATCAACGGAGAAGTCAAGAAATAGATTTGACGTATCGGTCGAAGATCTGGAAAAGATACTTCTCAGTAAAGCAGGAGAGAACGCGAAAGACTCGAATAACTTCCCATCGACAGGTACCGATTCATATGGACTCGGCGCAGCGGGAGCTGGGAAGAAGACATTTGGCAAAGCAATGAGCAAGCTGAAAGGAGGTCCCAAGAACCCGGCTCAGATGCAGAGGATGGAAGAAGAGGCAAGAGCAAAGATGAATAGCATGTCGGATGCATATAGGCAGCAAGTCCTGGCTACACAGACTGTGCGGCAGGAATACTTTAATCTCCAAATGCCACGGATGCTCAAGGTGTGAAGCTCCTTTCTCAATGATCGCTCACACCGAGGTGCTGACACACCCTTCGCAGTCCCTGAAGGAAACGCTGGATGAAATCGATCTGGGCACTCAGTTCCATCTATCACGCTATGCTTTCCTGTTTGAAAACATGATCCTTAACGACGGCTTGACAGTCTCTCCACCCAATATCAACAGTGTCCTAGAAGAGGGACCCGGTCTGAAAGCAATAGCAGAGAGCATAGACAACAGAGACGACTTCAAAAACTTCATGCAAAACTATGCAGTCACCTTTGCGGCAAGTGGGCAGAAGGTCTTGCGGAGGGAAGGGCCTCCAGAAGAAGGCTTTGTTCGGGTATGCGCTTCTTGCGCTGTAGAAGGAAGATTGAGCTGATGCGTTGAGGTATCTATAGATGCCGAGAACACCTAACATGCTATCACCTACAAATGGCAATAGTGCTCTACCATCTTCTTCCAGCACAATCACCAGCGCACCATCTACTTCGATTACCTCACCATTCGCCAACCAGTCTTCCTCCCTGCCTTCTTCCATTCAGAGCAATCTTCCATCAAATGCCCCACCACCTATGTACTTTGGCGTAGACCTGAATTACCAGATGACGAGAGATGGAGTGGATGTTCCGAAGGTGCTCGAGAAGTGTATAGAGGTCATAGACACGTATGGGCTAGACATTACTGGTATATACCGCCTGTCAGGGACGACAAGCAGGATACAGCGGTTAAAAGCGAAAATAGAGAAAGGTCTGTTCTGCACGCCTGCATGCGAAGTATAGAGAGCAGCGCTGACGCCTGATATTTACAGACATCGATTCCGTCAACTTGCATTCGGACGAGAATCTGACCGATATAAACGATATATCAGGCATACTCAAGCTCTTCTTCCGCGAGCTGCCGGAACCTCTGCTTACTCACGAGCTGTATCATGGCTTCATAGAAGCTGCCAGTAAGCTCAAGTCATACTTTACTACGTCACTTCTTCTGCTGATAGAATTGCAGAAATCGAAAACTCCCGCTTACGGCATATCCGGTTACACGAACGCATCAACGAGCTGCCAGATCCAAATTATGCGACATGCAAAGCATTGTTAGGTCATCTAGACCGCGTATCAAAGCATGAATCCACAAACAGCATGTCCATTTCGAATCTGGCGATCGTGTTCGGACCAACATTGATAGGCCCACCGCCTGAAGATGCAAATCTCGTCTTGCAAGATATGCAATGGCAATGTAAAGCCGTCGAAACGATACTGGAGCATTATGCAGAGATTTTCGTGGATGCGGAAGACGAGAACGGCGCTGATGCGGCGGGCGGGGCAAAGCCAGCGGACGCATAATGAATTTATCCAAGATGTGTATGTTTATACTCCGGACCCTCATGTTGATGTCATTATAGCCTTTCCCGATAGCCCTTTCTTCTCACATTTGAGCCTAGTAATACAATCAGCTACTGCTGCCAGCATCGCTCGTAAGCATCTAGAAGCAGCTGTCTTCATTGATACGAGCATTGTATTGTGCAGGATATGGGACGAAAAGCAGTGAATGTGATGACAACAGGCAGAACTGAGAACTGAGTATGCAAAGTTAATGCAGGGTGATGAACGAGTCTAAAGACTGAGAATCTAACGATTGATTGATGCAATAGTTCTGAGGTACGCGATCTTCTAAGTATCGAGGGTAGTGAGTGTCTTTGTCCAGGTAACGACCTGCCCAGAAGGGATCAGTATTAGAGCAAAGTCTATGCGTCTTTTAATCCCAGTATACCTTTGGATGTGCCATGACTTTGGTGGGATCGAAGTTGAGGACTTGCAGACCGTCTAGGGAGGTCGCTCGGGATCTACCACATCCCGCGAACGATGTAAGCAAGAGACGTGCTCCGACACCCGATATCCAGGAGGCATGAAGAACGTACAGAGCTACGTATGCTTGACCCTTTTCGAAGATTTTTCCAAGATCGCACTTGACGCGCTCGAGTGTCTGTCCTTGAGATTTGTGAATGCTCATAGCCCACGCGCAGATCATTGGGAACTGTCAATGATACTGAAAGTCAGCATGTCTTATTTATCAAGGAGAGAGTTGCAAACCTACCTGCTTGCGCCTCGCTTTGACCTTGTCTCCAATGTCATCCACTTTAAACTCGTCTCTGGACATTCTCATTCTCATCCTCGATCCATCTGGCATCTTCCACTCCACTACAGGAGCCTTCTCCACCATTCCCGGGTTCTTGGCCTTCTTGACAGCATCTCCGTCTTTACCACTCTCCTTCTCCTTCTTCAACGCCAACGCACGCAGCTTCTCCGCGTCCTGTCCAAAGAGACTATTACTTGCATCCGCATCGTCTTCTTCGAGACTTTCTTCTAGCGACTTGAACGCTACTACTTTGCCCACGGAGCCATTCACGAGGCCATTCTCCATGTTCTTCAACAGCATGACTTGGGCATTCAATTTCAGCACAAGCTGTTTAGGTGCCATTACATTTTCGAGCGTCTTTTGTAAGCGGTCAGGAGCTTCCTCCCCGTCGTCAATGGCGAAGAAGTGGTATTCTTCGCCTGGCAAGGCCGCCAGTCGTGCACGATTCGCGTCGTCTACTTGTTGACGCAGTGGGAAGCTGAGGATTACACATTGCATCAGTGATTTCGTCGGAGCGGAAGATGGATGACGCACAGCTCTGTGGGCTCGATGCCATCGTTGTACTGTGGTTGACGCTTAAGCTTCCTGAACTTGCCGATAGACGCGTCCGACAGCCTTCCGAATCGCATCTCATTGAGCATATCGATGAATTCTGGGAGCGGCATCAGGTTCTCCTTCCCTCTGAGTCTTCTCACACCATCACACTCACCTGTATCCCTCTGTCTAAACACCTTCGTCAAGTTGACCGTCATATCAATACAATTCTCCCAGCTCTTTGCCTCGAAAGCGAATCTTGGGACACTTCCTTTAGTAACAGGCGGTAATTGGAAGAAATCGCCCGTCATGATGAGCTGAATACCGCCAAAAGGCTTATCGGGCTTTCGACGGAAGCGCGTAGCAATGTGTGCGAGCTTATCGAAGAGATCGCCGTCCAACATCGACACTGCGTGTTCCGCTAGACCTCAGCCTCGACTCCCATCGATGTACGATGTGAAGAAAGACGGCGCACCCTCATCAATGATAAGCACCTCAGTCCTTAACCATCTTCCCGGAGCTTTACGGTTCTTCTTCACAAAATCGACCAGATGCTCAGCCGTTCCTTGACCCAGACCGATGCCCGCAAAGGAATGAATAGTGGTTCCTCCAATATTGGCAGCTGCCATCCCTGTAGAAGCAGTGATAGCGACACGGTCTGCGCCGCGCGAAGCGTATTTCTTGCGTAACGATTTGATGATTTCACGCAGGAGGATGGATTTACCAGTTCCTGGGAACAAGCGTTTCATTAGATTGTGTGCGAAATATGTTAGAGGGAATGAGTATGCACCTGCTGATCCAGTGAAGAAGACATTCTTTCCTCCCTCTACGACCGTCTTGAGCACTTTCTGCTGTTCTGGCGACAGCACAATCTGCTGTTGTACGTTGAGTGTTCCAATATTGACTTTTCCTTTTCCTTTGGCCGAAGTGCTTGATACACTACTTGTACTTGCGCTTTTACTGATGGACGTCTTTGCTGATTTTGAGCTGGTAGTGGACGAGATATCCCATGGCAGACTTCTCTTACTACTTGACGATGATTTGACGGATGAAGTCGAGGTATCTGCTTCGTTGTTGTTATTCTCGCGTACTACGAATTGACTGAGTGTATGCTGGCTTTTATCGACTTTTTTGGTGAAGGGCGCTTTCAAAATAGCAGATGGAAGACTCTTATGCTGCTCTTCTTGTTCTGCCATATGCTGCTCATAAGCATGCTGATCCGGTGCGCTCACTCCGCCTGTCAGGGAATGAGGCAGGATGTTCGTAGGTGCTTTCGGCAAGCTAGGCATATTGAACCCACTCTGCCATTGCGATGCCATAGGTAAGGAAGTGCTTGAAGAGCTGCTCTTTGCATGGTAATTTGCGATGGCAGCGGATGCCGTCTGGTGCGTTTTAGAAAGGGGAGGAGCGCGCGGAGGAGACTGTGGAGCGTTCGATTCGACTGTAGCTGTAGAAGTGGATGATAGCAACAATGAGGATGCAGATGTCAAGGTGCTCTTGCTAAGCTTGCTCGACTTGTAAGCTGCGCCTGCGCCTGCTTTTGGAGGAGTTGGAATGGTCGAACCGCTCGCTGTGGATGCGTCTGTGAGCTCAATATCGTCTCCCCACGAGTCGTCATCCTCAAAGTCGATGTCTGCGCCCGTTCAATCAGCAGTAGTATTTCCAATCAAAGTCCGCGAAAACTACTCGCCATACGCCGACGCGGGCAACGAGACGGCTTTCCCGCTCTTGTGTTTCTTGTTGTTGGTGCTGTTGTCATTGTTGCTTGTAGTTGCTGGGATCACTGGGGTGTTTGATGAGAATGTGCGCTTCAATGTTTTGATGGGCCCTCCTGAGCCTCCGCTAGGCTTTGATGTGGTCGCACCAGCCTGCATGGTGTATATCCTGCCTTGAATGCTTTAAAGACTTCTCTCTTTCAACACTGTAATAAGTCTGGCTGAATGGAGCAGAGCCAACCTGCAATTGCCATCATCCATCATCCTCCATTCCAGCTCGAGCCGAATACCAAACGCGTGAGCTGGAACTCGGGAAAAAGGTCAGAATAGCAGATCCAAACACATAGTCATACTCCATACATCTCTAGCATTATATACGTCCTTCTAGCTAAGCTCTGCGACCATCTTTGTGTTTGGCTGTTTCAGGCACGTGACCCGCCCCGGCCGACGCTGGCCGATTGATTCTTCAAGGATGACGGCTGTTCTTGCTTTCAACAACTTGAAACAATTGCAGAAGATAAGATGGCGTATGTTGAGTATGGTTCTGCAGCTTGAAGCTTGAGTTGAACCGATGAATGGATGGATATGACAGCCGCACGAAGAGCGACCCAACCCCCGACGAGCAGCTAGCGAGCTTGTGCAGCGCATCGGGCTGCCATTCCTTGCTGGATCCATCGTTTGCTCGCTACTTGGACGCAGGCGATCACATCTCATACATGCGACACAACTTCCATATCCCCACTATCGATTCCATGCACCGTCAGGCTGCAGCTACTCCCCCTCCTACACCCCCAGCTGAAGTGATTGCAAAGCATCAGAAGTTACGAGACGAGAGGCATGGTATTGCACATAGCTCCTCTGCATCGAATGGCGAGGACGGTGATCATAAGAAGGCAGCGTCATCCTCCAAAGCGCAGAAAATGAGACAGGATCTAGCTCGCGAGACTGGGCTAGACAGCGCCAGACGATCATCTATGGAAGATGCTACGTCCGGCATGGGGCCCCAAGAAGGCTACGACATGGTGGTGTACCTCGCTGGGAATTCCCTCGGTCTACCATCCAAGCAGAGCATTCAACTCCTACAAGAAGAAGTGTCTGTCTGGCAAGACAAAGCTGTGACAGCATGGGCAGAGCACCACTTCAAGCGGCCCTGGTCCGCCTACGCCGAAAAGCTCTCGCCCTTATTAGCGGGCATAGTAGGCAGCAAGAACACCGAAGTTGCAAGCATGGGCAACCTGACTATGAACTTGCACATGCTCATGTGCTCCTTCTACAAACCTACAAAAGAAAGATACAAGATCCTATATGAACATAAAGCATTTCCATCAGACAACTATGCGTTCGCATCGCAGGCTGAGATGCATGGCTATACAAGGGAAGAAGCTCTCCTTACGCTCAAGCCGAGAGAGGATGAATATACCCTGAGAACGGAGGATATGCTGGACATCATCGAAAGGCAAGGGGATGAGATTGCGGTAGTCTTCTTTAGTGGGGTGCAATACTTCACGGGGCAAGCGTTTGAGATACAGAAGGTCACAGAGGCGGCTCAGAAGAAGGTGCGCTCGGACCCATCATATAGCTTTCATCGCACGCTGACAGTGTTCCTGAAGGGCTGTCTGGTCGGATGGGATTTGGCACATGCAGTTGGCAATATCCCTCTTTCACTTCATGACTGGAATGTAGACTTTGCCGTATGGTGCACATACAAGGTGAGCGTGGATTTGCGACCTGTCTTATCAAAGTACGAGGCTGAAACTCGGAGGTTGCAGTACCTCAATAGCGGGCCGGGTGGTATTGCTGGACTATACGTACACGAGAGGCATTCTTCTCGACCTAGACTGTCAGGGTGGTGGGGCAACGAGTGAGCAAATCCGCCCGCCTCAGTTCCAAACGAGATATCTAAATGAGACTCGTTTATTCCTTTCAGCCTCAAGACGCGCTTCGCAATGGCCGACACATTCGACCCTGCTCCCGGCGCTGCGGGGTTTCAAACAAGCACACCTTCGATTCTCTCGCTCGCATCATTGAAAGGCTCACTCGAGTCCTACCTGCTAATGGGCAAAGAAGATTCCGCACAACAAGAGACGCCCTCCAACACGTCTATTGCGCTCAAGAAACTGAGGAAGAAGTCGGTCGTCATGACTGCTTATTTAGCGCTCCTTCTCAAGAGCTCAAAGTATTATGTACCCCTTAAAGACATCAAGTCATTCGAGGACTCTCAGAAGGATTCAGAGCTGAAAGCGGGTTTCACAATCATCACGCCTGAAAACCCAGATCATCGAGGAGCGCAACTCTCAGTTCTGCTATTGCCAAGACATCATGGATTACTCTCGCCCGTCTCGGAAGCTATGATGGAAGCGGGCGTGTATGGAGATGAGAGAGAGCCAGACGTCATGAGGCTCGCGCCTGTGCCGCTTTACAATACCCATAAAGAATGCTGGGTTGCTGCCAAAGTATTGGATTGGGCTGTCGAGGTGCGTCACATCATGCCTCTTTCGTTCTAGCGGGAGTTCGCTGATTCCTCGGTGCGATAGATCGCTGTGCATAAAGTCGCCAATTCGCCAAAGAAGAATGGCCAGCAAGATGAGCCTGTTGCCCAGACTCACATGCCGCGGACGGAGTAGAGGCCAGCGCATTTCAGACGCAAGTAAGCAATTTTCTGATGCAGAAGCGCGTTGCAAGAATGTAAATATGCGAGATGGGACAACAAGGTCTTGTCTAAAAAGCGGAATAAAAGGGATGTGATGGCGGAACGCCCGAATAAATGTGTAGCGACAGCATGCGTACGAGCTCGTGGAGCATATCGAGATCTAAGAGATGGGTAGAGTAGCTTTCTTGCATTCTCCAGCTGCACAATCACAGCCAGGGCAGCTTGGGCACTGCAGATCATGATTATCAGCTGAAGCTCACACTGCACGGAAATACACTGCTCACCTCCTTCTTGATAGCAGTCATCTTCTTGCATTCTCCGGCCGCACAATCGCATTTGCCCTAATGATCATCATACCTTTGTCAGCACAAACACCCTCCTCTTCATATACTTATGGCTCACCTCAGTAGCTAATGAGCATTGCGTCTTGTTCTGGCTCGAGACGCACTGTCCAGCTGCACAGTTGCATTCTCCTCGCTTGGCGTATTCACACTCGTCGTGCGCGACGCAGTCTACAGTCTTTGGCTCGCCTGCAGACGCACGGGCTGCTGCTTTCTGCTCGCTGGCACAAGCACAAGTGACGCCGCCTGGAACCCAAGTCAGTACATTGGGTATGATGCATCACAGGACTGCCCTACAGATGATTGTAGGTTGAGGAGCGGCCATTGTGAGTTTATAAGTGATTGGAAGAGAAGAAAGATGCAAACATCCAACTGGATATGGATGACCGTTTACAGGCACAAAGGTTTGGTGATCGAGCCAATCAGAAGACTGCTGATTGCTCAAAGAGCTGTTTGCCTAATTTGGCAGATCTGATAGCAAGCGCGTCACAGCCAGACGAATCCAAATTGACATCGTCTCTTTCCTTTCTTCCCACTCTTCGCCCAAAGGTTGAGTAGGCTAACAGGCTTCCAAGTGTCTGGAGAGATCATGGACGATTTACCGAACTGAGGAAACGCTAAATCAGAATGACATCTTTGCTATTCCTCATCTAATCGAGCTGCACGCATCTCCTCCCATCTGTCGACCTGACCCACTTCCTTACGAGACACCGCCCTGACGCATCAAGCCTGCTTTTTCTCCTCGAAAATCAAATCACTAACGTGAAGCTTGGCTTGACTAACCATGTTCAGCTTCCTCGCAGACTCGATCGTCAAGAAACGGAGGGCGAGAGCCGCTTCTAGAAGTGCGAGAACCAACAGCATTGTTGCAAGCTGGCTCTCGGACGTGGACAGCGATTTCAGCGGGGGTGCGTCGATCGAGCCAAGAAGAGAGCGCGGGTGGCTGAGACTTACGCTGTCAGGTTTTGCGGAGTCCATATCATCTTCAGAGTCTGCGAAATCTCGGCATGCACGCCAACCAAAACGAACGCTTAAATCTACCGAGCCCACAAGCGCAAGAGGATCGACTGCACCCGTCGAGATCATCAAAAGCCCTGATGGTCAACGATGGTACATGCAAAGACTAGGACGCGGGAGGGTTGGTCGGCGCTTGAGCCCAGACGGACGCTTCTTCGATGGCTGGGTCGTCTACTATCATGACTATGATCGACCTGACGTATACGAGGTGCGCTTCGAGGAAGGTCAAGCTGCAAAGCCTTGCACACTCGGCAAGAAAGACGAGAAAAAGAAAGAGCATGACAGGAAACGGTCTTTCTTAAAACGACAACGATACGCCAGGCAAGCTCCCTCTCATGGATATACAGAAGAGCCTGAACCTGAGCAGAAAGTGACGCGAAGAAGAGGTCAGTGGGTGAGAAAGCGTCGACCGCGCCGTTAAAGTGAGCGGGTTTGTGGTAAAACCGATAGGACTTACCCAGTCCTACAATCACTTTCAGAGCCTCGTATACTCCTATACGGGGTCTGCGGAACGTCTTTGCACAGCTCAGACCATCGTACTTGATTTTTGATGTACTCTTTTCCTCAACATCTCCTCATGACGGACCAAGCTGATTAGCAGGCTTTGTACAAGAATTACACTTCTCTCCCAATACAATGCCTTTCCTGGATGCAATCGTCGCTACATTCAGCAATACGTATCTCAAGGCTCGGAGAACGAAGAGAGCCAAGGAACGAAGATCGACCAACAAGCGTGTAGAGGGCTGGCTTTCGGAGCTGCATGGCGATGTGCGAGAGTCTCCATCCAGTGAGTGTGACCATCCGATATCTAGTTGGTGTAAAGTCATGACTAGTACTGCAGAATCAAGGCAAGCAGCCTCCCAAAGGCCGCCGCAACAGAGTCGGTCAATGTCGCATCGAATTTCTCGTCAGGGTAGGACAGTCACTACGAGACATAAAGCATCCAGGAGCCACACGTCTCCGCGAGCAAAGACCGAAAAGCGCGCTTCCTCGCCGGCTACGATACAACTCTACTCCTTGAAGGATCTGGACAACGGCTTCACCGTAGCTTTTCGGCTGGCAAAGGACGTAAAGTCCCTGGATGGCTATTGTCGATATATCGACCACGCATTCCCGGCTGAGAATACTGAGGTGTTCGATGCGTTCTACAAGGGAAAACGCGTGAAGAAGAACACTCCGCTGTATTTCTTTCCCTGAAGCAGGCTTGTGTGTATGCTGTTCGTATTGAAATCAGCCAACCAAAGGCAGACTCCGCAGTCGAAGAGCCAGGAGTCAGAGACAGTCTCGCCGTTGAGATGGAGGATGTCTTCATGCCATGCATCTGTAAGATATGCTGATGTATCCCCTGTCAGCAACCCTTTGCCCATTCAAAGCATTCCCTTCAAGAAAGTTTCAAAAGGCAGTCATTGAAGCTGGTCTGGGGCACGCTCCGCTTGGCTTGGGAAGATACCAAGTAACGGATACACTTTAATAGCCATATCCAAGAACATCCGTCATTTAGCTCCGCCGGTCAGAGTTACATCCGATGAACAGCTATCCGCCTCAGCAGAGAGCGTACCATCCGCCAGATGTGCAGCGTCGAAGAGGACACAAGTGAGCATTGATGTGGCTGGCCTGATATGCTTCTGACTTTATGCGCACCGTCAGTCCATTCAACAGTCCGCTCTTCAAGGAAGTAGTCACTGCTACTACGAGAGACCACTTGGCCATCAACCGTCGAGCAGACAAGTAAGTCGTTGAGGTGCTCTGGTGCTATATCCTGCTGAGCGTCGTCACAGGCCTCGGCTTGCCATTCCGATCCCTTTCTCGGATGTCTATGTCTCTTACAAGACACGCTCGAAGCGCGGACAGCAAGTACAGGGCGCTCCGCAGAGCTATCCACAAGACCCGCACTACCAGTCTCAGTACCCGCAAAGGCCTCCCGTAGCCACGTCACAGCCTATGACTCACGACCAGAGGCCACCGCGCCCAGTGTATCAGCAGCCTATCGTTCAGATTAAGCCTGATAGCGGCAGGAAGAAGAAGAAGGGAAGATATTCACATGGTCCAGGTGGATTCGGACAGCCAGATCCCTTCATTGGTGCCGGCTTTCCAGGCCCATCTGGAGATATAGGAGGCGGAGGCGGAGGAGGAGGAGGAGGAGATTTTCTAGGAGGAGGAGGAGGAGGAGGTGGTGGTGGTGGTGGCGGTGGAGGAGGTTGCGTCGTATCGTAGATCCCTCCGAGGTTTCTAGCTGATCACGCCTTCTTGATGGCTAAAGCCGGCGCTGCCTTAATTTGCTTTTTCTTTGTCTTGGCCTTGGCTTTCTGCTTTTGCTTGTTAGCCTCTTTTGCATTTGCAGGCTGCCCCGCGATGTTTCCTCCCACGACTTCCAGAGTTTCCGCAGAATCGTCACCTTCCCACTCTGTGAAGAGCTTCTGAAGCGGTTTCGTCCAATATTTTGCCTTCCAGAAATCGCCTATTTTTATTGACATCAAATCAAAGGCCACTGCGACGTCGCAAGAGTTGTCCGCTTCTCGTTCAGCCAGCGGAGGGAACTTCGGGTACCGCTGGGAGAAGTGCGTGAGAAGACATTGCTTAGCTTGCATGCTGAAGGAAGGTGCCGTCAGCCAAGCTGTTATGAGAGTTGGAAGTGAGGAGCCTTACCGTTTCGCAACGTCTAGCGCTTCCGCAAATGTGCTATGGCCTGCAGATTATTATCGTCAGAATTGAAAGACGTCTTGCCCAAGACGTATAATATACCCTTATATCGAGCCATCTCTGGCAGCTCGTCTTCGATTGTCGCTTCGTGAACGAGTAGCGTTGCATCCTTACCAGCAGCCACGAGTGCCTCGCAGGGTTGCGTGTCACCAGAATAGCTAAGGATCAATGTCAGGCGAGGCCCATATATGTGCGTCTCAGACTCACACGATCTTCCAGCCATCCATGCCTTCAAAGACGACACCGAAGCAACGGGCACGATGCTGAACCAGGACAGTCTCCACCTTGCGCAAGGTGAGTGCAGTCAACAGCTCGGCGAGACCAGAATCGCTGCTTCTTCCTGGCAGACAGTCATTCGCGTCGATGAAAACGATGTTCTCCTTCACTCCAAGGCCTTGCAAAGAGTCGAGATCTTGTATGTAGGTCCGGATCTGTGGTGGACATATGAGGTACAACTTTGAGGTTGTTGGGATCTGAAAAGCAATTGACTCAGCTTAGACTACGTCGAGATCAGTTTAGCCAACTTACCTCGCTGCGCCGATAGAGAAGCGTGCTCAGTCCGCCATGATGATCAGCGTGCATGTGCGAGATGAATATGCAGGACAAGCGTTGCAACGCGTCCTCGATCGCTTCGCCAAAGTGCCGTGCGAGTTGCCCGTAAGTCCCTTCTCCTACATCCAGAAGGATGGACTGTCCCGATGGCAGTTCCAAAAGCGTGGCGCTCACTGCGTATACTTATCAGAAACTGCTTATGCACGAACATGTGCAGCCTGACTTACCATTGCGATACTTGGATGGCATGGCAGAGCCAGTGCCGAGAGCCGTGACCTTAACATCACTGCCTGGAAAGCTGGCTTTTGAGTGCGCCTCGCTTGCTACTTGAATCGCATTCTTGGCTTCAAGGACCAGATTCTTGTATTCTTGCCATGTATCTTTCGCATGCGCCTTCGAGTCGTCGTTCTTTTCATTCAGCCGAGATGCTGCTTCGTCGGCTTCCTGTGAATCAGAAGCCATGTCGAAGTGCCGCAGCCTGGTGGAAGTCTCGCAAGAGGATAAGGTGTTGAGGTTGAAGACGGAACCCATTTCAAGTCTAATAGCTGATCGCGCAGACCCAGACAGGTAAGTTGGCTGAAGAAGAGCATGGAAGAACAATATCACGTACCAGGGGCGTCTGTGCCGGCAGGGCCCGGTTCATACCTCGGCATTTTGAAAACGTCTCCATCCAGCTTTGAGAGGCGCAATTGAAGTATCGTAGCCGAAGCGAAGGAGATACGATTGTAGCCCAATTCGGGTGCGGACACGATGTGCTGGAAAGAGCGAATCTGAGCTTGGCGCCAGAACTTTTGCTCACACATGGCCTACCTGGACAGACGATGGGAAAGTCTCTAGCCATTTCCTGTAGTCCGGATGCTGAAGCACGCCAGATCCGAGGTGGTGAAAGACATAAAGAAGAGACACGCCTGGCCTCGCTCGAGCGACTGGACTAGCAGTCACACGAGAGATGTAGCTTGTCGAGGGACAGGCGATCATTGCGAATGCCTATAGCACCTCGGTGAGTCAGCGATTCGCAATCTGTCGACGGCGTGACTCACCGAAGGATTAGCTCCAGCTTCCGTGCAGGTTTCCGGCAGGATTACTTTGCCATCAGGTAGAGTTACAGACTCTCCTTTAGTCAACTTGGCAAAGTCCGGCCCTGGTGTGACTCCTTGCGCTTCCGCAGCTTCAGGCTTGAACCGCCCACGGATTGGCGGCCCGGTCACATGGTACGATACCGCAAAGGGTGGCGCTTCGATTTCTGGAAGAGAAGAAGAGTTCCATGCTGGAGAGGAGAAGTAGGATGGCCGATCTGGGTTCGACGAAGTCGGTGCGATCTTTGCCGGTACTCCTGCTCTGAACATGTCCTGAATGACCAGCTTCCGCCATTCGGCAGCTTGCTTGCCTTTCAGTCTATCCGGTTTCCCAGACCGTCCCCACCAGTCAACCTCGGTCTCGTTAGTTAGTGCACCCTCGCTTTCAGGCAGGCTTGGGGTGACATGGTGAGGACGCTTTGAGGCAGGGGAAGCACTTCGCGATCTTGATCTACGCTTTACTGACGTACTAGAAGAAGATTCTTCCGGAAGTATTGGATATGCCTCTACTTTGATATTTTGGTCGCTGTAAACCAGATTGTCGTTTTCTTGCGAGTCTGTAGAAAGAGGGCGTGCGTATTCGTGCGTATTTACGCGCATTTTCGGCCTGCGAAGAGATTGTTTAGTAACTGCATCCTTGTTACTAACGCCTTTCGCTTACCTCCGAGTGTGGTACCTCATGGAGGCCAGCAGATGATCCGTTCCCTCCGGACCATGTACATCGACTTGTGCACCATCCTTTTCTCCCATGGACAAGAGAAGGCCTAAAGAAGGCGGCGTTTGTAAGAATGACTCGCTCATGAGCTTACACTCTCTCAATCGCAAAGCGAAATGAGAGCTCACCGCCTAGACCAGAGGTGGACTGAACCTGTACAGAGCTAGACATAAAGAAACTGCGCAGTTTCTTCATGGAAATGCGATCTTGTACCATAGCCCGAGTAACATTTTCACCGGCATCGAATAGATAGCGAGCATCGTGGAAGACAACCATGAAGCTGGGAGTCGTATCGCTCGTAGCTTGCGTGAGACATTGGATATGCCATGGCTGCTTGGGGCTTATGGCCGTCGTCATCAAATGCCGTCGCAGGCAGAAGGAGATCCACAGATTTGGCGATGGCAGATAGGTTCGCCGGGCAGATCAGTATTTGCACAAGCAACAATGCCTTATGATGCTGGGCGAAGATGAAGCTGGAACGAAGAGAAAGTGCGAATTCAACCAGAAGTCGTGAATCTTGTCCTGGCTTTTCCTTTCGCCAAATGGACGAAAATCAACACTTCTTGTTTAGCTATAATACCTACAGTTCTGCACATACAAGCGAAGACTCTGCCAACCTGCTCTGGATCCCTCTAACCCGCTGCGAAGCATCGAAAGTCTAAGCGAGACCGCACGCAGCTGTCTTCTAAAGTAGCGCTGCAGGCATTGGCCTTTCTCATACAAGTAACATGGAGTCATCAAGTCTGTACTTTGTTACAGGCTGTTCTCGACGTACGGGACAGATCCCTTCCTTTCCCCCTAGAGTCGCTTTCTCCCACTTCGGCAACCTCTGCGCCATGCGGAAGCTTGCAGTAGGTAGTCTATGAATTGACAAGCATACAAGTGACGAGTCCGAAAGTTTGGTTCAGCGTCCTGAAAGGGGATCTTCGATTTGAGCGGGTCCACTCTGCTGAGCCTTATCTTACTGCTCGCATACCTCGAGACAGCAATTTGCCTCGGGACACTAGCTGATATGATCAAATCCGACATACGCCCCCTGACTTTGAAATTGGAGTATCGCCGTCTACGACCGGCCTACGATCCTAGTACAAGAATCGGGCGCCTCAAGTCTCTGCTCGTGCGCTTCGTATCACTACTTCCTGCGCTTCTAGCAGTCGGATTCGCTTCCGTATCATGCTTGATACTAATGTGGCTGGGCTCTGAACGGAGACAGGTCGGTATCGCGATCTATCGCACAAGCTGCTCGAAGCCTCCTTGGTATCTGTTTCCCGAAACCGAAGGAGAAGCTTTCTATTCCTCAAACGATTTCCATGTTCCCGCAAAACTCGATGGCAGACCTATCTCCTCGGACGTTGAAAATGACCAGTCGATCAGTATAGTCCAAGTCTGCAGCTATGCTCACAAACAAAGCTGGTACCTCGAAGAACTGCTGTCCAATCACAAGAATTATGCGAAACAATGGGGTCTAGAGTATAATCTATATACAGGCTCCAAGTCCGGAGTATGGGCTAAACAGGAAGCCTTGTACGAGAAACTCTTGTCAGAGCTGGAGAAGCCTGAGGAGGACAGACTTCAATGGCTATTGTAAGCCTGCTTACCTGAGATGTGCAAATATTACCTAAGCTGAGCGTCATTATCAGCTATACCGATGTCGATACAGTGCTGGTCAACTATGCCGTTCCCTTGCAGAGCTTCCTACCTCCTGAAGATGACCCTGCGTACATTCTTATAGCGAGTAGGTCGCCCGCGTTCAGAACTGGTAGAGCAGCTAGATGCTAATGCATCCGCACAACAGAAGATACGAGCGGATCGCTGAATGCTGGAGTTTTCTTCGTACGAGTGTGCCAAGAGTCGCTCGACTACATGCACAAGATCATCATGTACCCACGAGACGACAAGGCTCTCAGCTGGGCCGAACAGAGCGTCATGATTATACTTGACAAAGCTGATAGAATGGCAGAGAGTGGAAAGCTCGTATACATGCCTCAAGACTGGTTCAACAGCTACGCAGGCGAAACTGCATACAGAGAGAATCTCCCGGTCTTCCAGGTCCACTTCCCCTCTAGACCTAGGAAGAGATACGAAATGCTACCTTTCTTGCGCAAGCTTGCGAGTGGAGAGATTGTGCAGGATCCTGAAGATGCTAGAATCGCGAAGAATCGTTTGCTGGAGGAAATCAGGGAGTTCTGGCACATGAGACAGACATCCACCTCATATCGCGCAGAAAGCAGAACAGCGAGTCATTCGCCGACGGTTACTCATACGGATGCACTGTAGACTGTTCGAAGAATGTGTTCTGGCTTCAGGATTGAATTCGATGATGTACCAGCCAGCTAGTAAATACATCCTTGAAACTCTAACCCAATTGATGCGTGTATGAGTATGTGCAATGCAGCAGATGAACTGAAAAAGGCGAAATATCGCTTGGTATTACTATGGCTACATGCACTACTCAAAGAAAGTAAGAAACCCGACTTGGACTTGGCCTCTCGGAGGTCAAGAGCGGTAGGAAGTGCCAGATGCAGCGTAGTTGCTCACCGAGCAGCCTTGCTGGTGTGTCGTGCCGGGGACGAGAATAGTGAAGAACCAAAGGGAAGAATGAGGGATAGATGAGATAGAGATAGTGGGAAAGCCATCCTTGAATGTCTATACTGAGAGAGGCGGTCGTGCTGCGAGTGCATGACGGGCTTCCAGTCGACGCTTGCTGTGTCGCTTAGCTCTTGTTCGCACTCTCTTGGAAGGGTCAATGCTCGCTTCTTCAGTGACGACGACTAGGTGTGTCCTCGTCACCACAATAGTCTGCGTGACGATAGGTTCTCTTGCAAAGCCTACAGCTATTTCCGCGTCCCCTACCTTGGAAGGTGACTTGACAGCCTCTTCGACCTTCTTCGAAGGACTGGGGATAGGAGTAGGAGTGTCTTTTGGTGTAGTGGAAGATGGCGAAGCAGCCGGTGCTTTCGTCTCTTTGGCCGGAGCTTTCTCTTCCTGGACGACCGCGTTTTGCTTGACGTTGCTGACGCGTGCTACTTCTTCAGACAGATCAAAGATATCGTTCTGAGCACCATCCTTGAAACCCCACTCCTCGTTGTAGAAGGGCGGGTCCTGTCAGATCTAGTCAGTTACGACAGTAGCACGTTGTAGACCGGACCGGAAGACTCACCCTAGTGCTCTCGTTGAGCGGAACGTTCCAACCATCTGCTTGAGCGCCTTCCCAGTACAGGCCTTGCTTAGCGCCTTTGACGCACTTCTCCGGCTCGTCTTTGCATAGTTTCGGAGTCTTGGGACTCGCGAGCTTGGGTGCGTCTTGCTTAGGATTGACGATATTGCAGTCGAAGCCGTTCTAGCAAGAGTGGATCCTGCTTAGTTGAGGATGGCTTTTGCATCGTCCTAGTGGCTTACCATGTAGAGCTCGTTCGCCAAACCCTCTCCCCGGGCACCTCCGTGAACTACAAAGGCCGGAGTCAGCATAACACAGACAATATGATCGCAAAGAACCCACTCCAGTTCCAGCTGCAGATGCACTTGCCGTTAGGACATGGTGGCATGTCAGCTGGAATTTCGAATTCCGTGTTTCTGGTCCAAACGCAAGTCTGGTGGAGCCAAAAACGACCCCAGACGAGGGAAAACAAGCACCACCATGATCAGCATTACGGTAAGAGTATTGAGCTCGTTCCAGACTTACGTGGTTGGCGCTGAAAACAGTGAAGGTCTTGGGCGTGATGCTGTAGACATCGTTCGTATAGGCGATAGCGAGAGCACATCCTTTCGCATCGTTCTGCTCTGCAACGTGTAGCGGTCCGTTGCTCGCAGCTACATTAGGGTCTCCATAGTGCTGATGCGGGGGAGTATCATCAGAAAACTGGCTGACTTTCGCTGTTGGGGACAGGGATAGCTTACAGGTCTGCCATTAGCGTCTTGATTACAATATATCACAAAGAGACATTCAGCCTTACATCATGGTTGTAATTGGGAAGAAAAGAAGCAACTCACACCATACAAGGCATGTCACCCACCAAATCCAGTTGATCCTGCCGGGTAGTATACGAAGTGAAAGCTTTATTGCAGGACATTTCGATGTTCACACGGCCGCTGCGAGCAAGAGAGCGCAAAATCAATGATTGGCTGAGCATCTCATCGGGGACAACCAGACCTACCCCGCTGGCAGCTGCATCACAGCATTTGGCTTTGCGCCTCGTAAGCCGTGGAACCACCATTCATCGAACTTGAGGTTGTCCATAAGTCTGCGAACATGTGAAGTGACAATCAGATCGGAATGCGCGTTGGCATAGATCAATTACACTACCTTAGAGGGTTTCGTGTGAAGTCGTTATTGACGTCCTGATCGTACCAGTGCTCAGGCTCTCTGCCAGATGCTGCCGCACAGAAGAGAAGGTAAGGCAGGTCAGCGGGAGGCAAAGCGGAGAGAAGGAGGGGAAAAAACCATTGAAGCCATATAATGATGGGTGCCACATTCCCTGCGTTGCTTTACATTAGTACTTGATAGATGTTTACGACCAAACAAGTCCTCACGATGTGAGCCAGGGCAGAGGGAGCGGCTACCAGAGCCAGAGTCGCGGCAAGCGCAGTGTGAGGGAACATGATAGGATGAGTGATAGAGAGAGGATGCGGTGTCAGAGTAAAGGGACGTTGGTTAGATGGAAATGTGGCCAAGTTGAAGGGTCCGATGCTGCCAGAGCGTCGTGTCTTGATCCGGGCGACAAAGGGTGTGAGTATGCAAACGAATGTGTGAGGATTAGTAGTGAGAAGTCAGTAGGTAGTAAGACAAGGTGCGATGGGAGATGGAAGAGGTCGAAGAACAAAAGCCAAAGCATCGAGGGCTCAGGGAGGAGGAGGAGGAACTGCCAGGAAAGGCCCGTGCGTCGGCAGTTGGCACGGCAGCCAAAGCACGACAGAAGCGATCGGGGTACCGTATTTGTTACGACGACGTGAGGTGATGTGTCAGCCCAACCGGCTGCATGAAACTGTTTCAGATCTGCTGCAGCAAGATCAAGGGAAGTCAGATCCCAGAGCCTGTCCAGAAGAAGCTGAAACTCGTATGATATAGTATGCTTGGATCCTGTCTGTGCATTCATCCACTCATGGAACTGAGATGCGATCAAAGCGGTAGTCGTGACTTTCTCTCTGAAGGTACCTTGAAGGAGTCACTTCGTCATAGCAATACATATCCTGGAAGGCCTTGATCTGGCTAGGCTTCATCGTGTTGTGCTGTATGCTACGATTCTTCCTGCTCTCGCTATCGTACCGCACGGTACTTTCGCGTGATGCGTGCAAAGCAAACCTTTTCGCTACAAGCCGTACCGTGTAGGCACTTGGTCTTGAATACTCATGAGAAGCTGTACATACGTGTCGATGTATTACCGAATCCAATTGGTTTGACTTCTCATCGACTTGTGAGATTAGATCAGCAAATGGCCAAGCAGAGCAACAGTCGCTTGCGCAAAGAGTATGCCAGTCTGGCCAAGAATCCTCCTCCATTCGCAATCGCCAGGCCATTCGAATCAAACTTGTAAGAACCCGGTGGTGCTGTCGGTAGTCACCGCTATCTCGGTTCTGACGTGGTCATATAGCTTGGACTGTCACTTCATTCTTCGAGGACCGCCAGATTCGCCTTATGACGGAGGAGAGTACCATGGCATTCTTCAATTCACACCTCAGTATCCCTTCGCTCCTCCAGCGATCAAGGTGTACACTCCGAGTGGGAGATTTCAACCGGATCGCAAGCTGTGTACCTCCTTTTCCGACTTCCATGCTGGCTCTTGGAATCCTGCATGGTCTATATCCACGATTCTCACTGGGCTCCTATCATTCATGCTCTCAGACGAGATCACCACTGGAAGTATACGCACGACGGACGCAGAGAAGGTGGAATTCGCAAGGAATAGTCATGCATGGAATCTGTATGTGATCATCAATCCAGATACGTTATACTCAAGCTAATGGGGAGATTGGGTATCCCACAGGAAGAACCCCAAATTCAAGCAACTCTTTCCTGAATACGCAACGCCTGAATCACAACGCTTGCCGAATATGGGAGAAGGAGATCTAGGAAAGCCCGATGGACCGCCGCTGCCTAAGAACTTGGGCAATCCAGACGGGACAAGTAACAACGTCGCCGGCTTGACCAGCTCGATGGCAGGAACTTCGATAGCTGGAGCTGGTAATTCTGATCCGTAAGTAAGCAATCACATCATTTCAATATCGCCTACACACTTCTTATATACAACTCCTTTTCCAGAGCGTCGTCGGTTGCGACAGCTTCTGCTACGGCCTTCAATCAAGCTCAACAAGGTCCACAATCAAAGAAGCGGTGGCTGTACGGACTGAGTGCGCTCGTCATAGCAGCTCTCGTGGTACGCATAGTCGGAGGTTGATCGCCAGCGCCTTAGTGCCTGCGAGCTTTTGATGCTGTTTGCTGCTTTACAGTCCAATTAGTGTGTGTACTTTACCCTTGTCATTGTAATGAAAGCTAGCTAGCAGATGGAAGAAAATTATTCTTATTGCCCTGTTGAAAGTACACTACAAGCCGGTAACGAATGGTAGCTGGAGAAAGATACTGCTTTCCAGAGGTTGAAGTCCGATACAAGGTCCAGACAGGCCATGCACACTCTCGATGGTGATGCACGCTGCCGGCCTGCCCCTACTTGGAGATACTAAGACGAGTTCTGCTTTGCATTGTTTTAGATGGTAAAGAAGGAAGAAGAGTTTTCAGGCTGCCTCAAGCCTTTAGGACTGGACGCAAGGTCGACAATGATGTATTTAAGCATTGTTGACAGCCTGAGGCTTCTGCGCAGGCTTCACGAGCTTGGAAGTGTCGGTGATACCAGGCAGCGGGAAAGTAGTAGCGAAAGCCTCTACGTCCTTGGCAAGCTGTTGGAGCTGCTGTCTGCCCTCACCCTCGCCCTCCGTAGCGACTCGCAAGAAGTCCTTGAGCAGCTTGGAACCGGCCTCCTTTTGCAGAGCAAGCGAGATCTGCACTGCGCGGTGCAGGAAATCACCGACTTTGACCATCTCGTCCTCTTTCATGCTTCGGGAGGTAAGAGCTGATGTACCAACTCGAACACCACCTGGTACGAGAGCTGAGGTGTCACCAGTGACGGCGTTCTAGCGGAGCGGGAGGCAATCAGCACAGGTACATCGGACACGAGGCTGTGAACCCACCTTGTTGAGAGTGATGTGGCAGAGATCGCATACTTTCTCGATCTTGCTTCCAGTCAAGCCGAGCGGTCTCAAGTCCCATAGAGCAAGGTGGTTTTCCGATCCACCAGTCTGGAGCTTGTAGTCGTACTTCATGAGCTGGGCAGATAGAGCAGCGCTGTTCTTGATGACCTGCTTGGCGTATTCCTTGAATGCAGGGTCGGCAGCTTGCTTGAGCGCCACGGCGATACCGGCGATGGTCTAAGCAGCAACTCGGTTAGCGCAATATGGCCACGCGGAGGCAGTCTTAGATAGCTTACGTTGTTGTGGGGACCACCCTGGCAGGCAGGGAAGACGGCATCGTTGATGCGCTTCTCGAGGTCAGACTCCTTGTCCTTGCCGAAGAAGATCATACCGGCACGAGGACCACGAAGGGTCTTGTGTCTATACAGAAAACTTCATTAGCATGTGCGGACTACTTTCACTCGATAGCTGCGCCTACGTGGTGGTGCAGACGACATCGCAGTACTCGAAGGGGTTGTTCTGGACCTTCGCAGCAACCAGACCGGAGATGTGTGCGATATCAGCCATGAGATAAGCACCCTGCTTGTCTGCAATCTTGCGAAGTCTCGCATAGTCCCAATCTCTGGGGTAGGCGGAGGCACCGCAGATGACGATTCTTGGCTTGTAGAGGTCGGAGTTCTTCTCGAGGCCTTCATAGTCGATCAAACCAGTCTTAGGATCTACTTGATAAGGTAGGGATTGGAAGTAGATCGAGGAAGCAGAGATCTTGCGCTTGGCAGTGAAAGCGCCCTGTAGACGAGAAGAGAAGTATTAGGTCACGTCCGCTTTGTTGTGCAATGAATTATACTCAGATGCGTCAAATGGCCACCATCAGCTAGTCCAAGTCCCATAATCCTATCTTGAGGCTGAATGAGTGCCGTGAAGGCTGCGAAGTTGGCAGTTGAGCCGGCATATGGCTGAACGTTGACACCCCAAGTCTTGGAGTCTAGATCGAAAGCTTTGAGTGCTCTCTGTTGACAGAGTGTTTCCAGCTGGTCGATGTACTCGTTACCGCCATAGAACTGGAAGTCGCATAAGCCCGATCCTCGATGAGCAGAAGGCCACCTACTCTGGCGCCTGGAAGACCCTCAGAGTACTTGTTGGTGAGGACTGTATCGTATGTGTCAGTTGCTGAGTACGTGCGAACGAGTCTTGGCTGGCCATACAAGATCCGTTTGCCTCCATGACGGCGCCCGAAGTCAGATTCTCGGAAGCGATGAGCTCGAGACCGCTGAACTGTCTGTATGTCTCATTCTGGATGAGCTGATGAACCTCGGGATCTGCCTCTTCCAGCGATTGGTATAGGCACGCGTTCTGGGAAATTTTGTTGAGTGAGACCGATTCAAGTCAGGCGCAACTTCGCATGTGGGATCCCAGCAAGCAGAGCATACGTAGTCTGTAGGGACCTGTGTTGACGCCATTTTGATTGAAGAAGCTGAAAAGGAGCGAGGAGCTGAAGAAGAAGTCTTGAAACTTGTTGAACAGGAAAGAGCCAAAGGTCTTGAACGGACGAGCGAGCGGGTGGCTCTGATGCTGGCTGTCTGGATAAAGCGAACGCTCATCTAGAAAGCTGAAAGCTAACACAGATGATAACACTCTGGTTGCAGAGTATTGGGCAATGTACAAGCCTGACCTCTGTCCCGGTACGCCGCCCTTACTGCTTTTAGGACGACTCGGCAGCCCACGTAAAGTCGCTTACACGAAGACAATCCTGACTCTGGCTACGCGATTCAGTACTGCCTCGATGCTCATCTGGTAAGCGGGAGGTCTCGACTGGCGATGCTCGGTCTAGGCAAGCCGGCGCATCCGAAGACAGCTCTGTGCTCTGGCGATGAGCTTCCTACAGTCGTGTTATGATACCTACATGCTGTTCTCTACCAGGTCTACGTTTCTTCTGCAAAGAGGACAGCTATTACAGATCCGGAGCCATGAAGCGATACAGCCCTAAACATATCGTCAGCAAGCTCGTTCGAGAGCGATAAACATTACACACCTTATGCATGACATGCCGGCATGGAAGCTTGACGAAGAGGCCATCTATTTCGATCAGACCAGCTGAATTCGTCGAAGCTTCGTCGATCTGCAGGCAGATGGGGCATGGCTGATCCCACGAGTATATCTCAGATGTGATCTTCACTATCTTTTCTTCGGACAATCCTTGCTGCTTGGCTTTCTGGTCTTCCTCTAGCTCTTGCAGCGCATATTCGGAATCTGGCAAGCAGGGTCGCAATAGCAGAACCAGAAATAGTATACAGCCGATCGGGAAGTTCGACAAGAAATATATGGCTATCTGCAGCCGCTGCGAGACATCTGTCTTCTGGAATCCATGGATAGAGGCCCAGCGATCTTGAAGTGCTATGCTTTGCTGAATGGCGTGAAGGTGCAGCCCTACTCCCGTAAGCAGAAGAGCATACTGCGTGACCCTGAAGACTGCGAGAATATGCGAGCGCCGCTTCCACTGGTCAACCCAGCTAGCGAGATGTGGCATTTTGCTCGAATTGCCGATGCTTTCAGTACAAGCATCAATGCAGACCAAGACGAGGGGGGACCAAAGCACAACGCAAGGAACTCATCAATGAATCTCGGCAGACTACCGAAAATGCGCCCTTCATGAGCTTTGGCAGGCAAGCAAGTAGTTGCGGCTTTCTACCAGAAATTGAGGTTCAATACAATCGCGATATTCGATCAAGGCTTAACACAAGAGTGACAGTGGACCAGCCAGAATATCATCCGCAGCGCATTCAAACCACAAGCCATTATGGTGGACTACCTACATGTCCTCTCGTCAGACTCGTTGGTTGGTTGGCACTTGCGCGCAGTTGACGACTATCTTCGAGTATCACAGAACGTCTTCTGTAATCCCGAGCAGGTATATAGCCGGATCCTCGTTTATCGAGAGTCGCGATGCTCGATGAACTATTGCGCCGTAATACTGGTCTGTTGACAGCGGCTGCGTCTCCCTGTTTATCTGCGGGGCTAGAATCGTTTATGTAGACCAATCGACAGGCCTTCTGGTGGGGCCCTTGCGGAATGAAAATCTGGAAATGAATGCCAATGTAGTCATTCAATTCAAGTAGCGCCTTCTCCTTCTCGTAACCCGTCTTGCTGTCGTCCCAGTATATGTCACATACCCTCTTGCAGTGATTGCCCAGTTTGACGAAAAGCTGAGTTGCTTCTGTCTGCCCAAAGCTAGCTTGAAGCAGGTCCTTAAGATCAAAGTCTTTGGCTTGGGTGTAAAGGTAGTCATCTTCAAATCTGCAAGGCTTTGTTGAAAGTGACCAGCATCCTGGGCGACACTTTGGCCCGATCTCGACATTGAACAGCCACAAGCATTCGCTGGTCTGACAGCCGGTCGAGGAGCTTGAAGGGCGCCTGCTGATGATTGACGAGACCGGCTCTTGTGTACGCATCTGACCTGGAGCGATCGACCCTTGTCGTCTGCTCGATATCGAATGTGTCGATCGTCGTCTCGGAGAGCTCGTAGCTGTGGTCGCAGATTGCATCCTATAGTTTAGCATAGTATGCTGTCTTATTCTTGGGATCTCAGTGTTGCGAGCAGATCGAAAGCGGCTCCCATGGTCAAGCCGGTAACACTCTGGAGTACCTTTCTTGCAAGATCCCTCTGTGTTTGAAAGAAAGGGGAAGCGGTTCACATGCATTCATTTAAGAGGATGCGTCTTGGAAGGTGTTACGAAAGCCGGCTTGAGGGATGTGGATCTGGCGAGGGAAAATACAGCAGAGACGGATGATGAAGCTGACAAGCTTTCGGTAGGACAGGGCCGGAACGCAGGCCGTGTTGATGATGCTCTATGCTCTCTCTCGTATGTCGTTTCCCTCTCATTTCGACCGGCGTTGTGTCGCTCTCGTTGACCAAAAGCATGACCGAACACGCTGCGAACCTGGACCTGGACTCGTCTACATATCCTCCGGCCTCTATCCTTGCTCAGCACGACGCCGAAAGCGCGTCCAATCTGAATTCGGACTCGTCGATACCGCAAGTTGCCCCGACTGACGAAGGTTACGCATGGGTCTTCCTCGCTGCTGCATTCATGCTTGGTGCGATGCTCGTCGATGACTTCCACGTTTCGCTGCTGATTCTTCGGCCGCGCTGAATCATCCTAAAAGAAACCTTGGTCTGGTCGGCTTGCAAACTCTCGCTCAATCTGAAGCTTCTGATCCTTAGTTCTATACAGGGGCTATGGCTTTGCAGTGGGAATCTTTCACGAATACTGGACGTCCGTACTGTTTCCAGGCCCCGAAGCAACAGGAACCATTACCGCTGCTGCAACACTCTTGACGGGCCTAATGTACATGAGCGCGGTGGCCTTTGGACCTCTGCTCACTCGATATCCGGAGCATCGCCAGAAGCTTCAGATTCTAGGCTTGACTTCATCAGTCACCGGGATTGTTCTGTCAGGCTTCGCAAAAAAGCCTTGGCATCTCATATGTACAGCAGGCATGCTCTATCCTATCGGTGGAGGTGCGTATCTTCCCTCATCCCTGCATAGATTTTCCTAAAAACGTTGGGCAAGCAGGCCTGGCGTATCTTCCAGCCGCAACACTCCTCTTCGAATGGTTCGGTCGCCGGCGAGGTCTTGCCAGTGGAGTATGTAGCTCTGATCTCACATCTGTAGTCCTCCTTGACATGTCGCCAGATAATGTATTCTGGCACCGGCTTCGGTGGAGCTGTAAGTCTTACGAGATCTCTTCGAATCCTTTCTAACCCGCTTGCAGGTCTTCCCATTCATCATACAAGCTCTTCTTGACCGATTCAGCTACAAGGCAGCCGTAATTTCCTTGGTAAGCCGAAGCTCATTGTGCAAGATTTAAGCTAATCTCGTATTGAAGGGTCTTGGCTATGGATTCATTGGCTTGATCGCGATTCTTTTGATTCGAGAACGCATACCTGTGCCTAAGCGGACGAATACTGCCCCTCGTCGCAAGATACCCTTGGGTTTTGCCAAACGGAACACTTTCTGGTGGTTTGCGGCAACAATCCTCCTCACATCGCTCGGAAACTTCCTACCTTCAGTATACCTTCCGAGTTTTGCTGCAGATATTGGCCTTAGCAGCAACACAGGAACCCTGCTGGTATCCATCATGAAGTGAGTAGACCGCGATGACTGAGTAGACCGATGCTGAGATTTCTTCCAGCGCCGCATCCATCGGTGAGCGCCGTAACGAAGTCTCCAGATGCCAGTCGGACACCGCTAATGCCTCAACAGCTGGTCTTGTTATAATAGGCTGGCTCAGCGATAGATGGCCGACACGCTTGGTCGTCGCGATCAGCTGCTGGGGATCAGCTCTAAGCTGTTTTCTTCTGTGGGGAATGGCTACTTCGACAAGCCTGCTTGTCGTATTTGCGTTGCTTTTCGGATTCACGGCCCTCTCGTTCGCAGCAGTATGGACCAAACTCATCACAATTATCAGCCAAGACGAACCGCTGCAGATACCCACCATCTTTTCGATCTTTGCATTTGGTGTGTCGGTCTGTTTGCCATAGCTTCTGCCTTTACTGAAACTTTCCGCAGGTCGTGGAGTCGGCAACGTGCTTAGCGGACCCATAAGCAATGCCCTACTGCAAAGTGGGCGGCTACACAATGCGAAATTTGGATACGGCGTCGGGCACTATGTAGGAGCTTCAGACTACAGTGCTGAAGTGCAAAGCTGAGACGTGGCATAGGGTCCATTGCTTCTCTATACGGGCGGCATCATCGCGTTGGGATCGGTGACAGGTGTGATGTACAAGGAACGAAAAGCATGAGGTATGCTCCGATATTCACTCCCGACTTATCGCCGTCGCAAAGTTCAATATGCAAGCTTGAGCTTTACGCCTTCCAAAGAATACCAAACTTAGGAAGGCAACGATGCATTCGCTGGGTCCCGCACTTAAGGGCAATGCAATGTTTCATCAGGGTGCTGTGCCAGCCAGTCCTTGATGGCGATACAACGCATATAATGCGCCATAGCTACTGTTTGAGAGCATCGCTCAATGTGCACAGGACGTTTGTCAGGCTCTCCCGTGAGCAATCGCGCGCAGTTGACGACTATCTTCAAGTATGACAGACTGTCTCCTAGAGGCTGTACCAGGCGAAGCAGTCGATACGCTTGACCTTCGCCTCGAGAGACCGGTAAAGCTCGATGTCCGTTTACCATTCAAGCCTGGCCTCATACTATTTGAAGCAGGTATGGCCTTCTTCACGAGCCTAAAATCATCTACGCCATCGATTAGCGCCCATCGGGTGAACACCACATCCCAGCCGATTGCCGGGGAGACCTGTATCTCGAAGCGGGAAGTCGTGTATTTGTCGAGACCAGCCCTCACTTCTTCTCTCTCTTGAGCTGTTTTCCTGGGATCGACGAATATGTCCCATACTCGGTCGGACCTCTTATTCAGCTGATCATACCAATACTTGGCCTCCTTCTTCCCGAAGCTAGCTTTAAGCAACTCTTGCAGGTCAATCTCCTCATTAGAAAAAGTCTCTATACCTTTGTGCATATAGGTTTGTTGGGGGTCCGTGGAGACCGCCAGGGCTTGCAGCGGCTTGCTTCCAGGCATAACGTAAAAGTCCATCGCCTGGTAGGATACCGCATGTGCGGATAAGTCGATGGAAGAACGTCTGTTGATGCTGCTGAGCGATGACAGTGCGCTTTGCTGGCTGGATTGACTGAAAGAGACGGAGGCTTGTCGACCATTGCGTGCTGGGGGCATTGAGTTCCTCCTTGTTGAGTTGTCTGGCTTGTGCGCTCCTGATTGGCTCATTCTGCTCTGTATGTGGTCTTACGCTAAGTATCTTAAATGAAACATCAACAACAGACCACCCTGAGGCGGGCCGGTACCGCCAGCACGTTTACCTTTTTCGACAACCCTGAGGACCTTCGAAAGGAGGATTCGGAGCGATTGCGCGCCCGTACCGTCTACATCTTAGGTCTGCGTAACAGGACATTATGAAGCAGGGAGTTTGCGGGGGGAGATTTGAAGATTAGAGGTCGGCAGTAGAGAGTACATGCAGGAAGAGAGCGAGCATCGTCGTGAAGGTAGAGAGATGGATGTAGGATTTCCAACTTCATGTTGTGATATGACAGGCACTGTCAAAGAGCGGAGAATTTCGCGAAGCCTGATAGAAAACTCAGCCTGAAATCAGCAAGGTTTCGCGCGAAGTGTACGGTTGACCCTAACCGGTCACAGCTATTCAGATTGGATGAGGTATCACTTTCCTGAGGCTGCACTGCACTTTGCAGGTTGACCTTGACCGAACCCGAAAGAGGGGCAGAAACACGATTAAACGGGGATGGCATCCTCAGCCATGACAAGCTGGATCCATGGCCAGATCAGAGCTGTTCGCGACATGCCACGACGTACGATGATAGCCATACTCAAGGGAACGCTGGCTTTTATGATTTTGGAGATTCTGTTCTTATCGTCTGGAGTTCGTTCTGGATGGCGCTTTCCCATTACCCTAACGAGTGCGACAGTGCCGGTCGTTGCTGGATTCCCTGGTGCGAACTATGGACAGTCTACAATATCCGTCATTTTCGCCATGCTTGGTATAGGACTGGGCGCCCTCTTCTTCTTCATTTTGGCAAAGCTCGCACACGCGCCAGTTGCGCAAGGCATTCTCTGGGCCATCTTCGTTTACTTCTTCTCCGTCATGAAAAGCAAATCCCTCATGTTCTTCGGGTTCGCGTTACTCGGAATACTAGTCACATTCGCTGGGATTTACACAAGTTTGACGCTACCTGTCAAAGGTTTCAATGCACAGTATCTCGAAGACTACCTCAAGGCATATGCCCTGGGCGGCGCCATTGTTGTGGTGGTCAACTGGTTTGTGTTGCCCATTTCGTCAGAGAAGGAGCTTCGGAGAACACTGGTCACGTCGCTTGATCATATCAAGACATTCGCACAGTAAGCTCAAAAGTGGATGTTCGCCAGTAAGCATGAAGCTAAGTTTGCTTCCGCTTTCAGCCTTATCGCAAAGAGTTACTCCCTGCAAATCACCGAAGAAGAGAAGGGCGTGAGGGATGGGCTTGCGCAGTCAATCCGAGCAGACTTTGGTATACTGCAACAAAAATTGGGTACTTCAGCTCTCGAGATCAACTGGAGCAAATACAGCATGGAAGACTATATGACGATGATCAACCTGACGCAGAAGCTGCAACAGGTGCGCGTGCCTAGATGTGACCTGGATCTACGCTGCATCTTACGTATGTACAGGATCTCATTGGCACGTACTCGACAGTCAAATCTGCAGAGCAGGCAGATCCAAGCGGCCACGACATGATTCTGTTCAAGTCAACGTTTCTACCATCTACGCAAGCTAACTTTCTCCTGCTGCGAAAGCAGATTGGCACCTCGATACGCGAAATGGTATCTATCTTGGGAGACGGCGCTTCCACTGCAGAGCTCCCCGAATATCAGGACTATAGGGAACCTGCACCAGACAGTGTTAGTGACGCTACCCTTACTGCCGAAAACGATCGAGGGCGACAACAACGTAGGACAATCTCAAGCAACAAGCATAATCAGATCGCAGAGGCTTTGGAGACGGGTGGCCTGCGTCGAAGACTGGATCAAGAGTCGGGTATCCCCCCTACACCTAAACGAGGCCGGTCGCCTAGTCGTCAGGCGCCATCAGACGGCCGTACAGACGAGGAGCAAGGGCTCAACAATCCTTCAGATACGCCAAAGGTCATGAAGGATGGCGGCAAACAAAATCTCGATACGAAGACTGGCGCTACGACTGCTTTACTGTCCACCTATCAGACTTACAAGGAGCAGCAACAGGCAATACTGGCCGATTTATTGATCAACGGCGAGATGAAGGCTGTCGACGATGAGCTAAGGATTTCGAGGCCTCGAGCTCCTCTGTCGGCAGTATACGATGTTCTCGATCAGCGTCGGTCCAGGGCTCAAGTCGAGCTACATAACCGGAAGAGGGGCCGCTTGCAGACTACAAGCTCTCGGAAGACAGAGCAAGTAATGAATGACAACAAAGGCGGGAAGAAAGCAGAAGCAGATCCAGAAAAAGACTGGGCATCCGAGCTTGGGCAGCCGCCACAAGAGGAAAATCTGGCTGGTCACGAGAAGCTGCTGCTGCTCGTCACCTCCTTCATGTTCCTTAGTGGGTCCTTCGTATCAGATCTCGATGCTATGCACGAACATGTGGTGCGCAAAATTGGGCCTCGTACCAAGAAGCGGTTGCATTTCCACATCTTGGAGATGCGCAAAGGCAAGAAGGCTCAAGCACAGAAGGCCAAGACAATGGAAACCGTCAAAGTAGCGAATCCATCGACCGCACTGGCCTCTGGCGACAATATCGCATCCAGGACTGGGAAAGCTCCCAAGGATAAAACGGGTGCAGACGAGAGTATTAAGGATCATGATCTCAACATGCATGAAGCACTTGCTATGCTAGAAGGTAGAACACCCGTGAAGCCCAAACCTAGAACGGCAGCCTCGAGACTCGTACAAATCGAGAGCCTCGTCCGATCAGACATATCCTTAGGCGCTCTGAAGACCACGGCGGCGGTAGGTCGCTATGAAATTTCATTGGACGCATCAGCGCATATGCAGTGAGCTGACACTTCTCTGGTGCTAGGCCGTGACCTTTTCCGTCTTGCTCCTGGCGCCTTCGTCCCGAGCCTTCTTTGTCCGCTATTCGCTGACAGGCGGCGTGCTTTCAGTCATAGTTGCCATGAGTCCTTCCGTAGGACAGACGCTCTTCACTTTCTTCAATCAGATCATCGGCACAGTCAGCGGCGTGGTCTACGGTATGATCACCCTCTATATATTTCACGATGTTGGTGGATACAAATGGAATCCGTAAGCCATCCGTGACCTCTTCTCGCCTGTCCCTCGTGGTCTGACATTCATATCCTGTCAATGAAAAATCCCAGGTACGGCATCGCATGCTTCATGCTGCCGTTCTCTATAGTCATGAGCTACTTCATATATACCAAGCCGCCATACTTCCCCCTTGGCCTCCTCGCCCTCAATGGTGCCAATCTGGTGATCTTCACCGAAGTCGCCTACGAGAATGTCCCGACCTTTCGCGACAGTCCCGCTTTGCGAGCCGGCAAGCAGCTTGTCGGCATGTGCATTGCTCTGTCAGTAGCCTTCCTATACCAGTATCTCATCAACAGGTCACCGGCCCGCAAGCTACTGCGGCAGTCCACTGCCGACCTTATGAGCAGTATTAGGAGTTATAACCTCCTACATACAGCCTACACTTCAGCATGTAGGCGGGTTCTTCCCAGTTGGAAGCAAAGCTGACAATACCTGCTCGTCTTGTAGTAAATACCGAGCCAGAGACTCTGGACGGCAGACCACCTCCCGAGAGAGTCATACTCTGGACCGAGAATGAGCTCAGCAAACGAGAACGCCAGATCCAAGCGGACCTGATTGCGCTTTATCCCTTGCTAAATTTCGCCAGATTGGAACCGGAATTTACTGGACCCTTCAAAGCTGATGTGTATAGGAAGATCATGGTGAATTGCCAGCTTTTGATGGACAGAATGAGGGAATCTCGACTAGTCTTGGCTGGAGCTCGCAATGAAGCAGGTTAGTTTCTTCCATTATAAGCATTGTGTCCATGGCTGAATGTGCTGCAACAGCCTACAAGGACTTTCGTAGCCTTCCTGTGTTTGCTGTCCTCTCGCCGTATCGTCGCTACCATACCAGACTCACACGGCACCGGATTTATCTTCTCGCAACGGCACTGCAAAGCAAGACGCCGCTACCGCAAGACTCCCTCTCCACACGTCTGATCCCGTCCGGAACAGTGCAGCACGATGCGCTCGTACTCACATCGAGGGTTGCAAAAGAAGCTGGCGGCTCTGAGATCATCAGATCTCCTTATTTCCTCCAGGTCTGGTCTCACCTGCTGTGTGTCACGAGTTGGAGAGTTCATATCGATGCTATTGAAGAGGCAGTCGGCGAACTGCTGGGAGTGCTAGAAGATGACGATTATCTCTAGGAGGGGCCACGCTTCGAAGCTTCTCATAGCCTTATTAGTACCAGTCGTTAGGCATCCGAAAATTCGCAAATTAGGGTCTGTAGTGAAGCTCGCACGTCGTGTATTAATGGGTATCATGCTAGGTCTCGTCTTGTAATGATTGTCCGGAATCTTACATTATCCTTCGACGAGACAGTTAGCAACCCCAAGCGCTATAGTCTGCGACCAGCAAACCGCTTCAGTCAATGATCGTAACCGCTCCAGCGATCGACCACTCACATCTGCTTCACACTTAGTAAGAGACGCGCAGGGTGTGACTGTGCCCCAGAGAGCACTACCTGGAGCTGTTCCAGCAGTGCAAATTTGCTTACCAACCTTGTCACCAGTACATCTATAGCCGCCGATAGGGATTCCATCGCATTTACCGGGAGGCGGTATGCCTGCAAAAGCATTCGCATCGGCTTGAGCCTGACTGATGCAAATAGCATATCCAGCGCCCGCGCCATTTGGATCGCAGAATGTACCGCCTGCGCATCGAGTCCAGTACATCTCGTATCTTCCCAATGTTGCTGGCCCGCCCCAGCTATCTACGCTGCAAATTCCAAGTGCTTTGCCATCCTGCGAGCATGTGACCTTCCCAAGATCTGCAGTGGGGCAGCCCGAGTATTTGTCGATGTACGCAGGATCGCTAGTGCCCAGTGCTAGCTTGCGAGGCTGCCACTTGTCTGGCTCTTCGGCAGGTCCGGGGATCTGGTGGTCAAGTATGCGCCATTCAACGTTGTGATAACGTCCATCTGTGCAACCGTTGTCACCCCAGATATCTTTGAATTCTGGGACGCTGAGGTCGACACCACTGAATATACAGCTATTGTCAGCAGACACAGTAATTCCAAGCTACCAACAGCCTCACCCGTTGCACTTTTCGCAGCCGTCCCACACGATGTAGCTAAAGCGGCAGTTCAATCTCGGTGTCATAGAATGGTGCATCGATTAAAACCTACTTTCCAAAGTCCTTCGTCTCTCCAGTCCCGGCGTTCGTTGCAGAGATGACTACCTCTTTCCCGCATAGTGACCAGTCATTGTAAAGCAGTTCGCGCTGTATGGCAACCATTTTCAGGTCACCTTTCTGTGCCATCGTCTTCTGTAGGGAAGTTACGACACTCTCGCAGAGAGTGAGCGCTTTCGACTCCGGGAACACCCAGACACCGGGCTTAGGATAGCATACAGATTTGTCTGCCGTTTCGGCCATGTCCTGAAGCAGGAGGTCAGGATCGGATTGAGCGGGCTGTCGATATTACCTACCCAGTAATAAGTGTTATCGCTGCGAGTTGATCAGCAGAACGAACGACACTGTACTTGTCGAAACTCACCCGACTCCTTTGTGTAGCACATTGTAAGTAGTGCCATCGCCTCCTTTGTAGGCATCTCGTTTGATGAGGGAGCTGGAATTGCTAGCTAGATCACGTTTCTTGATCCTCTCTTCTGGTATAGGAGAACCGAGCAGATCAACTGCATTTCGATAGCGCTTTGCGAATTTGCTGTGAGTGGCATGATTGCCGAAGTGTGTCGTAGCGAAAGCTCCTTGTATGACGAGGAGAACATGCACAGCGACTGCCAGAGTCTGTGCCATCGTATTAACAACGAATATCAGTCGGTACGATTTAAAGCAGTATGCTCCATGGCGAGCCCGGCTCATAAGCTTTTCTTCGGCCCCTTTGTGGAGCTGCGTCGGAAGAGGGATCAATCTATCGGAAGCATGACCTTGAACACTTTCGCTTATCAACTTCGGGCGCGCTTAAATCAAGCTTTACGAACGTCCGAATATTCACATGAGACAGTGTAGGAGGCGGACATTGTAGGGCTCATTCAGAGACGCTGTCGTGTCAGGATATTGCATGACGAAGTGTTCGGAGTTGACATCCAAGGTGTCTTGCGCGTCCGTACCAGATTCGTACCGGGAGAGCATTCACACTTGTGGGTCTGGTATGAAGCGCGCACGTCGCTCATCGATGAGCATCATGCTACGGCCCATGTTGTAATGGTGGTCGAAAAGTCACGGCGTCATCCAGTGTCGACCTCTCGGCTTCTGACCATCCTCGAGATTTGCCAGCAAGAAATATGCTGTCGCGGAACTTCCTGAGTACCGTTGCTCGTCAAAGGCTGCTCGTTGCACGTTCATCAGTCGGTACGCTTCACTCGTGGAATTAGTCGAAAAGCTAGAAAGCTGACTGCAATTTTTGCCTGGCTTTTCGGAAAATTCTAGCTGTCAGACTATCGAGCCGCTTGGAATCGACATATGCTTCGTCGCATGCATCTACGAGCTCGCACGATGGCTTGCCGCCGCTCTTCAAGACCCGTCCGACCTCTGCTGGGCGCATAAAGCCTTCCTTTGCTACGACATCGTCCGCATCGGCTGGGGAGACTGTCCCATCTTCTAGTGCTTCGGAAGATGCTGTTGAAAGCAAGAGCAGCGAAAGCAATGAAATTCCTCCGAACAGCTTCACAACATTGAAACCACATATCAAATTCCCAATTTACAAAGCCCTTACCGAATCTCCCTTCCAATTCAAGACTATGTCCGCTGTGCAAGAAAGAGTGTTAGGCCTGCTGCCAGAGCTAGCTGCACCAAGCGCCCGTGGTGCACCTAAAACCGAGACTGGAGAAGAGACAAATGTCACGACTAGGGGAAAGCGGGCGATAGCTACGGACTTACTTGTCAAGGCAAAGACTGGTACAGGAAAGACGGTTGCGTTCTTGGTGCCTGCGCTGGAAGCCAGACATCGCGATCTCAAAGAGGAAGCGCGCAGGTTCGCAGCTGAAAATCCCAAGTGAGCAGACCCATCAAACGAAGTATTCTTCTATTCATCTTATACTAACTGGATTGCACCTGATCCAGTGCTGACCTACACACTAAATCTCGACACCTCAAGCAATACGAAGTAGACTCAGTCGGCGCGGTTATCCTCTCTCCCACTCGAGAATTGGCAACTCAGATTGCTACAGAGGCTGCACGTCTCCTACATCACCAGAAAGGCTGGGGTGTTCAGTTGTTCATCGGAGGAGCAAGCAAAGGGCGTCAATTCTCAGAGTTTTACCGAGGTAGACGGGATATTTTGGTCGCTACACCTGGACGACTCATCGATATGTTGGACGACCCTCGTGTTTTCAAAGCAGTCAGCGAGGCAAAGATGCTCATCTTCGATGAGGCCGATACCCTTCTGGATATGGGTTTCAAAGATCAGATCAAGGAGATCGTGGATACACTACCTCCTAAAGACAGGCGCCAGACCTTCATGTTTTCCGCCACGGTCAGCAAAGAAGTCCAGCAAATCGCAAAGGCCTCGCTCAAGCCAAACCACAGTTTCATCGATTGCGTGCCCGCAAACGAGACAAACTCGCACCTACATATTCCTCAGTATCAGACAGTCTTGGCACAGCCTTCTCAGCAGATCCCTCATATCTTCAATCTTCTTGCCCAAGATGCGCTTCTACACCCACAGGGCGGGAAGGCCATCGTGTTCCTGCCTACGACCAAATTGACAGAGATGTTCGCTCTCGTTGTTAAAGCTATGCGATCGTCTCTGCCGTGGGGCATCCGCAATACGCATGTCCTTGAGATGCACGCTCAGAAGACTCAAGCCGCAAGAGACAGGTGTTCCGAGGATTTCAGAAACGCAAAAGGCCCTGGATATACTATTTTGGTGACCACAGACGTCAGTGCACGCGGCGTCGACTATCCAGGAGTCACACGCGTCATTCAAGTCGGTATTCCGCCAAGCAAGGACAACTATGTGCACAGAGTCGGCAGAACAGGCAGAGCAGGCAAAGAAGGCAGAGGAGATATTGTCCTTCAGTCGTGGGAATCAGGCTACGTGCCATACCAGCTGCAGCAGATGCCTCTCAAGACTATCCGCCCAGAGGATGTCCAAGCGGAGGTGGAAGCACTTGCTGCAGAGGTCGACGCGAACCCACCAAAGCAGACAGCGCCGGCTAGAAGTGATGTCTCTGCATACGGACGGCAGAATCGCCAGGACAGGCGAGCATCTATGCAATCAGCATACCGATACGGCTCCGGAGCACTGGCCGTCATGGAGACTCCTATGCTACCTCGTCTCCAAGGTTTCACAACAAAACTTACCGAGATGATCTTGCCTGAGTTCAGTGAGGAACACGTCTCGGAAGCTTTTGGGTCGATGCTGGGTTTCTACGCTGGCCACTGCAGCGAATTGCGGACGTCCAAGTCTGACATGCTGGAAGGTCTTCGCCGGTGGTCGGTTGAGGCAGGAGGACTTCCAAGACCGCCTACTACTTCTCCGGAATTCCTATCCAAAATCGGCATAAACGTGAGGAGCAGTAGCTTCACTGCTCGTCCCGGCTTCGGCAATAGCCGCAGGGATAGGAGCTTTGGAATGAACGACAGACGCGATGGCTATCAAGCTCTACGCAATAGCGGAGGTCGGGGCGGATTCGACAGAGATTCTCGCAGAGGTGGCTCTGATCGAGGATCCCGTAGCGGAGGCTTCGGACGCAGTGACTTTGGCGGCAGCAAACCATCATTCCGTTCTTCCGACAACGACAGGAGGCCGTCTTTCGGTAGCGGACGAAGTAATGGTCGCTTACCATTCTAGAATATCCCGGAAGATCGACCTGGCATTAGCTTATACCACTCAGCAACGATACCGTAATCTAGACATGCCACACTGCTATTAGACAAGTCAGTATTGAAAGGGAAATGTTGTAGTCTCGGATTATGCCCTGTTAGCTTGTAGCCTACCACGCATTTCACTCTAGATTCAGGTCGTTCTACGTTCTCAGGCAGTCGCACTATCGTCATAGCAGCATGTGTCGTTTCATAGATCTTTGGAAGTCCTTTTGTGGTTGTATGTCGGATTGCAACGGAAGCACCCCAATTCAGCACGATCATTGACGTGGACTACGGAAAGCTTTGATGCAGTTTGTATATTATGCTCTTCTACGTAGTACCCACACCTGATTATCCAGTCGAAATTTGGCCGGTGCTATGCGCAAAAGCCAATCTGACAGAGATTCCGGAGATGTACGCATCATGTGCTTGACACTCTGCCGCCTGATCACCTCTTTGTACTGCTGTACCTGCAAGGCTATCCCTCCCCAACCTCGTACCGTCTCCACGACCTTGAAGCCTGCCTTCTTTGTCGAGACGAGTGCGTCCGGGTGATGTGTTAGCACCCAATCGAAAGTCTGATACTGAGCGAGTGACACAGTGTCCAGAGACTCTTCTTTGTTGTATCTCGCCAATCGAGGGTCTTGCAGCGGGTTGGTAGCACCTGTCATCTTGCTATACACGTCTAGATGAACAGACGTATTAGAGTTGACTGAGGCCGATTGTTGTAAGTGCTTCTCAAGACGCGTCATCGCAGACCCGCCAGGATAGTTATGAGCGGAGATTCCAAGCGCCAAGCAGGTATATGACAGCGATACCAAGCAGACAGCCAGGAAAGCGAACCGCGAGAGACGCTTACTGAAGCAGCGTCTACATGGACTCTTTTTCAGCCGACCTATAATACTATCGCTGTGAGGACTTACAGCTTTGCAATGCCCGCCAGAGCTAGGATGTTCAGTATCGGCACCGCATAAACGATAAATCTCCATTCTTTATGTTTTAGGCAGCTCATTATTGCGACGTAAGAGATCGTCGGTAATGACAGTCTTCTAGCGGTCGCGGATCCGGTACTCAACAACCCATATACCGACAGCGGATAAGCCAGCAGGAGAATCCGAGGCAGATCGGCCAAGAAATAGGTGTACCAGGGCAAAATCCCCCAGATCTCGGATTTGCCTTCCACGACGTTGAAGACGAGACTTGAGAACTCGGGCCATACGCTCTTCTGCCAGAAGTAGGAATCGACAGATAAAGTCAGGCCTGCGTACAAGGGATAGTTATGAGATCTTGCTTGCTTTAATGAGTTATGAACTCACTCAAAGCTACCAAACCCGATGTAAGCATGGTGAAGCCGCCTTCTAGCCAGTCCAGCCTGTCGAGATACCACGCTTGTATGGCTAACGGTGCCAGCAGCCCAGCGAGCTCAAGTCGCAGCACTACTGCTAGGGATGTCATAATAGCCAGCCCGACCAGGACATCAGGTCTTGACCATCTTCTTGTTTCGCGCTGTTTGGGCAGGAGGATCAGGGCGAGAGCCATCTGAACTTATCATTAAAGTGTAGTTAGTTAACGCTCGCAACATGCCACAAGGAGGACTCGCCAACCTGGTCCGAAAGCCATCATATTTGGAATCGTTCGTCCAAGCCAGAAGGGTACGTGGAATTGGACGCTTGTGAGAATGAGGAATTGCCTTGAGGCTCGAGAGCTGAATACATCTCGTAAACGTCTAGCGAGGAAGATCAGACAGAGGGCATTTGAGGTAGCGAGAGTCAGGCGGACTAAGGGAGACGAGACATCAGCAGTGTTCGCTGCGGGCAGGTAGGATTGAGCAGACTCGATATTTGGGAGATGAGCGGAGTGTATAAGCCAATCAGACGTTCAAAAAGATGTATAGGGTAGGTTGCGGTCGCTAAGAAGATTGCCCCGACAAAGGATCTTGGTAGAGGTCCAGGAAACATAAAGTGGTCATACTGGCAGGTTCGCAAGTCAGAATCCCGTATAGAGAAACACAGTAGGATGCATCCGGCACCGACCTTGCTGATATCGAGAATGCCGTTCGTGAGGATGTCGCTCGTCGCATGCAGTGTGAATGACTCTTCGACCTTTGTGAATGGGCATACGATGACATGGATCCAGCTGACGGCGATGAGCAGCAGCTCGCAGTACCGGTCCTGCCTGGTTAGGCGCATGTACGGTTCACGTCAAAGTCCAAAAGAAAGCGCGACATTGTTGCTTGAATCTGGAACTACTGACGACGAATGCGATGACTTCGAGCGTATTCAACCTCAGATATCCTACCGAAGCTGCCTCTTCGTTGTCGTCGTCCGGCAGCGTGTCCTACTCGCTGGTCGAGCTCCCTCCGGCTTTGGCAGCGTCGACTTCGCAGCTCAGCTCGCTGGTCATCAAAGGCCAGCCCAGCGACGACGCCGTTCTCTGCACTCCAACGACGACCTATGCTATCCGCGCTGTCCAGAACTCAAACTCCCTCCTCGTATGCTCCGCAAGACGCGACAATGACCGTAAACAGATTGTTGAAATCGAAAAGACGCTCCACCAGACACTTGAGCTGGACGTAGCTGTACCGAGGCTAGACAGGATATCTCAGCTACTCAAAGGGCAGCAGTGGTCGCCCGAGGACACAGAAGAGCCAGCTCAGAAGGTCGGTTCTGACAGCGCGTAAAGTGCTTAGGTAGTGCTGCTCGTACTAAATGCCTTCAACACCCTACAGCGACGCAAGCTTACACGGTATACAAAGCAAGACATGCTCGACACTGTGCCAGCAAGCGATGCTCAGATTCTTTCGGCCTTGGCTGCGCAGAAGATCCTCGAGATTGACGGTATGTTGTCTTTTGATAGCCGGAGTATACTTCAGTATGCTCAATCTTAAGTCTAATAGGATACCTTCGGCCGTTGAAAGCTGGCAGCCTGTCTCTGCTCCTGAAGAACATCCTCAACACCCTCACGATTCTATCGTATCCGCCCACATCGTTCCCCGTCGCAGAACTAGCAGAGAGTCTGTATAAGGACGATCAAATCCCCGCGGAAGTGATTTCGCAGGTGATAGAATGGTTTGGCAGCCAGGACCAGGCAGACTATCTGAAATGGAGTCTGGATCTAAAGTTGATTGCTGCGGAAGTAGGCAAGGATCTACTAACTAGACACCGGGTAAGCTATTGCTAGCGTCTCATGATGAATAGCTTGGCGCTGAAGGTATGCGAAACATCTTCAGCAAAAGCCCATCAAGATGGACAGGTTCATGGAAGACTGGAAGACAGCTTTAGGCGAAGAGCAGGCACACGAGTGCAATATTGAGCTGCTCTCGGTAGGCTCTACGCTTGGCGCTGAGAGCTACACTGACTGTGTCGTCTGCAATCTAGGGCATGTACCTGCTCGAGCCTAACAAGCGTAATCCGGGGGACTCGTATTTGCTATACTTTCCAGTATCGAGTCTACCTCGGGATGCAGCCGCTCGCTTCAACGAATTGTTCAGTGTCCGACCGCGGTGGAAAATCAGTGAGATAGCACCTTTTCTAGCTGACCTTGCGGTAGATGCAAAGAAGAGGGATGCATTGACTCTGAAGTTCACGAGGAAGGTGAAGGGAGAGGATGACGGCGAGATGTACTATGCGGCTCGAGGTCGCTAGATCCGTTGTTTGTCTTTCGCATAATACGAACACAAGAACTGGCTTTTCCCGCGCTCACGATGAATCTGATATCACCACCGGAACTTCAGTACATCACTACGTCCTTGCTTGCGGGAAAGCGCAATGATGGTCGCTCGCTTTTCCAATTTCGCGATATCGTACTTTCGACAAACGTCGTTGCGCAAAGCGCAGGAAGCGCTCGCGTATCGTGCGGTGGAACAGATATCATCGTTGGAATACGTCTCGAAGCAGAGTCTATTGATGCAGGCGATAATGACCGGTTAGAGTTGAGTCTGGAAGTGTAAGAACAATTTCGGTGCAAAAGAGAAAGCTTTCTTTGTTAACATGCGTTTGCAGATCGCAGCCTGCGTTACAATCGCTTGCGAATGACCCTACTTCTTCCCTCATCTCCCATGCCGCGACTCTCACTTCCTACCTCTCTCGAAGTCCTCAGCTTGTCATCTTGAAAGGGCGGAAAACATGGAAGCTCTATATCGACATCTCTGTACTAGCTTCAGGAGGTGGTGGGAATTTACACGATGTTCTTGCGATAGCGCTCAAGAGTGCGTTATGGGATCTAAAGATCCCAAGGACAAGAGTCGTGCAGCATATCAAGCCCACGCAGAAAGGCAAAGGTAGTACTGTCAACAATGACGGGAGAGATACGGATATGCTGGATGAGAACGACGAGACGAGGAGAAAAAGCAATATGGAAATGCTTTTGCAAGGGAGGAAATCGAAAGATGGGGAGAGCACGGCGTCTGCAGCGGACTTTGAGCTGTTAGACTACGAAGCAGAAGCTGGAGAACCACTCGCGGGCAGAGAGTCTATTCCCCTTTCAGTCACGCTGAACCTGGTAGGTCTGCTGTTAGAACTGTTCTCAAGAACATATAGCTGACACCTGCATACTTCGAAAGACTCCGAAACAGTTGCAGCCATTCCTGGACGCGACGTTACATGAGTCGTACTGCGCGCCTGCGAGAATCATATTCAGCTTTTCGCAGCCCAATGAGGCGAGCCAGGACAAGGAGCCTGTACTGCACGGCCTCAAGCAAGAAATCCCAGATGGATCAGTAGCAAGTATAGGTAGCGAAGTGCCGTACGACCGGCTGGAGATCTTGATAGATGTAGGTCGCTACTCCAGAAGTCTGCGCCCGTTCCTCACATATCTGACTGATTCGACTTTTTTACCTAGACCGCAGCCGAGCTATCGATAAGTCTTTCAGAAGCAGTCGATGCTTTGCTGAGAGATCCAGCTACGTCCCGAGGCGGAGCCAGACTTGGAACATTCGCATAAAGACCAGCAGCGCTGATCTCGGCAATTCCACGTCACAGCCTAGCAGATACACCCGAAAGCAGGAAGTGTCGTTGGGTCTCGCATCGACGCCGGCAAGGGCGAGACTGACATGCCAGTATTCCACGGATTAGCTTGTCCGCGCACCGGTGCATCGTCAACGCCAGTGAGAAATCAGACCCATAGGCATCACTGGAGAGTATTTCTGTTGTTACGACATCGTGCCGGCTCGGCTAGTATACACTGCATTCTATGTGTCTATCCAGCAAACTACGGTCTGCCGGTAATTGCATGATAGATCACTACGCCTAGACATACAAACATGACTACGACACCAATGACAAGCAGTGCTTTCGCCAATAACCTTGCACCCTTGAAATCTTCTTCGACCTCAGGTCCGTCTGATGTCCGTTCCGAGCCTAGCGGTCTGAACAGCTTGAGGTAAAACACTGCGGGTAGTATGAATGAGATCGTGGTCGAGCCAGTGGAGCCGATGATGCCTAGGACAAGCTCGAGTTGCGTGACTTCCATTGCGATAAGGAAGGTAATGAGGAGCAGAAGGGTCGTGAGGACTATGTGCTTGGTGGACGTATCAGGTCCGTGAAATAAGTGCGTCAAAGATGCTCTGCAAGGAAGGATTTGCAATGGGTAGCTGGAGACGACTTTAGCGATACGCCTTGAAGAGAAGCAGGCAGCCAGGAGGCGTACCTGAACAGCACCAGAATGACAATACCGGCACGACATATGTTGATGAACGCGCTGTCGTGATAAGCGGTCATGATATTGCTGGGAACCTGTTTTTTTTTTTGGGACAGTAAGTAGGAAGACGCCAAAACGTCAGATCGCTAGGGCTGACGCTGTGCAAGACTTACCTTCTCTCCAAAGGTCAGATAGCCTAGGACTCCGATGGTCTCGTAGATGGCCGCCGAGGCGCCAATACTGGTTGCCATGACCAGGTTCATTCTCTCCTGAGAATTGCGGCGGAGCTCGTTGAAACAGCTAAAGAGGTTCTGACTGCACGTGAAACCGAAGATTACCACCGGTAGGGATGAAATTATCGAAGTCTTGAAGACAAATAGGTGAGTTGGCGAAGATGGAGGGAGGGAATGCTGATAAAAGTATTTGTAGACCACCACGACCACCTAGAATGGATAACATAGATGTAATAGTAATGTATATCAGCATGGCCGGTCCGCTAAAGCGTCCAGGGCCGAATGTGAACGTGCTCAAGAAGAAGAAAGCTTACCAAGTCGAAAACGGCCACCAGGGCTATGTATGACGTGAACCTCAAGGAATTCAACTGTCTGAGATAGCATAAAGGCGTGAGAATAGCCATAGCCACTACGATCCAAAGCCCTCTATCGAGTATCCACGCTGGAGGATCCCTATCAAAGCTCAGAATGACCCTCGGCATCAAGCTTCCGATGATAATCAGGTATGAAGTAGCAACTCCTGCACATTTTACCGCTATTGCCCCATCAAATACGAAAGCTACGGAGGGATAGGTCATGTCGCTTAGAGCTGCAAATGACGCTGTCCGATGAGGTCGAACAAGGGAAGCTGAGCGTGATAGTAGATAGAGACCGTAGAAGGAGAGGAGTCCAGAGAATACAATGATGGACATGCCGGGTATCACACCACAGGATGCGACCGAGTGCGGCATTGCCTGGTCATAACACGATCAGTTTGCATGGCGGTATCCTGGCATTCATTGCGATTATGTACCATCATCCCAGTACCAAGTATTGTATTGGAAACTGTAGAAATAACGAGGGAATGATAAGGAAGATCAGTTCGTGAACCAGAAGGGCCAGCGAGACGCCGCGAGAGTCTTGCAGGAGGTCGACATACGATTGCTTATGCATGATATCAAGGTTGCACTGCCTTCTTTCTCTGCGAGGTTGATGTTTCGGTACATGTCCTTTGTCAATCCGTAGCACATACATACCCGGTTTCGCGAGCAACCCAGCGTGTTCATGGCCGTTGTTGCTTGCATTCAGTACGGAATCTTGCTGGGAAGCATCGCTGTCGTCGTCCGCGAGGCGTGTATAGGGCAGCTGGGCCATCTTCGGCGTCCGTACTCAAGCAAGGCGAACCTGACCTCTTGACTTCGCGCTGAAACCGAAAAGTATCGAAAAGCCATGGACAGCGGTACAGCTCAGAAGACGTTCGAGTTGAACAACAACATCCGAACGGTCGACAGCATCTACGCCTACGACGCAGCAGAGCAGAAAGCCGTCCTGAATGGCCGACCCTGGAAAGCTGACCCGCATTACTTCAAATACGTCAAGATCTCAGCAGTAGCGCTCGTCAAGATGGTCACGCATGCTCGCTCTGGCGGACAGTACGAGATTATGGGCCTGATGCAGGGAAAGATCGAAAACGAGACCTTTATCGTGATGGACGCTTTTGCCCTGCCTGTGCTCGGGACAGAGACCAGAGTCAATGCTGGAAGTGAAGGAGATGAGTACATGGTCCAGTATCAAGACATCTGCAAGAAGGCGAGTCCCCATCTGGCCCTGGAAAGGTCCAAAACTGACGCGTACTTTGCCTTGTCGGACGACAGGTTGGACGTCCTGAGAATGTAGTAGGATGGTACCACTCTCACCCTGGCTACGGGTGCTGGCTCTCGGGAATCGACGTGACGACCCAGCTCACGAATCAGACGTATCTCGATCCGTTCCTAGCTATTGTCATCGACCCCAACCGCACCATCTCAGCTGGCAAAGTCGAGATCGGTGCTTTCAGAGCTTATCCCGAAGTGAGCTGCTCTATTCTGCTCCAGCAAATTCTGCGTCTAACCGTGTCCCCGTCGCAGAACTACACTCCACCCAACGCCCAAGCTTCCGAGTATCAATCTATACCTCTGAATAAGATTGAAGACTTTGGTGTCCACTCTTCCCGCTACTATCCTCTCGAAATTTCGCACTTTAAGTCGTCCCTCGATACCCAGCTGCTAGATCTTCTGTGGAACAAGTACTGGGTGATGACTCTATCACAGTCTCCTCTCATCTCTGTGAGCATCTGTCATTATATCTTCTTGAATGCAGCTAAGCAATGGAGTATATGCAGAATCGAGCCTACATGACTTCTCAGATATCCGATCTGACCGAGAAGCTGTCTCGAGCAGAGAATTCTATTATAAATCGTGCTACTATTACATCGCTGGCACCAGAAGCCGCCGTTGCGAAAGCTGCAGGCTCAACTGGTCCCTCTAACGCTAAGGGAAAAGAGAAAGATGCCAATAACGCAAGCGGAGGTGCTGCTGGTTCACAGCTCAAGGACGAGACAGCTCTCAGCAAGGTGGTGAAAGACGGAAAGAAGATCACGGTAGAATGCCATCACGGCATGATGTAGGTTGATCAGCTTCAATTCGCTAGCATCTGTCGCTGATCGGCCCTTCTCGTTGTTCCACAGTGGACAAATACTCAAAGATATGCTATTCAACAACTCGACGGTCTTACCTCCGGTGGATGCAAGAGGCCACAGAGCTATGAACCCAAAGCTGCAGGGCATCGTGCAGTCGGCTTTAGCGTAAGCCATAGATACCATCAACGGGTCATCGGTATATGCCTATCATTCAAATAATCGCAGCTATTCATTTCAGTGCCATGTAGCCATAGTTTGGTGATGATGTTTTCCTTGTTAGACGTTCTTTCAACAGGTCAAGGAGTGAGAAGCATTTGCAAAGCACTGCAATTGTCCTGTGATATTACTGCATGAGGCCGCGAAAAACACACTTTTGAGCTTCGCGGTGCTTAGCGCTTGACCGACACGACTTGGAAACGCTCTTCGACCCATAATGGCCCAAGGTGGGTGTATTTGAGCCCTATACTGATGTGATGCAGAAGCTGACGGCTCGCCTACTTCGATGCCCTTTTCCTGCGGGCTTGTTCCTACAATGCATGCATGACCTTTCGCGACATCTCGTCGACCAACTGGCAGTCCCGCGCAATTTCCGACTGCTCGAGGAGCTCGAGAAGGGCGAGAAAGGCGGTGATGGATGTCAGTCTTGACGAATCCTGGTTGATGCGACGGCCAGGCTGATGCGTCGGCCTCTGCTCTCGATGGCTTTACTCAGCCTGCTCGTACGGGCTCGTTGACGGCGAAGACATTACTATGAGCAAGTGGAACGGAACGATATTGGGACCTCCTCACGTATGCTATGCCTTGTACCTCAAGAACAGCGTCATTTTGGCTGACTTCAGGACCGGCCTCGGTGCTTTGTGTTCGCAGTCCGTACACGAGAACAGAATCTACTCCCTTGACATCGACTGCCCGGATTCGTACCCCGATAGACCACCTACCGTCCAATTCCTTACCAAGGTCAACCTCCCTGCAGTCAAGAGCGACGGAAAGGTAAGCTGGGATCCAGACGATGGCACATCTCAAGCAGCCTCTGATGGTGTCTACATAATCAGGTGGATTTCAGCAAGATCAGCGCACTTTCGAATTGGCAGAGATCCATCACGATAAACGACATCCTGGTAGCGATCCGAAGGTTAGCCCGACTCGTAACCCTTCAGGGATACCGCTTACCTTTCATTGACATAGGTCAATGGCTGAGCCAGCTAATCGTAAACTGCCCCAGCCGCCTGAGGGTACCACATACGCCTAAAGCTGACATAGGAAAAGGTCGGCTGGGCAAGGATACGTCACTGTTTAAGAGCAGTATCGATACATGTACCACTATGCAGACGAGTCTGTTTTCTTCCTAATTATACACTACATGACAGGAGGGCGAGCCTGATGCGAAGAATTTGGCAATACTGAAGGATGTGCTGCATACTCTGTCGCGTTTAGGATTACAACAGACAGTCGTACAGGCGGAGTCTAGCAACCACCACTCCCTCCTCCATCTCCTCCTCCTCCTCCGCCGCAGCTTCCTCCGCCGCCGCTATCGCCGCCGTACCCTCCTCCTGAAGAAGAACCGCCATGATCACTGCCGCCGTAGCTGCTGCTTCCGTAGTCGTAGCTTGAGTATACTGATGTAGGATTGTACGAGTACGACTGACGAGCTTGTGTGGGTCTATACGTGCTGGACGCTGATGTGTAGGACGGCTTTCGAGTAGCTTGGGCTGGCGCGCAGAGGGAGCTGCGTGGCGGACTAGACGGAGATGCTGCCGCTGGAACAGTGCGAGCAGTCTCAGACGAGCTGGTGTCCCAACTGCATGGCATCGGGCGAGCTGCTACTGGCGACGTTTTCGGGTGCTTTCCAGAGACTGACGGGGTTCTGATTGCAGCTGTCATGCTGGGGACTGGAGTAGGGCTCCTGACCATCTTCGGTCTCGCTTCTCCTGTCTTTACTGAAGGGGCAGCGATCGGGCTAGCAGCAGATCTTTTTGGCTCAGTCTGCGGCGCCCTCCCGGCTTGACGAGGTACTTTGGCTGAATGAGCAGGCTTAGCTGTCTGCGATGCTAGCGGCTTGATGGTGCCTTGGTTCCTGATCAGGGTTTATCAGCTAGATACGTTGCTGAATGGTCTAGGCTTACTGCGTGGAACTGGCTTTCTTCGACCTTCGACCGCCAAGATGACACAGCAGCATCCTCTTGACCTTGCTGGGTGGCCTGTAACGAGTCGATCAGCTACGATAGCACGTGCCAGCAGCGAAGAGGAACACACTTGGCTGTGGGCTTAGGCATCGTAGCTTCTCGAGTTGACAGAAGCTGAAGGAGACAAGAGGTGGGGCCGGGACCTGCTTTGAAAGATGGCCCCAATGCCTATTGTCAGTCAGAGCTGTGCTTGGTGGAAGACACAATGACGATGTTACTGAATTTTCGTGATTCATACATTTTGCAAACGTATAAGGGTATATCTCACGCGAAAGCTAATAACTACGCGGTATAAAGCATAGAGATACCAAGTCGGAGCGCAAATTTCGAAAAGCTGCTTTACAGCAAGCAGTGCCTTGTGTGTAGCGGAAGTGGCAGTGTAGGGGGGTTCAAAAGCCGCTGATCTACCATCGCACGCTCACCTTATCGCAACACCAAGCACTCGCTCATCTTACTCGGGCCGTAATGTTCGTAGGTACTATCTGTGGCCTCGCTACTACCAGAGATGGTGTGCACTACGGATACTTCAAAGAGGACATGAACCAAGACACCACTCCTAGCGCTGTCAGAAGATCTCAAAATGTACGATACGGGGTCGTTCAGTTGTCTCACAGCCAATATAGACGCCTGAAGCCTGACGCAGACGGCAACGACCAGCTGTGGGGTAACCAGCGAGCTACGGTCAACCTGGCCAACCGACCTGTATTCAAGCCTTCTAGGGCGGTGAAGACAATCGCTCTGACAATCGGTAGGGATGACCGTGCCGGAAAACGCTTCGGCACCTTCAACCTACACGGACAGGTGAGCTTGAAAACGGTAGTAGGACAGACAAAGGAAAATGCCGGCAGCTGGCTGTACTTTGGAAAAGATGGGGACAACCGTGCGTGGATGCGAGCGGAAGAGACGTATATCGAGGAGCCCAATCGGATCTGGGTAGGAAAAGAAATCTTGAAGAAGACTATCGAGCCTCAGCGCATAAATAAGAGGAACGTTGATACCGTGATGCACGAATACAGCTTCGACAGCGTTGTCGGTTGATTGTACGGAAGTTCCCAGTGGCTCCTCCTGTCCGCGATCGCGGGCCGCAGATGCTATGAGTGTCTCTTCCCCCCTCATGCCTTGCAAAGAAGTGTTCGAGCACAGAAGACGGAACGCAGAACATGATCATGATTGCCGGTGTGAGGAGTGGGGCCCATGAGCATCCTATGGCAACGTATAGACTCCGGAGTCTTGATAGCGTAGCCAGCTAGAAACAGAATACGATGCGCGACATCATGACAGTACTTCTGAGCATCGCTTCAAAATCATTGCTTTATGTACGGTGCGCTGACGATGTCGAAAGTCTTGCCTCGCGAGAGGTTGTCCTCGATTTGTAACAGGCGCAAAGCCTCGGCTGCTGGCCGTTTATTGGGAACATAGGTCGTTGTTTGAGTCCTTCATGAGAACGCATGTGGTCGCACACTCTTGTACGCATAAGTCCCAGCTCAGTGTAAGCCAGGTCAGCTTCAGACAATTCCCTCGAAGACCAGACGTGATTCCGGGCGAGTAATAGAGGCTTTGTCGGTCAGATCTTCTTGGAACGGGCTGTCATGGAGGGGTCCAGTCGCCATACAGAGCAGAATGGGTACACTGGCTCGCTCATTCACCGGCTTCCTGTCGAGGTGTTAGAGCGGATCACAGAGTCTCTGGCACCCTCGACACGCAGGAGAGACTGCCTGAACCTGATGCGAGTCTCAAAGCTGTGGTATGTTCATGGAAGAATGCTCGAAGGATGCGCGCAAGCCAGCTGATGTCTCCTTGAAGGTATTCTCCCTCGATCCGAGTGTTATTCAGCACGATACTGCTGGACAGCGAAGAGCATGCGTCTGGAGTACTCTCTACGCTCAGCAAGAATGCCGCCAAAGGTGGAGCTCTCAACATGGTCGTTCGCAAGATCTGTCTGCTCGTGGGAGCCAAAGCTGACCGGCTAAGAGCTGTCACCGTCCCACCGGCGCCTCCAATCGTAGAGGAGATTAACAACAACAACAATGCGAACGCAGAGCATGGACAAGCTGGAAATGCAAATGCCAACCAGCACCTTGGCCCCTGGGCGCCGATTGTGCCTCACAACAATCTCGTTGCGCAAGCTATCGCGAACGCGCAGGCTTTCCACCAGCAATTGTTACAACTTCATCCCCAGCATGCTCATCTCGCTCCACCTGCTCCTCAAGCAACGCCGCCGCCGCCCGTCCAGCAAGTAGCGCCAATTCTAGCTCTCCCCGTGCTCTTCGACGACGATGAGGACGAGGAAGAAGCAGACGTGGAAGAGGATCCAACATCATTATTGACTCTGGAGTCCTCGCTGGCAGTCCTGCGGGCCGTGCGATGCATCCACTTCCTCACTTTCCATTTGCCCAAGGATACAATCTTGCAACCCGACTCCCTGGCTGTCATGGGGAATTTGGCCCTTCTGCGCAAGATGAGTATATCTTGTAAGCTCGAGTTTCCACAATTGTGGCAGCTGCTGCAATCGATGCCACTCCTGTCAGATCTCGAAGTCTTTGGACTCGTATCGGGAAACTCGGACATGCAGGACAATCTCGATCTTACATCCACATTCCACCTCACCTCACTCTCTTTGACGAATTCGGCCCTCGAGAACCCATGTTTGCACGCCCTTCTCCACAGCAATAGGGACACGCTTTCGCATTTGAAGCTAGCGGGCTTTTCATCCATCTCGCGAGGTGGATTGAGGAAGGCCCTTCAGATCGTCGGACCCAAGCTGCGGCGACTCGCTCTGCACAGGATTACCTTCACTCCATCTCCGCTGGAGGAGTTAATAATGGGAGGGCTGCTCGACAATCTCCCACGTCTTTGTCCCCTCTTGGAAGAGCTTCAGATAGCGACGGACAGAGTATGCAGCGAAGATCGGTTCCTGCAGACTGTTCTACCCAGTCTCTTCCTGACCACGCTCGAGTTGGACTTCAGACTACCTGTTATTCAAGCATCGCATCTGATCACCATGATTGGTAATCTGCCGGCTGGGAGAATGGAGACACTCTGTCTAGGACAGAGTCTTGCGCATCTAGCCACTCCTCAGGTTCTGCGAGCTTGTCAAGAAATCGACATCACCGTGCTCAGCACCTTGTCCTGATTTGTAAATCAGTTTCGACACCATTCTACGTTATATAGCCATTCAATCACGTCACTTAGCGTACATAGATAGGCCTATACTCTTATGCTCCATGCTTACAGATTTGCACGAGTGGCCTCCTTTATTGTGTTGTTGTAGTACGACAAAATTTATTCGACTTCTGTAAATACAATCAGATAGCTTTGCACTCCTTCTTGAGCCATTCTAATGCTCTAGTGTCCTTCTCCAGCAAAGGTGATAGCTTCGTCAAAGTCTCCTCATGATAGTCGTTGAGCCACTTAATCTGTCGTGGACTCATCAGAGATGTATCTATAAGCTTGGTCTGTATAGGAGCTATCGTGATATGCTCGCAGCCTAGCCACTTCCCGCCAAATTGGTTTTTCGTTTGGATCTCCTTTATCAGAACCAGACTTTCGATACGGATTCCCCACTTGCCATCGATATAGCACCCTGGCTCGTTCGATATGCATTGTCCAGCTTTGAGGTCGAAATCTACATATCCTGGACGCATGCCGATACCCATAGGGCTGTGGGAAAGGCGGAAACGCTGAGCGATCGGCTAGATTTTGGCAGGGATCGGCAAGCTTACCCTTCGTGCACATTGAGGTAGCTCCCCACTCCGTGGCCCGTGCCGTGTCTGTAGTCCAGTCCATCTTCCCATAGGTACTGCCTTGCGAGCGCATCTACACGGTATCCATTGCAGCCAAGAGCAGTGACTGGTATTTGCATCATGTCAATTGCGATGTGTCCTTGTAGGACGCGCGTAAAAGCTCGCTTCTCTTCTTCGCTTGGCGTCCCGAAATGCAGAGTTCGGGTTACGTCCGTTGTACCGTCACTGTACTGACCGCCAGAGTCGCAAAGATATACTGTAATGTACATATTAGTGCGGACCTGTTTATTAGCAAGACTAGACGCACTTTGGTTAGGATCGATAACGGCGCAAGTCTCCGGATCCGGCGAATAGTGTATGATAGCAGCATTGGGACCTGTCGAGCTGATAGTAGTGAAAGAGAGACCTCTGAACAAATCTTGCTTCGATCGATACTGTTCCAGCTTATCTGAGCCTTCGCTTTCGGTAATTCGCGTTCCCTTCAGAAGCTCCTCTTCCAGCCAAGCGAAGTACTGAACGAGAGCCACTCCATCTCGCTGTAATGGAATAATCAGCGAATTCCTCGCTGCAGCCGTTCGATGTTCCTAGAAGTACGCACAATGTGACTCTGCCTGAATCCCTCAAGCTCGGTCTCGTTCTTGATAGACTTCAGGTCGTTCACTGGGGAGGGTGCAATTCTAATGTTATTCTGACCAGCTGCCTCTGCAAGGGCTAGAGAGCCAGTCTTGCCAAGCAGGATCTGGCAATAGCAGATTAGTCTCGTTCGTTGTACGGGAAGCGCAAAGGGTTACTCACCTTCTGACCATTCTTCAGACTCTTACCAAGCTCCGTGCATGCCGTCATGACATCCTCATAAGGCCGCACAGTAACAGTCTTTCCCAGACTCTTGTAAACCTCGTCGCTAAGCTTGGCACTATCGACGAAGAGGGTCGCATTGTCGGGTGTGACAATTGCGTATGCGAAGAAGACTGGATTGAAGGGGATGTCTGTTCCTCTTAGGTTGAATAGCCAAGCTACTTCGTCGAGCATGCTGACAATGCACGCATATGCTTTGTTTTTGCCTCCCGTCTTGAGTGCTTCGCGAAGTGCCGAAAGCTTATCCTCGATGCTTTGCCCTGCAAATTCTGCAGGATGAACCGTTACTGGATTCTCAGGCCGTGATGGCCGATCTTCCCAGACTGCATCCACCAAGTTCCGTGCGATAGGTACCAAGGACGAAGAAGAGTGCAAAGACTCGGAAATGTCTTTCGCATCGTCTGGGAGACTGTGAAATCAGTACATTGTCCCGCGGTCAATTGGCTGGTCAGGCACGAACTGGCCGTCATCAAGGCTGGGTCAACACCGATACGCGTATTCTCGAGCTGAGCAGCATCTCTATCAGCGTGTGTCAGCTTATAGTACAGCTCGGACGCACAGCGCCTAGGTAATCTTGCCAGGTAGGCACGCCTGCATTGATGTAAAAATAAGCGAAAGTCTTTCGGTGAGCAAGGACATGCGTACTTACCTTTCTCGCCATGTCGCATCAAAGTCCAATTGCTATCCAGCTGCTGACCAGCTTGAAGAAAGTAACGGCCGTCCGTGAAGCATCTTGCGCTGTCCTTCTCGATGATAGCCGTGCCTAGACGTAAGAGACATGCTTCAGTGTCAGATTCAAGGCCATCCAGCTTGAGCAGGCTGACCAGCGGATCCGGTGAAGCCAGTAATATAGGCTCGTCTCAGATCGCACGGAGCCGCATATTCGCTATCGTGGGCATCGCCAGACACGACAAGGCTGGTTATATATATTCAGCTTCCTGCATCTTCAGTAAATATCAGGTTGCTTTACTATGCTTGAACATTCTCCTTGTCCATTTCGCGACGCAATTTGGCGACCCGGTCCGAAGTGTTTACTGGGCCTTCGCCAGTCTTGACGATTACTCCCATCGTAGTTGTACTGAAGCTGCTTCGGGTAGGTGTCCGAGGTGTCAAGGAGCGAGAAACCGATTTACTCAGTTGCCGGAAGAGCATGATGTCCATTGACCGAATAGCGTGCAAATCGATTAGCATACTACTGATTCTTGGAACGAAGTTAGAATGACATGGCTAACGCATAATGATAGCAAGATTAGTACAAAGATACCCGATATAAGGTCGCCTAAGTATGAATGCGATTCCTGATCTGCCCGGCGATACCGAAGAGAAACCATTTCTGTCATTGCTGTGCATGGCCGACCAATTGCATTTCTTCCTGCAGTGCCGCCTGTCCCTTTGCCGTCAAAACAGCTCTGCCAGTGCTGATGTCGGGCTCGAAGAAGACCGGCACGAACCTGAAGTCAAGTCTCATCAGCTATTTAAACATGTGCAACATTCAACTTTGCTCACTCTTCTCCGCTTTTCACCCTCGCGGCAGCCTTATCCCGTTGAGCCTGCTCGATAGTCTGCTTGTGCGCCGTAGCTTGCTTGTAATCCTTCTTCACGATCGAATTGGTGACTGCTTCCCAAAATCGACGTGTCTCAACAGGCTCTTGCACGTCAAGCGGTCGGACTCGTTTCCGAACAATATCCAAGCGCGACATGTCCAAGAGCGTCGATTCGGCCTGAATGACGAGCTATCAGCTTTGATGCGAGCGTCAATGACGCAAAAGGAATTACTTTATCGCCTTTCGTCCGCTTAATGGTGATCTTCCCTCGCCATGTACCCTTGATGCGCGCAACTACGGCAGCTTCCGGGACTTTCTTAATCTGTGTATACGGCGTGCTCGAGCTGCCATCCGTCTCGTAAATGACTCCTTCTACCAAGAATTTTGGTTTGGATATCCAAGACTATGTTGCCCGTCAGTAAATTCGGGGTATGAATTGAGTAGGGAAGAACCGGCGCAACTCACATCTTCATTATATTGTATGATCGCTCTGTAGCCTTTGCCTGATCCGTCCGCCGTGATCGTGTTGACGAAGGATGTTGCTGATAAACTGATATACGGCTTCGCGCTCAGTAAGCCAGATATATAGCCATCTGGGTGAACGATCTGCGAGCGGTATCGTGAGAAAGCAGACGTTGGTAGGATGGCAATGACTATTACCTGATATTCGTCAGATGTCACATCCGGCACCTTCAAGAAGATGCCCTGGTTCTGCGAACCTGGCCCGATCTTGACCTATTCTCACTCTTTCAGCTAGTCACTTGAGCAGGGTCGTTTGACGAGCTTACACTGGTGCCATTGAACTTTGCTGCTATTTGATCGACTCCGCTTGCTTGCACGGCCGCTCGGCCTTCGCCTGGTGTGCTCTCATACCAGAATGCCGATATCGGCGGGTGATGGCATACCTGCGATCACTTGAGTATCAACACCAACACCTATATAGCTGACGAAAACTGCATTTATCTACCTGTTCGTTGACGAATGCGACTCGGCACTTCCCGGACGGCGGGCTGGCTGATCTACTCGCAGCTGCTCCCTCCTGATTCAACAAGCTAGAAGTCGATGATCCGCTGATACTCGTTCTACCCTTCTTATGCGTCTGCGAAGCAGTATCGTTCAGAGAAAGTTGTGACACTGACTTTGTGAGATCGAGCTTCTTAGTCGCGTTCAGGGCAGGAGAAGATTGGACGGATGAAGTGGAGGCGGAGGAGGCAGAGGGATAACCAATATCGGGAAGAGATGAGTCGCTGATGTCTTGGTATACTTGGAAATCACTAGCGGACGCAGGCGACACTTCCCATACGCAGCTGTGCATTAAAAGTTAGCAGGGGCTTCCTCTTTCTTTTGGAGTGTTGGCATACCGGAATTGCTCGCCTAGGCTGTGTTCACAATGTTACTAGCTTAGCATTGCTCTCTTGTTACTGTACCAAACTTACGCGGAATCTGAGAATAAATTGTCAGCATTGCAATGAATAAAGCCGGGAAATATGGCGCACTGTAAGGCTTGCAGACACGCCCGCGCACGTAACGAAGCTCCTGCGAACGTTGTTGCCTGATAAGCAAAGAGATTGCCAACTTGAAGGGCTAAGCTCGGCCGACCTTGGTGAAGAGCCATCGCACGATAGCGATAAATCTTGTGAGGGGGTCTATATCTTTGATACCTATCGCCGCAAACACTGCGAGAGGATGCGGTAAGTGCGATGAGCACACAGGAGGATGCTTGGTCGCCCTTACGATCTGGTCTATCGAGGTAATGCCAGTACTCTAGATTCCCCTCTGGAGCTAGAAGATTGGCAGGCAGCGACAGCCTCAAGTTTGCTAGATCCTGCGACCAGATAGATGCTTGAAGGTCAGCTCCGACAGGGCAGACCAGACCTGGGCGTGCAGTCGCAGCCCTTGGAATAGCGCCGTGATGTCGAGGTATTCACCTTTACGCCTACAACCTTCTTGAGTACGCCCAGCAAGACTTTGAGCTTGCTTGAATCCGACTCTGGGTCTGCCCCCTCTTCCGGAGTGACGCTGAGCGTCTCTGTCTCGCTGCTCAGCGCTGCTTCGTCGATATCTGACGCTACAACGTCGTCCTTCTTGCTGGCCTTGATCGCAGACATGGCGAATCTGGCTTGATAGCTGGCTGGCTGGATGTCGTTGAGCTCGATCCGTCCACGTTCTGTGCTGGATTGGTCTGATCTTAAGGGTTGGTTGACGATTTCAAGACTTTGCTTTTGCAATTCAAAGCGATGTGTACTTTGGCTGTAAGAAAGGGTAGACGCGAGGCCTTATCTTGCAGCTTGAGTGGAGGAAACGAAAGGGGTTTATATCTGAACAAACCACGAATAATCCTACGAGTTCTGATCTGGACAAGCAAGAAGCACAACGTACATGAATACCGATGTATGAAGTTGGACTGTTCACTGCTGACTCCTGACCCCTCTCTGATCCCTCGGTACATCCAACGTCATTTTATACCGGATGACGCGCGCATAATATCTCTCTCGTCTGTGGCCTTAGCCCAAACCACAGCTTCCAACATCTCCCTACGATCTAATACCACAATGTCCGCTTCAGAAAAGCAGAGAGCCGTCGTAGCTACAGCCGACAAGTCAGTCCGCGTGTCTGAGAAACCCTTGCCAACCCTGCGAGACGACGACGTATTGTTGCAAGTGAAAGCTGTTACATTGAATCCGACCGGTGAGCATGTCTGTCCCAATCATGAGGGCTTAGCCCAAGAAGCTGACAAAGAACGTCTCCCACCTGGCTAGACTGGAAGCATCCTTATGGCGGTGGACTTGCAGAAGGAGCGTCTGTTGGATCTGACTTTGCTGGAGTAGTTGTCAAGCCCGCTGGGCAATTCAAAGCTGGGGACCGAGTAGCCGGGTTCACTCGAGGTGGTAAAATCGACAAGGTACGCGCTGAATCTCGTCACCTTGCACATGTACTAATCAATGATGCACAGGATAATGGGGCTTTCGCAGAATACGCCAAATCGCCGTCTGCTCTGCTGTGGAAAGTGCCTGAATCCACGTCTTTCGAAGAGGCAGCAGCTATGGGAGGCATAGGTTCTCATACTGCTACTTATGCTCTTGAGAAGCTTGGTTTGCCAAGATGGGACAACCCTGCTAAGGAACCCATTCCTATCTTGATATTCTCCGGCGCGACCTCTGTCGGACACTATGCCGTTCAGCTTGCCAAGGTAGATACGGTTGGTCATTATCCATGTTTGGTCGCTAAAGCGCCTTCTTAGATCCTCAACTTGAAAGCCTACGTGACAGCTTCACCTAAATGGCACAATGAGCTTAAAGCGCTGGGAGCACACGAGTGTTTCGACTACAAGGATGCCGACGTAGCTGAGAAGATCAAAAAGGCAAGTGGAGGCAGTATCAAGTATGGCCTAGACACCATTAGCGAGAAAGGGTCCGCTTCGACTGCCTCCAAGGCCTTCAGTGACGAAGGTGGAAAGCTTGCTTTACTTCGTGAGTAACACAAGATATCGCTTCATAAAGTTACACGTCTGACCACATCTGTCTCTGACCCTTATACAGTGCCCTACGAAAAGCAGGCCAGCGATCCTGAGAAAGTTCAATTCATGCCGATCCTGATCTACAATGCTATCGATGGCAACGATAAAGAAGGCTATAAGCTCCTTGAAGCATTGTGAGATGCAGCTTTACACTTTATCCTGATGCTAGACGGCATAGGTCTGACCGCCTTCCGCATCTCATCAGTAACAAAGATCTACCGGGTCTCATTGAGCAGAAGAAGTTCAAATCTAACCCTATCAAGAAGATGGGAACCAGCCTCGATCAAATCAAAGAAGGTCTCGATTATCTGCGGGATGGAAAGGTAAGCAGCATCAAGCTTCCGCGACGCCATTCCCCAGGCAATGTAACGCAACAAATGCATACGAGCTGATGTGGAATTGCTCACTATTTCAGGCTTCTGGCGAAAAGCTCGCTTACACATTTGAGGTCGACAAATAATTCTAGCATCAAAATGTGGTAAGGCCGTTCGAACATTCCGGAGGGCTTTTGTGAATCTGCATTCTGTACCTTATACCTTGGCAGAGTGTTAAGGAGCTATCAAGGAGCTATCGAGAAGGTAGAGTCCGCTCGGGTTCAGCTCGCAAAACAATTTTGATAACGCATACCGAACGACTATTTGCCATTCTTCCCAGCGACTGAAGGTTATCTTTCTTGTGCGATCTTTACAAAGCCCATCGACTTGCTTCTCCAGTAGCTTGTGATGCCCTTTGGCCTCCGGTTATCTTGCATTGTCTTAGGCGCCTGAGCACGTAAGAAGACGATGTACATAATCACCTAGTCCTGCAACAAAATGTACCTCCACTAAATCATGACCTTCACGTTTATTTCTCGGAACATCCAACGTCACTTGGTTCGGACGCGCGCATATGCTTTATCCCGCTTCTCTACTTCACCAGTGCCGCCAACCTCACTTGCTCTCTGTATTCCAAAAGCACAATGTCCACTGCTTCCCTTCCGCGCATGCAGAAAGCCGTCGTCGCTACAGCCGACAAGTCTGTAAAAGTCGCTGAAAAGGCCTTGCCAAAGCTCGGAGACGACGATGTCCTACTACAAGTGAAAGCCGTTACGCTGAATCCAACCGGTATGTGGTATTGCGAATGAAGAAAAGTGAGAGAGGAAACTTGCTGACTAAGGAGCCTTCTCGCGATCTATAGACTGGAAACACCCTTATGGCGGCAGGCTACAAGAAGGAGCTTCTACTGGCTCTGACTTTGCTGGAATAGTCGTCAAGCCCGCTGCTAACTGGAAGGCCGGAGACAGGGTAGCCGGCTTCACTAGAGGTGGCTTCATAGACAAGGTGAGCGTATCTTCCATACCTTCCTGCATTGTAATTCACATACGAGAGACACAGGACAACGGCGCCTTTCAAGAATACGCAAAGTCCCCATCAAGTCTTCTATGGAAAGTGCCGGAATCTGTATCTTTTGAAGCAGCAGCAGCTATGGGTGGGATAGGCTCTCATACAGCCATTTATGCTCTGGAGAAACTCGGGCTTCCGAGATGGGACAAACCTGTTCCCGAGCCTGCTCCCATCTTGATCTGGTCAGGCGCAACGTCTGTAGGCCATTACACAATACAGCTTGCAAAGGTAGGTTTCACGTCGCATGGATTTTTCGCTCATATCGCTGAGTCACACTATCAGATCCTGAATTTGAAAGCCTACGTGACAGCATCGCCTAAATGGCATGAGCAGCTCAAAGCCCTTGGAGCGCACGAATGTTTCGACTACAAAGATCCGGACGTGGCCGAGAAAATCAAGAAGGCAAGTGGGGGAAGGATCAGGCATGGCCTTGACACAATCAGCGAGAAGGGATCCGCATCAGCCGCTTCGAAGGCGTTCAGTGATGAGGGAGGAAAGCTTATCCTTCTGCGTGAGTGATGAGGTATCCTTGGGATGACGGGATCTTTATCTGATTATTGTCATCTTGGCCGCAGTACCCTATGAAAAGCAAGCGAACGATCCGGAAAGTGTACAGCTCGAGCGTATTCTGCTATACGATGCCATTGACGGCAAAGATCCGGAAGCTTTCAAGCTTCTCGAGGCCTTGTAAGGCGACTTCTAATATCATGGCCTGCCAAATTTTATGGCTGATTGGACCTGTGTTGGTGAACTCAGTAATAAGGATCTACCAGGCCTGATCGAGCAAGGCAAATTCGAGTCTAACACGATCAAGAAGATGGGCAATAGTCTTGAGCAAATCAAAGAAGGACTGAATCACCTTCGGGACGGAAAGGTAAGTATATGGGCCGCCTGGAAGACAAGATCTGCAGACAAGAAGAGCTGATATGGGACTCGCTTGATCTTAGGCCTCGGGAGAAAAGCTCGCTTATACATTCTGATGCAGCGGGACACCGATAAGTGCAAAGGCCAGAGAAGAGGCCGGTACATCGAAGCAGAAGATGCACGAGTAATTCTGCATTTTCTGACAGCTCTGACACACTGTACCAGCAGCTATTCAGGCTTTTATAGACGAAATACTGTGTAGCCCTCATGAAACATAGACCACCAGCATTCATGTCCAAATGAATGTGTTTGTGTTATTCTTCGTCGCCTCAAATCTTTCCTTGCTGATGATGTGCTCAAGAAGCTTCTCCGACAATTCTTCTGTGCCTCTCACCTCTATGCCTTTCCCCTCAGACGAAGCCACCTTTCGATCCCCTCTTCTCGTCAATCTTGCGGAATCTCTCCTCTTCCAGCTTATTCTGTCGAACACAAGCTGTAGCTAAGAAGAGTGAGCATTGAATGACGACCATTCCGTAGACCGTGCTGAAGACGTTGTTGAGGGTATTGTCCGAGAATGCCGTGATGGGCGTTACGCAGGGTGTCGCTGAAGTGACGTTCTGCCGTCAAGCAAGCGTTTTCAATTTATAAGCTTAAGACATGACATAAGTGAGGAGGGTCGCTCACCGCTTGAATGGCACAAAAGCCAGTGGTCGTAGTCGAAGCTTGGAACAGCCCAGCCGCCGTTCCATTCCAATATCCACAGCACTGCAACGAGTCTTGCAGGAAATCCTTCACAGAACTATCATGGTCCTTCCAGACAGTCTCAAAGTCTGCTCGTTGACGAAGAGTGAAGAACCATACGGCCGTTCCGATAGACATTGTCGAGACGGCCGAAATGACGGTGGTGATGTTGAAGATGCTCAAGATACGAGTGCGAGTACCGGCTTTGCGGGTGTAGAAGATGGCGAAGAGAGAATAGCCGAATGACAGGAGGATATAGCTTCCCAGAGCGATGGCGGCTGTCTTGTTGTCGTCAGTCGACTAAGACAGCTAGCTTAAACAAAAAACTCACCTAACGAGTCCTTCTCTGACACTACCAGGCGGCGGAGAAGCATGCTAGGAGAGCTCAGATCGGCTTCTCCCATGCCACGCCATGCCACTGTACAACTCAGTAGCTCAGCTACAACACTGGCACGAATAGGCGTGATAATTTCTCACAAGCGAAAACGAGGCAGATGACGGCGGATCCGAAATAGAGGAAATCGAGGGCGGCCCAAATGACAAAGAGCGGTTTGTTCATTGTTCTTTTAGTTCTGATATCTGATTGTATGCGAGGCTCTTCCGGAGAGTGCGAATGAAACTTCACGGCCTGCGTCGAGGTGTAAAAGGACTGCAAAGAACTAGCCCTCGAGGAAACGAAAGAGGTAATAGGAGTGCGGAACCAGCCGACTTAGTAGATAGATACGATGAGTGAGTATGTGTCAGTCAGTCAGAGGAAGGTCAGCTTGCGCGAAAGATGGATGGATGGATAGCTTGCGCTGCCGAGTCGTGAAGGATGGGTAGACTTGGAGATGCGAGATCGCGACAAGGACTCAAGGAGCAGGACATCATCATCAAAGTAAGAAGAAGCAGCTGATTGCATGGCCGTTGTAGCTGCGGTAAGAGCCAACTTTCCCTGGTTGGAGCGAAGTCGAGGCTGGCTCATCTTCTTGTCGGCTCCATCATGGTCATTCGAAGCTGCTCGCAAGCTATACATCAATCTACGCACATTGTCTGATGCACATATGCTGTCTAGATCTTCTCGTCCGCTTTTCATTCCCCGTTCCAGTATCTCCCGAAGTTGACACTCCTTCATGACCGTCTTTCTTTTGACTGCATGGTCTCCTTCATGCATAGCTTCTGACTCTAGTCCCTCGTTCAGCGCCGCCCGAATACTCTACAACAACCACAGTTACTGTCAGAGTAGCCATGATATCGCCAATCTGCTGTCCTTCACCTCCCGTCCCATCGCCGTGACATGTTCCATCAAACTCGTATCCTCTTTCTTTGTCGTCTGCGTGCTCAATGGAAGTCAGCTTGCTGGAAATTACGGGAGGAATTGCACACACAGCACGCATAACAGCCTGGACCCCAGGCTGTATTCAGCCAGAGACCATCTACGCCTGCTCCATTAGCTCCTCCAGCACAGATGCAGTACGACCAGTTATCTGTCATGCCATTACTCTATCAGCCTGAGCGTTTATCTAGGGCTGATTTTGCCGTTCCCACCTCCTGCACAGCGGTTCTGCTCGTGGTTCGACATATCACACTCGTATCCACTCATGGCAGTCGCGCATATCCCTGTCCCAACCACACTTCTGCGCATCAAGCCATTCGAAGACGATGTCCGCTCTTCAAGGAGCGCAGAGACATTGCTGAGTTTCTGCGAGTTGCCGTATGCAGGCGATGTTGGAACTGCAGGATAGCTGAATGCGACTTTGTTCTGCAGTACAAGCGTTGCAATAGTGATCATCAGGAGGAGCAGTAGGAAAGACATGCCGGTGAGCGCGTAAAGAAGAGAAAAGTTAGCCAGAACATGTTCGCTAGATGTTGAACGCGCTATGGACACAGGAACACTCGGACGCGAGCCGGGGACGTTGGGTGAATGACGATTGACTGCAGAAGTGGGAAATGGTATGATATGTAAAGCACGAGACCAGCTCATTATGCATTCCTACAGCTACAGTAACTACAGTAATCATGCAGTATCAAGAGCACGCACGACTAGCGTCGGAGAAGTTGAAGGATATATAAGAATCCTCTGACACGCGCGATGGGAACTTGCGCGCGAGTGGAAGTATGTAAAGATACAGCACACAGCTAAAATCCACTGCACGAACTGACTACTACTGTTCATTCCAGGCCAGGGTGCGCTGGAAGATTATATGGATCCTACGGCTTCTGACGGCCATATCGGACTGCGGCGTGCGCTGCGTGTGCTGCATAGCGAGAGTTTTTCTTGATGCATTCTCTGTTATCCAGGGCTGTCCAGAGTCTCTTGTCAGTATGCAGTTCAGAAGCCAGATTGGCGCACTCACAGAGTCCGTAACCTTCCGCACAGCCGAATATGATACATTGTCCAGCACTACGCACTCGAAAATAGGTCAGTATAGTTCGAACTTACTCGGTATCTTATTATAACGCACCTGCATCCCACGCCCGCAGCGTTAGCTATCTTGGTACAATCTCTTCCCTCTCCTATCGCTGCACATCCACCACACGATTCCAGATCGTTTGCTGTATCCAAACATTCATACCCTCCTTTCGCAGATAACAATTCCGAGATCTGGTGTTTTGATTGTTTGAATTCTTCGAAGCTTTTAGAGCCTGCTATCGGGCATGCCCTGCATTGACGACACAGTACAATTAGCCCATGCGAACGAAGTGAGAGAGAGCAACAAGCAAGACGCACGTCTCGCCCTTCGGGCATAGGGACAAAGGTAGGCGCAGACGCTGCTTCTTATGCGCTTTACTCTCGGCGCATATCCCATTCTTGAGTACCCAACCGTCGTTGCATGTAAGTTTGCAGATGCCCGCTTCGCAGCTCGCTGTGCCTTCGTTCTCGTGGCATACATGGTTTAATCTTCCGCAGTTGTTCTGCAATACTAATCAATCAGTTTGGGGAGTTGCAGCGTGGAGGAGGCGGACATACCTTGTCGGTAAGCAGGTCCACTGCTAATGTCGTTTGTAAGAGCCCAAGAAGGAGAAGCACGCCAGTCTGCAGCTTCATTGTGTCGGAAGTTCGTTCGCCGTTCCGGCAGATCTGATCTTCTGAGAAGGGGTAAAGTGTAGTCTTGCAGGGGTCAGAAGTAAGGGACTGTTATGTCTTCAGTATCTGGTTCGCTGGAAGATGGGCAGAGCTGTCGAGAAGTAGGGAGAAAGCCAGACAGGGCAGGGCTTGGACGCAAGGGCTCATTGACGGTGGGGTGGGCGGTTTCACTTTCATTATTCCATTGTAAAGAGTATCTCTCGGCTGATCAGAATGAACAGATTGTGCCTAGCCATCCACTTGGGTTTTGCCCAAAAAGGTCGCAGCCTCTTGAGCGAGGCGACGAAATAGGCAGGTGGCTCTTTTAGCTGGCCTGGCCTTTGTTGCGTCGAGACCTCTTTGGAAGAGCGTTCTCAACAGTGTGGTTTTGGATCCTTCGTCTTGTTCTTCTGCTTGGCTGGTATGATAGAATGTGTCGGCATGGACGGACAGCGAGCGATCCGTCTGCTCAACACCTCAAAGGTTCGCCTGGCCAGAATCTCGTCAAGACCTGCGCGAGCTTGTGGTCGCATGCGATATTCCACTGTCGTGGTTATGGATCCATCATTTCCTCAATCTGAAGAGCATAGCGAACATCGAAAGTCAAGCCAGGCCAACCAAGTCGAGGAGGAATGGGTACTCATTATTACTGAAATCATTTCGTTACGCTGTAAGATTCCTAAACAGTAAATACAATACACTCTTAACTCTCCCTCGTTTTCCCATATCAAAAGTTCGTATCTAAGAAGTGTTCTCCCTCCGGCTTTTCAATTCTGTGTCCAAATCGTATAAGGATCCTTTGTCTTCTATCACTTCTCTGCTTACTTTGCCAGCGCTCGCTCGCTCTTTACTCTACGCGTCTTGGCGCATGAGAATCCTCGTATAGCTGCTGCCCCTCTAGTCAGCCATGACGGCGTCATCTCCATCCATCTCCTGCTCCTCTTCCGCAGGTGTTTTGAAGCGCAGATGTTCCTGATAGAAGTCGATGATTCTTCAAAAAATAATTTCAGAAAACAAACGACATTCAGACAAGGGAAAGACCTTTCATAAGTAAGTAGGACGAATGGAACATACCGCTGTGGGAACTTGCGGCGCGCAATCTCATTGTTGATCCATTCGACGTGTTTCCTCGTGTGCCTGGTTTTACAAAACACATAATTGCGCGACCAAATCAGCTTGTTTTTGCTCTCTCCATATGCACGCAAGACTGAGTGCGACTAAAAGAAAGATTTAGCAAAACAAACGCACCATCTGACTGCCCATCTGTAAGTGTAGCCGGGCTCTTTCTTGGAAGCGGCAGAAGCAGCAGCGGAGGAGGAGGGGTTATTCTTGTCTTCAATAGGTGTTTGTTCGACAGTATCGATAGTGAGGAGGTGCTATTCATCACGCCCGTTCAGTATTCCTCTCATGATTTGTTGATTATAAGCAGTGTTGGAAAACTCACGTCCCATGATGCCTCATCGACATAAATAGCCGATCCGAGTTCTCCAGGCTCCACTGTTTCTTCTTCTTCTTCTTCCTCAAGCTCTTCTTCTTCTTCTTCTTCCATCTCCTCATCTTGCTCCTGTACTATCTCACGACTTTTCTTATCTGTTCTACCCTCTTTGGAGGAACTCTTCGACGATCTCTCCTTCTCCTTCTCTTTCTCGACCTTGTGCGAAGTCGAGGATGATGATTTCTCAGGTTTCTCAGAAGCTACTACAGCAGAAGTCGACGAGGGCTTGCTAGACGATTTCTCCTTCTTGTCTTTTGGAAGCGCAGCTCTGATCTCCGCGAGTGTATCATTGGCATTATCTTCTTCTTCTTCTAGCTCGTCTTCCTGAGCAGCAGCGGGAGCGGGCACCTCGCGCTTTTCCTTCTTCTTCTTGCTTGCACGAGCGATAGAATCGGTATCTGACTCTTCGATTGGAATAGCTGCTCCTCCAGCATTGGATTTACGGTCCTTCTTTCCCTTATTGTGCGTCTTTGCTGGCGGAGGAGTAGGTTGGAGCTTTTCTTTTCCTCCTTGCTCTCGCTCTCTTTCTCTTTCCTTCTTGCTAGACTTGGAGGAAGTAGCACCTGCTGCTGTACTGCTTCCGTTGGACAAAGGAGCAGCTGTCTCCTTGACGGAAGGTCTTGCTTTTCTCGGCTTCTCGGCTTGGACAAGCACAGGAGCTGGCGACTCTGAGATCCGTTCTCGTCCTTGTACTTGGACCTCTTCTTCTTCTTCGTACTCGGGTTCAGGTTCAGGTTCGGGCTTCTTCTTCTTTTTCTTTGGAGGCGCTTCTTCCTCTGGCATCTCCTCTTCTTCAGCAGGTGGAGCGACCTGCGACTCTCTCTTCTTCTTCTTGCTAATTTCCCCATTCGCACTCGCACTCGCGCCTTCTGACGGTCTCGCCGATTTCCTCGGTTTCTTGTACTCGTAGTTCTCCATCTTGCTCTTCTTTGTCCCGTCGACATAGAACTGCACACCTAGTTTTTCCTGCGCGTCGCGATAGGATAGGAGCATGTCTTCTGCCCCACCCTCGAGCGACTCGATGGGCTCTTCGGTGTTTTCGTCGTGGGGAAAGCCCTGCGACGGACACGCGAATAGAGTGAGCGGTGGGCGTGCAGAGTATGATTGGTGGATGGTGAGGACATACCTGCCATTTGATAGCTGTGAAAGGTAGGGAAGGATAGAGCGTGTATTAGCGTTGGGGGTTTCGCGCAGGAATTGGGTATGGCCAGGCCATCCCATCGGTCCAGCGAGGGCATTGCTCACTGTAGAGCGTCTGGCTTCTGTTCCTCTCATCGAATGTGACCTTGAGAATGCGCGGTAAGCATTGTGAATGCGCAAATCCATGGTGATCCTGCGCCGCACCTGATGCTTGAGGATGGATTCTACAGCATACTCCTCTCCCTGCGCTTCCTGGTCGCTCCCTTCGTCTGCGCTGTCGGGAATCTCCACTGCGGGCGCTGCGTCCTTCTTGGATTTGGCCATGCTCGCAGAATACGGGATGGGAGTAGGGAGGAACCAAAGACCACGCTGACAACAACGCGACAAAGTGGGATCATTCAAAGCAGGCAGTGCATCTTATTATTGTATTGCATCTAGCTATCTGCATCTACAACGCCATTGTCTGTTGTCACACCGCATCACATCCTGCTGCCTTGTTCTTGCTTGTCTGTCACTGACTCTGCATTGCATAAAATCATGGGAAAGCGAGTGGGTAGATTGAGTACTAATAGTAATACAGTAACAGTAGCAGGTTAACGAGTGTTTGTCAGGGCCGCGGTAAACCTCGAGGAGGGGGAGGGTCTGCCTCATATTCGAGCAGAAACAACGACAGAGACGCCAGAGGCAACTGGGCACTCTCATCGAATGAGCAGAACAACGACAACTTCAACACATACTACAAAGCACAATCACTACTACCTGATGATCAATGGGACACCTTCATGAAAGCATGTCAAGCTCCACTGCCTACAACTTTTAGGATCACGGCATCGAGAGCAGCAAGCAAAGCAGTCAATCAGCATGTAGAACAAGTATTCGTACCCATGCTCAGCAACGTCAGCTTTGGAGGCGTAAAGCAAAATCCACCCAGAGTGCTTCAGTGGTATCCAGATCATCTCGCATGGCAGCTCGATACCGCGAAGCAAGTAATCAGGAAGAGCCCAGAGTTTGCAAAGTATGTCACTCTCTCTCATCTACTTGGCCAATCTCCCATATACTAAAAAGATTCTTACGCTCGCAGATTTCAGCAATTCTTGGTACACGAGACAGACTCGGTGAGTCGCATTACATACCACTACTCTACAGCACATACTCATTCATAATTGGATTGCAGGGCAACATATCCCGCCAGGAAGCAGTGTCGATGATCCCTCCCTTGCTTCTCGCAGTAGAACCGCATCATTACGTGGGTCCGCTCTCATCAACCAGAGGTCATAATTCCAACCTTACATAAAATAATCCTGTTCATAGGTCCTTGACTGCTGTGCCGCACCGGGGAGCAAGACAGGGCAGCTCTTGGAAGCTTTACATGCGCGAACTCTATCTCCGTCCGTCTCAGACCCATCTTCTTCCTCATCCTCTTCCTCCTCCGATCCCAATCACTCCACGACGATGCCATCGGGCCTACTAATCGCGAACGACAGCGACGCGAAGCGGTGTCACATGCTCGTGCATCAATCCCTAAACCGCATCGGGAGCCCCAACACAATGATCACAAACCTGGACGCATCTACCATCCCTACATTGAAAATACACAATGAACAGAATGGATCAGTTAAAAATTTATTGTTTGATAGGATACTCTGCGACGTACCTTGTAGTGGAGATGGAACGATGAGGAAAAACCCGGGCATATGGAAGACGTGGAAAACGGCGGATGGACTAGGTCTGCATGGGTGCGTGTGTTCTTTCCTTCTTCTTCTGTCTTCTATCTCGGTGGACTCGGCTGATGTGTGCGTTCGGCGATATACGGTAGCCTGCAACTAAGGATCCTCACGAGGGCTATCCAGATGCTCAAGCCAGGCGGAAGACTCGTCTATTCGACATGCTCCTTCAATCCCATAGAAGACGAAGCTGTCGTTTCCGCTGCATTAGACCAGAACCGTGCGTCGTGTTCCCTTATGCTCTCTCCATTATAACTAGAGCTAATGAATCACACATCCGATGCATGCAAATACAGCCAACCTGTCGCTCGTAGACGTCTCGAACCAACTCCAAGGCTTGGAAAGAAGGCCAGGAATGACGGAGTGGAAAGTCTTCAACCGCGATATGGTCCAGCTCGATTCATTTGCAGACAGCGTCGTTCCGGAAGCGGAGAATGCATCAAACAAGGCGGGTAACAAAGGGAAAAAAGTGAAAGGACCCGCAAGCACGTGTTGGCCTAATGGGCGTGAGAAGGAGAACAAGTTGGAGAGGTGGTGAGTTTCGGCGCTTTTTTACTTGAGCACTCTATGTTCTTGAGGAGAGAGAGAGATCGCTGAATCACGTATTTGGGTTGTGTGTATCCAGTCTCAGACTGTATCCCCATCTGCAAGATACAGGCGGCTTCTTCGTCGCTGTACTGGAGAAAGCGGAGAAACCAGCGCGGTCGAGTACCACCAAGACGGATGCTCAGACGGAGGTACCTGCAGAAGCTGCGAGTATTCCGGCGGAGGGCACAAACGGCGCATCTGCAAGGTAAGTTACACTTGGGAATCGCTTCATTGCTATTTAACGAGACGGCTGATGTCAATCTACTACTTTGTGTAAATAATTAGCACAAGCACGAAACGCGCTGCCTCCCCTTCTTTGGCCGAAGAACAAGATCCTTCCAAAAGAGCCAAGATCGAAGACGAAGCGCCGACAACAGACGTATCCAATGCGCCCACACCCATGGAGGAAGAAGATGCGCCTGAACCTTCTACTTCTGCTTCAACTGGAACTACAGTCGTGAAAGCTACGGAAGGAGCTGGGAAACCATTCAATGAAGAACCATACTCCTTCTTGGCTGATGACGATGATCAGATCGATATTTGCCAGTACGCTACATATTTCCAGCTGCTCATTGAGGGATGCTAATATGTCCTTGTGCGTTCGTGCAGGGACTTCTTCCAACTCGATTCCTCTTTCCCCCGCCCGAATCTCTTTGTTCGAAATACCGAAGCCAAACCTCTTCGCTCAATCTACCTGACGTCGCCCGCGATTCGTGATATAATCCAAAAGAACGATTATGGAAAAATGCGGCTCGTCTCATGCGGCGTGCGCATCTTCGCTCGACAAGACAGTGGGAACAGCGATACTTATCGCTGTAAATGGCGGATATTGCAAGATGGACTGAGCGTCATGAGTGCGTACATGGGAAAGAGGAGGAAGGTGAGCTGTACTCTGGGAGATCTCAAGGCGCTATTGTTGGATCAGTACCCCGCTATTGAGAAATTCGGCAAGGGGTTCCAGGAGCAGGTCAGGGATTTGGAGAACGGAAGTGCGATTTGTGAGATACAGCCTGGTGAAGAAGCTGGTGGAAGGTGAGTTTGCCGAGCCTGTGGGGAGAGAGTATCGCTGATTCACTTGGCCGATAAAAATCCAGGCTCGAAAGCTCCATCATCCTGCCACTTTGGCGCGCACCCATCTCCCTCTGTCTTATGGTCGAAAAGATGGAGAAGCGGTACGCCGCACCCTCAAACTAGTGCACAGCTATCCTGATGTCATGGATTTCGCAGCGCGCTTTCTCTCCGTGTCTTTGGAGAAGACCTTACGCTCAATTCAGCTGCTCCCCTTAAAAAGAACAAGCCGCAAGGTAACAAAAACAACAATAAGAACAAGCAGAAAGGGGAGCAGAAGAATGGCGCCGCGGCCTCTGGAGAAGCAGCAGCTGCGAGCTCGAAAACTGAAGAAGACGCGCAAGGAGATGCGGCTGAAGACGAGGCTATAGAACAAGAGATAGAAGCTGTTGAGGAAGAGGCGCACGAGAAAGAAGAGGATAGAGTCGCCGGTGCAGAAACCGCGGAGATGGACGAAACCACAGGCGAAGTCGTAGCTTGAACCTTGTCTTACTAGGAGCCACACTTAGAAAGCTACAATTTCAATTCTTGAACCGCTGCATTTCCTGCGCTTCCTGACTGATTGAGCGCGTGCTCCGTGTTCTGGTCTTCCTTTCTGAAAGACTGCCTCATGCGCCAAGTACGATCTGCGGGCCTTTGCTAGCTTTTCCTTCCATATTGACTGGCTCTCGTGAGGTACTGCGTCGCTTCTCCATGGCTCTCAGAGCGAGATGCGCAAAGTGACCTCCTACTACAGGTCTTGCCCTGAAACCAGGCGAGCTTCCATCGGTCGTTTCATACCAATCACTGAATGGCGCGTCTCTGCAGCTTCTGTTTAGCGATACTTGCGATTATCAGAACGTAGGGCAGTGACTCACGATCGACCTGCTTTCAAATATGAAGCTACGCCCTCGATGAGCATGTCGGAGACTGTCTCATTGGACGTGGCTGCCGCGCTCCAGAGCAGCCAGTCTGTCTTAGTCTGCGTACGTCTAGAATCTAGAGGACTTCGAAGCGCAATTGGCTCAGTCTCTTGGAGTTTTGAATAATGTGATCGGGACCTACATGCCATACGCATGCTGCTGAGTCGGATAGAACATATCTTGTTCCTGATAAACCTCCTCTGGCACGAGTTGTAGCCCCAAGAGCCTGTAAAAGCCACAGTAGATTTTGTTAGCAAGCGCAAACATCAACCTCCTGGGTAGACCTACTTCTCCGCATAAAGATTATAAGCGAGCATCCAAGTATCCTGCTCGTCATAGCTTAATAACAGATGTTTCGGTACGGGATCCTTATGCGGCTGCTTCTTCTTTTTCTTCTTTTTATCCTTCTTGTTCTTCCTTTTCTTCTTCTTCTTACTTTCATCATCGACCTCGTTATGATTATGACTGGCGGAAGTCGCAAGCTCTCTCCATTTCTTGATGTAGTCCTGTGCCGCCGTACGATAGATTGAGCCGTCTCTTCCGACTAGATCGGCTAGTTCGCCCATGGCGTATATGCCTATGCCTCCCTTCAATGCAAGAGAAGAAGAGTTTGTGATTGGTCCCATGAAGTCTACGGCGGACACAGTCGTCAACAGCGCCCAAAAGCCGACCTTCCACTCACCATCTGTTGACAGTTGGGACTCGGGTATCAACGCTTTCCGCATAAGGTACTCCGTCCACTTCTCAAAGAGACCATAGTATTGCTGTATTAGGCTCATATCGCCAGTCGCTTGTGCATGCGCCAGCGCAATGATGAGGATATTTCCGCTCTCTTCGACAGGCATGTGCGAGTCCTTCCCATCCGATGGACCTGTAGCATATGGATAATGGTCTCCCAGATCATGGGCACACGCTGCATATTCAGCACCTTGTGCTTGATAGCGCAGCAGCGGCTCAATAAGCCATTTCAGGTATTGCGGAGCGACGTAGAGAAAGAGTGGCATAGCTGGATAGATTACATCCACAGTATTCAAGTTGCCATCTGAGGAGATTTCTTTCATCCATGCCTGGATAGAGGACGGAGATGAGCCTGTTAATTCGATAGATGCAAAGGCTTGTCGAAGGCTGAGAGCGCAGATCTTGGCGTACGAATGAGAAACGGACGAAGCTTCGTGATAGATCATGAGGTCCAGCGCTTTCGCAGCGGCCAAAGATACGGCATAGTCATCGTGACAGGCTTGTAGCTGGACGAGGCCGACGCCTTTTCAGCTTGTGCGCTCAAGTGTCGTAGCTTTGACATACCGCGTTCTGCCAAGTGCCGTAGTGCGCATAGTATAGCAAGCTCAGTGACTGCACTTCCTCGACTACGCTTGGTCGATAGCTGATTGCCGGATCTCGAACATGTCCAAGGATGAAACGGACTGTCTGGACTTCTACCGAGTTTGAAGGAAGTACGAAAGACTGTGCGAACGCAAGTACCGGCCAGTCATCGCCGATTCGCCGGAAGTCTCGATCCATGCCGTCATCTAACGAGCCGTTCTTGACGAAGCTTTCACGGACTAGGTGGTGCCCGCCCGTTTTATATGTCAGTCCTGCACGCTTAAGATGGCGTGAGCGATAGCGAATATTGTAGCTAAATGTGGTGCTCACAGACTCCGCTGCTAGGACAACCCTCCCAGACATGATCTGCTCATTGCGCTCGTCGAAGGTTTGAGGTGCGTACAGTTCTATTGTGTGATATACGAGGGATTGGGTGGTGCCTGTCTGCCAGAAAGCTGGCATGTTTCCATCCGAACAGACGTGCTCTGCGATAACGAACGTAAACACCAGAAAGGTCTAATCACTAGAAGATCTGAGGCTCACCTCCTGATATGTCTGTGTAGATCTCAACACGGCGCTCCTTTCTGGAATGCCGTATCGGTGCTATGCTGATCTCGTAGAAGGAGAAGGGCAGGGACTGCTTGACTGGATCATCTGGATCCACAGGCGTAAAGAAGGTCACGTTGAACTTGACATCTGCAGCTTGAAAGCCAAAGACGGTCCTGGTCGCGGAGAACTAACACGACAACCGAATCGAGTAAGCGCGTCATGCCAAGGTTGACCACAGCGCAGATAGATCCGCATGCACACCTTGTAGAACAGCTGCTTGGCTATCTTCTGGCCATATTTCGCTGGGTTGCCCATGAAGGTATAAGTCTGCTTGTCGACTTTAATAAAGCCGGTCCACCCGAGATCTTGACCAGCCCAGAACTGCGGCCATATCCCAGCAAGATGAGGTTCATCAGATCCAATAGGCAGCCAGGCGGATAGGTAGGGGCTCTTGACAGCTAAAGGCAGAGAGGGGACAGGGTCATTCATGAAGAAGCCGGCTTCGGTCTCAGGAAGGTCGGAAGTCGCAGATACAGAGGATAGATTGGTATTGAGGGAGACATGGATCAGTAGACTCAGACATGTTAGAATTCTCAAGCTGAACATGTCAGCACAAAAGAGACCTTATTTCTCTCTCTTTCTTTTGCACTCCAGCATCGAGCAAAGACATCTGAGAATTCTGATTCGATCGCAAACAAGAGTTGCGCGAGTGCTCCCAGCGAAGAGCGCCGACGAGCTATCCGCCAGCGAGCATGGCAGAGCACGCTGGGCCCAGCAATCCGGTGGCAGCCTTCAGCGCATACAGCAGCGCAGTCAAGCGCGAGCTGCAGAACCTTGTCTCATCATTCGAAGAACGAAGAATCGGAAGAAGTGACACTGCAGCTTTGACGCAGGCTGAGCTGGATGGCCTCGTCGATGGAATCTTGGAAAGGCTACCAACATACGAGAACGCGCAAGATGTGACTAGAGTTACCTTAGAGAAAGCTCTAGAGAATACCGTCATCAACCTCGTCTGTCAGAACCACTCAAGCTAGATGGCCGCTAGAAAGTTGACTTTCTTGTTTCCTCCAGCCTTCATTGATTTCTGGAGACTGGCAAGACGACGAAGCGCACTTTCTACTGTATCACGATGTCCTCGATATCCTCGTCGCATGTGTCAATCGCCAGCTGGTGCAGAGCTCCCTTGGCATGGAGACGCTCGAACTGCTCCTTGAAGCACAGACGGTCCAGAATACAGAACGACTCTTCACATATCTAGAAACGAGAATGGACAGGTTGACAGAAGGAATGATGCCAGGCAAAGGAAAAGCGCTAGTCATACTGCGGACATTAAACGACCTCCTTCGACGGCTTAGCAAATCCACCCATACAGTCTTCTGCGGTCGTATACTGCTCTTCCTTGCCAGTATTTTTCCGCTAGGCGAAAGAAGTGGAGTTAATCTGCGAGGCGAGTTCAACAAAGAGAACATTACATATTTCGAGCCTGAAGAACCTCGGCCAGAAGAGGTGACAAAAGCAGACGATGATACAGATATGGAAGACGAGAAGGACGAGAGTATTACGACGAAAGGGAAAAACGGGAAGACGCCAGCCGATAAGCCGAAGATACAAGTCGTGGAGCCGGAAGACGGGGAAGAGGTAGAATCGATGGATCTTGATGCGTCCGTGAAAGCTGCAGCTGGCTCCGATGGCGCACAAGTATCACCCACACATCAAGTCGACAAGAAGCGCGCATCGAACGAGCCTGAATTTTACACCCTCTTCTGGTCCTTACAACGCTATTTCTCAAACCCTCAATCTCTGTTTACATCCTCCATTCCATCCAATCTACCACCCATACTACTCACCTTTGCAAGCTCCTTCCCGTCCGTACCTACATTAGCGAAAGATGGTTCTGTCTCAGGCAAGAGTACCGCAGCAGCTACGCCCAATCTGACTTTGCTGAGAGAGGGAGTACAGAAGATGCTGTTCGTGTTCGGGGAAGCTAGTAAGAAGGAGAAGGCGTTGCAAGGTGCTTCGAAAGAAAAGGAAGGATCGGGTAGAGGCAGTAGGGAGAAAAAGACATCCGAAGCAGAAGTCAAGAACATGTTCTTCTACCCTAAGTTCTTGACGAGCAAAGCGCTTATAGACCTGGAGGTGAGTCATTTCCCCTTGGATCGCAGCCAATCTTACAGGTCAGGTCATTGATGCTTTCTCCAGATTGCCGATGCAAAGTTCCGCAAACAGGTCATGGTGCAATGTCTCATTCTATTCCAATATCTCAACTGTTTCACCGAAGCAGCCAAAGTGAAACAGGCAGCCACGCTTGGAACAAACCTCAATAGGTCGCTACTGTTGCCTTACAAGCTTTCCGAAGCGGACGTAAGTCGCGCGAATCCTAGCTACCTGGTACCGGCTGATCAAATACGATTCAGCATAAATGGATAAAGGAGCTGGAAGCTCGCGTGTACACGGAGATTTCGCGGACGCCGACGGACGGCGAGTCGTTCGTCAAGACTGTCAGAGTAGTCCTGCAAGGCGAGCGCAACTGGGTATGTTTCCTGCCTCTACTTTGGCACTTGCTCACCTTACTTTCTTTTCAGATCCGATGGAAAGCGACTTCATGCCAATTATTCGAAAAGCCTCCGCTACCTCAAGAAGCGAGTGCGAATGCTGCAACGCAGAAGAAACGCCTCGAAGCTCCTATTCCAGGCTATCCGCACAAAGCAGGCACAGCGGCCCTTTCCCGCTTGTGGAAGCATGAGAAGACATCGATACAGGATCATGTAAATCAGGGCAAGGGAAGCGACCTGGATAGACTGCTCGAGCAGGCAAAACACCTTAGCGGCTCGATCGCATTCCGCAAAGAAGAGCTCAGGGAAGACGGCAAATCGGAACCTGCTGATTTTGCGAACGATGTAGAGCTAGCGCAGCTTGTCGAGGTGAGCACATTCCTCGGATACTATGGAGCATTAGACTAAGAAATGCTGCACAGCGACATGCATCACTGGCATGGCGGATCTTGCGACTCGTTTCTTCCACGCACATGCATCTCTTCGGCAAGATTGGCGTGATGGACATGGACAAGCTCATCGAAGAGATGTCCAAGCCTCCTCCCCCCGCTCTCGGCACACCAGCCGCTTCTGGCGCCAGTGCCGTGTCAACAACGCCAGCGACACTCGCTGCACCGAGCGAGTCAGACCGGACAAAGAGCGAAGAGCCAAGTTCACGTGTCGCTACTCCAGTACCTGCTGTTTCTGAGCTGGCGGACGGCGAAACCTCGGCGGTCTTGGATGCGCCCTCACCAGCTGCAGGCAAGCGACCACGAGCCGATTCAAATATGGAGGTAGAACATGATGAAGCAAAGAAGCAGAAGACAAGCCAATGATCTCGGCAAGCAGCATGTTCTGTAATACATCTAGGGTAACGGAGCGATTTGTAACGAAAGCAGTACAGGGGACCTCGTGTTTCCCGTCTCTCCATCATTCGGCTTTGGAGTCTCTCATCTTCCCACCTAACAGATAGACATAGCTCAAAGCGGCATATACGACCGCTGGACCCCAATGACCGATCAAAGGGGAATAGTCGCCCTCGCCGTACCTGAGGAAGATCACCCCATCACCTCCAGCAACGATGATTCCTGCGATGCCCACGATGCCCACCGCTCTCCTATCTCCCACTAGTACAAAGATAAGCAGCATGACGCCGATGGCAATGTCTCGCAGACCAGCCGCAGCGATGAATGCTTTGGCGGATGCGTTGCTAACATGGATAGGCACTCCGAAGTTGTTTGCTGCACTGCTGGGATAGGCGATAAGCTGAGCTCCAAGCGTGATGGCGATGCCTGCAAAGACGAAAGCCAGGTATCGCAGCCGTCCGGTCAAGATTGCAGGAGTGAAAGTTGATTTGATCATGATGATGTGATGCTGGTCTAACGTTGAAGTGAGGTCAAGAGAGCCTACTAGGTTTGGCAGAGTCTCCGCAAGTCCCTTTATTCTGCACCGGTTTGTAACAGAAAGAGCAAGAGCATCGATTACTGCACCAACAACGGTACATCCCAAGCTACAAGGACTGACACTTATGTGTCGCCTTCTACGATATAATGACCAACTCTCCCTGTCTGAGCCCGGAAAGCTGCGAGTATCCTCTGCCTTCCAGCACAGCCTTATAGTAGACATTTCTTCTTCTTTTCATTCCTGTACTCTTCCTTCATAGCTTTTTGCCGAAGCTAGATCTTCCAGTTCTGAGAGACAGGAAAGCCAGCAGAGAAGCACCGGCTGCGCCTCCCCAATGTATCGGCAAATGCATAGATGGGTTTTCAGAGTATCTTATAGCGATGAGTCCGTCTGCAACAGTGACTATTACTCCAGCGATCATCATGTAGCCGACACTCCTGCTGTCTCGATTGAGCGTCAAGGCTAGAGCCACGCCGCCTAGGGCAACATCTCGAGCGCCCAGAGCTGATACGTATGCATGTCCGATGGTGCCGCTACGCGCGTCAGAAGTCGAAGGTACCGGGATTCCGTAGAATAGTGCTAGAGCTGAAGGGTAGATGGCAGCGAAGACACCCATGGCGGTAACTGCCGATGAAGCACCCAAGCATGCGAGGTATAGCTTGCCCGATAGAGGCGGTAGGGCAGGAAGAGAGGTCATGTTGGGATCGTTCAGGCAGATCAATCTTAGATGCAGAAAGGTCAGCTCAAGCGTACTCGCTACTGTCGGTTTGCGCGTACTGCGAGGGGATGCCAGGCGCGAAGGTCAAGAAGGTGTAAGGCGAACGATAGAGAAGCAAGTTGGCCAGCGATCTTGGACCGCATCACGGCCTGTGCCTGATGACTAATCGGCGTCATTGAATTCAAAGTGAAATGATGCACAGAAACTGCATGAGCGTCTCTGTAAATACGATCTGAAATATCTACACACTCTAAATCAATCTTAATACGCGTTCTTTGCTGCTGCAAGTCCCTTCTTCATCTGAGACACGATGCTAAAGAAGTCAGGTCAGTATGGCTAGGTGGCCGATGGTAATCTAGGGCTTCACCAGTCATCATAACCCATGTGCTACAAACAAGCTCGCCAGTGAGCTACTCGAGGTGAGTACGAAGGAAGCTGCTATGGTATGCAAGCAGCGGAGACTGTGCTACTCGACTCAATTGTGAATCGTCCGGTAGCGAGATGATGTGACGACAAGAGCGACATTATAGGTGGAATAACGAGCGGTATATGCTAGAGGACAGTAGGGAGAGCTTGACTAACTCGGTGACATCTTCGGCATCTCTGCTCGCATCCATGCTCTTCGTTTTGCTTTGGGACCAATGCCCATTCCACGGCGAACGTCCGCTAGACCCATCGAGTCCAATTCGTCAATCAGGGTTTTCGAGGCGGCATTGACTACCCAGCTTGCAAGAGCCATCTTGATATAAGTAGGCAGGAGGAAGATAGAGGCTGCCGGGTCGGTCATGGCATCGCCACTGCGTGAAGCTTCTTTGTATAGCTGCCAGAAGCTCTTTTCTACTGGGAATTGCTTAAGATCGACGTCGATAGGCATGACTACACGATTGTCCTCGGTCATCTCGTACTTGATACCAGGTAGGATCTCTTCAATCGCTTGCGCATCCGTAAGCTCTGGATTCTCGAGTTTCTTCTCAGCCAAGGAGCGTGTCTGCCAAAGCACCACGGCCATCAGTCCATGCAAACATGTGAGCAAGGAAAGGAGCCCACCAAGAACACTTCCGCTGCGAGTGCAGCTGCATCTCGAATGCCACCAAGCCCGTCTACCAATCCGCGCCCTAGGGGACCCATAGCCGGTAGCTGTACTTGGGCTTCCTCATCGTGCTTCTCATCCTGTTGGACTACCCCTGGTTGCGTTTCCGGCGGCGCGAAAGGCGACATTTCCTGGCCTTCGCTCATTTGCACCGACGAGGTGGATTCAGGCAGTTCCGCAGCCGCGGCCAGGTCCTTCTCTGCATCAGCGAGTAGATCGAAAGCCATCTGCCCCGTGTAGACGCGGCCCCCAGCAAGGTAGTTAATCAGCTCGGCGTGGATGTTACGGCCTTCGACAACTCTCGCTTTGAAGTCCTCGTAAGTCTCGTCGATATGCTTGCGGTATTTTGCCAATTTGCTACCCGTCAGTTCTTGCGTGGGGTCTTGGAAATCGGAACCAGTAAAGAAGGATTGCACGGTGATTTTAACCTTGTCTAGGAATGATTTCGCAAAGACAGGTCGAAGAGCCGCTACGCCGATGGAGCCAGTGATCGTGCTCGCTGTAGAGAGACAATGCTGATATCAGCTATGAGACGTGTCCCACTATGCTCATTCGAACTTGCGATGTGCCATGATTGCATCGCTGAACCACATAAACCACATAAATCAGCGATGTCAAGCGTATACAGCAGACTGAACCTACGCGTGGCATGCGCTTAAGTAGCCCCCGCTCGCTGCAGAATTGGCGAAACTGGCCACCACAACTTTGCCTTTGTTCTTTAGATCCTGGACAGCGTGATCGATGGAATCGCTATCAACGACACCACCACCTCCGGAATCGATTCGCAACACGACGCATCCGATGTCATCGTCTTCTCCGGCTTGCCGCAGACCTCGAACAACCTTTAACAGCTAGATCAGCTCGGATATTCACATGAATTAGCGTTACTCACAGAGCCTGCATCGTATTCGCCAGCTTCTCCAATCGTGCCCATCAAATGTACGACACCCACTTCCAGGACAGGCTCTTTGCTCCGTTGCATAGCCTTTTCCATAACTTTGCAGTAATGATAGAATCCCTGTGACAGGATCAGTGCCGATACAGAGACCGCTTTGTACATAACTCACCATCATCTTGTTGTCCTCAGAGCCGCCAAATTGGGGATCCCGAATACTGTCAAGAATATAACTTCGATATGATACTCCAGTGATCTACGGTGGCATTAAGTTCAGGTCCATTTCAACAGAGTCGCAGTCATACGTACGAGACCGTTCTTAACCGCTTCCTGCGCGGAGAAAGGGCCCTCGAAACTGAGTTTCTTGATCTGAACATGTCGTCAGTGGGCATTCGTGTACTGAAAGGATAGCAGGCTCACCTTCTCGAACACTTCGTCTTTGACCACTGGCACTTTTGGCGTCTCAATGATATCTGCTGGAACAGCAATTACGTCCCCACCGGCTTCCAGCGCAAGTCTCGCCAGCTCTTCCGGTGTATCGAGCATTTGTTTGAGCTCGGCATCAGGCGGAGGCAGACTTGCTTGTTCCTCGGAAGACTCTCCTGTCTCTAGTGGACTGGCTGCTAAAACCGAATCGGCGACAGCTGCAGCATCATGCATACCGAGCGACGGTAGTCTAATCTCAGGGAAACCTTGCATCTCTATAACCGGAAGTTCTCTCCCAAAGCGATTACGCCCGATGCGCGCCAGCATCAAGTCGTTTAGTGAATTTATAAGTTCTTGCTGATTCTCCGTCTGTGGCTTCGACAGGCGTTCGGATGTATATTGGGCGATGAATGATTTGTATTCCTCCCTGGCTTCTGCTTGTACTTTGATCCCGAGCCAATCGATGAGCCTGCGGAAGAAGGGGATTTGACTGGAAACGCCGACCAGCGGCACATCTCCAGAAGGCTGTATATAGATCTCGTTGAACGCCGATGCCAGAGCGTACTGTCCTTGGCTTTCGAAAGAGTCGGTAAACGCGATGCTCCTCCAATTCTCTGGCCCAAGCGTCTCGGCCTTGTGTCTATTGAGCTCCTCTATTGCATCTGCAATCTCTTCGATCTGGGCGAGCCCAAGGGAATATGAAGTCTGTACGGTAGGGACCGACAAGGAACTGAAATCGGCGACAATGCCTTTCTGGAAGAGCAGAGGACATCAGTACGTTAAGCAGTACTTGAATGAGTGTCAAGGGCGATTCACTATCCGGTCATCTGCCATTGCCCAGTTTAGACCTTTTATCGTTTCGAACAGCGTCAAGATTCTTGGAGGTTCATCGCTGCCTCCACCGCTAGACAGGAGTAGATTGCTCAACGTCGTAGCAGAGCTCTTCGCCTCTACGATGGCGCCGTCATAGATCTTGAAATACAGATATGTGTTGTCCTGTATCTTGTCTCTCTTCCGAGCAGCCCAGAGCGCGCTTGTATACGAGGTTCCAATGTATAGCAAGGATGCTCCGAATAGCAGGGACTTGCGATGGCGCGCTACGAAGGCATAGCTTTTGTAGGTCCGAGTGCCTTGAAATCTGGCGTAACGAGATTTGATCGATGAAGAAGTTGACGGCTTGCTAGTTGCAGCTGTATTAGAAGTACTGTGCGAAGTTGATCCTAACGTGGTCGCGCCCGAGCTGCTGAATGGATCTGACATGTGTCAAGCGAGACGAAAGCCGGATCTCGTTAGAAGCATTGAAGAGATTGCATCGCATATAGCTACAAAGAAAAGTACTAGCAAACAGGAATTGAACGGCATGGATATAGATCGCTAACTTAGTATTCCTTAATTTCTACGTGCCGGCGCGAGCCCGCATGCTACCTGGAAACGGTTTCTTCGTCAGAACCAGAGCAGGCGCTAGTGAAGCTGGTGATAGAACAGGCGAGGCCTGCTTTTTCAGATCTGCCAGACTCGCATGGTGCTTGAGCCTGGGCTCTACTGTTCGAGCGAGATCTTTCTCAGGCAGAACCAATTCCCGAGTACCAGCTGATCCAGATCGCCTCAGCTTGCTGAAATAGGACGTGCTACTTTTGGTTATTCCAATTGGGCTGCTCAGGCCGCTTGGTAGAGCAGGTAAAGGGGAGGCAGGCGGAGGGCCAATACTAGATCGGGAGGAAAAGGCTTTGCCGATAGATGTAGCAGGACTTTCCAGTGTGGACGGAGTCCCACTTGTACTAGCGAAAGAGAGCTCCGTAGAACTCGATCGTTCTCGCGTAAAGGATCGCGAACGGAGAACGGGTGAACCAAAGATGGAGGCAGAGGTGGATGTGTGAAAGGCCTTGAGCGCGTGAGAAGCCTGAAACTCAGCTTGCGCGTGCTGGTCACGCGTAAAAATACGTTGTAGAGCTTTGGACGTTTCCGCATCAAGCGAAGGTGAAGGTTGCGGGAGAGATGTTGTGCTACTTTGCGGCGTACCAGCTGACCGGAGAGAAGGAGGTATCGCTGAGGTAGGCGTAGCCGGTGGCATACCGAACAAAGGTAATTGGGGAGTAGACTGTCCTGGACTTCGCAAGTGAGGGGACGAGCCTATCTTGAGCTTGCCTAGCATTTTTGGCTGGCCTGCATCGCGGCTCAACGAATCTTCTTCTTCTTCATCATCACTACAAGGAGGGAAGTAGCTCTGTATCGCTCTAGGCTTCCTAGCTTTCTTGTTCGATTCGAGCACCGCTCGGACCGTATTCGAGATCTCCTGCTCGATCTGAAAGGAGTATGCATAGTCCGAAGGCGTGAAGCCTTGATTGTTCTTGATGAAGGCATTGGCTCCCCGATTGATCAAGAGATGTACGATAGCTGAGTGGCCGTGCGCCGCTGCCCGATGGAGATGCGTGTTGCCTTCGTTATCTACGGCTTCGAGAGACGCTCCCAAATCCATAAGAAGCTGTACAAATCGTCAGCATCAAGCATCGACGTCGGCGCAGAACAGTGCTTACAATCGCGCTGTCTAATGAGCCCTTCTGACAGGCAACACTCAGGGGAGTAACGCCTTTATTGTTCGTCCAGTCTACTAGCCTTATTTCGTCATTCTCCTCGCTAGGCAGACGGAGCCGTGTAAGCATTACCGGCCCAAAGAAAGGAAGAAGGCTGCTCACTCGTAGTTCTCGAAGAACCGGGAGCTATATAGCGTGATAATCTCCGTACAATCATTCGCTGCTGCGATATGTAGAAGCGTATCGCCTTCTGTAGACTGTTCACACTCTTAGCGAGCTGGCCAGGCCAGGCCAAGGTCGGAAACCGCGTACCCTGCTGATTCCCTCGTCGTCTACTCCGTGACTTAGGAGCCAGCTGACCGCCTCTATCAGACTTCTCTCTGCTGCTAGTATCACCGCACTCTTGCGCGCGGTTGGATCTGCCAGCTTCAAGCATTCCACGATGCGGTCTGACGGATAGCGTAATGAAGCATACAGCCGTTCCAATCTCCCGATGTCGTTCAGCTAGGAGTGATCATCGGTCAAGAAGAAGGCCGATCACCAAGGTCAACTCGAGGGACTCACCAAGACTGCTTTCCGAAGCTGCTCGGCTACCTTGTAGATCGGCACATACGTGGAATCTGCCACTTCAGAGAGGTAGCCCGTCTGTAAAGAAGCATAGCCCATGTTGGTCATATCACAATCATATCAGATGGGCGAAGTCGTTCGTCGGGCTTTCGTAGATTCAAAGCAGCTAGACAGCGAACTGGAGACCAACGAGAAGGGTGCAGCAGGAATGGGATGGCTATCGTGATAGGTGACTTCCTGAGCACTCTTCTTGCTGCTTGATGGCTTCCAACAGCTGTCCTGGCTTTGCGGCTCGCCTGGTCTTTCGCTGCTGCTTTCGGGTCGTATTGTTCAGCTTTGAGTAGCAGCGTTCAGCGAGGCAGCGCTCGTCAGTCGTGCAAAAGTAAGCAGAAATCTCTTCGTGCATTGTGCTTGACATAAATTCGGATGACCAAACAGTTTGGTCGGCAGGGGCAGAAAGGAGCGAAGCAAGACACGCGAGAAAGCAAAGTAGATCGAGCATGCTTCTGCGATCGACAGAACATTATAACGAAGGTATGCTGGGTACATAAAGAGCAGGATATCTAGTGAAGCTCAGGAAGAGCTCCTTACTTGGCGATATGCCAATCGAGCTTATCAGCCCATTTGGGTAGAGCCTCTGCGATTTGTTCAACGTCCTACAAGTTCAAATATCAGCATCAAATGTCAGACGAAGGGCAGTGTGTCGGGCAGTCCGTACCTTGTCACCACGACCGGAAAGACACATGACGATGTTGGCCTCTTTTGGCATTGTCTTTGCCAGCTCGACGGTCGCCCATACGGCGTGAGATGTTTCGAGAGCTTCGATGAAAGCTTTATCAGTTTCTCCGCATCCCCGCCTGCAAGATTGAACTCACCAGGAATAATGCCTTCTCGCTCGCTGCACATCCTGAAGCCTCTCAGAGCATCCTCATCCGTAGCAACAACATATTCTGCCCTTCCAGAATCTTTCAACCAGGCGTGCTCTGGTCCCACACCGGGATAATCCAAACCAGCAGAGATCGAGTGCGTCTCGGTGATCTGGCCAGCCTTTGTCTGCAGGAGATACGTCCGCACACCGTGGAGTACACCGATTGTACCCTTGGCAAGCGTGGCGGAGTGATATGGAGTGTCAATGCCACTACCGCCTGCCTCCACGCCGATTAAGCGGACGGACTTGTCCCCGATGAATGGATGGAAGGTTCTGAGCATATCGAAATCAGCAGCTGATCTGAACACCAATTAGAGGATTACTCACCCGATAGCATTACTTCCACCTCCAACGCAAGCCACGACCGCATCAGGCAGCTTGCCGACTTGTGCATGCAGTTGCTTCTTGATCTCCTTTCCAATGACGCTCTGGAAGTCTCGTACAACTGTCGGGAAGGGGTGAGGTCCGATGGCTGATCCCACCAGATAATGCGTTGAATCGAGGTTCGTGACCCAATCGCGCATAGCCTCGTTGATGGCATCTTTGAGCGTCTGACTACCACTTGCTACAGAGACGACTCTAGCACCGAGTAGCCGCATACGGAAGACGTTCAAAGCTTGTCTCCGTACGTCCTCAGCACCCATGTAGACGATACACTCCAGACCGAACTTCGCACAGGCCGTAGCCGTAGCTACACCATGCTGCCCTGCTCCTGTCTCAGCAATGATACGCTTCTTGCCCAAGCGCTTCGCAAGCAGGATCTGGCCAATAGCGTTGTTGATCTTGTGCGATCCGGTGTGGTTGAGATCTTCACGCTTGAACCAGATGCGGGCTCCACCGGCGAACTCAGTAAGTCGTGTAGCCTCATAAAGATTGCTCTCTCGGTTCATGTAGCCATAGTAGCTCTCGAATTCTTTCCAGAATTCGGGGTCTGCAAGAGCAGCCTTGTGTGCTTCCTCGAGCTCCGCTAGGCAGTCGAACAGTGCTTCTGGCACATACTGGCCTCCAAAATCTCCAAATCGCGCAGGTAGTAGCATCATCTTTGCCTTCTCTCCGTTGATTTCGGGGATAGTAGCATTCTTGACTGTTTCGACAATCGGCACCACGTGCTGCGCAAGTCCGTCCGCTGTCTCCTTTGCGCGGTCCAGGATGTTGACTTCGGCTGTTGAGGCTTGACCATTTCCTTTGACGGGCGCGTCGTGTGCATTGCCCAGCGCCTTCGCCCGTGCTTTACGCTTTCCGCCTCCACCGACCTCTTCGCAAAAGGCGCGCAGTCTGTCGAGCTCCTCTCCCTTCGGAGATTCCTTCAATACTTGCACAAGCTTGCTTCCAATGACAACTCCATCTGCCAATTCTCCGATTTCAACGAAATGATCAGATGTCGAAACACCAAATCCGACAGCTAGAGGGGTGTTTTTGTCTGGCAGGTTCTTTTGTATGCGGTCGAGGAGGTCTGGTAGGGCGGTAGATACTTTGGAGGCGGCACCTGTTGTGCCCATTTTAGAAACGACATAGATGAAGGAATCGGCAATGCTGCCTAGGAAGTTGATGCGCTTGTCGGTAGTGCTTGGCGCGATGAGAGGAACGTAGCTCATCCTGTGAGAAGTCTACGGTCAGCGCGGAGTCATGCTGCGCAGACCTGAGAGCTTCCTCACCCTTCTTCAGTACAAAGCTCGCGGAACTTGATAGCTTCCTCAGGCGGGAGATCGACCATGATGAAACCGTTCGCTCCACACTCTCGGGCATCTCGAATAGCTTCGCGCTCGCCGTACGCTCGCATCGGATTGTAGTAGCCTGCAGAGCGTGACCAGATTTTAGAAAATATTCCATGATAGCGGTAGGGTTTGTGGTAGTGACACACCCATTAGAAGCACAGGCGCTTTCAACCCTCTAGCTCGTGCATCTTTGACGTAACTTAGCACTTTCGGTAAATCGACATCTTGATCCAGAGCAACCTATTGACGGATTGCAGGCGGCTCAGCTTGGCTTGGCTTTGCACCTCGAATACGACTTTGAATTGGCGTACGACATTGCTCTCCTGGATTGCAGGGCCATCCGCGATGGGATCTGAAAATGGGACACCGAGTTCGATAACGTCTGCTCCGCCAGCTTCCATCGCGAGCATGATATCGACAGTCATGTCGCTTTTAGGGTACCCTGCAGTGACGAAGGTCACGAAAACGGGCATGTCCTGCACGATTTCATCGAGTCATCTATCAGTTCTCGATGCTGCATCTCCAGCGCTTTCTGTCGGGGAGCAAGGCGCACCAGCTCGCGCTTGCTTCTGAAGGTTTCTTTGAGTTGTTTCGCCATTTTGCTGATGATTCTTACAATTCGGTCCTGAAGAAAGAGCGAAGTGGGTCAACCCAACTTCAAATCGACTCGAGCCGAAAGGTCGCGATCCAAAGAAGCAAGAGAAAACGCTGATGCAGAGATAAGACACCATACATGATCCTATGAGCACGTACTCCGCCGAATCCACATGCGAAGAACAATGAAAGCGCCGTGCAAACCCACGACATTCTTGACTGCAGAAATGGGCTACCAATCACTGTTTAAGCCTGATAGACTGCTGGTATGTTGGCGTACAACACCACATATGGCCAGAAAGCTCGGTCGTCGAATGCAATCTCCTTTCTTGCGATGTCCAGTATCGATTATACCGCATTTCGATACAGGCATCAACAGGCTCTCCAGAAGGCATTCTGAATCGCATGAACCTTGTGCACCCCTCATGCACCTGACTCGGTCATTTTCAAGGGTCCATACGTTCCGAGTTGCCCGACCACAAATCGCCAATGAGTGCCAGCGGCTCTGCCTCCTCATGCCATCGAGTCCTTCGAATACATTCACGTATTCACAATCTTAAGCGGCAGATCGCACGGCCTGTCGCTTCCTTGCTAGTGATCGCCGCGAGAGCAATGAGTCTTCAGCTACCGCAGGCAGTAGAAATGGCGATAGAACAGACCTCAGAGGGCCGCACTCCTGGCCAGACTTTGGATGACGTCTCCCCTTGGGCGGAGCATGGTGGAGCGGAGGTGACAATCAAAGGACGAAGCCAAAGGACGAAGCCCTTCAAGCACAAGACAAAAGCAGGTGGATCACAGCCTCTGAGAGGGAGGGTATAAAGCTCGTCACTCGCACACTGTTGCTTTCTCTTTCTCTCTCACATCAAAAAATAATAGGCAAGCCTCCAAGTCACAAGCAAATCGTCCTCGCTCCAAACTATGCCACCAAATAACACACCTCCTGCCACCATCAGATGGAGCCCTACTCGTTTCTTGCCCAAGATCGCCTACACTGCAAACAACAATCCAAATGTTCAGAGAGGATGGTCCTGGCTTAAATGCACCGGCTGCGGAGCCAACCCCGCTTTTGTCTGTCTTTACAGAGCGCAGCACGATCCGAATACAGCGGTTTATCTGTAAGTCATTTTTGCCACAATCGCCGTATGGGCCTGATTCGAAGGGTTGTCCAGGTGCTCGACGTGTCTTGGAGTCTAAAAATTCGCTTTGAAGTCCGGATCTCGTCTCTCTGTTATGCCTCGCAATGAATTTTCCCTATCTTGCTTCTGAAAGTCTATGTTCTATGCAGTACTGACACGCTGTGAGATCATGTCGCTAGACTAGCCAGGCGTAACAGCTGCTCATTATACAGATACCAGGCGTTTCCTTTCCGCTCTCCGAGTCCTTGCGATTCCAGCTTCTCCACTCCCAATATGCCAGCAAGCGCCATCGCTCTTCCTACTTGTGCTACAGTGATTGTTGAAGATACTCCAAATAGCTTCAAGACCGCCATCAGGGCGGGCGCGATAAACTCGTATGGCTTCTTGGCTCTGTCGACCTCCGTCAGATACGCTGGCTGTGTCCAGGGGTGAGCCCTCTTCGATTCCCTGCAGATTGATATGCGTAAACTTACTCGACATATAATCGTTTCGTAGCCTAGCTTGGATAAGCGGTCTTCGGTTTCGCCTTTGCTCCGTAGGTACAGACCGCGGGAGTTTGGATCACTGCCCCAGGACTGATGAAAGCTGTCAGCAGCTTCGAACACCGACTATTCTGGAACGAGATGCTGACGGAGCAGTAGACTAGTCGCTGCGGCTTATCTGTGCGAACAGCATTCGCAAAGTCGACGACCTGCAAAAGCAGTCGGTCTACTACAAGACGAGACTGGATATCGAACAGCACGCACATATTCTTGATCGATTTTGACGAAAGCTTCAGCGGATCCCGCATTCTTGCGATTTGTGCCGAGGGCAATCAAGACTGCATCGGTCTGCATGTTCTTCAAGCGTGCGGCGTCTAGATTCTCAAAGTCGATCTTGAAAGTCTGTCGCCTGAAAGACACGGGTACATCGAGGTGACGTCTGCCACATTCAATGACTTTGGTCGCACAAGACCGTTTCAGCACTAGAGCACTGGTTTCACCTTCACGCCAAGTGAGTAGTGCTGCCTACCTTCGGTGTATATTTCGCGCTGCAGAGCTGTAGACACTATATTCCTGCCTACCTGACCAGTACCGCCCAGGATGACGACCCGCATATCGCCGAATGGAAACGGAAGAGAGGAGAGAAACACACCGTCATTCGGACCGCCCACTCACTCGACTCTTGAACCAGAAGAGGACGGCTTTAGGTATCGGACTTAAAACGATCGACCCTATGACGGCTTTCCGAAGAGATCTGCATAGTAAGATGGGCATATCGGGCGGGCTTACTGCAATCAGCTTTGAGGCGCTGAGTATGTGTTTTCTATGCTACCTTTTTCATCTTCACGACAATCTCGCAGAGGGTTCAACAATACAGAGCGCTCTTCTCCATATCATTCACAGTCAGAATGCAAAATTCTAACGATATAAAGAGATTCGGATATCAGTTCATGCAATCACAGCTGGCAGAGAGACGCATGGTTGCTATCTCTCAGAGTGTCAGGTGACGGAGCAGTCAGCTTTCGTACGTAGCGAATGCGGAAAGGTGTTATCGAAGAAGGTGTGGGCGGAGACCGAAGCCAGGATCGCTACTTTCTAAAATCAAAAGCCTGCACTTCATCTCCTCTCATAGTATGTGACTAGGAGATCGACCAGATCGACTGTATACGTTTCTCTCCTTCGCCGGCATCTGTAGCTGCTAGACTTTGTTAAGCACGTAATCTAGAGCCTGTTTGAAGTGATCCTGTTCTTCTGTACCAGGAAAGTCGTCGGGATAAGCCGTGAAGAGCTTCTCCAGGAAAGCGTCCATTCGCTTCGAGCTCCATACCAGTCTCCTCAGAGATTGTAGAGAATCCATTCCAACTCTTTCTAGAATAGACCTGAACTGAAGCAGCTCCTCTGGGAAACCGTCACATTCGTCTATCTTGTGGTTTCTGACTTCAATGTCAGAAGATCGTACGCTTCGTGAGTGCTTGCTGCCCAGACAAAATGCAGGATTCATCGGAGCCAAGACGGCTCTTGAATCTTTGGGTTGGTGTGTGAGGAGCTTTCCGCCTGTAAGATCGATGTGAAGGGGTTTCTTAAACTCGCCAGCTGCATTGGCCTTTGATATTGTTGTACGATCGAAACGCTTCTTGCCTTGTACAGCTGAGTTCCTGCCGCGCCCTTGATACGGCTGCCACTGGGATGCCTGCGTCTGCTTCACAGGCTCTCTATCCCTAGACGCTGCCGTGTCAAGCTCTTCTTCCCTCTCTGCTATAGTCCCGATGATTCTGTGGGAGAAGGTACGTCCTTGGGCTAGAATCTGATAGTCCTTCTTCCATCTGGCTGCCAGCTTGCCAGTACCAGCTCTGGTTCCTCTGCAGCCATCTTTAGACTACGAACTGGAGCACGAGGGTACACGTAACTCACTGCGTATGATATAGCGAATCTGCAGCCGACTTCGCGTTCTCGAATTGTATTTCTGTTATTCGGCCCCCGTTGATCCAGGAAAGAAGCATCTTGATAGACACGACTGTCCCATACTGTTCGTATATCTCCTGCTAGAGTCATGAGCACACGGATCTGTGGGCCTCGCAGCATCTCACCTTGATGTGCCAACCGGCTACGCTGTGGGGCAGATTTGAGACCACAATAGTCCTGGAGACAGCCTCTTCGTCATCTGTAGGAAGCGATGATTCCACAGTAGAGGGGAAGATGTTATCGCTAGGCTCGTGCACCGATATTGCTGCCCTCGAACTTTCATGTTCAAGCTGGTTTCCTACATGAGCAGACAGCTCGGCTTGACAGCAAGAGAGCTTCAATGCGTCTTCCTTTTCTCCAACAGCTTCAGGAGCTACAGCCTTGACCGTGATGGGCTTTAGCGAGATAGCCAGCCCTTCAATCGTTTCCAGGATCCGCCTGTCCAGGCTCGTAGTGACTGTCTGACGCATTGTGCCGGCTAAAGCATTACTTGAATGCCTGATATTGACTACGTCTCCAGGCTGCAGCGGCAGATCCAAGATCTTTGTGAGCGAAGGGATGGTAGGAGGGAAAGAGGAAGCGGGAAAGGAGGGGATTTATGAGGGAGGATATGCGGATATAACAACACTCAGGATATTACTTCACTGATTGAATGCACTACCAGCAACTCTGGACATGCTCACAGATGTAGATACTGCCTAAGAATATTCTTTACATAGAAGCGATCACCGAAACTGGGTAATGAATGAGGGTATTCTTTGCTCAGATCAGATATCAGAAGCTCCAAAGAACGTAAATCTGGGGCTAGCATCCTCAGTTTCTGTAGATTATCGATTCCTGCTTCTTTCAGTAGCTTGTCAACGTGTGTATTACGTAGATCCTCTGCTGCCGTGGCAGATGGAAATGAGATTGCAGAGGCTGATTTGTAGAGATTATACGGATATGCATTGTACCCGGCTGGATGCAAGAGACCAGGCTGGTATGGCTGATACGGCTGAAGGTGCTGATAGTAAGGATTCGGAGGAAACGGATATCGTAGATGAGATGGTCCTGTAGAATTCTGCGCTTGTACAGGGCTTCCAGTGACAGACGTCGGCCTGTTAGAACCGCCTGAATACATGGTTTCGTACGCAGACCAGCGACTGCCCTGTAGAGGTACTGTTGGCGCCATATACAGAGGTGCTTGCTGTGAAACTTTGTATTCTAGAGCATGGGATGTGGAAGGGAGTCTATGTGGAGGTAGTTGACGATCCGGAAAGTCGGCCAGGGAAGGGCTTTTCTTGGCTTCGACGGCTACTCGACGTAAGAAGCGCGGCAGTCTCTCGCTCTCGTGAACAGGTATCTTCTGCTGACCCTCCAAGGCGTCTCGAAGAGTTTCAGCAGGCTCTATCTCCGCATCTAAAGTCCATTCCACCAGTCTAGGTTTCGCTGTCCCGGCTATCTTTGTTGATTCTTCTTCTTCATCATCTTGCGTATTGTCATCCACTTTATTATGCCCTTTGAGAGGTAAAGTTTCCACCTCGACCCCCTCCTCCGGCTCTCGTAGATCATCCTTGCACGACTGGGAAGCCGGCTCTATTGCCTCTTCTTTCCTTGCGTCGTGAGAATGACAGTTCAACGACACCTCCGTGGTAAGCGGAGTTTCGATTAAACGACAAGCCAGGATCCGCCCATCTGCCTCGATACCGCTTTTGAGCAGAATCAGCTTCGCTCCTATCTCGTAGGACAATTCGAAAGACTTACTCCAGACACTGTACAGCATATTCTGCTTCTTCGTGGGAATTGAAGGTCGCGCGTGCCGATACAGAATCCGGTCTTCCTGGGAAGAGTTGGAGATCCCTGACTTCGCCGTACTGTTCTAGTATGATCTAGCTTGACAGGTCTTAGGTTGCTGCTTTCTTTGCTGTACCAAGGCGCTTGTTTCGACTGACCCCAAGATCCAGAATACACACATCTCCAACGAGGTTATCCAGCAGAACAGACGAAGGATGCGATAATTTGTGAGAGCTGCTATCACTTTCAGATGATGCTGAAGCCGAGGGAGTAAAAGCTAAGCCTTGGTTGCTTGAAGCGCGTCCTTCGGTTTCTGAGCTGTTCGTTGAGACTTCAGACAAGGACGAGATGAGCTGATAAAGTGATCTAAATGTATCATTGACTTCATCTCCGTCGTCATTTGAGGTCATTGCATTGTTGTCGGAGAAGGCATCGGTCGGTCAGAAGTCATGAATAGGATTACTGCGTCAACAAGGAATATCTCGAAACGACGCGAGATATCTGAACTATAATACGGTAATAAATGAAGGGTATAGGTCTTAAGTGTCATTGCAACTACTGATAGAATGGGAGAATAGGGGAGCTTGCAGACGCGGTGCTTCCTTTGCTTATTCCATACCGAGGGCTTGACCTAGCTTGACTTTCAGTCCAAACTTGAGCTTGAAGCTCTTGAGGTCCTCCGGGTATTCTTTCGCCAGGTCATCTACGAATTTATCCTTCGTCTTCTCATTTAGCAATAACTCTTGCAGATCCTGTAGGCTGAAGATGTCTGCTTTCTCCAGAACTGCTTGGTAGGCATGAAGTTGCGGTGGAAAGTTGCTTCTCCCTGAAATAGGGGCGAAAGGTGATGCCTGTGGATTATAGCCATTGAATCCTGTGTAGGGTACCATAGTCGTAGGAAATGACGAAGAGTTTCCGTGGCTAGGACCATGTGGATGGAAGGGCATACTTGCAGCCTGAGGAAAAGAGAGAGGCTGAGTATAGGTAGAAGCTGGCTGATAGGTCTGGGATCGATGCTCGAAAGGCGGGCTCGTTTTCGTAGAGACGAAAGTAGGTGCCGTAGCCTTCATCAGAATCGGCGAAGTACTTGGCTTTACGCCTAAAGTACTCGGATCTAGCTTCTTCGTTGCTGGTTTAGTAGATTCTTTCGGCGTTTCTGCCAGCAGGGGAGAAGTCTGGGGCTTCTTGATAGTCAATGGCTTCCTTGCACGAGATACGCTGCTGCCTGTCTCGCTACTGCTCTTGCTCGAGCCTGTATACTTACAATTAGCTGGCAACACCTGTCTAGACAGGTTTCAAACGCACCATCCACGCCATCCAGCACAGCAGATATGAAGCCTTCTAGATCCTGCTCTTTAGTGTTTGTGAACCATCCATTCTGCTCTATGACTTTTGCAGGCTTTGTCGGAACTTCTGTGACTTCGCTGAATCTGTTGTTTGAGCCAATGGCGGATGAAAGTGCAGTATCGGCTACGGATGCAGGAGCAGGAGATACTGAGGCTGCACGAGGTGCAAAAGCTGGAGCACCTGCTTGTAAAGTAGACGGAGCAGGGAGAGCAGCAGTAACAACAGGCTGCTGTTCTTTTGGGATTTCCTGGACTTCAGGCTCTTTCGTGAGGTCGACGTCTTCCTCTTTGACTTTGATCTCATCTTCATCTTGTGGAACACTGCCCACGCTGAGATCGGGCTCCGAAGGACTGTTCAGAGGGCTTCCCCTATCCTCGGTTATGGCATCCTTCTCGAGGACAACAGACAGGACCTTGCCGTCTGCTCGGGCGCCGCTGTATCATCATCAGCATCAGCATGGAATCCCTCAGTATTGAGACGTCAGCTCACTCGACTGATTCGACAGCATCGTTCGCTGCATCCTCGCTGTCGTACAGGATCCTGGAAGCCGAGGCGTCTGGGTGTTTGCTCTCGATGATCTCGCAGCTCAGAATCTTGCCATAGTCCTCGAAAACAAGCTCTACGTCTTCCGCGGTCGTCCCAGCAGCGAGATTATCGACGCGTATTGCAGCGCTCGTTGAGAAGCTCATGCCAGCTCGAGTAGCCTGAGTCGATAAATATATGATGTGCGCTCTCAATTATGTGGTTTGTTAGAGATAGAATAACGTTTGGCGATGTTCATTGAACTAGCCGTCAGAAAACAGAGCTCGAAAGTCAGGTCCAAAAGATAGGAAAATCGCATCTACGTTTCGCATTCTGAAAGCGGTAGAAGCTCTAAATCGTACACCTGTACCTAAAACAACGAAGAACTAGAAATGAGAAACGTATTCGTTGAAATGAGTGCTTTTGCTAAAAAAAAAAAAGGAAGAGGGCGATCCGGAGGATGCTGGACCTTCATCGTATGGAAACGTTACATAAAAAGTTGGGAAAGAGCGACGAGTATTGCGATAGTTCTTGCTTTTGGATATAGATAGAGAGTATTGTGATTTTTTCAAGCCGCGATGGTGAGTGGTGCGGGAAGAGATCTTTCTGTTCTTTGCTTCCTCTGCTTGTCTGTCTTTGATAGTTCTTTGACAGCTTGCTGTCGTAGACTTGGTCCATCGAAAACTTGAATGCCAGCCATTGGCTTGTTCTTCATCGCTTCCACCTCGTATCCTCCGTCGATGCAGCCGACTCGCAGCATGGTAAGCAAATTGCCAGCTGCGTTCGAGTGATCGTATACTCCTCCGTAAAATGCTGTAGTTGCGTCCTTCCCTAATTTTCCTCTGAGCAAAGCTCGTCCTCCGGGATGCTCGTCCATGAAAGTCGTCATATCGATGATGTAGCCACCGACGACACAAAGCGATCGTCCAGATGTCTTGTGCTGTTCGATGAACTGCTCCCAAGTGAGGACGGGAAGCTCGTTTGCATCTTTCGGCCAGGCGATGGCTGCTCCTCGCTTTTCGAGCTTCTTCAACTCCATGTTGTACATTCCTTTGCGGACTTCGTTGTCAGGGAATGTCTTGAGGTTATAGGCTAGTCCAAGCTTGTATGCTACCCAGATGAACCATTTCGTAGGATCGTACTGCAGGCGAACAAGAGTTAGTTGACCGAGACGGGGGCAGGCCGAGAAGCAAACGTAGACAAACCTGGTACCACTTGATAGCATTTCTGAAGTCCTGAGGGAACTGGTGGTGGAAGTTGTGGTATCCCTCTCCGACGGTGACGAGTGCCGTGATGAAGTGATCTCTTGGAGTGTGCTTGTCATCGAAGGGAGCGTCGCCGAGCCAGTGTGCCAATGAGTTGACGCAGAAGGTAGAGTGATGCACGAAGAGCAATCTCGCTGCTCCGGCGAAGAAGAAGCCACCTCTCCAGTCATTCCATCCCAAACCAGCTACGACGGTAGGGAAGAGGAAGCCCATTCCGAAGATGAGAGGGATGTAGTAGCGGTGTTGCCAGCGCACGACACTATTCTGCGTCAAGTCGGAGACGTCTGCTGCGCCTGGCTGGCGGCGGCCTTTGAAGATCATCCATCCTGCATGCGACCACCAGAAACCCTTGTGTGCTGAATACGGGTCGAGATCGGTGTCGGTGTATCGGTGGTGCTAGAGAAGACGAACACGTCAATATTTAGGTCAGAATGACTGTGTGTGTGTAGCGACATACCGCTCTATGTCCGCGAGACCACCATCGAATAGATCCCTCAACAGCGCCCGATCCGCCAAACATGAGGAAGAATTGCAAAGGCTTGCTTGCGCTGTATGCTCTGTGTGCCCATAGTCGATGATATCCGGCTGCAAGAAGACAATTTCAACGAGATGAGCTTTGGTCTTTGCCACAGGGGAAGAAGTCAAGCAGTGAGAGACTGACCTGTGATGCCTAGGCCTGTGTAGAAGTAGTAGAGGACTGCCCATAGAGCTGTTTGCCATCGGAGCTTTGTGGTCGCTGCGCCGTAACTGGGAGAGAAATCGACTCATCAGAACTCCCTGCGAGCAAAAGCACTCGAGCGCGGAGAACTCACCAGGCAAGGACAGGAACGAGTGTGAGGGCGAAGAAGGATACCCAGTTTATATTCTTGTGGACATTCTTCAATGTGATGGGTGGGAGAGGCTTCTCCTTTGCGAGCGTCCTGCGCACGTAGTTGTAGTCTGGGTGAAGCGTCAGAAATGCCAATCTTTTGGATGAAGAGGTAACTGCTACACACCCTCATCTGCATGTCTTGCACCTTTTGCTGCGAATCCTTTAGCAGCTGCTGGGCCATCGTCGACGCTTGTGCTCTCGTTCTCGCTCCATCTTCCAGCTTCTCCGACTGCATAGTCCTCGGTCTCTGAAGGGTAGTTCATCGACTGGAGGTACCGACGATTGTGAGCCATGGTGTGGTGTCAGATGGTGATGGTGGTGGTTAGAAAGCAAAGAGGAATTGATTCCTTGTCGAAAGATCTCTAACCCCGTTTGCCACTCTCGCTCCGGCTCTTCTTCTTTGAAAGCTCAACCAGAACTCTTTCGCTTCCGATTCACCAGAATGTCGCAGTCGCAGCGAGGGGATGGCAAAGTAACGAACGATGATGCATATGAGTCGACATCAATGACGGACCTGCAGCTGGGCGTGATGCTGCAGTCTCTACGCCATCTGCATCGCTGGACGCAAAGCTCTCCCGATGATTTCTGCCATCTACGAGCGACCAGAGCGTTTGGAGTCGATCGATTCGCCTGGGAATTGCAGCCATACATGCTCGTCTACGCAAAGTACATCAGATCCTAAGGGGAAACCACAATGCGAAAATACTCCCGAGTTGGAAGATCTGCTGAACAGCCTTTATCTGAGTTTGAGAACGCGAAATACCGATCCTTCTCCTCCTCCCTATGCAGCCAGACCTGCCATCTGTCGAATCCGCCCGTTCAATCTATCAACATGTCTTCCAAGACTCTGCACTTTGCCCTCTTCCTCCTTCACAGAAGCCCAGGTTATGTTGTTCCAAGCCAAGAACCAAGCGTATCTTATCTTGAGAAAACGATCCTTAACAAGGACTTCACTTGGATCGGCCATTTTCCAATGAGGAGCAGGTTTGAAGAACGCAACCATGCGTCCAAGCTTCATCTTGTGGATATCCAAAGATTTCTTGAAGCGAAAGTGTGCCGCGTATCTGTTCACGAGCGTCGCCTGCTGGTCTGCAAGCGTACCTTGCGCTGACCTGATGAGCGCATCGCTGATTGCTTGGAAGGCGTCCAGACTTTTCCCAGCTTCTATGATCTGGTTTGACAGGACTTGTTAGCTGGAGGTTTTCGACGCGTCCCAGGGGGGACAAGTTACGCGGACCTTGTCATCCAAGTCTCGCAAAGCGTTCAGCACGTCCTCGTTGACTGGCTGATACAGTCGAGCGATGAAGACGACAATTTTCGGGGAGAACAGAAGGACCGACGCTGTGCAGACTTTGGCCGCTGCTGCTAGCCAGTATCGCTGAGGGTTGGTCTTTTCGGTAAGAGCCACATAGATGTCGGCAACGATAGGAAAGAGCATGAGTAGGCTTGCCATGATGGTGATTGTAGAAAGAAACATTGTTGTGCTTTGATTGCGACTGGAGTGAGAATGTCGGAACAGAAAAGAGCAAGTTGCGCCAAACAACGGGTCAAACTCATGTCGACTGCTTCACCAGCATCTTTGATTGCCTCCTAGCGCACAAGTGTCACCTCAGCACCACACCATGTTCAAGATTGTCACAGCTGCAAATCAGAGTCCTATTGCGGCAGAGTACGCGAAGTCATACAAGCCTGAGCCGTACCGGGCTGGTGAACCGCAATTGCAAGCGCCTACCAGCTTTGATCACCTTGTTTCTACTCTTACGTGAGCTCTTCACTATCCTATGATACCTCCGCTCATTCGTTGACGTTGTTCGGAAACAGAGGCTTTCGGACTTGGCTGGACCATTGGCATTCAGCGTATACAACATGGACGAAGGAGCAGCCGTGGTTTGCCGACTATCTCCACGAGCACATGCGCCTTGAATTATACTACGTGAGTCCCAAGGGCAACTTGGTACGAGACGCACGAACTGAACCAGTCTCTCCGTCTCCATCATCAGGACAATCTATGCATAGTTCTGGACCACGTCGCAGCGGATGTCGATGCGTCGACCTACCAGGCATTCCAGGACTGTCTCGTCTCCCTCCATCAGTTCCTCATCCGCACTCGTATTACCAGCAATACTTCGTTCGACATATACGATAGTAACGATGCACTCAGCAATTGTTACCGTTCATTCGCTCACACCTGGATGGATGTCTTTGGTCGACAGAAAGGTAAGCCTATCCTAGCAGGAGCCCGCTTGGATATCATGCTAATAGGGTTGCTTGGCTCGTCTCTGTAGCTCTACCACCATTCCGCACTGCACGCATGCGACAGGACTCTTCCAAGACCGTCTCGTCGGCGTCCAATTCGCCTCAGCTCGGCTAGCCCGGTGAAGCGGCCTTTCTCTTTCTCTCTCTCGTTCGTTAGCAGCACTCTTCAGTCTTTTCACAGCACTTTCTGTCATTGTTGTTGTTAGTCTCACAGTAGCCCAAGCAGACCTCTACCTGTTTTCCTGGAAAGTTCGCGTCACCGTTGCCCGTCTCTTCCGTCTCTTCATGTTACCGAAGTCATCAATCATTTCTTTTCCGCAACAATGAGCGACGTCGGCGTCATATTGCAGTCTCTATGCCATTTGCATCACTGGACGCGCTCGCCCGACGATTCTGCCATCTACGAGCGCCCGGAGCGTCTGCAATCGATTCGCCTGGGAATAGCAGCGATACATGCTCGTCTGAACACGCAATCTAGATCAGATGTCAAAGGGAAACGGCGAGAAGATACTGCCGACTTGGAAGACCTGCTGGATAGCCTTTCGTTGAAAACACCAAGCACCCCTATCCATGACGGACACCCTTTCAGCATCACAACTTCGTCCCGCAGGCTGTCCCTCTTTAGTCCAGCTGTCACGCTTGCACATGGCAAGGAATACATCCCAAGATTGCTGCAATACATTGCGAATGTCAAGAAAGCGCACGCCAGCCAAACATCCGAAGTACCGGCAGATCTATCCCAGGGCGACCTGTATCTCTGTGAAACAACCCTTCAAGCACTAGAAGGTGCTCTCGGCGCATGCTGCGACGCGGTCGACCAAGTCCTGGCAGAAAATACAACAAGCAGGAAGCGCTTTGTTAGCATAAGACCGCCGGGCCATCATTGCGAAACACAAGATCCAATGGGTTTCTGCTGGCTCAATAATGTCGCCGTGGCAGCTGCGCATGGTGAGCCTACAACTCGTTGATTCTGACAGATCCGGATCCAGGCTGACCAGCTTTCTCCAGCACACCTTCAGCATGGTATAACCAAGGTCGTCATTCTTGACATAGATCTCCATCATGGTAATGGCACGCAACAGATAGCTTGGCGCCTCAACCAGCTAGCCCATGAGCAGATTCATCAAATAAAGAAGAGTTCGCCTCGTAAAGGATCACCAAAGAAGCCAGAACTTTCGAAGCCGCCATTGCAGGTCTTCTACGGGTCTCTTCACGATGTCAACTCTTACCGTACGTGAGATACAACGCGTGCAGGTGCTATTAGTAATATCCAGTTCTAGCCTGCGAAGACATGGATCCAATTCTGATAGCAAACGCTTCCGTCAATATTTCAGGAGGAGGTGGTTCGCAGTTCGTGACCAACGTTCACCTCGAGCCTTACGACAGTCTCGACGACTTTCATGATACACTTTATCCGGCATACCGTGACAGCCTGCTTGAAGCAGCCGACGCTTTTCTGCGAAAGACATCCGCTGTTCCCGAACAGACTTTGGTCCTCATCAGTGCTGGCTTCGATGCATGCGAGCATGAATATCCTGCTATGTCCAGACATGACGCCAAAGTCCCAGTCAGCTTCTTCACTCGCTTCGCACAGGATGCAAGCATTTTTGCGGAGAAGCACGCGCTAGGACGCCTTTTAGCTGTCTTGGAGGGTGGTTACAGTCAACGAGCCTTGTCGACTGCTGTCGGCGCTTTTCGTACGTTTTCTTGCGTACAGTCCATTGCGACTTTGGCTGAACATCGGTTATCCAGTGCATGGACTTGCAGACCCTTTTGGTAATTATCGGGATACAACTTGGTGGCAGCATGGCAATATCGAAGCCTACGAGAGACTCGTGCCGGAGCACAATGCTAAGAGCCGGACTGTCACAAACACGATCAAGCAGGATTCAGTAGATGGTGCTTGGCTTGAGCGAACTAAGGCCATCTTTCAGAGTATGGAAGACGCTTCGCCAGACTTTATGAAACCACCTCCATTTGCTGCACGTTCCCTCAAAGCTGGAAAGCCCAGAGTGGCCGATTCTGCGTCAAACAATAGAGCTCTCCGATCTCAAGGAGGTACATCAACACAAACATCGCCTGACAAGCCAGCTGCGCGGAAGGCGATCGAAGTTGCGTCTTCCGTTCCTAGTATCGCTCCGATATTCGGACAAACGTCAATGCCAGCAAGTGTTATGCCTGTACCGCCCGTGCAGACATCCTCAGATGCTCCTCCCGAGGTACCGCCAACAGAGGCCAAGCGTACGCCCCTGATCCGTTTCACGTTCAAGGCAGGCGAAGAAGTTCGACTTACGCAGGAGAGTCAGGTCAACGGAAAGAAAGATGCTGAGGAGTAGATCACCTAGGACAGCAGTCTTATCGTCGTCTACTTTACCGGGGGCTCTCAAATGCTGCAAAGCTCCCAGCTTGCGTCTACATAAGTATCGAGCGGTGTGGTGTGCTATACCTCCGCAAATACGGTGCTCACAAAGTGCTTGGCTGGTCTCCTGACTTATAGGGTCCGCATCACCTGACTTGGCGTTTGACAAGTGGCACTGCTTTGCGGAAAGCCAAACATTCATGGTCCCCTGCGAGAACCTGTATCATCAGTACATCTCTCACACTCTCCGCGCTCTTTGCTCTCTCTCTCTTCAACACCCTGGTAATGAAGATTTCGACCTGCGCTCTTGTGAACTCTGTGCTTCTAGCCGTACCCACGCTCTCCGCTCCTCTGGCCAATGAGCAGTCTCTCGAGGGCAGATCCTACTATCCTGCGTCCATTACGTACGTGCCCTCGGAAGTATTCCCGCCAGTATCTTCGTAATACGATGCTTCTTTTGGAATGCGACAGGTATGACGATGCACCTGGAACAGGTATCACCTACTCAAACTCCTGGACTCATCTCAAGGAGCAAGGACTCTTCAACTTACAGGGCAGAACTCAGTCGTACACTGGCGTAAAGGGCTCGTAAGTTGGCAGCCCTCCGTAGTCTCTTTTACGTTGCTGATTGACTTGAGAAATTCCGATTTCGTCCTGCAGGTAAGTTCGCTTTGAAGTACCTGGTGCTCTGCCTGGCGGTGTCAACCACGTCACTATCTGGTCCACTAAGAGCGGGGACAGAGGAGATGGCTCGGTCTATTGCGGCAAATCACTCATCGGCCTCTTGAACGAATATGCTCGACACGAAGAGACGGATAGTCAGATCGTCTCCAGCGGCGACGTGTAAGTGCTTGTTTCAAACAAGTTTTAAGACATAAAGCTGATCGGACACGTCACAGAACTCAATGCTCGCTTCCGAATGGAGGTACTCCCTACATCGTGGTCAAGCATGAAAGAGCAAATGCTGCCTTCATGGCTATCGACGCGATCAAGATCGATTATGCCGGTCACTGATGGTCCGTTCCAGCAATTTCTGCGAAGTGACTATTGTGGTACAAGCAAATGGTCGTATTGAAAGAGAAAGGCCTATGATAATTATTGACTACTGTATCTGAGTCCCGTAATGTCGTGCTATTATTACGTACCGAACGCCTCGACAGCTTTCTGAGGCTCTCGCTCTCAGTCCCGATTCACGTCCCTTCTGGCGGTGCTGATCGACACAGACACAAAGCTGTAAGAATCATAGCGCATGCGCCCTGATGATAGACTCAAGCCTGGTCATTCCCAAATTGTTAAGCTGGCCGCTTCTGGCGATGCGGTAAAGAGGTTGAGGACAGCCCGTAAGATATACGCACATGCTGATCTGCACAGCTTGCTGCTTCCTGTCCTATCATAGCGGAAGATGCGAAGACCATGTGCCTTTACCCCTATTCAGACTGGCCGACGGTCCAAATTTAGCGCACCTCAGAGATCAATGACACAGCTCTTCCACAGCATTCGTACCTTACCTTATACTGCATCCGGTAGTACATGCTCAAGAGGCTGTTCTGACGCAAGCTATAAAACCCATCGTATCTTTGTTCTTTTCCTTCTCTCTGCTCTCCATTAAAGTCTCGCCAATCAATCTTCTGCCCTTACCCTAATAGCTCCCAGTCAATCCAAAGACAATGAAGTTCGCTACATCTACCATCATGGCAGCTGTCCTGTTCGCTGCTCCAGCTCTGTCAGCTCCAGTCGGAGAGGTTGAGAAAAGAGGAGTCGGAGATGGGACCATCATGTAAGTGATCGACCTTCAAGACAGCACTCCATCCTTCCTTCGATCAACTGATTGCTCGAATACGCTCCAGGTACGACGACTACCCAGGCCTCGGCGTAAATTACACATCTGGCAACTGGGTTCACTTGACGAATCAAGGAGAGTATCATCAGAACAGAACAGGATCGTATACCGGTGAACAGAACGCGTGGGTCTAATGAAGACAGTCCAGACTTCCCTTGTCAGCGCTGATTTTTGGGAACCTCGGAATTTTACAGAGAGGTTCGCTTCGATCTTCCGAGGGGCCTGGGTAGCATTAAGCACGTCACAGTCTACTCCACCAAGAAAGCAGACAGAGGAAATGCTTCCATCTACTGTGGAAAGTCACTCGTAGGCGTGTTCAGCGAGTACGCTCAAGTCACTGGAGAGACCAACAGCGAGATTGTCTTCAGTCAAGACGTGTAAGCATCTTCCTTCGATGCGGTTTCTGTCAGAAGGACGCTGAAAAGAAATTTTTCACAAGGTCGACATGCTCCCTGCCGAACGGTGGTGCACCCTACATAGTTGTCAAGAACGACCGAGGCGCCAAATACCTGGCCATAGATGCACTCGAGATTGAATATACTGGTGCAGGGCTATTCCAAGCTTAGTCTCTCTCGAGACGAGGCATGTCCAAGCTACGCGAGTAGGTTCCAAGCCTGATAATGGTGAGACGCGGCATGGACAATCAGACAGACCAAGCAGTGTGACAATGTAGCATCTTCCACGCTTGTAGCCAGACGTTCGTTTATTCCTCCCAAAGATTGCAGGCTTTGAGGGCTCCTCGCTAATCTTGCATATCCTCGTGAACAGGACTGTCACGATAGAACATCGTCGGTTACGACGAAGGCCATTGGGCTGTAAGCGCGCGACGGCAGGCCCTCTAAGGTTACAACACTCTCGAGCCCTACATTTGCAAACCAAGTCAGATTCGGCCTCTCGTTTGTAGTGGCATCGCCTACCTTGTACATCGATGTTCTAACATAGCGTCATTGCCGTGTGATGTATAGAACTGGTGAGACCAAAATCAGCAATTACAAGCAATCCGGTCCCAGTTGCCATACTGTTGTTTCCTCTGATGAAAGCATCGCCGTACTGAAAGCACACATAAACAATCAGCTTTAAAGAGGTGCTAGGCGGTAGTCGACCGCCAGCCTACCTGATTTGTGACTTTTCCGTTGACGACTTCCTGGCAGTCTTCAAGAGCAGCATTCATGTAGCCTGTTAGGATCCAGCAGCAACATCAGACAGTCGAACAGACTTTCGAACGAGCGGCGGCGACAGACCATCGAGGCAGGAGAGGGTTCCAGTGTATCTGACGCCGCTGTTTAGCGATATCACGACGGGCTGGCCGACGACATTGCGCAGGAAATCGCTGGGAGAACCGGTGGTAGTGCTCGTCGCTGTTGCCGCTGCGACAGCTTCAGACATTTGATAGGGATAGGTTTGGTTTGCGAAACAGACAAAGGCAAAGCTGGGCCATCGATTTGTGTCGTGATTTGTACACGATTTCCGGCCAAAATGCAGTAATCTACAGGCTCTACTCTGCTGCTTACTGCGCCATGGACGAGCGCGTATCGCAGTACAAAGAGTTCCACAATCCCGCAGGAAGCGCGCGAAATGCCCAGGCCAAACGACGACAAGATGCGCTGGAAAGGCAGAAGCAGGTAGCTGACTTCGAAGCCACGTAGATAGCGCGATCAGGTACTCAATCGGACATCGCAGCAACGCATCCAAGCCTTCAGCTTGACGCGACACGGCCTCGATGACATCCTGGATAACCTGGACCTGTCGAGCGATGAAGACGAAGCCGAAGCTGATGGACAGGTGATGCAAGCTGAGAAGCCAGTGAACAATGCAAAGAAGACCGGCGTGCCTAAAAGAATCAAGAAGAAGGTGCCTATAAATGACCACCGCAACTTGTCGGCCAAGACATGTCTGATCATGTCAGGGTTCCCAGTGGAAAGCTTACGCAGACAGACTCATGGTCGGCGAGACTCTCGATATGACCGATGGACTCCCTGCCGACCTCGGCGAAGAATGGATGCTTCTGGGTCCGGTACCCCAAGGCAAACGGTGCATGGCAGTCACCTTCCCAACATCACGAATCAGTAGACGTGGGAGGAGTGAGTCCTCTTCAACCCATTCCACAGCCCTTCTCTGATACGCGACCCCCAAGCTACGAATACCCTGTTATTGTCCAGGGTATCCGGGCGCCCGCTCGCGCGTCATTTCGTGCCTCCTCTTCCATCAGACTGTGTCCTTGACTGTGTCTACGTCGAGGAGCAAAGTACCCTTTTCGTCCTGGATATACTGCGATGGAAAAGCCAAAGCATGGTAGAGGGAGAAGCAGAGTTTCGGTAGGTTTATATCACGTCTTCTATCTCCTCAGTGAAGCTAGCTTACTGATGCTGTTCGACAGCATGTTTTGGCGAGACTCTCAGCTCGCCGAGCTGCCTGCACAAACCCAGCCTGAACCCTTTATACGACCCGATGAGGTACAAGAAGGAGAAAGCATGTCGGTGGACGGACCTCCCAAGCCCAGAAGACCGCCCTATCTTCTCGTCCTGCCTATCCCTTGCCTGTCTTCTCCTCTGCATCCTGGGCAGATACTGAACGATGTCCTCGTTCCTGCACTCCAAGGACAGAAAGCAAATCTCGCATACAATGCTAGAACAGGACAGAGTATACAGGAACATCAAGCGATAATAGAATATGAAACGGATGGTTTGACCCTCCTAGTCAAGTCTGCATGTGTGAGTTGATCCGACTTCTCGCGTATCTTTCTCTCAAGGCGAGAAATCTGACGTTTTAATGAGGAACGTAGTACGAGTCTGGTCTGACGCCATTAGCGGCCTGGATACCGAAAATTGATCTGGCGAAGTTTGGCCAGCTCCTAGAGGAGTCAGTATCAAAGTCTGATTGTGCTGCTTAGGTTTTGTCAATGAGTACGTTTCGTTCACCCTACAAATATACGCAAGGCACAATGTAGCATAGCGAGAAGTCTTAAGCCGGCTTCATTCGAATTTATGAATTTCTCGTCAAATGCAGAAGCCAACTGGATGAACCGTCAACAACAATTACTGCTTTAGAAGTCTACAAATCACGCTCAAAACTCCTCTTGTGCCTCCATCTAGTAAGTATCCAGCAGGACTCCTGCTGCCCATGCGGAGTTCTCCAATCTCTCTTTATATTCCTCAAACGATTCCCTCAGCAAATCCAATTCTTTCTGTGCTCTCTGTTGATCTTCATTGTCTTCACTTTGGTTGTGTGCGAATTCAGGAAGTTCCGAGTCTGCTTTCTCCTGCCATCTTGCAAGCATGTCGGCAACGAGCGAGGTACCTTCTGCGACTTCTTCGGGTGTGAACTTGGCGAGCTTCGATGCCGATGCCTCATCTTTGCTGCTTTCAGCTGTAAAGCGCGTAGAGATGCATCATCTAAATCAGGGTTCAGATCGCAAAGTGTTGCAATCAGGCTTACCTATCTCCTCGTCTAGTTCGTCAGCTTTCCTCTTAGCTAGGCGCACCACCTACCACAGAAGGTGTCAGCTTATCAAGCTCGTAGCCTTTTTCTATAATCGAATCTCACGCACCTCTTCAGGGAACTTTGCCAGTTCAGCGACATGAATACCGAAACTCTGATCCGAGATGCCTTGTTCAACCTTATACAGCATAACGATATCTCTGCCCGTGATAGAGTCCGACTTTTCTTCGACGTGCGCTCGGACATGCAGGTTCTTGACTGTTGGAATTTGTTCGGATAGGGTAGTGAGGTCGTGAAAGCTGTGGTAATGCAACGTCAGGCACAACATTAGCATTTGTCTTGATTCGGGTGTGTATCAGTGTCGCCCACTGTGTAGCAAAGAGAGTGAAGCACTTGATCTCAGTAGCTATATGTTCTGAGATGGCCCAGGCCAGTCCGAAGCCTGCGTGCACAAGAAGGGAACGTCAGAATGCGCAATTGATAAGTTACAGTCTACTCAACAGACCATCATAAGTTGAAGTGCCTCTTCCCAGTTCGTCGATAATAATAAGCGAGTCTTTTGTGGCCGACTACAGATAGCCCGACAAGGTCAGCAACACCGCTCTGCGAAGCAATTTCATCACGCACTTTCAGGATGGTAGCAGTCTCTAGCATCTCCGCCATGAAGGTGGAAATACCCTTCAGCTGGCTATCACCGGCTCCTACTCTTGCGAGAATACAGTCGAAGATCGGTATAGTAGCTTCTGAAGCCGGGACGAATGACCCTATCTGCGCCATGAGAGCTATGCATCCAATCTGTCGAAGTAGGAGAGAAACTTTCAGTATTGAATTGTCAGGCTCTCGTCGAGCTGATTGAGCGTACCTGTCGCAGATAAACAGATTTTCCGCCCGTATTAGCACCAGTGATGATTTGGAAGTCGCTATTCTCTCTCTTCATGTCCACATCGTTCGGAATGAAGTTGATATCAGGAAGGGTTTCCAGACATGGATGTCTTGAATCTTTCAGCAGCAGATCCCCTTGTCCTTTGTTGACGACTTTGGGCTTGATGTAAGCTGTTGGAGCGTAGCATGCTACATGGGCAAAGCTGATTATTCGACATCTGATCAGCCTGGAGTGATTGAGAAATGGAAGATGGGAGCCTGCATACCTGTGTATGACGTCTAGATGCGCGATTGTGCCATTGAGTCCTTCTAGAGTGTCGGCATACGATGCTATTGTATCAAAAGTCAACACAACTTTGATCTTTGTTTAGCGCAATGACCTTACCAGCGATCGTCACGACTTCCTTGGCCAGTCCGCTCTGCTTCCTCTCGTACTTCTCTTGCAAGTCTGTGAATTCCTGGTTCAGGTTCTTCAACTTCTTCGTCGTGAAGTGACAACCGTTTTGACGATTTGCTAATTCGATGTACTTGCTCTTGCCTTTCAGAATGCCCGCTTCCTGTGAACGTTGAGGTCAGTCACGACTTGCTTTGAGTGAGTGTAGAGGACGTATTTCGGAACTTGCCTTTCTGGTCAATCTGAAACAGTGTCCGAAGACCTGATGATTCTCAAAATTCAATTTCGCCTTCTTTCCCTTCCCTTTCGTACCCGCATCGTCAATCTCTAGGCCTAAATCGTCGGCCGCGTCCTTATATAACTGATTCAAGCCTTCTCGCGTCTCGATGAGCTTGTCAGAGATGTCGCGTAGCATGTCGTCGAAGTCTGCGCGGATGACGACGTTGTGCCCGTGTTTCCCTAGTGCGTCAGTGTCGATCGTAGTCTCGACGAGCTCGACTAGTTTCGAGAGATTCGCGACGTCCTCCTGTAAGCAAGAGGACCAGAATCAGCACAATCCATGAACCGAACGTAATACTATAGAACTAGCGTCCATTGCTTACATGCAGTTTAGCGAGATAAGTCTCCTCCAGCAAAGTCGCAAGTGACTCTTCGCGATCCTCCCCGCCCAACTTCTCCAATACTTCTACGATCAAAGGCAAGGCTTGCACAGCTTGATATGCACGTACTACGTCGTCCAAGTTGGCTTTTCCAGTCTGGAACCGCTTGCTTAGGCGGGAGAAATCTGGCATCAGCTTGAGGAGGTCCTCCTGTTATAAGCGGAAACTTCGGAAGTCAGCAGGTATCCCTGTTGCAGGAAAGTATGGTTGTCCCTACCCTCAAAGTGCTTCTTGAAGTCACGTCGTCCACAAACGCTTGTACCAATTCCTGTCTGTGCTCTGCACGATGCGTCACAGGATTAGCCTTAGCAATTCTCATTGCCTGTCAAGCATTTCGAGCTCACCTATCTGATGCAGATTCACGAGAGGCTGTTTGAGCCACATAGCCAACAATCTCTGTCCCTGTGCCGTCTTGCATTTATTCAGCAACGCATAGAGCGAGCTAGCGGGATCTTTCTTGCCCAGGACGGGTGTACTCCCATATCCCGGATTGGACATGGCCAAAGGTGCTCCGAAAGCCGTTGTACTTGAATCTGGCATGAGTGTCAAGGCGCGGACAGCGGAAGCGTCTAAGCGCATATAGTGGGACAAGTCGTGCGTCGTTAAAGTGTAGAAGCCCCGAGAGTTGTCGGTCGAAAGTAGGTCGAGGTAAGAGACGAGCGCGGAACAGGCTGATAGGGCCAGCTTGAGGTCGTATTGAGCTGGTAATAAAACCGGATTTAGCTTTGTACACGCAACTCGGAAGCTAAGTACCTCACGTCTTGCAGTAAGTTCTACATCGCCTTTGATAAGGTTATTCAAGTCCTGCTCGATGTTCTTTCCTGAAAAGTCGGCTGTTCCGTCAATCAAACATCGACAATCAGCTCGCGCGGTCTTCCGATGAAATTGAAGATATATGATATACGTACTTCTCTTTCTTTCGGTGAAGACGATCCCACATCTTTCGATCAGCTTGCGCAGTTTCAGCCCTTCTGTCTGTGTCGTCTTGTCTAGTTCTGGGAGGACGACTTCTTTGATGCCTAGCTGGATAAGGAGGGACTTTTGAATATACGTAAAGGATTGTCAGTCAGGGCTCACATCGGGGTCTCCAGATAGAAGATGGAAGAACAAGGGTGTCTCACGCACCTCTGTATTCGAGTATATGTCATTCTCCGCAAACTCGCTTAGGCCAATTTTTCGATCCACTGAATCGAGGTATGCTATTCCAACCGTCTTGCTGGGACCTCCTCCCGTACCGCCTTCATTCTTGATCCTGACGACGATACTCAGACAAATAGGTGCTTCGGTGATGCCTCTCAAGCCTGTACTTGCACTTCCACCCGCATAGGCTCCTCCTTCAGCACCAAAGAGGAGATCTTCCACATCTGCCAAGTTTCCCGGCGATGCAGCTCTCGATAGTTCCCATGATGAGTTCGTTTTGGAAGATGAAGCAGGAGCCCAGATTTCGATTCGGAGTTGTTTGGTAGTCAATGCTTCGCGGAGGAAATTGATGGCTACGGCAGTGGAGAGTGTGCATGCTGGAAGCTCGGCTTGTCCTGTCTTTGAAGCGCGTCCGCGCCAGTATTTAAGCACGGTCTTTGTGTAGTAGACATTGTCGGCGACTGTGCATCCTCTATTAGTATTGGTACTTAGTAACTATAGCGAGTCCTGCATACTGTACAGAGCATCTTCGCCGTGGGTCGAGTAGTAGCCGTTTCTATCGAACATTCTAATCGTTCCGGGGGTGCGCTGGTACCAATAGCGTCAGTATCTAGAATCCCTTCGTAGTTGGACCATGATTCGAGCTCGCGCACAGCTGGCATTCTTCTGAAAAAGTCCACAAAGACGGCTTCTGCTTGATTGTCTGGGATTTCCGCGCAGAATCAGCATGGCCATGTGCCAGCAGGAAGCCAGTGCGTTCTACCCGTATCAAAGTCTGGCTTTGAGGCCGCGACTTTGGAGGATTGGTACATCATCTTGGGCGACTGGGCCGGGCGCGCGTTGACTTGATGGATGTAAGGAAGTATGGCTACTTGATGTTCAAATGCTCGATTCTAGCTTGATGTGGTTGGCTCTCTCCTCTGCTTTGAGCGGTTCCAAAGCCGCGAATTTGGCAAAACAACGCGTAAAGATGGGTTGGAGCAGGAGCAAAGCGCGCAAAAGAACAGGCAAACAAGGTGTGACACGATGCAGATACATCGTAGTCTACAGCAAGCGTCTGCTCGTACGCACTCTCTCTTGCTGCCTCAGGTTTTGCTTGCGAAAAACGAACCCAAAGAGCTGTCGAGGCGATAGAGGCAGCAATACCAGGCATCTAGACACGGTCTAGAGTCTCAAGACAAGTATGCAAGATACCGAAAGATTCGAAGACTCTGGCTTTTTCAGATCTTTTCGCAGGCTGCTCTGTCAGAGGACTAGGATGACCAGAGCTGAGCTCAGCCGTGATGCACTAATCTTCGTACCCATCACACCAAAGACCATGACGCGATATGACAAGGACTGACTAAGGAGCTCCGGCCGGACCTGTCCAGTCTCCGCTAAGCGATAAGGGCCCTGACAGCTTATCGCTGAAATCTCTCAACCTTCTTCAATCCTTTGGGCCAGCTCTTTCTCAAAGCCAACTCGGACAGCTCTCTTCTCCTTCTTCTCCTTCCTACTCCTCTCTCTCCCTCCCTCTTCTTGTTCTCATAGCTCCCTTCCTTCCAACAATCTCCCCAAGATGGTGGAGACGGCTAAGATCGTCAGAATGCTGGAAGCGCCCAATCCAAGAGGGCTATCTGCAAGGCAGATGTTCTTGGAGAATGAAGATTTGAAACCTGTCGAAGCGGAGAGGCGCCTCTGGAGGGTGAGCGATGCTTCTGACTCTGTTAGAACTTCGACTGAAACTTCATTGCGGTCAATAGACTCGGAACTTCTATTCTTTTTGGATCGCTGAGTTGAGGATAATGCTTCGCAAACATTTACGAAGGTGCCGAAAAGTGCTAAGACATCCGTCCAATCATCAGTGGCTTTAATCTCAACACATGGTTCATCGCTTCAAGCATGATACAGTCAGGTCTATCGTGGTGGCAGGCCTGGATCGCCGTGTTCGCATTCATCCCTTATCTTCTCCTTGTCCTATCCTGATCCTGATTTATCGATATAGCTGGATCGGTTACACATTCACAGGCTTCATGGTCGCACTCGGAGCACGACCAGGCGGCATCTATCACATTGGTTACCCAGTCTTTGCGCGCTCGTCATTTGGGATCTTTGGCTCGCTCTGGCCAGTCCTGAATCGCGCTGTTATCGCATGCATCTGGTCAGTCACGCCCATTCTCCTATTGATGGATGGCGGAAAGTGCTGAAAGATTGCCATCCAGGACCGGAGTACAAGCTTGGATCGGAGGAGAATGCGTTACGCTGCTCCTGAGATCAATGGCACCAAGCTATGTAGGCTGGTTTCACCTTTCCTCAAACACAGCACATACTGATACTCCGATTTACGTGCTTCATCAGAACAACCTCCCGAACTCCATGCCAGCGTCCTCAGGAACGACCACACGAGACTTCGTTTCGTTCTTCTTGTTCATCCTTCTCCATATTCCCGTCGTCTGGTTCCCCGTGCAGAAGATCAAGCTGCTCTTCACTATCAAGTCCATTGTGTGAGCTATCCTTCCTAACCCTTTGCCGGCGCCTGGACGAACCTCAATGGAAGATTGCGATCGCTGACCCATGCATGTATGTGTTGGATTTCAGAGCGCCTATCGCTGGTATCGCATACATGATTTGGATAATCAAGAAAGCAAATGGAATCGGCCCTATCATCAAACAGGGAGGTACCGCTACAGGCAGTGATTTGGGCTGGAAGTGAGTACCATCTCCCCGTAACAGTATAGCTTCCGATAGCATATTTGTGAGGGAGGAATGCTGATTGTCCTCACTGCTTTCTTAATCGTTCAGGATGATCGATGCTATCATGTAAGCAGCAGGCTTCCATCCCATATCCGATCAAACGGTGCTGAACGTTTGAGCTATTGTCAGGTCGAGCATCGCCAATTTCGCAACCCTCATCTGCAACGCGAGCGATTTCTCACGATTCGCAGCAAGGCCTGAAAATGCCGTCGTGTCTCAAATCGTCGCTATTCCATTCACGTTCGGCATCGTCAGGTGCGTCTCAGTCTGCGCCTCTCCACTCATGCTCCGTGATGTCTCATTGTATATATTGTGAAATGCAGCTTCGTCGGTATCATTGTCGCGTCTTCATCCACTGTCATCTACGGAGAAGCGATTTGGAACCCTCTTGGTCTGCTCACACGTATCCTAGATGAGAATCCCAGTTCAGGAGATCGAGCCGGAGTATTTTTCATCGCCGCTGCTTTCATCCTCGCTCAGCTCGGCACAAACGTCGCTGTAAGGGATTCCTCTTTAGAACGAGTGTAAGACGAGCTGAAGAGGAAGTTTCCTTCTAGGCAAATACGATCAGTGCGGGATCAGACTTGACTGCTCTCATGCCGAGGTTCATGACTATCAGACGCGGTGGATACGTAGCTGTCCTTGCTGCATTTGTGATGATGCCTTGGAATCTCCTCAGTAAGCCATTTCCTGCCTTTCATTCTTCAGTTCAAAGCTCACATACCCACCGCGACCTCGCAGAGAGCTCCAATAGTTTCACGACCTATCTTTCCGCCTACTCCGTCTTCTTATCCTCTATTATCGGCGTACTGATCTCCGACTACTACCTGATCCGCCGAGGGAAACTTCTTCCTGGGCATCTCTACAGCTACTCTCGAGACGGGTATGCATGGTATAAATGGGGCATCAACTGGAGGGCGTATGTTGCGTACATCTTTGGTATCATTCCCAATACGCCTGGATTCGGAGGCGCCGTAGATCCTTCCAAGCCATCACCTATCGTCGCCAAACGGATTTATCAGCTTAATTTCTTGTGAGTCCCTCCCTCCACCCGTGTATTCAAGTTGCTGAGAATGGGATTCACTTACAGCGTCGGATTCATCGTCTCGTGCCTTACATACTACATTCTCTGCCGATTCGTGTCCAAAGTACCCTTCTTGGAGACTTCCGGCTGGCATGAAGACAAAGGATGGGAGCCAGAGGATATGCTCATGCCAGAAGATGGAACAGAGCAGCCTGAACTCGTATATGCTCGATCATCAAAGGATGTTGACGGTGATCTTGGAGAGTACAAGAAATGAGGGGGATGAAAATTGGTCAGGGCGTAAGGAGTAAGGATGGTACATGGAGAGTGGGAATGCGATAGACAGAGAGTATGTAGAGCGTTTTCCAATCATAATGTAGATATTTCACCAAGACAGAACAAGAATACAGCGCGGCTGGGCTGGAGGAGATGCGATGTTGTGCCTTCGCTTTGGGTGTATCAGTAGACTCTTTAGAGATCTAATCTTGACTGTCTTTATGCTGGTCTTTGCGCATTATTGGTCCTCTTGCTCCTCACGATGTTTCATCCGTTCGTTCCAAGCGGGAGACACAAACTCGTCGACTGAAGAAGCCAGAACTGCAATGCAATGCATCTCATCTCATCTCATGCTTGTCGCATTGTCTAGCTTTGGATGCTCCTTCGTTTGGACTTTACGCGTTCTCCCTCGAGCGACCAGGGGCTGCATCGGTCGTCGAGGGCCAAAGAGCGACGAGCGAGAAGACAAACCCTCGAGCTAGACTAGACTCTCTTTGTCTTCTGATTGACCACTCACTTATACTACTACTCAACACCCTCATTAGCCCATGACCTACTGATCCTAACCGCATTTAACTGATTCTCTGCAAGGATGCCTCGTCGTCCAGCAGCGTCCTTCACATCTTCATCCTTGTCTGTATCGTCGTCGTCTACATCTCCCTCCACCTCCCTCTCTCGCTCTCTCAACAACGTCTACATCAAAGGCCTGCCCGGCAACTGCAGCCAAGATGGCCTGACAGAATGGGCAACAGCGACAGTCGCATCTCCAGCAAGCGCAAAGACAATCAAGGACTACTCGAATATCACAAGCCGTACAGAAGGTACTTACGACGAGTCGCAGGTGCCTTGTTCTGGAGTCGGTAGGTCGCCTTACCTTGTTCAGGGCAGAAAGATCGACAAGGTCGCGCTGATGCTGTGTGATTAATGTAAAGGCTTTGTCAAGTTTCATAATCATCAAGATGCACTCGCTTTTATATCCGTCGTTCAGGGAGAGAAGGGCATGCAAGCCTGTCTTGCAAAGGTGGGCCCAATTCATTGCCGAAGCCGCCAGAAGTCTGGCTAACCCCTTGTGACCATACAGGAAACTATGCATGGACAGATGGAACGTGCATCCGATCCATCCTCAACTAATCTTTACATCTCGCATGTACGTACAGGATCATTTCACACGCAGCGACTCTCGCTAACGTTTCTTCCCTTCAGCTTCCGCTCCACTTCACAGAACAAGACATCCTTTCTCTCTTCCCACGCCCTGCCTACAGTATCGCATCCATCCGTCTGCTGAAAACAGGCGATCAACCAGGCCGCCGTTCCCGCGAGCCCAATCCACAATTCAAAGGTGCAGCCTTTGCCCGCTTCGAGACGCGAGAAATGGCCGAGCGCGCTATTGCAGAGTATAATGGGAAGCATTTGGTGGACCATCATGGGCAGAATGAGAGTGACAGGGGCAAGAAACAGACGCTCCAGTTGAGATTCGCGGATTCGGAGACGCAGAAACAGCTAAAGAAACAGGAGAGATACGGACCATCTTCATCGTCGTCAGCTCTTCAGATCCGTCAGCCTCCTCATCGCCTGACAATCAAGACTATGAGCGCAATTGATGAGCATCGCACGGAGACAGATGAGGAAGGACTCAAGATAGACGCTTATGAAAGACCGGAGTATACACAAAGTCAACCTTCCTCCTCAGCGGAGACAAGCCCAATCATGCACCTTGGTCCTTTTCCCGTGTCTACTTTCGCCCCTCCTCCTCTTCCTCAGCCTGCAACTACGTATGTAGCGTCCTCCGCTAGTACGATTCTTCCTCCTATACCTTACAGCACGCTTCCCGTCCCGAAAGTCGATGGATTCAACACGTCGCCGCCCGATACTACATTCCCATCCTTCTCTGTGCCTAATCCCACGATACAGCAGATATGGCCATTCCAGCCGAAACAGGAACTCTACGGTGACGGAATCGGTGCATCGGTTCCGCAAAATAACATAACGCCATACCCTCCCCCTTTTCCGCAACCAAGATATCCGGGCATCTTTCCAGCCAATTCATGCAGCAGCAATTCTTTTACATCGGCAATACCACAATCTCTATCTCCACCTGCACCTGCTTCCGCAGAGCCTATTCAAAGTATTTTAAGTTCAGCAGCAGCAGCAGCTGAAAAAGCCGCTCAAGCAGCCGCCTATCTCCAACAATACCTCGGCAGTCTGGGATATACAAAAGACGCTTTTCCCAATCTTCCGCCTTTACTTGGTCTGCACAACGCGACTGCACCGAGTAAGCTGCCGACTGCATTTCGACATATGCCAGCTCAAAACCCTTCTTTTTCTGCTTCGTCCTCTTCGGCACTTCAAACTATCTTCCCTTCGCTAAACAACTATCCAAATTACCCACCTTCAGACGGGAATCACCTCGATACATTTAGAACTGGGAACAGCCATCAAAGCTTGCAGGTCTCGTCTCTCGATGTGGAGAGTAGAAGAAATGCACAGCTACAGAAGGAAATCGAGGCATTGCAGATACAGCAGAAGAACCTCATTGATCAGACAAGGATCTTACAAGCGAAAATGTCGGGTCAAGAAGAGGGCAGAAACGATGAGATCATTCAGGCAGGACGATCCGTATCTCCCTCTGTCGCTCTCAATGCGTACCGATTCGGTAACTCTTGGCAAGAGTCGGCCATAAACGAGGAGTATGGAGTTCAAATTGAAAACGAGGACACTTCTCCGCTTTCAACTCCTGCCAGGACAAGATCCATGACTACACATCACATTTCCAAATCCAACATGAATACTCTGCTACCTCCAGCTTCTGCACTAGCCAGACGTAGCAGCGCTTTCGAAGCTCGAGATAGCAAGATGCTGCAAGAGCAGCAGCAGCAGGCCTCCCTAGTCGAGAAGAGACGAGGATCAGCCTCAATGGAAAGCTATGGAACGGACAGACGCACCTCGATCTATATCCCTCCTCACGCTCGAGATAGAGATATCTCTGCATACACTACGCCCGCTTCTTCCGCTAGAGGATCGCTCTCATCAGATACACAATCTACACGACGTGGTTCCCTAGGCACAGCCCACTCTACACCACCTTCCGTAAGCGAGACCTCCACAGCTTTCTTTGAGCGAAGCAAGTCTCTGTCACCTGAAGTCCCGGCAGCTGTGAGCATGCCACCTCCAGGTCTCGAGCACATAGTCCCGAAGGAAAAGATCATTCTTCCTTTCGACAAGGCTCTCAGAAGCTTCTCTACAGCTGGACTGGAGACGTATGCCTCGAAAGCTGCTTCCGCTATGACGAGCACCGCTCATTTACCTGAAGACTATGGAGTCGACGAAGAGGCTCAGAAGAAAATCGATCTTGTTAAAGACTTCTTCAGCAGACGAGGCTCGCAACAGGTTCCTCTGATCTCCTCCGAGCCAAGAACATCACCAAATCTACAAACTTTAGTTAGTGGTGGTACTGTTAAGGCTGCCACTGCGGTGCCCAAAAGAACTGGAATCACAAGAAGGAACAGCTCGTTCCTCAAGCTCAAGAGCTCGTTCGATTCAGTCAAAGAGCTAAACGAGGGCTCGCCATCTCCACTCAGCAAAGTCTGGCAAGTTGATCCTCGTCTTCAAGCAGATGGATCCAATCTGGGTGAGGGCGGAGAAGCCCCCGGTAGCGGTTCATCCGACCTGACCCAGATAAGACCTCATTTCACCTTCGGAGTCTCGCATGCCTCCTCGTCTGTAGAGAGCCAGCTGTCTGCAGTAGGAAAGCCAGGAGCATACGCCAGGGCGCGACCTACGAACGCAATGCTCGACACCTTGCGCGCGCCAAAATTGGGACCAGGAATCGAAGGTGAACGTAAGAACTCGGATGCAAGCGAGGATGTCGTCGAGCAATTCATGCACAGTAAAGTCGAAGAAGGAGCACCGAAAGAAAGCTCTACTCGCAACTGATAACATGGGAAGTAAAGTTAAGTAAGCGCCCGCGTCTTCGGTGCTATTTCTCCCGACTTTAAGGACTGCAGAGAAGTCGGAACCATGGAAGGAAATATCTATTCAACAAGTCACATCTCGTCCTTACCGTATTGCTAAATTACCCAAATCGTCAGCATGCCATACAGTTCTTCTCCGTCTGACTAACCTCTGTATCTATAACCTCGGAAAATACTCCTGCTGTGTATCATACGACGTGCAATGCTATCCTGCTTTCAGTGCCTGTTCCTGCTTGCTCCGAAGCACCTTCCCCTATTTTCGCAAGCACACGCTGATGCTTGCTTATCTGCCTTTCCTCTGCAGAACCAACCATAATATGCTGATACAGCCTGCTCTACGGCGGATAGCTCGACGGTCTACTTGCTCAGTCTGCTCATGCTTGACCTTCTCGACTTCTGCTTCTCCGAGACAAAGCGATCTGTCCACAACGCGTCCCATCAATGTACCTGATCCCAATGGCGCATCTTTGCCAATACGAACGATAGAAGCTCCCAGGAAGGAATCTGATGCTGTTAGAACGCTCGACCGGCTTGCTTCTGCTTTGCGAAAGGAACAAGATGGGTCTGCTAAAGTCAAGCTTTCGCGTCTGAGAGGAGGGTCAGTGTTCATTACCTCTCTCTCGTCGTTACAACCAGTATGCATGCTGAGATTCTTGTTGTGTTCAGAGGGTTCTGGGCGGACCGTCATTTACCGCGTACAACAGCTGTGCCGCGAGAGGATGCTCCGTCGACAAGCAAGGCGCAGGCGCACATACAGCTTCCCGAAACATGCACGATGTCAGACTCGTATATCGAGGTAGACCTTCCCTTCGAATCGGATCCGGCCTTGTTGGAGGTGAGCTTTTCGTTTGCAGCTCTCTCACTTTCACTTAACAGTCTATAGGTCTATATAGGTGCATTTACGTCTGTACGAGTGGGCAGAATCATGGAGGGTGAGTATATAGCCCAGACAGTGCGATGGGATGCTTGCTAATCGTCATTCGTCTCGGACAGACCTAGACAGCCTAGCTGGATCTATAGCATGGAAGCATGTCCTACCAGACGGTGCAAGCTCTTCAGACGCCGCCAAGAGCGGCCTATACATCGTCACGGCGAGCGTCGATCGGCTAGACATGCTTCGGCCCTTATCCAATAGCGACCCCGAAGATCTACGTCTATCGGGGCACGTCTATTCTACTGGAAATTCGACAATGGAGATCACCGTCCGATTACAGTCCGTCTCAAAATCGCGAGGAATGGATGAGAATCCTGAAACGATCTTACTGGGAAGATTCACGATGGCCTGCAGGGATTCCAGTACAGGCAAAGCTAAGAAAGTACCGCAGCTAGTCACGGAAGGAGAAGACGAGAAACGACTAGAGAGCATGGGCAAAGAGCAGAGAGCCAAGAAGATGAGTCTCTTGAAAACGAATCTCCAGAATACGCCTCCAAACGACGAGGAAAGCGCAATGCTCCATAACGTCTTTACGAAATATGCAAAATACTATCAGCCCGGAGCCTCTGTGCCGGAAGAGATTGTCTGGATGAAGAAGGGAACGCAGTTATCAAGCATCTTGATGTGCCATCCTCAAGAGAGGAATGTACACGGTAAGTGCTGCATTAGCCAATGTCGACACTCAGCTGAAATGCTATCCGATCTAGGCAATATTTTCGTAGGCTTGTTGTAACAATGCTTTCTAGGAGTCTGGACTAACACTATTTCCGCACGACCAGGGTGGTTACTTGATGCGCTTGTGAGTACTCCAAGCTCGGATTACGCTTCTTGACATTGACGTGCTAAGCCTCCGCCTTCTCTCAGAGCATACGAGGCTGCATACTCGACGGGATGTCTCTTTGCCGACGGACCTGTCATCTTTTTAGCCTTGGAGTGAGTCAATCTCTCCAAAAGTGCTTCAATAACGCTAAATTCAAGAAACACAGCGAATTGGCCTTCAAGAACCCTGTTACTGTGGGCTCGCTGCTTCAGCTTACTACGGCAGTAACGTTCTCGCCCATCCAACACCACGAGCAGCGTATGTCTGTCGATCACCTGCAAATACCTCGAAGTTGACTCCTCCTGTTTTGCTGATCCAGACAAATCCTTCCAAGTCAGCGTAGAAGCCGCGACGATCAGTCTCCACACGGGCGAAAGACTAGTCACAAATGTCTTCCACTATACGTTCGCGTCTCAAAGTCCTTTGAAGAAGTTCGTCTTGCCTGAAGATTATCTGGATGGTGTCCGATGGTTAGAAAGCATGCGGAGACGAGAGACGGGACGCGAGTTGCGCAAACTGTATTCTGGTGCATAGATGATTGAAAAAAGTTCTCGTTGTGCACTAGAATCTGTGCCAGCTATATTGTAAATGATTGCTTTGTAGACGGTAACCTGATCAACAGGGTGAACAAAAGAGCGCCTCGATAAAGAAGTGTAAGGAGCGATGTTCTGTAGGAACGAGAAGGATGAAAAGACTGTGGTGCGCTAGGCACGTGCTGCATATCGAGAGCCTGCGTACTAGAAAGTAGCTACTGGGTACTGGCGCATGCTAATTATGCGTTCTCCACTTTGCCATTGAGAGGGACACCGCTAGTAGTGACGGAAGTGCCATCCTGAAAGATTGTCTTGACAGTGTAAGGACCGGCTCCAAGGCCAGATCTGTATAGCACAAAGTTCGTAAGCAGCTGCATTCTTTATACAAGGAAAAAGGACAGGCTCACTCGGCGAGGAAATAATTGTAGTCTTGTCGAACAAGGGTCTTCCCTCCGATCTCGACAGACTTGATAGGGTTACCAGCTCCGCGAACCTGAATGCCAGCCCAATATTGCGAGGAGCCGCTCTTCCTGCGAGACCGATCGAGTACATATTAGCATGGCAGTCCAGCGAGGGGGTCCATAACGTGCAGCACACCAGAAGAAGCTGAGCTTGCCGCTTTCTAGCCCGACAGCTGTGCAGTCTACGAGTTTCCAGGAGATAGGTCCTACGCCGGAAGTGCTGACAATTTTGTCTGTTTGGCGCTGCATGTTAGCAATCGGCTTTAATCAAGGTGAGGGCGGATGTAACGTACTGAAAGCAGCTGTGCTGAGATCGAGGTTGCCGGCTGGACACTATTTGAACAGAAGCAATGCTCAGATTTAGACTGAACTGTTCGCATCTGATGGAATGGCATGTCTGAACATACCTCTGGGCTGTATCAACGATACAGGGAAAGACGGGAAGTTCAGTCTAGCATAAACAGCCGGCCATGACAATTTCGACGCACCACTGCAGACAAAGAGCGAAATCAGTTTTTGTACATAGAGAAGTTGCTGATATAGATACGTACCTTGTTTGTGATTTGCACGTTGACTGTGCCTTTGTCTCCCTTGATCTGAAGACAAGCACCTGCAATTTGGGTTTAGCGTGTGTCGTATCTTTTCGCAACGTTGACGGCTGACCACAGTACTCCGATGCTTTCCATTGAGCACCAGGCCATGCTACGAACATCTGCAAAGCCATCTATCATCGAACCGCAACGCGGGCGGAGAAGACGACAAGACGTACCAAATCGGATCTCGCTGGTAGCTTGCAATTTCCGCCAGTGCCATCATTGCCGTAGACTACAGAAAATAACTCAGTGAGATATGCTCGGCTCCTTTGAGGTGAGCCTGTCACATGTAGCAGTTCCAGAGGTGGGGCCTGTGTAAGTAGTCACAATGCCTGAGGGAACGGTTGACGTGGGTCCAGCGGCGGCTGACGACTTGGTGCTGCTGGTCGCGATTGCTTGAGCCGCATGTTTCTTGGTAGTTGTTGGCTTGCCAGTAGATTTGGTCGGTTTAGCAGAAGTCTTGGACTTTGACGTTGCAGCGACGGCAGCAAAGTTTCCGACGGTCTTGTATACAGTCGCGAGCACAGTTTTCGTCACTGTAGGCCTGACAGTCGAGCAGGCTCGCTTCTCGTGGATGAAACCTTGATGAGCGGCACTATCGCTCCCCAGAGCAAGGGTTGAGGATGCAGCGCAGAGCGATGCGGCGACGAGGGAGAAGCGCATGGCGGCGTAACAGTGGATCAGTAGAGAACGTGAGTGGAAGTGAATGCAGGCCAGGACGTGCGATGAATACGACGAGGGATTTGGGATGAAGGAAAGAGGGATATATTTCAAGAAGCAAGAGAATGATTCTGTCCGTGCTGCTGCTCGTCGACGATGAGGTGCTCTGTGTGGAGCCGGAGATCAGCGACCTGTCACCGTACCGTCGTCTAGGCAGCGATGCAGCGTGGATCTGATCAGATCTACTACTTATATTCTGGATCGCAAGGTATTTTCTTGTGCGTGTGCACTCATTCTCTTTCACGGATGCGGAAAGCTGGTTGGATCAGATTGCTCATTTCCTGGCGCAACGAGCTGGACCAAGCAGCAGGATTCGCGTTACTTGAGCGTCTTCATGATGCATCTTTTGCTTCATCATCGCGTCGGACATTCTGCAATCATGGGTTGGCATGCAAGAAACCCACCAAAATGCAGCGTGCTGAGCGACCCGACTTCTACACCCTCTACTGCCTCTCTAATACAACAAATATATGATGCGAAACGAAAAAGAACGTTGCTGGTGCGTTCTAGCAAGATGCGACAATCGGGACTGATCATCCCTCGCCCATCTGGCTATTGAGAGCGACCTCCGAAACAGGCGAGACACTGCCATCATGATACGTTACGCGAACTTGAAATGGACCTGGTCCAAGGTCTGAAGGAATCCGAGCTAAGTCAGTGGTGAGTGCAAGACAGCGACCTTGTGGACTTACCTCTCTGCTCAAAGTAATTATATTCTTGACGAACGAGAGGAATCCAATCTTGTGTATTCGGCTTCTGTACTTCCAATTTTCGAACCGGCAAAGCCGCACCTCTTACCTGGATGCTAGCCCACGTAGAACCCGTACCAGTCTTCCAGACATACTCCAGATTGCCCGATTCCAAGCCAGCATCCTTGCAGTTGACAAACATGAATGAGACTTGGCCTTCGCCTGATATGGAACCTGAGGTCGATGAGCCTGTGATGATGGAATCGAATGCTTTGTCTGAAAAATCTAGATCGCCGGGTCGACCTTCTGGGTATTGATTGGTAATTTGAACGTAGGTAGATCCCTTGTCGCCAGTGACGCGGAGGCAGGCGCCTACGATCGCAAGCCGCGTCAGCTGGGTTCTACACAGGGAGTATACGAGATAAGGACTCACCGCAGTAAAGAGCAGACTCCCAGGCAGCTGCGGGCCAAGCGACAAACATCTTACATCCATACAATACTCAGCTTCCTTGATCTTTCAATCGCAAGCTCAGCTGCTCACCTTGTCTGCTCGAGGCGCAAGCATGCAAGTTCCACCAGAAGCGTTCAGACCATATGGAGTACCTTTACCAGACACGGGTCCCAAGTAGGCTGTGTCGATAGCTGATTGTCGGACAGCAAGAACTGCGTGTGCATAAGCGAGCGGGAGGCGCATGACTGTCGAGATGTGGCTGAGTAGGGAGTGTGGGGCTGTAATATGCCTTGAAGAAGCACAGTAGGGTGTCGGCTAGTGGAAGACAACTCCTCTATCGAAGTTTAAGCTGGTGTAACAGTCTCCTGGCTGAAAGCCGAGATATACGGCTGAAGCGCCGAGCCTCCTTGCTTCCGGAACAGCGGCTAAGGGGGTCGATGAAAGCAGGGCGATCATCGGAGAGCATGCCACAGTTGAGTGCGAGTTGCACCAAGCGGGGCCTGCGAGAGGTCAGCGATCAGGAAAAAGGACGTGCATTCGGATTGCAAGGTGAGAGGCATACGAGTGATTGAGGGCACGGACACTGCATCAGAGGAAATAATGTAATGCACAGACTGCAGAACCCGCATATTCGCAGAAACATATTCCACGCCTGACTTTCGGCGGAAGGGTCGACGATCTGAGCCAGGACAGTAACAAAGGAAATTATGCGGTCTCTGAGTGGGTTGAGATATAGCACGGCATATTCAACAAGCATACAGCGTGGTCCTTGGAAGGCGAAGCAGGGGACTTCAGGGCGGTAGTAGAAGCATTGGCTTCCTCAGACACAGCCAGCATAGATGGGAGAGGCGAGACAGGAGTAAATGGATAAGCCCGAGAAGTCTTATCTTGCGCTTTACGAGCTATAGTAGGAGATCGAGGCATCATCTTGTTTACGAACGAGCCATGCTTGTTCTTGGAAGCGGTCGATGGATAATGGCGGATCAGAAAAGTGGTAGGAGAGTGAGGGTATGCGCGCTCGGCCTTGCTGTGTCGGAAAGCGATTGTAGGGCTTCGGGGTAGGAGCTTTCGGTGGACGGATGTCTCCGAAGTAGGTGTGCGAGGCACTATCACTGTCACCTCTTTGAAGAGTGTGGTGTCATACGATGTCTCGTCCGTCTGTTCCTGCAGCTTGAGCGCTGAAGACGGGATGGGCATGATGTACTTGTCGATGGAATTGAGTCGTAGATGGTCAGACTTGTCTCGCTGTGGGTGTTGTGAAATATTTAGTGGATCTCAGAGCCTTTCTCAGGTCTCACTCACCTAGCTTTGTCGATTCGCCTAATGCTAATTTGCGAAAAAGCAAGGCCTACTTAGCGTGGGCTTTCTACTGCTGCTTCAATAAGTCGAAAGCCACCCGTTGTTGACCAATGCTATCCCTTGAGGCATTGAGCCGCATCCGTCAGTAGGCCGAACCCAAATAAAAACACGTCAGATTCGTTCAAAGAGATGAGAAACACCTCCGTCAGCGACTAGATAATGCGATATAAAAAATAACGATAATTTTGCCCTCCCATGCTGCGCGCTGACGCCACGAAGTTCGTATGCTACGCGCTTGACCCAGGTTCGGCATCGAAGCGAACGACTACTTCTTTGATGACCGGAAATTTCGCTTTAACTAGATCTGCGAGCTTGTCGGCCGTCTCTGAGGCTTCTTTCACTGCGAGTCGGATAAAGCGATTAGACTCGAAAAAAATGGAGGGGAGCATCTAAGTTACCAGTGAGATTTGGAGGGAAGCCAATGGCCATGTCGACCATAGTGTATGTTCCCGACTTGAACGTCCGAACACCTGATATCGAGAGAATGGGGAGTTTCGGGAGAGGTTCATCGTGAGAATGATCGTGGTCGTGGTGCTCATGATCATGATCGTGAGTGTGGGTTGGTGCCGTATCTAGAGTGGTACTGCTTCCTTCGCCCTTGAGGCTCAATACAAAGTCTTCGATCTTCTCTGTAAGTTCCGGGTCGACGACGTAGTCCACCAGCTCTTTCGCTGCGTTCAGGCCGATCTCGCTTCCTTGCTTGATGATCATTCCAGCCACTAGAAGACCTCCTACAGGATCCAGCATTGGGAAACCGAGACTGGATCCGATGATCGCTACTCCGGCCAAGCAGCCTGAGAACACATCACTTCTATGATGCAGTGCATTCGCTTCTAAAACATTTGATCCTTCTTCTTTTGCGACTTTAAGCGTCGCGCGATACATCCATTCTTTGATGATGACGGAAGCTAGAGCTATCCATGCTGCATTCGGATCTAATGCATGTGCGTGCGCGTGGCCATGTTCGCCAAAGTGACCCAGGAAGGATGTGCTATTTGACAGCATTGTATGAGCTGCGTGAGCCAATTCTGGCGCACTTGCTGAGGCTGCCGTGGAAAGAGCTTGGAGGAAAAGGAAGTAGGAATGGACACCTGTTCGCATCGAAGATCCAGATGAGTCGAGAAGGCTCAAGCTGGAAAAACATATTTTGTTACCTACCGATGCCCAGCGCGCCTCCGACTAGCAGAGTCGCGACCAGCAGAGATCCGAGTGCTTCGAATTTGCCTGAATGCCCGACGCGTCAACTTCGCTAAACCGTGCTAAAACTGAAACAACGTACCATAGCCGTACTGAAAAGCTCTGCTCGCCGGCCGCCTGCTGAGTTTCCAGCTGAAAAGCACGACCAAATCCCCTAGCAGGTCCGAGAGTGAATGTCCTGCATCCGCGAGCAGAGATGCTGAATGCAGCATGACACCTCCAGCGCCTTTCGCAATAGTAAGGGCCACATTGCTCGCTAGTCCCCATAAGATAATTCTGGAGCCTTTGTCGCTTGCACCGCTGAAGGCGGCAGCCAATGCAGCTGCCTCTTCGGTGTCGCCGGAATGGCTATGCGTGTGAGAGTGTCCACCGAATGGACTATGCGAATGCGAATGCCCATGATGCGACCCAGGACTCGTCGAGCTCGCGCGTTTCCAGCTGGCGGCCTCTGGTGCTTTGCCAGCGTTTCTCTGGCGCAGATTCGCCGTCGAGGACATTGAAAGTGAAAGGAAAGGACGTGTTGAAGTAGAAAAGGGATGTAAACGCAGAGACTTTGCGCGTTGGTCGGAAAGACTCGAAGCTGGCCTTCGAAGAAGCTTGAAAGACGCAGAAAGGCCGCACTTTGGCGATAAAGGCAGATGTACAGGGAGCTTTAACGCGGTATGCTGTGTACGAGCGAGCCTAAAGCTCATTGCATGGCGTGTTGTGGGTCGAAAAGAAAGAAGAAAGCATTCAAGACGCTTGAAACAAGACTAACATTGAGGCTGACGCTGACAGCTGACGATTATGGGACATCTAATCACGGTCTCAACTTGCAGGTACATCGCAGAAAGATTCCAAGATACTACATGCCTGACACCTGATACTCCGCCAGTCTAAATCAGTGGTCCCTCGACTTTGACGGGAATCTCCAGCGGATCCTGGAGAGCATTCGCATTGCCAAAGAACGAGGATCAAAGCTTCGTGTTGGGCCAGAGCTCGAAATAACGTGTGTTGCGCTTTGATTCCATCTCTCTCGTTTCCCCTATCCCGGCTGACCGGTCACCTATCATGTTTGTGCACCCTGCAGCGGCTATGGCTGCATGGATCACTTTCTCGAAGGTAGGTGTTTACCTTTCCGAAAGGCAGACGCGTGAGCTTATGGTGCGTCGCAGGCGATACCGTCCTCCATTCATGGGAGGTACTCGCGCAGATCTTGGCGAATCCTGAGTCATATGGCATAGTGTGCGACATCGGAATGCCTATCAATCACAAGAATGTCATCTACAATTGCCGGGTTATCATCTTCGACGGCAAGATCTTGCTTATCCGACCCAAGATGTGGCTCGCAAACGATGGCAACTATCGCGAATTACGCTTCTTCACTCCTTGGACAAAGCATAGACAGACTGAAGAATACTTCTTGCCGCGCATGATCAAGGACATGACAGGACAGATCACAGTACCATTTGGAGACGCAGTCATATCGACATACGATACCTGCATAGGTATCGAGCTATGTGAAGAGCTGTTCACACCCAATAGGTGCGCTGTCTTTTTACAAATGTATAGACAAGCACTACTAAGCACCTACGTGCAGCCCGCATATCTTGATGGGACTGGATGGTGTGGAGATCTTTACCAACTCGAGTGGAAGTCATCATGAATTGCGGAAGCTCCACAAGCGTATAGAGCTGATCAAAGAAGCAACGCAAAAGGTCAGCCATACTTGACAGAAAAGCACAATACACGCTAATGTGATGTAGTCCGGAGGCATCTATCTGTACGCGAATCAACAAGGCTGTGACGGTGATCGATTGTACTACGACGGTTGCGCCCTCATCGCCGTGAATGGCGAAATCGTGGCACAGGGCTCACAATTCTCCTTGAACGACGTAGAAGTAGTGACAGCCACCATCGACCTGGAAGACGTACGAAGTCATCGAGCGAGAAGCAGCAGATCCTTCCAAGCTGCTATCAGCGAAAGCTATCCCAGGTTCAGGGTCGAGACGGCTCTGAGCACGGGTAAGCCGGATGATCTAGTCGAGTTGGAAGTCAATAAGAAACAAGAGCCTAGGTATCATCAAGCAGAAGAAGAGATTGCGTACGTCATCTGCTTTTCATGTGCCTGATTAAGCTCATACAATGCATCGCAGGCTCGGCCCAGCGTGTTGGATGTGGGACTATCTTCGACGCTGTCGCGCTCAAGGGTACTTCGTGCCGCTCAGTGGAGGTATAGATAGCTGTGCGACCGCAGTCATCACATACTCAATGTGCGTACAAGTATGCAAAGCTGCATCAGAAGGCAGTAAGTTCTGTCTTTTCCGGATATATAGTTCTCGAGCTGAAAGACGTGGCAGATCAACAGGTCATAGCAGACGCCAAGCGGATGACGGGAGAGCCGGAAGACTCTGATTACGTGCCGGAAGACCCGAAGGAGTTTTGTAGCAGGATCTTCCATACTTGCTATATGGGTACGGAGAACTCGTCCGCTGAAACGAGGAAGAGAGCCAAAGATCTCGCCAAAGCCATCGGAGCGTGAGCAAGCTCAGGACTTTGAATATTCTTGTCAAGTCGCTGATCATCTTCTCTTAATCGATGCAGCTACCATACAGAGTAAGCTTCATACATCGAATAGCCTTCTTGTAAGCTAATGATGTTCTCAGTCTCAATATGGATGCAGTGGTCACATCGATACGAGACCTTTTCGCGTTCGTAACGAGCAGAAAGCCCACTTTCAAGGTGCACGGAGGTACATCTGCCGAGAATTTGGCTCTACAGAATATTCAGGCTCGCCTTCGCATGCTGCTGGCCTACTTCTTTGCACAATTATTACCTTGGGTGAGGGGCAAGACTGGCGCTCTTCTGGTCCTCGGGAGTGCAAATGTCGATGAGAGGTAGATTTGTTGCATTCCCCGATGACCAATCGTAGCTGACAATCCCCAATACCAGTCTGAGAGGATACCTCACGAAGTACGATTGTAGTTCAGCGGACATCAACCCTATAGGATCGATCAGCAAGACCGACCTCAAGCGGTTTATCGCATATGCAGAAACAGCTCTGGATCTGCCGATACTCAAGGAGTGAGCAATGCCACTCTAACATGCACAGACAACGTGTTGATCAACCGCCTCGCTTTGCAGCTTCCTGGATGCGACGCCTACAGCGGAGCTGGAACCCATTACTGCAGACTATGTACAAGCCGACGAAGCAGATATGGGCATGACGTACGAAGAGCTGTCAATATTCGGTCGACTCAGAAAGAACGACAAATGCGGACCTTACTCGATGTTTACCAAGTTGGTGGCTGAATGGGGAACAGCGCTGAGCCCGCTCCAGGTGAGTGTAGAACAATCGTCGGGATATGCAAACGGCTAACAGAGATCTATTGCAGATTGCGGAGAAAGTAAAGCTCTTCTTCTTTGAATACGCTAGGAATCGTCACAAGATGACTACGCTTACGCCGTCGTATCATGCTGTAAGTCGAAGCACATCTTAACCGAGCGGAACTGATTTTGCGAGTAATCTGCAGGAGGCATACAGTCCTGACGACAATCGTACTGCACAACACCAAGCACCTGAAGCCAACCTCTGCTGAATAAGTGTCATTACAGGATTTGATCTTCGCCCATTCTTGTATCCTTCCCGCTTTCCCTGGCAATTTAGGAAGATGTAAGTCCTGAGTCCAGGTATCACCACGCAGTGTCTCTGACAGCATTTTCTCCTCCCTGTACAAATTCAGTGACGAACGAGCCGCAGGCAGTCAGTCTGAGAAGTCACGTCAAAGGGGCCATTACTGACTGATGTCGATCTGCAGTGCCTGATCGCAGCGAGCCCAACAAGAAGAAGGTAGATTAGGCCTCGTTTTCATGTCTATATTGCAGTGTATATTCGATACAGTACCACAACATAGCGCAAAGCGAAAACCACAGTACCATTGGCCAATGGGCAGCCCTTCTATATTAACCACTAGGAGACACGCCCACAACCTATTCCAGAGTTACCGATTATGTTGGAGGAGGTGTTGATTATTGACAAAATGTCGAGATTGAAAGCAAATGAGACACGTCTTTTTGTAACTGTCAAAGGAGCGTGTATATAAGGGAGTGTATTGCCTGTCTAGAGGACGGAGCCGAAGCCTCCCTTGGGGTCCCCGATGACTCTGTAATGTCCCGTGCGCTGCTCTCGTTCGAGCTGCTTGCCTCTGGGAACGACATTGATGACTGCATGTCCTTCGGGTGCTTTGGCGAGAAAGTAAGTGAGCAGACCAATGAGGACCATAGGGTAGCTGCGGAAATCAGAATCGCATAAGCGTTCACGCATCAAGATCTTAGGAGACCGATAGGAAGCTTACGCGATGAAATAGAGGAAGTAAGGCTTGTAGTGGAAAAGGAAGAGACCGAATAAAAGAGAGTAGAAATCGGAGGTCATGAGGGAAATGTTGTAGAAAGGAGCGCTTGCAAATCGGAATAGAAGGGGAGCGACAGAGTACAAGATGACCATTGCGCTCACGTAGGCCATGAGAAGACCGACGTTACGGCCTGTCCATGCGCTCTCGTATACCGTGGCGTGCTCATACCCGCCGACGAGGATGCCGTTGACGATGAAGCCGACGAGTCCGAGCTGTGAATACGAGGCGTCAGTAGAGCCCATCACAGACGGTGGAAGGACTGAGCTTACAGCTCCGACAACTTCGTAATGAGGACGGCCTCTGACGAGGTACTCCTCAATACCGTTACTAAGACCGTAGAGGGTGGCACCAGCAATCATGAATGCGTCACCCTTGCCTGCAAGCGAAAAGCAAACGGTTCAGCTGATTACCTATGTCCGACGATGCCTCGCGGTTGGTACACACCTTTGTTAGTGTATCCCCAGTCTTTGCCGGTCTTGATATCGCTGTATACTAAGACGCCCAGACCTCCAATACAGATGCAGACGCCTACAAGCTGGACCCAGCTGTAACGAGCCTTCAGGAGAAAGTAGGTGACGACCATAGAGACGGGTGTGGACCAGGCTCCAAGCAGGAGGCAGGACAGGAGATTGGTGTATCGGAAACCTGAAGTGGAACATTGTGTCAGCACGAGCTTTCGTATGAGCGAGTGGAATGGCTACGTACCGAAGACGGTAAGGAAGTTTCCGAAGACGTCCTATACCATCAGCAGACGTCAGCGGGAGTGCACGAATATGCTGTGTCAGATTGCCAAGCGTACAATCGCTGTAGAAGGGCGACAAGACAATTAGCTAGGCTCGTAACTTGGCATACAGCGCTGCACTCACTTCCTAGAATACCATACTTCCAGCCATCGGTAGTGAGCATCTTGCCCCAAGCACCGACACCATACTTGTAGATGGTGAGCGGAGTGTAGATACTCATCAATGCAGCGTAGCTACGAATTACCAGATTTCAGCAGCGATTCTGGCGGTGAAAAAGAAAGGGATGGTCTTGCTTACACAAAAAATGTCTGAGTAGCTGGAAGAGACCAACCGCCGATACCAAGCTCGGTGGTGACTACGCTTGTGCAGGTGATGCAGAGGGAGAGCAATTGACCGGCCTGTTCGCGGTCCTCAGCAATCGCACAACAACGCTTGACACCGAATGTGCATGCAACTTACCACGAGACACAGGGCAAGACGCGGAGTCAATGACACTGCGACTCTTCTACCGAAGCTTTGGAAGAAAGCACCGACACCGTTGTGGAAGTCAAGGCCAGGGAGCTCGGCTCGAGCTTTCTTGATGCTCTCTTCTTCTTGAGCGTGACCAGATTGAGGAAGGAGGTCTACATCGCTAAGCTTTGACGCCTCGGTATCGAAAGAGTCGCCAGCAGGTTTTCCATCTTCAATAGGAGTTTGGGGAGCTCTTGCATCAGACTTGGACACAGCAGGCATTACCGAGAACTCTTGCGAGGGCGTTGCGGCAGCTGGAGCGTACGACATGGCAGGATTTTCTCGACAGAAATTCGGCAGGCAGGTGAATCAAGCAAGGGACAAAGGCGTTCTTCGTGTATGGAATGGCAAGTGGTTAAGAACGCTTAAGAGTCCCACTACCACTGGCTGATGATTGAGTTGTATCAGAAGAAAGAGAAAACCTTTTTCCCTCGCGACTTGTCAGAATCTTCACCCGCAAATTGCCCAACTGATACTTCTCCGCCGCCACGACATGACAGGAAACCCAGACAAGAGAAGAGTTCTACGATATGTCCTGCGTAAACATCCCTCTGAACGTCCTGATGTTCGCTCTGCGAGATGCCTGCGACTCTGACTTGCGCTACTTGCACCTGGACAGGCGATATTCTCTGACTACCTATATCGTCGGGATCCTGCAGACTTCTCTCAAGCTGTCTTATGTCTGCGCATCATTTTGTTGGACTCAATCCCTTCCTGCATCCCCTTTCAAATCTGCCAACCGCCTTCGAGGCTCCCTTTGCAGTTCTTGCCGGAGCAACAAAGCAGGGTGCAATCCAACCTGCGCTCCATGGTCCACACACGCAAGGGAGGCAAAGCGCTACCTGGAGGAACTCAGGAAGGAAGTTTGAACCCCATCTGAGCGTGACCTTCATCTGCTCGAAGACGACCTCAAGTCTTTGAAGAGGATATCAATCATCTTCAGACTGATACCCAAATTTCAGAAGGACCGCGTGGAAATACGCAGGGCACGGGAGGCTCTCAGAACTTCCAAGGATGCTGCCTATCTACAAGAAGTCCGTAGCCTCGCGGACATCTCCATCTTTAGCATCTCAGACCGAAGTCGGCGATGTCTAGGGATGCCGTCCGATCCAACACTGGATGCTTATGCCACAACAGGTCCTGCTGCTTCCCATATTCTGGTCAATGTTTTGTCTTCCGCTCTGTTGATGTTTGTTAGTCTCGTCTGGACCAGTCAGGGAATGTATGACATGCTGACATATTTACTCACGGTGAATTGCGCCCAAGCTACATTCCTGGACTGGATGCTGCGCTCAGGCATGGCTGAGAAGTCTGGGTTGGGAATGCTGATGTCTATTTGTTGTGCTTCCTGGCAGACGTACAAATAGCGGATCTATACCTATTTCAACTCTCTCCTCATCCAAATCATCCTTCACAGCTTACCACCACTCACCTCATACACACACACTCACATCAACTCAGCCTCTTCAGAGCAATATGTTCACCATGAGATCCACCATCCTCGCCATCTCTGCCCTCATCATCAGCGCATCCGCATCTCCTCTCCTCTCACGCGCATCCAACGAGCTCGTCGAGCGCGACTTCTTCTGCGATGTCAAGAACGTACAGTGCTGTGACCAGATGATGACCAAAGCAGACGCTGCAAAGTCATTTGGAAACTTGTTGGCCCTGCCAGATGATCTTGTCGGAGGTGTCGGTCTCGGCTGCAGCGTGAGTTGTCCTATATTCCCGGTAGAAACAGCTGCTGAAAATGGATGATTTATGCAGCCTGTTGGAATCGCTGTCGGCTCTAAGTGCAAAAGCACCCCCGTTTGTTGTTCGTCAGTCTCCCAGAGCGGACTCAGTGAGTTTTTTCTTGAGATGGCTGAGGACCTCCGCTTACGGCCTGCCCTCAGTCAATGCTGGCTGCTCCCCCGTCTCGGCACTTTAAGCTTCTACCCTCTATCACATCATCATAGACTGCAGATTAGATCAGCATTCCTTTCAGACCCACCTAGCATAGCTCATACCATCAGCCATCAGTTCTCAGCATATGTTGTACTAGCATTTTTTCTCCTTCTGTACATTGCATCACCTACAACACTCCCTTCTCCAACTCCCTGTTTCAGCTCTCTTCCATCTTACTGTCCTCCGCGACGGACGCATGTCCGTTAGCATTGCCGTTCTGCTGCACCGGCACCTCTGCTTGCTGACTCTCGTGCAGAGGCGGCTTCATAATTGCATGTATATCCTCTTTTCTTCCCTCTACTTCTTCCTCCGGCAAGACGTTCTTCCCACCCAGCGTGACTTCGATCCCGCCCCAATACTCCACTCCCAGATCGGAGTAATCGTTTCGAGGTTCTCCTTTGCGTGCACGTCGTTTTCGGAGAAGAGTATGGCCTGTCAGAGGGACGTAGTAGGCTGCCTTTTCTTGAGTGGAGGTCGAATCTTCGCCTTCTTCTAGATATACTATGTATTCGGATCGGACTTCTCGTCGGATAGCATCGTAATCGCGGATGAAGCGGAAACCGTGCTGCGAAATGATAAGTGTCAGCATTCTCCCATGTAGCTATCGGTGATTTGGCGAAGCATACCTGATCATCCTCCGTGACCACAGCAGTCTCTTCGCCCGTCTCATCTGCTTCATTGACGATGTCCCAATCCACGCCTTTACCCGTTCGACGCTTATGGCCGTATTTCAGGGACGCTTCGTCATCGTCCGGCAGGAAGTATGCGATTCTGTTCGTGCCGTTCTCATCGAGCTCTGTCTCAAGAGGTCTGAATAGGGCCATGTTTCCGGTATGCACAGCTGGCAAGGGCGTTTCGGACTGTTTTAAGCATAGAATAATTAATAGCTGCGCTAGGAGGTGGAAGCCGGGCAACACGTACTCCGCCAAGTCTTGCGCCTTCGAACGGATTGTCCGCAAACTTGAACAGAGCATATTGATTGCCCCAGAGCGTCTCGTCCGGAAGGATGTCGAAAGACTCTACTGCCGTGAGGTGCGCTTTCGTAGGATGTTTGAGAGTATCGAGGGAAGTGGTTTCGAGGGCTGAGAATGTAGATGTTATAGCTTCTAGTTGCTGCTCGATAGTAAGTTCTGCAGGCTGCGAACTCGTCTGGGCTGCCAGTCTAAAAAAGAACGAAAGAAAAGCACATCAGCTTTGATTCGGGGACAGTTGTGATAGGTAGAGCGGGACGCACTGATTCGCAGTAACCTGCTTCTGCGCTGCTTGCGAAGTCTGCGCCGCAATAGCCTGATCGGTTCTCTTCAACCAGGGCATCATCTGTTTCCTCCTGTCTAGCGCTTGCGTCCCTCCGTTCTGATTGTTCAATCGTCCATTGCCTATGAGATCCAAGCTCGCTGTACTCGTACTAGGCATCATTCCCGAGTTTGCAGGATTGACTCCCGGCGGATCTACAAGCAGCGCGATATCCTCGTCGTCCAGCTCGACGTCCAGCGCATTGATGTCGGGACACATCTTGCCATCCCTTCCTTGGTTCTTGCTGTCCCAGTAACCTGGCACTAAATTCTGGTCCAAAGGCATACCGCCTTCAGCGTCGACGAGCATGGGGATAGGTCGTTCCATGAACAGAGGGACCAGGAAGTCATAGCTTGCATAGCGCGATGGATCAGTCTTGATGGTCAGCAGTTTGGGTGGGAAAGCTGGCGCAGGAAGTGGATTCTGAAACCGCTGCCGCACGAGAAGATCCGTTTTGCTGGGACAATCAACGAGCGTCCGTGTCAGCTACTTGATCATGATTGTAATAGCATGAATCTAGCTCCTTCATATGCCTCACCTCTTCTTGGACGACATGGCGGTTGTGTCGGCTTGCGGGCAAGGAGCAAGTCGATGTCTCTTTGCATCGTTAGGCGTCAAATCAATCGTGTATATTTATTGTTACATGGTCCTGATCTCGTCATTCGCGTTGCGCTACAGCGTCCGCCTAGTTCTGCTTTCCGACATCTGCTTTAGTGCTGTCCTCACCCTTCTCGAGATCACTCGCAAACAGCGCTGCTCCAGCTGCATTCGTGAAGGAGAAGAACACGTTCAAGACAGGCACGACTTGAAGTAAGAGAGCTGCCGTGCCCATTCCGCTGTTCAGGAAACGGGTATCATCAGCTGAGAAATAGCAGACAGAGATAGCAGGGAGCGCACGTGTATGCTCCGCGTCGCTTGTTGACTAAAGCATCCTTGTCTTGCTGGCTCATCTTCTTGAGCTGGAAATATCGGCCTGAGAAGAGGCGGTCAGGAAGAAACTTGATGAGCGGCAGACAAGACCTACTGTGTAGACTTGGACCTTGCTTGGAACCGTTGAGGAGGAAGCTATATATCGTGTTGCGTCAGTATCACGAACCGAAGCTTTTTGCCTTGTTGCTTTGGCTTACAAAATAACGGAACCGACTGGAATCTTTTACATCAGCCAACTGCATACACGGCGATACTGTTAGAAAATACTCACCGACGGGGATGAAGTTGAGAGGGAGAGTGAGGAGGTAGTATGCGATGCTGGAAACCTAATTTAGCTTCCCTTCTAATACAATTTCTGGACTAGAACACCCACTTTCCAGGCGAGAACTTTGCCAGAGGGCTCATGAGCACCTTGCCAAACTTTTTTGTTGTGCCTTCTTGCTGGACTTCTCTGCCATTTGCGACAAGAGTCTGAAGACCTCTTTGCAGCAGAACACGGTCAAACACCTCTGTTGTCAGATTGTCGAGGATGAAGGCTTTTGAGAGTGTTTGGAATATCTGCTTTTCGCTCAGCTGGAGCTCTCATTTACTCTAGACTATCTCGCTTACCAGGTACGCCTCGGACAAGCAGCTGCCGACGTCACATAATTTGTCAGTTCTACAGCATCCGACATAGCAAGTACGAGAGCAGCGCACAGAGGGACAGCAGACACAAAGCCAATTGGGCCAAAGCTGATTATACTGAGGAAAGCTGCCTGGGGCAAGTAGAGGAAGAAGAAGACACCTCCGAGAACAACTACGGACAGCGCGAGAGCAGGTGGGAGAGCCTTGATGATTGGACCCCAAGTGTTGCGATGAGTGCCCACGTAGACTATGCCTTTGAGCGGGTAGAGCCAGGCGTTTGAATGGACGGCGTCTTTGGCGGTCGACACTGCAAACTTGGACTGCGCCTGCAGCTCCTGCTTGGTGCGGTCGACGTAGTTGGACATAGTTACGATAGCCTTGGAATCAAGAAATTGGTTGGAAGCAAAGCAAAGAAGCGAATAAATCTGAAAACAAGTGCTTGACGAACTCACGACGTCATGATCAGTACACGCGCGCGCGTGTGAAGGGCGACAAGGCACCGCGTAGACCAATGAGTGCGACATGGACTGAAGTTCATGCTCGAATCTGCCGTTGTTGCTTACTACGTCTTACGCTGCCATTCGCTCGATACAACACCTTTATTTCCCTACCTCGACGACTGATTGGTTTGACATCCGCCGCAGAAGTAGCATAGACGAAGCTATAAAGAGCTACTACTGCTCCCATTTCCTAGCCATCATCGAATCGGGCGGTCGGGTCTCGACAGGGCCCTTTTTCACCTCGTCCCACGAGGTAGAAAGGGAAGTACCGTTACTTTCCTGTACATTTGACCACAGACTCAGCACAGTCTTCTTTATATATTTCAAAGATTGCCATGAGCGCACCTGGTAGCTCTTCATCATGGCTTTTCTCTGATCGTCCGTAGCGTTTGCATACAATTTTTGGAATAGCTTGTTGAGTTCGCGATCTCCTCCTGCATTCTTGTCCTTCTGATCTTCAGGAACAGGTGCGTCCTCTTCTTTCTGGATCTCAGCAGCCATGGCATCCCAATTCTTCTTATTCTTGGACGAGGATGGGTAGGATGGGGTGGCTCCCGTGGCCGAGGAAGCTGCAGATCCTTGTGATCAGCACACCACTAGAACGATGCATACTGCAGAAGGAATCACACGTACACATAGACGCGCCGGCGGTACTGCTTCCTGATTCTTCGTCTCCTTCCAGCTTGACCCATCGTACGCCAGCAGCTTGTTTAACGAGCTTGATCTCAATCTTGGTACTCATGACTCTATAAGAGCTAGCTTCGGGATCAATGTTTCTTGCCAGCGGGTCGAGGTCAAACACTACATCTGCGCCGGTGGGGAGGTGGATGTTAAGAGAGACCTAGCGATGGAGAAAAATGGTATGCATGTTAGGTTTGCTGCGACTCGAGAAAATGGATTACGGTCAAAGCACACCGATCGAGCAGAGAGGTCGACTTTGAGGTTTTCTTCTTTGACATTCTTGATAAACACAGAGAGGACTACCTGTATGTAAGTGTATTAGTGAGCGTTCGTTGGTTCAGACAGGCCGGCTGCCCGTCAACCCGGGATAAAGCACTTCGTTGTCAGATTGGTACCATTCGTGCCTGCACATTCGCACGTAAAGATCTAGCTATCAGTTTTCCAGCTCATCTACCTACCTGATCTTGGGTGCCGAAGCGTCTGCCATCTTGAAATTGTGGTGGGTGCAGAGGCAAGGTGTCTGACGCGCTGAAATCACGAGATTTTCTAGGCCTTTCTGCGACCAAACATGTCCAAGGGTGTGCGGGAAGAAATAGGTAGCTTTACTTTGTACAATGACAACTGATGGATTATAACATTTAGAGCCAAGATCTTTGCTTGAATAACTGTTTTTGGCGCAGGCTTTTTGCCAAATCTGCAATCTGACCTTTGTATACTGCGATCTACGGTCTATCGCGCTCTTGCCAATCTATACGACTCTCCTTCTTCTCTCCTAACCATTCTTCAAGCCTTTCCCTCAATGCCCATTTCGCAGTGAAGCCGCTCAGCAACTCTTCATTGGGGTATTGTTCAGCGAGCCTCTCCACGTATGCTGGTATAGAGCCAGGTCGTAGCACCTTCTTTAGCGCAGGAAGAGATCGGACACCTGCTTTTTCTAGCAGCTCGGTGTATGGGCTTAACAGATCGGCAGGCAAGGAACCGTTCGCTTGAGCTTTGGCTTTCTTAGAATTTGCAGTGGTAGGGGTGGAAGCTGGTAGAGCAGGCCCGCCCAGTCTGCTGAGTAGAGAGGCGGCACTTGGTGATTGCGCCGGGACTGCAGTAGTTGGAGTATTGACGACAGACGGAGCTTTGTTCGTCTGATCAGCGCCCTTGATGCGTAGACCACCACCGCGGACGATATTCGCTTTCAATATTTGACCATCTGCTTGCATATTGCTGAGCACAATATAATCAGTTTATGAGCAGGCAATTTGAAAATAACATGACGCACTCGATGCTTGAGACTGCAGACTCGGCTTCCCGCATTGCATTGAAGGCTACTTCGAAGATTCTGCTCTCGGTATTGTCCGGATCGGCCGTAGAAGAGACAGCGAGCACCACTCCGAAGTCATCGCAGAAGTACTGATTCACAACGTTATCAGTGCATGCTGTAACGAATAGGGATGCAGACGGGATTTACCTGAATATCGCTATGACTCGTTCCTGGCGCAAGGTTTCGAATGAGGATCTTAGGCTTCTTCTTCAGACTGTCTTGTGTCTGGCCTTCTGCTAGATAGGGCTCATCCATAGAAGGCGTTTCGATTGATTCTTCAACGGCCGGGATGTCTTCAATTACAGGCGCTACTTCAGGCTTGACAGGTTCTGGAATTTGCTCTACGACGCGAGGCGGAGGCGTGTTGGCTGAAGAGGAGGGGGCGTCAGTGTATGTCCCGCAATATTGTCGGAGCAAGAGTCATACATCTCATCTCCGTATCTTCGGGCACAATGGGCTCTTGTAAGCTCGCTTGAGAAAGGTCGCTTTTCGCAGATTTGGGCGGAGGAGTGTCTTCTTTCATTCGCTTAAAGTGCCGCACGTCCGGCTCTGGTGCACCCTTCCTGTCTTGTCTGCGGTCTCGATAATCTGAGCGATCGTTCCTTTCGTCTTCCCTACGGTCCCTGCGCCGGCCATCTCTTCCATTTTCTCTGGTGTCTACGAGGCGCAGTTCAGCTTTGGCATTCGCATCCACTCTATCAGGCGTCCTTGCGCGCTTGAGGCTGCTCCTTCGGTCTTCGCGGTCGTCGTCACGCCTGGAAGGTCTTTCTCGAGGGCTTGCGTCCTCACGCGGCTTTCGCTCCGTTTCTCTATCTGACCTTCTGTAAGTATCGTCTTTCTTGCGGGTATCTGATCTGCCAGAGTCTCGTCTGTCCCCTTCGCGGTTTCTCTCTCGGTCTCGCCTGCTGTTGTCGTCCTTGCTTCTGCGACTATCCCCGTCCCGGTCTTGCTCCTTCGCTTTGTCCTTATCTCTCGCGTCGCGCCTGTCACTTCTGTCTCTGCTGCGACTGCGTTCGCGAAGACGGTCGTCTCGCTTGCCAGTACGACTTGATCTGTCTTCTCTTTCCAGTTCGCGAGCAGATTTCGGTGGAGTTCTTGCTCTCCGTTCATCATTACGAGCGCGTTCGTCGACTGGTTCTGCTCGTCTTGCAATATCCCTATCTCGGTCCAGATCTGGGCTTCGAGGCCTTGCAGCACGACGGTCAGGGTTTGCAGCTGGAGGAGGCCGCACATTCGAAGGAGGAGGAGGAACATCTCTTGCGCTGTTCACTGATCCATTTCGCATGTTGAAAGGTGACCGCGGCTGTTCTCCCCTCGAAAAGTTTCGCAGAGCCACGACATCTGCAGGTTTCGCAGCAGAAGGACCAGCATTTCTCGAGATTGCAGATCTGTCATCTCTTGCACTGTCACGGTTATTGTTGAATGCTCGTGAAGGAGCTATTGCCTGTGACGGCCTGCGCCTGTCTGGCGAAACGCTTCCACCGTGAGATGACAAGGCAACTCTGGCTTTGAAGGCTGAGCCACCTTGTGCTTTCGCATCTTGTACCGGCTGCCAATTGGCCCAAGCATCGTCAGCGCTCATCCTGAGCTGAAGTTGTTGGCAAGAAAATGACGGGCAAAGGCTTCGCTGCATGACATGTCTGTTAAACATTGAGTTGTCCGTTATCAGAATTCTTTGATAGTGTAAAGGATCTCTAAGTGCTTCTACAATGCACTGCTCTCTTTCACAACGTCTTCGTTCCCTGCATCCTTTTCCCGTCGCCTCGAATCTGCAATAGCTTGTTTCTGCTGCTTCGCCTCCTCTTCTGTCTTTAGAATAGTCGCATTCGGATACAAAGCCTTCATAGACTGTTTGAAGCTATCCAGAGCAGACGATTCGGCCTGTACTTCCGTCTTCAAGAAAGCAAGAGCCGCTTGAATAGTCTAATGCTGGAGAGTCAGTTTTGTTTTGTGATTAATGAAGTACGACTCACAGAGAGTGACGCCTTGTTCTCTTTATTACCGAGCTGCAACAGAATGTCCGCGACGCCCGCCTGGTCTTTCTGCTGCGAGATGTGCCACTGCGCCTTTGCAGCTGCCAGAACAGCGTTGGCATCGCCAGGATGATTTTGTAAATAGTCTGCGTTGTATTTCTCCAGCGACGATGCGGCTTCCGCTGGGATGAACGACTCGATCTCCTTGGACAGGATGGGTTTGAGATCAGCGGAGACACCAGAGTCCGGCAACTGAACGGCAGAGAGCAATTGCACGGCTAGATTGTGCAATATAGGCGAAGAAGAGTCGATAGCTTGGATATTATCCAGCGCGCGGAGGGCTTTCAAATATTGATCTAGATGATGTGTCACATCAGCTCGTACACTTTTTTTTAGCTATTATTGAGGCACCCACTCTGCCTGATTGAAACGTTGAAAATGAGTTCTTGAGCTTCAGCATTGTCTTCACCTAACAATTCGAGGTGATCCAAAAATGCGCGGGTCTGTTTGAGGGGTGTCGTCGTGCTGAGCAGTTTTTCGCCGTTCGGGTCGTCGTCTACGGCAAGTGCATCATCATCGTCTTTCTTGCTATCTTCAGTGTTGCCGTTCTCAGGCGTGCCATTTGCTGAGCGTGGGAAGGGAATCAGCCGAGCGCATGCTGAGTTTTACACCGGACGTACCGTATTTGCCGTTCGGCTGTAATGCTGCTTGAGGATTCTTGTCTAGCTGAAGGTAGATTTCTACAGCGCCATTGGCGGCATGCAGGAAGCCAGGGTGTTTGCGCAAAGCGTTGTTGGAGCGAGTCATGCTGGGCGCGCCGCCATCTCAGCGCAATTTCCACGAAATTAGGTGGAAGTGGACTCACTTGACACATGCGCGCAGCGTGAATTTACGCATGCAGTATGCTTGGAAATCGAATTCGTCTTCGAAGATTTCGGCGAAGATCTAGGCGTGAGCACTTGACGTCAGCTACTTCTGCTTGTCTCTCAGCGGTCAGAAGACATTGACTGTACCTTTTCTATTTGATGATAGCGCTTCAAAGCCAGGCCGAGTTTTCCTTGCCTTCTATACGAGTCTCCTTCAGCTAACAAGAACCATAGGCACTGCATCTCTGTCAGATCCGCCAACGGCGACTCCGCTCCATCTCTTGTGAACAAGCCGGCAGTCTCTTCCGCTTTCTCGACTTCCTCTATCCGAAGTAGGTACTTCAGGTGCTTGCCATTCAGGTAGCGATCTTGGCCGTCCAAGGCACGAGCTTGGGCCATTGCTTCTTCTGCTGCTAAATAGTCGCCCGACCTCTTTAGTATGCGGGCTTTAATCATGGATAATTCAGGAAGGACAGGTGTGTGCGAGATAGCTAGGTCTATGAGTTCGAGACCTTTGGCAAGATCGCCGATATGCGCATAAGTCTGCGAAAGGAAGTATAGAAGCCAGATGTACGTCGTGGGCGCCTCTTCGGCATCTTCATCTTCATCTCCCTCAAGCGTCTTGCCAGTCTCTAGTGATTGCTTAAAGTCCTCCGCCAGTCCCAAGATGATCTGGCATTTTTCGGTATTGTCGAGCAGACGCTTCAAGTCGCTGAACAGGGAGGGAATGCCTTTTGTCAAGCCATCCATCATGTAGGTCCGCACGCGCTTCCGGAAGAGATCGCCTGCGGCAACATCCAGCACTGTCCTTCGTATCGTCCGAGAGCGGGGAAGGCGGTCTGTCAAGTCTGCTAAAGCAGCAAGAGCGTCTTGCCTATTGCTATCGTCTATTGCGGCTGCGTGTGTAATTTGTCAGATTGGCGACACAGCAAAATTTCCGAAATCGGACTTACCGAGATCGATGCCTTTACAGCTCAGGTACTCCTTGACATATCCTTTATGATCTGGATTATCTTCCAAGAGCGCGACGTAGCTTAATTCAGCCGTCTTCATCTTGCCCAGGCTCTTTTGCAATTTGGCATGAAACTCCTTCTTCGCGAGGAGGTCCACGATGCGTCTTCCTTCTTTCTCCAGTAGTTCTGCGCCTTCCTTGAATTTACCAGCTTCGATGTAGACTTGTATCCTGTACAATACGAATTCCGAATACTCGAAATCGTGCGCTGGGACAGACTCCACCATATCTGCATAAGCCTTGAGGTACTCGAGCGCCTTGTCGTAGTTTCCGCCTAAGTGATAGGCGACCGCGACTGCTGTCCAGTTGTACCGGATCCGAGGCTGTAGGCGCAATAGATGAAGCCGTGATGCTGCTGCCGCATCGTATTTGCGGAGATGTAGTTGAAGATTGATCATGTCTCTAAGGATATTCAGGTCGTTCTGCGAATCCAAGTTTCCAAAGCATCAGCATAAATTGGATTTTGGGCTGTGATCGTTTGACAGGGCAGGGAACTGACTGGCTCTATACGGTTGCCTTGGGTGTAGCACTTGAGAGCGTCTACGTATTCTCTGTCTGCGCGGTGGATGAGTGCATTGACATGCCAGCATACATGGCTCTTGAGGTCCAAAGCGAGTCCTTGTTTCGCGAGAGCTTTGCCCTCTTCGCGCTTGCCCATGTTGTACGTGCTGAGTCCCTTCATGCATGTCGTTTCTATCTCACCGCATCAAAATTCCAGATAGATGAATCAGTCCCATCTTTGCCCTTTTCTCCCTTTGTCCTTGACCAGGTTTATATGCCCAAAACACTCACGAGCGTTCTGAGGGTATTTCTTGAGCAGTTCATCTGCGGTCTTCACGCTCTCTGCGTACTTCTTCTCCTCGTACAGCTGGAACACCTGAGCCAGCAAGGGCGCATCTTTGGGACCGATGAATTGCGGATCTTTCGACTGCTCCTCCGCAACGATGTTCTTGATGGGAGGCGCTGATTTGCCTCGGACGTTCTTCGCGAGACGGGGCGGCATCGTACTGTGCCTTGAGTCAAAATCGCTGGTGCGAAAGAAGTCAAGTCGTGGTCTGAATGACCCGGCGAGATGCATTTCGCGCGCACACACAAAGCATTGTAGAGGTACTACAAAGAAGGTCAACTGCAAGGTCTAACTTCACTTCCCCCCCAAACTCCAATCCGTCCCTATGCACTCTTCCCCGACTTCCGCGACATGCTAGACCACCTCCAATCCCCTCTGAAGCCATAAACTACACGTTCAAGCCAATACCGAAAGCCCTATCGATCAAGCTTACAGTCGTCAGCGCCGCTTTTAATGAAAAGTCAAAAGTCATGCTTGAAGGTTGCCTGCTGCCGCTTACCCTGGGTAGAAGCTCCAAGAACCACCATATTGTCGAGTATGGTCCGAAGCACAAGTATCGCGGAGGCGAGCTCGCAAGCATTGCTCTGACAACTTTATCAGCGAAGACATCCATGTCCATGGCTGGGCAAGCGCGATCAAGCCATGTCTCAGCTTACGATGCCGCTGTCTAAAGGCTTGCAGCTCACGCTTATTCTCAGGCTTGAAGGGGTCAGAAGCGCGTTTCTGCAGATGGCTTTTCATAGCTTCTACATGGGCATAAAAGCTGTTGGGCCTGGGCTGCCATGTCAATCCATTCTCGCCGGGCGTGTTTAGATGCGTGCCGATGATCCCTGGCTCTATCAGCATGACATGGACTCCGAGGGGAATGAGCTCGTGCTGTAAGCTTTCGGTCCACGAGCGCGTGGCTGCTTTCGAAGCAGCGTAGCTCGAGAAGCCGGGCTGCGTCATTCCGGCTCATCAGCTGTCGCCTTCTTTCATAATGATGGAATGACAGCTCACCTGACCCAGACCAGACAAGGCGGAACCGATATTGACTAACAGCCCTGACTCGCGTATGATCATGGATGGAAGGACGGCGCGAGCTACTCTGGCCATCCCTAGGAGGTTTGTCTGTATGACAAGCTCAAAGTCTTCTATTGGGGCGTCTGCAAACGGTTCTAGCTTGAGGATGCCTAGTCATCAATTCAGTATTTGATGTTTACGCGCTAAGACAAGCCGACATGGCTTTACCAGCGTTATTGACACTACCAGAAAGCGTCAGATATAATACTTCTAAGCTGTGCAAGCTTACAGGATATCCATCCGACCTCCGGTAGCTTCGAGGATCTCGTCGATACCGGACACAACCGACTTATTGTCGAGGACGTCCATCTTGATGATAGTGCATCCTATATCTGTCCATCTCCTGTTCAGTCTAGATACAGGAATCGTATGGAAGAGCCAGAGGAAGCACCAGCCAGATCGCCCGTCTTTTCGGGACTCCTAGCAGTCGCGAAGACACGAAGGCCGGCCTGTATACGCGTTGGATGAAATCATGGATGAACTGGATGCCGCAACCGACTTGTGCGAGATGTCTTGCAAGCTGTTGGAACACGTGATGAGATGAGATGTCAACATGCCTCAGCATCATTATACGCTGTCATCTCGCTCACTGCATAGCCTATTCCGCCAGTCGAGCATCCCGTCACTACTGCTACTTTGGCCTTGGATGACTGCGACATGGCATCAATCAGTCAGTCATAAACAGGCAAGGCAAGAATTAAGCAAAGAAATTGAGGATTATTCTCGCGCATTTCCCAGACGCATAGATGTAGCGAATGGTTATATGATATCTAGATGTAGATGCGGTCTACTCTGCCTACCTATCTAGGCACCTTACCTGTCCTTCGACTAGTGGCGCATCCTCAGCCAAGCTCGAAGCGGGCCTGTCTGTTGGAATACGACAACAACGACGACGACGACGACGCAGGTTGACTCTGCCCCAACCACATCACTCGACTTGAGCATATACAACAATGTTGTAAGCTGAGCGAAAGAGCGACGTCGCGAGATGAACCCTGGCCTGAGCTGATGGGCCGCCCGCCCGGGCCAAAACAGCGACGCAAACGATGATACATCCATCTACAGCAGGGACAGCAGGTGGGATGAACATCGTAGATCGTAGATGGACTCACGCTGATGGCTGCCCGCACAGAATGCCCTCGCTGGTCATGGAAAACGGCCAAAGCATGCAAGACTACTATGCCCAGCTGCAGCAGGCAAACGGCGGCAGACCTGGTGCTGCAAGACCTCGCAGAAACTCTGGCAGCTCGATAATGTAAGGCCTAGGCCAGGCAAGGCGTCTGTCGCGCGTCCTCATTTAATGGTCCCCCTTTGTTGACGCCTTTGGCCCTCTTTCTATGTATTTAGGTCCGAGACTGAACGCAAGTATGGATGGTCTGGCAGCAGAGGAGGAGTCAGCAACGAGAGCGCTGCCCCAAAGTATCGCGTAAACAGCACGGGCCAACTCGTCCTCGCAGACTCGGACAAGCCGGCCTCAACAGCACAGCCTTCAGCCTCATCATCGTCAGCGAACGCTCGACCTACTCTGAAGAGTGCACTCAGCGAAAGCAGCAACAATGGCAGTAAGCGCGCGCGTCCCACCGAAGCTCGATCTCAAGTTGACCTCCTCTCCCATGCTTTTTCTCGCAGAACCAATGTACAGGCCTGCCTTCGCGCCATCTGCAGATCTGCCTGCTTCAGAGGATGAGAACGACGAGGATCTTGACCGAGTAATCCAGCACGACTTGCCAACCACGCGCGCTGTGAAACCGCGAACATCGCTCAAGCAGAAACTAGGCAGTCTGGTAGCGCGTGTCGGAAGCGTTCGTAAAGGTACTTCTCCACCGCCTCCTCTGCCTTCTGCATCGACTTCGACTGCTGCATCTGGTGAAGGCGTCCCTGCTGCACAGGGCGCGACTGTCAGGCGGGGAGTGACTGTCGGAGGAGGCGCCACTAGCAGCAGCAGCCCCGGTAGACTAGCTCGACCAGAATTCAACAGAAAAGGATCTAGTAATGTCAGTCAGAGCACGATCAAAGAGGAGAAAGAAGGCCCTTTCGCAGATAACAACAACAGCGAAAATGCACTTCGTCCTATCCCTACCCTCCGCTTCGATAGTGACAACGACGAGAATATCATGCGCGATTCCGAGGGCGGTATCTATGCAGGCGGCTTTGTAGGCCTGGCTCGGAAATTGAGTAGACGAGCTACGACGGGCGGAGCGAGCTCGAGGGGTCGATCACTCAGAGATGAGAGAGAGAATGTGGTTAATACAATCCAGGACAGAGAAGCTGCCGAAGCTATGCTGAGGGGTATGTCAAGCACCTGTTTTTTTCCGTTTGAAAGCGAGCAATGCTGATGAAGAGAGCTGATTCCTCGCCAGACCTCGCGAGTATCCCACTGCATAAACCACCTCGGTCAGCGCATGTGCCAAATGCGAAACCACTCTCTTCGTTCCCACCGAGAGCGGCCCTGCGTACGTCTGCAGACAACACGCTCGCGAACGCACCTCGGTATTCCTACTACCAACGCCCTTTAAACACCGCCGACGGGCCTCGAAAGCGTGATAATGGCGTAGATCGTTCAAACACAATCGCTGCTGGACATACTTCCACTTCCTCTTCCTCAGTAGACAAACAGCCTAGAGTATCGAGTCGAAGAGATAGATCGGGCTCCACGCCGTCTACGTTTTCAACGAGCAGCTCGACAGGCCTTGTGAGTGGAGAAAAGAAGTCATCGTCAAAGATCCCACCCGTCCCGCCTCTTCCAAAAATATTGGGAAACGAGGATGATGAGGAGAAGGAGAAGAGCGAGGGAGAGTGGACGACATTCAAGAATAGCGAGAGTTCAACCAGTCTGGCTGCTAAGGCGCACATCTGAGGCTCAAAGCACCTGCGAGACTTCTCCGTGTAGTATCAACAACACGACACAGCATAATGACTTGGCAATAGGCTATCGTGTTATGTACATTATTGTCGTAGCTGCTGAGGATGTAATGCCATAGGAAACAAACCTGCCGCAAGACGTTTATAATCCGCAAGCAGTACAGCTACGTCTCTCAGTCGCAAATCCTCGGCCTCACAATCTAGGAACCGCTGTATAGGCGGAGCGATGTCGATATTGGATGTATTGAGACTCTGGGGAGTGACTGTGCTCTTCTGCGAAGCTGGCCTAGGAGGGAGAAGAGGAGGCGAGGAAATAGGATGGACAGGGAGTGTTGGGGAAGATGCTAGATCGACTGACTTCTGTGAGCTCGAAGAGCTGGCAGGTAGTAGAGGAGAGGAAGTGAAAGCAGAAAACAACCCGCCCTGCTTTACGCCAGCAGAAATGCCTCGATCTAGCGCTGGTGAGCCGCTCAATCGAGAAAGTCCAGGCAGAGCAGCCAGTCTTGAGCTTATCGAACTATTCGGCACAGATGCGTTTGGATCGTTTGACAAGCTTGCTTCGATATTTGGAGCTTTGCTTTCGGCACCTAATTGGTGCGGCGCATTTAGCATCTCTGTCTCCTTGACCTCATCAGACCCGTTCGTCCGCAAAGACGGTACTACTGAGCTTAGTGTAGATCTCCGAAATATCGTATCGCGTAGTGAAGGAGGCTTGAATGCCCCGCCAGCCAGGACGCTCTGAACCTCTTCTATAGTCTGCGGTTGACGAGCTGTTTCGGCCGCAACCGGCGTACGCGCCAGCAGCCCGCCAAGTATCCGATATCCTCCTAGTCCGATATCCGCAGCCTGACCCAGGACTTTCCCAGCTGATCCAACCATATCAGCAGCACGATGCCGCATGCGCGGCGCCTGTGAAGCAAGGTCCTGGGTAGTCATTATCCTATCGGTACCCAGGCCCAACGTGCCTAGATCGCAGCTCATCAAGAATGCCCGGACTGCATCCATGTTGCACAGGCAGTATTCGCCCTCGCCTCTGATTAGACTGTCTGCTCGGAAGCGCTGAATGTAGGATAGATGGGAGACGAGATGTGAAGGATTGGCTTGCACCACCGAATATATCAGAAGAGGAAGTATCGCATCCGCGCTAGTTGACGATTGCTTCCTTGGGACGTTCGCATGCGTTTGATTAGTTTGCGTCGCTTGGATGATGCTCGGAGAATCCGATGCCGTTGCAGCTGCATCGTCCTCGACGAAGATGCGTGATGTCTTCAGGCCATAGGAGTCTTGCAGTGATGCTTCAGGCAGCTTAATGGCAGGTAGCTCGCCGCTGTATGTAGACAAAGGGCGCGAGGTTGGCATACGGGGCGTGCGCTCTGCATTTTGTAAATCTTCTTCGGCTATAGCCAGTCCGAGACTAGATCTTCCCCCAAGCGACTTAGCATCGTCGGAGAGCTCGTACTCGACTATGCTGTTGCTACGCGACGCTGGCTTTTCTGAGGCTTGATCCTGCTTCAATGGAACGGCAGGCAGCTGTTCTAGCGAGTCTACAATGATCTTGTGGACTTCAACAAGGATTTGTAACTTTGCCGAAGGACTCCGACAAGCGGGATCGTTTAAGCGTGTGAAGTCTGCATGAGAAGTTAGTTTATGCTGCGTGTAGCAGCATATAAAAAGCGCTCACGTTCTCCACAAGTTCGAGTGATGTCTTCTAGACCTTCACGCAATGTCTTGCGCTCGTCCTCCCATTCTGCAGGACCGCCGCCTGATGCTTCCACCTGCAAGCCGAGGTGATCAAGCGTCAAGTCCAGCATATGCAGGCCTGCAATACGAGTCGCAAGGCTCTCATCGTCTCGCCTATCTGTAGCCGTAGGTGGAGAAAATATCCTTCAAGAAAAAGAGAGGGCATCAGCAATCTCAGCCCTTTCTGCTTACGTCGAAACTTACTTGTCATACAGCATTTCGCAAACGAAAGCCTCGACCTTCTCCAAATCGCCGTCAACGTCCACTATGTCAGCAGCCTTCACCTTTCCGTCTTCCCCTTTCCCAAGCGCATTCTCGTTCGTAAGCTTTTCGTGGCCTGCTTCTTCAAGTTTGATGCGAATATCATACCAGAGTTCCTGCAGAGCACTGGTTATCGTGATAATGTCTGCGTTCACCAAAGATCCATCTGCCATACTGAGGAGGCTGCTGTCGTTCTCTGTTGTTGTTGGGGAAATCCCGCTAAGCTGCTTGAAAGTAGGCTGAAACCGTTTCAAAAATTGCAGGACCATTCGAGATACGGCTTCATCCATCCCACTCAGAGCCTCTTTGGTACGCGTATCGAAAGATGATTGTACCGCCTTGACCAGTTTCTTACGACTAAGGACTTTGTCAATGACGAAAGCTGGCAAAGATACCATTGTTGAAGGAACTGAAGTAGGAGAAGTAGCCATCCCCAGCGCTTCTGGTCCCAGCACAGAGTTTCGAGGCGATTTGTCTGGCGAAGTGACTGCCGCAGGGCGCTGGCCTCCAAAGAGACTGGCAAGCGAACGCTTCGGCACAGCTCTTGTAGACTTGACTGGAGTACTGGTTTGAAACGGCATTTGTCTGGGAATTTGGAGGTCCAGCTCGTGAATCAACGCGACCGAGGGCTGTCCAGCTATTACTTCTGCTGGAGTCGCAATAGGCACAAGTTCCATGATTGACGCAGTGGAAAGCTCCACACTTGCGACAACACTAGTGAAAGATATTGACGAGCCCGTTTTTGTACCTCTGACGCCGCTCAAAGTCGAGCAATTCTGGCCGTCTTTAAGTATGATGTGATCTTTCATGAGCTTCAGGGTAACATCGTAGCCCGTCTCCTTGGGCAGTAATAATGCGGCCTAAACGATAGCTCAATTAGATAAATACCGGCTCTTCAGCATCAGCAAACTGACCTTCCCGCTCTTCAGCGCCGTGACCACGCTTTCCCACTCTGCATCCAGCTCTCCAGTAAGTCGTTGTATAATGGCCCACCCTGTGCTATCTTGGCCAAGTCCCGCTTTCTGTGCAGTCGCCTGCAAGCTCTGCATCTGCAATTTGGTCGTCACGCTCGACGGGCTGACTGGCGTAGCAGGTACTGTAGTCGCAGACGTTTGTGGTAGCGACATACTCCCCGTCGAAGGTGGTCTTTGACGGGGCTTGTAGACAGCATAGGCTGCTGCGGATGACGAGACTGTCGAAGCTCGCTCATGCTTCTCTTCAGTATCTCCCAGTGGATGTACAGACAGTGTCTCGTAGGATTTCGTAGCTTTCATGCGCCTAGAATTCGGTGAAACGGACCTCGAGCTTGACGGTGAAGCATCAGGCTCGTTCAAGTTGGCACTTTCGGCCATCGCAAGGGGAGTGTCGTGTCTATCAGATCTATCGTAACGTCTTGCATCGCGGCCTTTCAATCCATTCTTCAGCGTTGGTGAGGTCAAATCAGCAGGAACAGACCCGACAAAGGTTGCCCGGAAAGCGATTTGACAAAGACTGCAAGAAATGGCTCCAGAAATCAGCAAAGCAGTCGGACACAAGGCCCCAGAACAGCCGGTAGCCTGGAATCAGCGAGACCTGCTGCTCTATGTTGTCCGTAATCTCGAAAGAACCGGCCACAAGAACCAGCTGAATTAATGATTAGACTGGCATCGGAGCACGCGCAGATGAGCTGCAACTAGCATACGAACTCAACAAGGATTGGAAGCCATTCCCTACCTACCCTCTGGTTCTCGCTCTGAGTATGCCGGTCTTCCGGGTTTGCTACTGATCCAGCTAAAATGCACCTATACTGGTACGCAGAGGGAGCTTCACAAGATGTGACCAACTTTGGAGAGATGCTGAAGGGCCGAGGAGGGCCTTCACCGCCTGGCATGCCTAAGCTCGATCCCAATCGGTGAGCCCTGCTATTCAGCTAACATGAAACTCTCGCTAAGGCAGTAGAGCAGAGTCGTACATGCAGAGCAGACAATCAAGATCCTACGCCCTCTGCCCAAAGAAGCCAGGCCTGAAGATGGCTTCAAGCTAGTCTCCAGCATTGGAGGCATACATGACAAGGGTGTGGAATGGCACTGTCATGTAGTCTATATTCGCTGAACATTTGCGCAGGCAAAGGTCTCATCATCGAGAACGTATCGACCTTGGTGTGCGTCAATCAGCGGTGTTGGTTGGAAACCAAGCTGATATCGCTCTGGACAGCGATGGTAAAGACAATGAGTACTGCCACATGGTCTCCTCCAGCTACAACTTTGGCAAATTCGATCTTGGCGGCTTTTCCAAGTCTGTTTCGCCAAAGCTTTCAGTCGAGACACAGAAGATGGCACCCAAGAAGGATCCTGACTTTATCGCTGAAGACAAGACAACAAAAGAGCAGGCCCTCCTGTACCGCTTGTCTGGGTGGGTACACGCTGGCATACAATCGTGCTCTGTCTGATTAGTCTGTTGCAGGGACTACAATCCTCTCCACGCACGTTTACAAACACACCTAGTTCTCTTGCGCTGTCTAATATTTCAGTATACAGATTGATCCCGAGGTCGGTTCTAAGCTAGGTTTTGGCGGTACCATTCTACATGGACTTTGCTTCTATGGCATTGTAAGCGCACGCCCTATACCTTGAAGGCCTATACTGAGTGATAATCAGGCCGCTCGAGCGATCGTCAAGCACGTAGCCAAAGGCGATGGATCGCGCTTGAAGGAGATTGGAGGGCGGTTCACGTCTCCCGTCCTTCCAGGCCAGACTCTGGTGACGCACATCTGGACGCAGCCAGCTAAGAATAACGCTGGAGATATTCAGGTCGACTTCGCTCAGCAGATCAAAGAGACTGGAAAATGGAGCTTGGCTGGATGTGCTTTGATCGCGGCTGAGGGTGGAAAGGCGAGATTGTGAGGTGTGTCGTTGAGTAGGTGAAGAAGAGCATGACAACGAAGAGAAATGTGTGGAGACAATCTCGATGAACACAATGTAACCAAATCTAAGGCACGCATAATAAGGCCTGTGACACCAACAGCTCTTCCACCTCTCCTCACAATACCATAGTCCTTTATCATCCTGTACCTGTTCACCCTCCCTTCCTCTTCGCCACCCTCTAGCCAATTGTCCGAGGACCATTACCGTCCGACGACTGTTCGACCACTCTTGCCTCTGCTCTCACGTCTTCCTCACGCTCCCTCTTCGCTCCTGATACTCACTCTCTCGTTTCCATAGTACATCATCTTGTTCTAACATGGACGCTCGTCAAAGTGCTCAGCTAGACCAGCTTTCGAAAGTGATGACCCGCTTGACCAAACAAGCCCGCGAAGCACGTGAAACCTTGGAGAGCATACAGTCAAAGACAAACGACCTTTCAGAAGACGAATTCATTCGTACTACGCAAGAACAATCGAGACGGCTCCATACAGAGAATCGTGCGCTAAAGGAAGAATTACGCCAGCTCAAAGAGATGATGGAAGACAAAGTACTTGTAAACGTCATGGAGTACGAATCTCTCACGCGCGCAGGTGAAATTGCCGAAACCGTAAGAAGAGAGTCCAAGGAGTCGGTATACAAAGCGGAAAGGGCCGTGGAGGACCAGTCGAAGGAGAGTCATGCACTCAATCTGGCTGCATCTGCAGACAAGGCAAACATCGCACAGCTTGAGGCCAGGAAATCCCTGCTTGTGGACCGGTGCAGAAGTCAGCAGGCAGAACTGCAGAAAGCAAGGAAAGCGTTAGAGGAGGAATCAGTCTCTCTACTTCTAGTCAGAGCTCAGCTTGACGCTATACGGAACGAACCGGTCGTAAGCACGGATCAACTTAAAGACGTATCGGAGTCAGGTCCACCCAAATCTGGCGTCGAGTCTTCGGTGTCTGGCTCAGCGGTCTGTCGAGCTGCATCTACAGGCACAGTTCCTGCTGACTTTGCTCCCCAGGCTTCCGGATCCCGCAAGTCGAGACCTGCATGTAACGCCGAAGACGATCGACCGATCAAGAAGATATCGATGGGCTCGCCGGACCGTCAAAGCAGCCTCCAGAATGGCACCGTAGTAACGAGGGTGACCGGTGTCGATAGTCTGCCCGCTAAGCCTGCAGGGACTTCCTGGCAAACTGATTGGTGCGAGGACAAATCCGCAACCCTTGCCGGAACCGGATGGGGATGATGGATATAAGGGAAGCTTGAGCCCAAGCGGGCTTGAGCAAAGAGACAAAACAGGTGTGAAATCGAAGAGCCTAGTTCACTGGCAGGGCTACAACTGTCACTGGTTCTTAAGCCTTGTGTGCTATTACTGAAAAGCAGACGAGCAGGTTGTAGTGCACCTTAGTGGAGGTCACCATCCGAATTGGTGAATTGAAAGAGGACCTTGTCTTGTGAAGCGTGTACCGTATCATCAGTCGTACGCGAGTTGAGAGATGGCTCTTTTGGCGAGTCTCCAATACTAACTCTCTGGATCTTCCAATTTCGAGACCAATGATACCATTCGCACATGCCCGTGATCAAGGGAGTTACTGATGATAGCACATGGTCGAAAAACGTCCACCAGCCAGTGACGAAGCTGCTCAATGTCAATTTATAGAGAGGACGTGGGTACTGATACTTCAGGCGGAGAGAACGAGGAAATGCACGAAGAGGAGGACGCTAAAGAACGAGATTTGAAGATTTTTCGTTTCATTTTTTGTGTATACGATTCTATATTGTGTACAACATCCCGTCCTAGAACGACAACGCTGTGCATGATATATACAAAGAAAAAAGCCCTAACTCAGTTGTGTAGCTAGCCGACATCCATCGCTTGTTGAGCAGTAGAGACAACAGATGACGGGACGRTGGAGAGTGATGTAGCTTCGGAAATTGGTGTGGATGACGATGTAGATGCATTGGATGTGGGATCTTCGGATCTAATCCTTTTAAGCGATCTGCTTGAGCGCAGAGGAATTGGGTTTGTTTGACCCGGTGTAGGCAATCCTGCCTTGGAAGGCACAGGTTTGGCCTTTGTAGTAGTTTGTTTATCACACCGCTGAGTGGAGTGAGTCAGCGATTGACACTTCTTACACGCTGGTGCAGAAGGACAATCGTTTCGGATGTGGTCTCTTGAGCGACAGAAGTGACAGAATGTGATTTGTGTGCGGATAGTACATTCGATTGGACAGGACCATCCATCAAAAWGCTGTTCGTATTTCGAGCTGGGTACCTTCTTTGTAAGGCAGCGAAYGAGAGCTGTGGCCTCCCCTGAAAAGATCTTTGTCCCTTCATATACCCCTTTCTGGATATTAATGATGATRAACTCCTCTCCCATTGATGAAGCCAGCTGGTCCATCATATCGGGAGAATCCATCAAACCATTGAAAGTGACCTCGACCCGGTCAGAGTTAGCTCGCAGAGTGTGATACAGAACCGAGACTTGTGCAGTCATGCCAGGAAGTGTGAGCCCTTCGACCACCATTTCCCTAAGATCTGCGCCTGGCAAAGCCCTGATGTGAATTGCGGGGACTTGCCGCTGACGAGACTTAGACTTTGGCTCTGCTGGTCGAAGAAAAGGTTGAACGGAGGATTGTATAGTAGGATATTGCTTTGCGATAGCCAAAGCTATCTGTGGTAGAGTGTAGCCATGCTCTGGTGGTAGGTGACGACAGCCGATTAACCATGTCAGTATATATTTGTTATATTTGACATTCAGCACCACACCCAAGTTTCTTGGAATTGGCCCGGTACACCTCGTCCCCTTCCGCTTTGGATGGACGTAGACTTACCCTTTGGATTTTAGGTTAGCTCAGTCGGTAGAGCGTAAGCGCCCTTGCATCAAGCCCTTCTCTCACCCGAGACTAATTATCCCGCAACGTACAGATCAGACTCTTATCAAGAATCATCTGATTGTCGGGGGTTCGAGCCCCCCATTGGGCTCCCTTTTCGCCTCCATTCCTCCCATGTTGTACTGTTGGAATGCTCACCCGTCTTGAGAGGAAGCGCTGCACGCCCCTGTCGAGAGATCCCACTTTTTGGCGTCCGACCCTCGGACTAGAGCATGGGGTCGCAGATACACTGCATGGGAATGCTACGCATGTTCTTTTGGCATTTGAACTGTGTCTCAAGCGCCTGGGCGATCATCATTGAGGCGGTCGTCGCGAAACGGATCCCTCAAAAGGACTCTGCTAGCGGTGGCTCACACATCAGCGGAGTATACAACGATGGAGAGGTACATACAATGTTGCCTAATAATCTAAGCCCTTCGTCCCCTTTGCCTTGAACTTTTTGCTTGCACGATCCGCGCTTCTGAAGCCAAAGTTACCGCCATAGAGCTCGAAGGTAACGGCTTTCTGTGTACCATCATTGGTATTGAGAGGGAGGGAGCACGCGAACGTGACTGAGGGTTTTGGGATTACTGTAGACTTGTCAGCCCACTCCACAACCGGAGACGGGCTTCCTACCTTTCACATCGTTCTTCGACGTCACTATGCGAAACGTCCCTTCTGTTTCTTGCACCACAATGCCTGCCAGACCGACGAGAGATGGATGCTTCGCTTTGGTCACTATACAAAGCGTTAGCGCGCACAGATATGACGATAAGCCAACTCACCCTCTAACTTTGCACCATGAAAATCTGCTTTGACAAGCTTACTCTGCCATCCGTGCATGGTATTGAGCGAATACCCCGCGTCTTGCATCGATTGTTGGTTAGATGGGCCAGCAGTGGGTGCTACATGTCTGGACGTGGAAGCTGCTGAGCCACTGGCAACCTGTTTAGGCGAAGCAGCGTGCTGAAGGGACAGTCCAAGAAGTTCTGAGATATAGCCTAGCCAGAGGCGATGGAGAGGTTCAAGTAGGTTATAGCTGGTATAAGTCAGCATATTGCCATCGCCGACTAGTTCATACACACCTTAATCGACCGCGAACAAGAGGCCTGTCATGTTTGGCCTTCTTCTGAGCATCGCTAAGATCCGCTTGCACCATCCTGCCGCTTCTACGACGTTTACGAGCAGCTTTCTGTCTTCTGCGTTCTTCAGCTGCGGCTTCTTTGCGCTTCTTGCTTTCATCAGACTCTTTGGCTGGATTCTCGAGGGGTAGTCGTGGATGAGCTAGCTTGCCCACTGCTGCGCTCCTAGCTACCACAGGTACCAGCCCAAATACACTCGCATCGGAATGTGATGGCTGTACAGTCTTGTCCGTAGATTTCCCAGCAATCTAGCAAGACCATAATCAGACGCGAAAGAATGATTGAAAACATACACTCACCTTGCGCTTCAGCGACGGAGGCAGCTCCGCATAGATACTCTCTGTATCTTGCATGCTTGACAGCGCTCGCCAGACAAAATGATTAGTGCGAAGGAAAGCAAGCCTCTATCCGGCTGCCAACTTCAAGAACTATTACAAATGCCTGACAAACTGCCGCTCTCTGGCGTAAAAGTCGTAGAGTTTGCTGGACTTGCTCCTGGTCCTTTCGCTGGTCGTAAGCGAAAGAAGACCGACTCGACTTCAGCTGAAAGAAGCTGCAGTGGTCCTGGCAGACTTTGGCGCCGAGTACGCTCTGCACCCTCATCACATTACCTCCTCCTTAACAAACAACATCTAGCGTCATCCGAATTGACAGACCAAATGCTCCACCTTCGACAGACGTTCTTGCACGGTCGGTTGTCCGGCCCGAAAGGACGATAATGTTTTCCAGACGCTGAATGCCCTTCTGATAAGACATAAGCGGTCTATCAGCGTCTCTCTGAAGTCTGCCGCTGGCCGGGACATTGTGAAAAGGCTCGTTGCGCAAGCAGATGTTCTCATCGATCCTTTTCGACCTGGAGTCCTGGAGAAATTGGAACTTGGGCCAGAAGAATGCTTGAGGAGCAACCCGAAACTTGTCTATGCTCGCATAACCGGATACAGGCGAACAGGCAAATTTGCCAATGCAGCAGGACACGATATCAACTACTTGGCTATAACAGGCGTCCTCTCCGTCAGCGCAGCTTCTGCTCTCACCGTTTACGTATCCTAAGCCTGCGTTGCACCACCACAGATGATGCGCCCGGCCGGAGGAGCCCCGTATCCTCCCCTCAATCTGCTCGCAGGTCAATATCATGCTTGCTTGCCGTCTTGTAGTACTGAAACGGATTTTCGGTCATGTAGACTTTGCGGGCGGTGGCCTGATATGCGTGCAGGGCATTCTGCTAGCTCTTTTGGAGAGGGCGCAAAGCGGCCGTGGACAGGTGGTGGAAGCTGATATGGTGATGAGACCTTCAACGCGCTAGTTGAAGTCTGGCTGACTTGCGTCATCTGCAGGTCACCGGAGTCCGGTACCTTGCAACTTTCCCGCTTCTGCACACAGCTCGATACAACGACTTTGGCTATTTCGCAAAACCCCCTGGCCAAAATCTTCTCGACGGCGGTGCGCCTTGTGCGTACATCTGCCTCATACAGACAACGAGCCCCAACTAACTCGTGCGCAGTCTATACCGTATACGAAACTCGGGATGGGAAATACGTTTCAGTCGGGTGTTTAGAGCCGCATTTTTATGAGACGTTCTTGTGAGCTTTCCCTTTCAAGGTGAGAATGAGCAATGATCGACTAAGCGTAAATCGTAGACGCATACTTCAGCAATACTCATCATCTAGCAGCCATCCGCGACTCGCCGACCAACATGACCGCTCCACATGGTCTGCTCTGAAAGCCTACATAGCAGCTACTTTTTGCACGAAAAGTCGCGATGAATGGGAAGACATCTTCAGGGACACCGATGCCTGTGTTGCGCCTGTCTTAGAGCCACACGAGGTGACAGCCAGTGATGCAGGTTCCGAAGGCACTCCGTCTCCAGCTCCGTATCTGGCAAGAACACCTGCGAAACCTCTTGGAGTAGAGGATTACACTCTAAAGCAAGCTATTCTACCTGCTGGACGCGATTCTGTAGCTATCTTAGGAGAACTTGGGTTACCCCATGAAAGCGTCTTAGCACTAATCAAGGACGGAACCGTTGAATGTGACGATGTAGTCAAAACTAAATTGTAGACATCGGCTGTATCCATATTACGTTATTGAAGCATGTACTTTTTCGACTTCCCCCTTATCGTTTCGCTCACCAATCTAGATAGAAATGGTCACCAAGCGCAAGAGCAGCAAATTGCCTGGTCTGCATTCGCGTACACCTTCTTCCTCTGCTCCTTCCTCGCCTGCGCTACCTTCGAGAGCTCAAAGCTTCGCGGCCGCAAACAATGGCAGCAACAACAACATCACCCGCGACCAGCAGCGGTTTACCTCGAAGCAACCAACATACAAGGCACCTACTCTGTTAGGGAGTCCCTTGGAGTACGCGCGCGGGCTATGGCAGCTGTACGAGGCGACATTCGCTATTTCAATGCTTGAAACGGCAAGTCAGCACGAATGGTCGAAGTCGCGGCGGCTTGCTGATATTTGATCTTTCAAACAGTGGGAGAGTATACTTATACGTACGTGCATGCCCTGTGCTGCTTGTGCAGCTCTCGGTCGTATCGCCGAAGTGAACACCATCTGAAATCAGCACCCCCCCTACAGACGCCGTTCTCATCGCTGTGTCGTATCTTATCTACTGGGCGGGGAGAACATACCTGCCGGATCATGTTCGCGTCATCACGACAAGGGCGAAATACTATCTCTACGGCCCAGAAGAGCTGAGCTGGTAGAAATGGCGGCAAGACTACATTCTTTCCACTTCCTCAAAGGCTATCTGTACACTATCCTGGCTCTTTCGCTCGTTCGTCATGTTGTCCTTCTCCTTCTCCGTGGACATTCCTAGTCTCAGTTAAAACAGCTGCCAAAGCAACCAGATGCCTGGCAAATCTCGCCTCGCTCACCTCGCAAAAGGAACAGATCAAGGAAGGGCAGCCCAATTTTCCTTTTCCCCGCAACCCTCTTCCGACAATCAGATGAATCCCGATGAGAGTCTGGTCCGTATTTCGCAGACGACTGCGTTGCGTATTCGTTGGGATATCTTGATGCAAAGTGCTTAGGCTCTGTCGACTAAGCAGTATGCAGATTGAGGGTTAGGCCCGAGCATGCCGCAGCAAGGCAACGCTACACTGCCTGACCGGGCATAGGTGCTAATTGTACATCATTGCATGGAGTGAATACATGCAAGCAACACCCTTGTCCCCTCCGCGAGCCTCTGATGCGCGTCTTTTGGCTGCTACTGCATCAGTCGGGCGTACCAACCTTAGGATTGGTAGGTTGCGAATTGGGAGGCTACTTAAAGAAAAATCTCATTGCAGATTAAGGAGAGATGTCCGGAAGTTCAAGCTCACTTGGCCCTTTTTCTGCATAATATACAGAAAGATATTCTGCTTTCTCGACTTCAAGCCGCTGTCACTGAGTACTCCAGAATTGCAACCTACTGCCACTGAATTCACTAATCCGCAACATGGCTATCTCTGATATTTCGCTGCTTCAGAGGGAGCCTTTTCCTAACGTCTAGTCCATCTCCCTACTTCTCGATTAAAGCCGTCACTCCAGGGGCCCTGTATGGCTGGCGACGGTGCTACGCTTCACCGGCATTCCATCTCTTTGCGAATGGATCTACTGAAGCGTCCGTATTTCGATGGTATTCGCTTCTATCAGCTATAAGCTGAGCGGTCTCTTCGCCATACATCTCCGAGACGAAGGCATAGGTGACGTCCATTCCTGCCGAGATGCCTGAAGAGGTCCAGCAGTTTCCATCGACGACCCATCGTGCCTCAGGGATCCACGTGACGTTGGGACCTTGCGTTTTCACCTAGTTTATACCCTTGATCAGTATTCTGCTGGAAGCGACAGCAATTGGGACATACCCATCCGAAGCTCGCTTTGTTTGAAGTAGCTTTCTTGCCGTCCAGCACGCCTACTCGGGCAACAAGAGCCGACCCAGTGCAAACAGTAATAAGGTAGCGCAGTCTCGGGTAGATCTCCTTGACGAAAGCTCTTGCTTCTTGAACGATCTTCTCGTCTCGCACTCCCATTCCACCAGGAACAAGAAGGACTTCTATATCGGAAGGACAGTCGCCGAACGTGTGTGTGGGTACCCATCCTTGGTCAAACGGAGCGCCTTGCTGCGTATAGACCGGATCAAGGCTAGAGGAGAGGAGGTACAGCTTCAAATCGGGATAGTCTCGTCGTAGTAAGTTGCATATATCGAGGGGCCCGGCGACGTCCAACAGCTGGAAGCCAGGAAACAAGACCACACCATAGACAAGAGGAGGAGCCATGGAAGACGCCGATAAGTAGATTGAACAGAAAGGAAACACCGAAGTTTGGGCGTCACGAGTCGGACCGAAGGAGAAGTAACAACAAGACGGTATGCTTGGCACAATTACAACGAGGATGTCTATGTCGCAGATGTGATATAGCTACAGTATGAACGAAACACCTATGAAGAAATCACTGTATAATGCTTACTTCTAAGCTCTATGATGGAGAAACGCAGAAGAAAGAATGTCCGTTCACAACATGAGCGCTGCTAGCAGTGGTAAGCCGAGAAGTACCGAAAGGCTAGCGATAGACGCGGTCGCTGTGCTGGTAGCTGCGACCTGACCAGCTTGCAACTCGCTAGTCGCAGGGAGAGATGCGTTCGCAGGGCAATTGCTTTGAACGCAGAGCCATGTCCTGGGTAAAGACTTGCTTGGGTCGATAGGGCCAGTTCCACCGTCTGACCAGCGCGGCTGTCCAAAGATGATGGCTTGCTCGGGATCTGAGATAGGAAGAGCCTGATTGCCCCATTTTCCAGTTTGCTGCAGATAGCCGATGCCTGGCGGGCCATTTGCGTGCGTAGAAGCATTACTTCCTCCTGCTGTCACAAAGCCGTCGACTTGGCTATACCAGTACCCATTGTAGTTCAAGGCTGTATCCCAACGGTATCCTGCGGTCGTATGATCTTCCAACAAGCCCACTAAGCCTTGCACCAGCTCAAATGTACCTGCCACGGGGTAATTGGCATGTCCTCCGTGTGCAACGTAGGCTATGGGCCGCCCACTGCTCTCTTTCTGCATGGCTTGGAATTCATAGGCTTCGCCGTCCTGGTGCTGCGAGAGGAACATGAAGCGAGGTTCGCCGTTCAGGAATCTGATCATCGTATATTCAATATCGGATATCTGTACCAAAACAGTTTAGCCTGTAAGTCTCATCCACTTTATGTCGCACGATGCTTACATGATTGCCGTATGTCTGCCCGCCTACGTTATCTCCCTCATTAAAGCTGTATAGGTAGAAATAGAAGATGTCGACGTATCCAGGCGCTATACTAGCCGACTTGTTGACAGCAATGATGGTGACATTGGATCCTGAATAGCCGTTTGCGTCTGGTTTGCCATAATCAGAGTAGAGCCACGCCGGTCGCGGTTCCTGCGTTGGATTGTCCATCGACAAGTATAAGGAGTAGCTAGTGGTGAAGTTGAGATTGTCGAGCGTAAGAGGGTTTGGGACGTTGTTCAGAGGCTGGTAGTTTTCCCAGGGATAAACGTAGGCTATAGAAGCAGAGTCAATGAAGCACTCAATACTCGTTGGATATATGCTTACAAAGATGCGTGTCCCACGCTGATGGCCAGTAGCTTTCGTTTGAATGCAAGTACATGACAGGCGCATAGTCGAGGGCATAGCTGGGGAGACCTGGGTTCTGGCGAATTGGGATTGAAGGTATCCCACTTGTATTTTGATAGCTCGTGGGCTGTGTAGGGGGAGCAGTGAAGCCTGATGGGAGTCTGGTCGAAGTGGTTGTGGCTGCTGGTCCTACGCTCGATATGGTCCCTCGAACGGTGCCCGATATCGACTGAATCACAGAGTTTGATGTACTACCACCTTGTTGTGGTAGTGCTGCTACGCTGCTTGCGAGCAGGCCCATCAAAAGTGCCACGGACATAACGAGGTCCAGCTGGGGATGGCCTTTTTGAGAAGGAAGTTCAGAGGGAGAAGAGCAGCGATAAGCCAGAGCAGAGGACAGCGACGTCTTGATGGCCAGATACTCTGTCCTATCTTATGTATGAATATTGTGAAAAAGCTATCAAGCGATTTGGCAAAAGGCAAGAAACGACAACAACTTTGAGGTTTTCTGAGACGAAAGCTGACTGATCGCTCAACGGACGCTGAACAGGCAGACCAGACGCATGAACGACGGTGGATGCATCTACGTTGTGTTCAGATACATAGTATCGCAGCTTCACCTCTAGTCTGTGCGAACTGCGCCCTCGAAAAAACAGCTGACGATTTGCGTGTAAATTGGCTCGTCTGCCTGCGGATCCGCTTCGCACTGATTGCTTTGCTTTGAGACGATACTAATTAGTACTGCCTGTCAGACGTGACAGCTGGATCTACTCGTCGCATACGATACACATCCAGCGCCTTCTAGATCTGATCCTGCCCGCATCAAGTACCTTACCTGCTTCTCCCGTCGATCGGACCCTCGACCCATGTCTTTCCATCCTGCAAGACTGCACCTGCTCCTGGCAACCTTGTTCGCTCTCACTACTACGGCAATGGCTGCTTGTGCTGATGGGACCGGAGACGTGAGCTGTTTCAACTCTTAGACCGAGATTACTCGCTAATCATGCATCTTTCCAACAGTGCGGAGGCCTTTCGTACATCCCATTCTCCATGTATACTCTCGAAGCCCACTGATTGTCTCTTTGCAGCGAGTCCGACAAGATCTGGATAGGCGTAGGAATCGGTGTGTCACATGATTTCTGCTTATGTCCGCCTGACAAGAACGCTGCTCACTGGTTGGATGTTACAGGCGCAGGCGCTCTAGTTCTCCTAGCCATCGGCGCATACTGTCTGCGCAGGCATTACAAGAAGAGAAGCTCAAAACTACCCTCGGCGCCAGGTGCAAGGCGGTACGAGACTGGAGAGTACTGGCAGCAACGCTCTAGACACTTGCCAGGCTATGTTCCGCACAACACCATGGCTCCGACTGTCTCGAGAGGGACGCAGCCTGTGATACAGAACATCATGCCCACAATTCAACACCGACCTGCAGTCATCCAGGACAATAACCTCGTCCCACCTCCCATGTCGATTGGAAAAGGCAACAGAAGATCGCTGGACAAGCCTACAGCTGGGCCTCTGGCTCGAGCTACAAGTCGGTAAGTCTCGCCCTGGCCTACTGATCGATGCGTTTGTCACACACTACTTACCACCTTGAACAACTGCAGTCCGGCATCAGTAGCTCCTCCAGCCTACGAGAGCAACGAGGGCGCTCGTCTACCACCTTGGCGAGCTGGGTTGCACCGGGTCATCAGTTCCGAATCCCACACGACGTTGATCGAGGAGCCATCAGAAGCACTGCATGAAGGAAGCGGCTCACATACTTCAGACGAAAGAATGGGCAGAGAAACCGTCTAGTCCGCTCACAAGGCCAAAAGCTTACCAAAGAAGCTACTCAAGAGAATGACCTGCATCTATTATACGGATCAATGAATTCGGAAAAGACTATGCTTGTAAATTTGTTCTCTGTTAGTCGATACTTCTTGCGTAGGCTAGGGTTCAGAGCTAAATGTGCGTCTTGATACTTAGATTCGTTGTAGCTATTATACGGCAGACAAACAGACCGCACCGCACCGTGTACAACATAGAAAAGCGCATGCTTAGTAACAAGTACCGTACGCCTTTCCAAACACCCTCAACGTCGCTTCGGGGCTTTGTTGATCGTCACTTTAACTTCGCACCCGTCTTTTGTCGTAAATTTTTCAGTACTGGTATGTTTCTTCCTGTGCTCCTTCTCCTTCCTTTTCTTTCTCTTCGCCGAGGGCGAATCAGAAGGAAGACGTACGTAGGTAATGGAGGGCGTGCTTGAAGCCTCGCTGGCCGTATCAGAAGACGATGAAGAGGCTGATGAAGACGAAGTAGAGGGACTGGAAGAGAGGAATGCAAAGGTAGGTTTCGGACGGGAAGGCTTCCGCGCTTTCAGAGGATCTTAAAACAGTCAATGGTCAGCTATGCAATTGCATATACCAGAAGGAATGAGCTTGCCTCCAACAAAGATTACCTTAGGCTTGCTCTTGCTTTTCTTGCTTTTACGCTCCTTTTCAGCTCGGCGCAAGCGTGCATCTAGTGCAGCTTGAGTAGCTATCTTGACCCGCTCCTTGAGCTCCTTCTCTTTCCTACTGTCTGCTCGTCCTCTAGAATGGCGCAGCTCCCTCGCCCGCCTATCTGCCTTCACCTTCCAGTACGCGATGTCTGCCTCCAGATGTCGTCCACTCTTCGAGGTCTCCTCGAACAGATACTGAAAGTCTGGTTCCTCTAATATAGAGATAGCACCCGACTGCTCGACCTCGTCATCTGACATAGGGCGCATGAAGTAGTAGAAGCCGTCGTCTGGATCCAAGAAGGGCGTGAATCCGTCTTTTTGCTTGGCTCGCATCACGCCTCCGTAATTGCTGGTGTACTTCACAATCTCTTCAGGTGACATAGCTTTGCGGAGGTACCACATATAGGTCGATGGGTCCAGGTACGGCATCAGCTCAGCGTCGACTTGAGCAGCCATGTAGATGTGTCGCTTGGGTGCATCGTTAACTCTTGCACTTCGATGCTGGCTGTAGCTACGACCTCGTCTTGGCGGAGCATCGCAAGAGCAGCTCGAACTGCTGGAACTGCTCGACGAACCGGAGCAGGTGGAGCACCCGCTCGTAGAGCAGCACCTCCGCCGCATACTACCGTTGCTTTGAATCTAGCAACTGATTACAATTACAAAGCCGTAATCCAAGCTTGTGGACTGCAGACTTTTTGGCACAGCCATGACGGTCTAGCTTGAACGCTTGACTGCCGGCAGAGCTTGCAAGACTGTGCGTATACACAGGAGAATATGTAGGTGACGCAATTCGATGATACGCGTTGGGTTCCATGGCGATTCGAGCGAGGTTGCGACACGTTGACGTCGATCTAGGCAACAGAGTCGTAGCGCTGCCGGACCTTCTTGCTAGTGACTGTGATCCAGCCCGAATCGTCATTCGCCATTTGGGTACGATGATAAGGAGTACTGGTAGGCGGAGAGGTCGCGTGCGCCGTGTCAAAGCTTGGACCGTGATTATTCGTTGTTGGATCGTGACTTTCGGAAGCTGGAAGAGGTCCTGGATATGGATGCTGAGGTTCCTCCTCGGTTTCGACACTCTTGGCATCTGGATGGGCGGTTGCAATCACAGCAGGGTGCCCCGCGTCAAGGCTGAACAGCTCTTTCGCAACTTCTACCTCGTTGGTGGCTATTACTGCAGTTTCAGGCGCAGCTGACTGCAGAGTCTGTTCCAGGCTATGCGACAATGCTCCGGACGCGGGCATTGCCGATTGAGGATGATCGAAGACAGTCTTTCCAGAGTATCGATTTGCCTCGGACTCCATATCTCCGGACACCCCGTTTGACTTTTCTTGACTGGTTTCATTCAGCTTCTGGAGCTGCGACGCGAATATGTCGAAATGCGGTGGAGGATGATTCGCTGGAGTAGGGGTCTGGAGCGGTGATGACATTGATGAAGCGGATGAAGAGTCTGGAGCTGAATAACTCTCCTGCGTTGTGTCTTTTTTCACTAGTGGCGCTAGCGCTCCTTCCTCTTGGTCGGATCTCGCTTCAGGGAGCACAGAATCGTTAGACTTCGCAATCAAGGACGCTTCTTCTTTTATCGCGGGAATTGCAACTTCAACTTGAGTATGGGAGTCCGTAACAATTTTCTCGAGCCATGCCTTCAATGCTGTCGCCTGCTCTGGAGGCATAGCTGACTCCGACAGCAGCGAGTTTTCGACAGGGCTGTCTTGGACAGTCCTAGCAGCTTCTAATAGACGTAGACGGAGCTGTAGTTGATCCTGATGCTGTAAGAGAATTTGCACGTCCCGCTGGAGGACATTCGCTAGAACCGATGGTTGGCTTTTAGCAGCGCTCGGCGGCATCACGAGTGCAGCTGCCGCCACAGCGATGAAGCCAATATTGCGAAACACGTATAGTTGATCTGCAAGCTGCATATGCCATTGGAGTCAGAATCGCTCGCTTCAACTAAGACTGGTTCAGATACGTACGGCTGCACCTCCGCTGGTTGGGGCTCGCATCTCCGTATTTGCTTGAAGATAGAGCTCGCCACAGTATCCAACAGCTAACAAAAGGCCCAGCCAATTTCGCATGCTCAGATTGACGCAGGCAGCCAGAATGGCCACAAAGGCGTATGCCCTCAGGAGAAGTAGCGCATGGTAGAAGAGGTACTCTGAGGGCTGCCTGGAATTACATAGACCTTGACATCTTGTGAATGTCTCTTGACCGAAGTGCGAGTATAGAAGCCTTGCATCCAGCGAGGTCAGATGAGGAAGGATATGACCGTACTGATCAGACAGTTGATGCCATTCTAGCAGCGATGTGAGCTTGCTGATTGAAGCCGTCAACGGGACATCGCCTAGTGACGTGAAGATGTTGAAAGGCCGCCGCCAAGTGAGTGCGAGTAAAGAGCGTAGACATAGGACACCAGCAGCCAAGTAACGGCTTCTCTTCTTGAACAGTGAGCTCTCGCCCTTTGGCTGATGACTTGCAGTACCCGATGTCGTCGGAGTTGGCGTATTTTTCGCAGATTGACGCGTCGACGACAGCAGCCGGAGAGCCCATCCAAGAACTTTGGGCACTAGGAACGGCGCGAAGAGCAGAACAATCGTCGACATGTCGAAGGACAGCCGGACCATCTTGCGGGGTCTCGAGGCAAGTGACGAAAAGGTAAGAGACAAGGCAAGACAGCGATGCAAGTTGCGCGAAGTTGCGGACATCATGCTTTTTGCACTGAATCTAGATATCCTCACGAAACTGTGTAGAGGAAGAGCGCACAAGGTCGTACAGCAGTCAGACTGCCGACACCTGGCCTTTTTTGTATCTTAGGCTAGCAATACACCAGCACGGACACCGAAACACGACCCCAACTTCATTATGACTTTGCTGAATAGAATAGTAGATGGAAAGAACGATGATAGGTGATTGTCTATTTCTTGGGGTGGACCAAGACTCGGTTTTGGGAGGCCAAGTCGATGAAGATGTCGTCTGTATTAAACACAAAAAGAGAACGTCAGCATGATCAATCGTCGAAGAGAATGTTACTAACCAGCGGGATGTCTGTAGAGCGGCTGCTTGAGTCTCTTCTGGTCGAGGTAGTGTCCAATGAATCCGATGGATCTTCCGAGGACGAATAGGGCATTGAGGGTACCGATCTGGAGGTACTCAGCAGCCTCATCGGGAGTGAATGCTCCAGAGCATCTGAGTAGATCGCAGAAGCATGCAGCGACAGCTCCATCGACGTTGAGGATCAAAGTCTGCAATGAATGTCAGTGCCGCACCCCAAGCGCAAAAGACTATGACCTACATCCTTCTTGGCGCTAGTAACCTTCTCTACAGCAAGAGCGTAGTCCAAGTTGTCGGTGGTGGGGAACTCCTTCTTGGCGAAAGCCTTGACCAGCTCGACACGCTGATCAGGGTTGTTGACGCTCTTGATCTTGTGTCCGATACCAGGGACTACAATACTTATTAGCACTGTGTACTACTAATGAAGAGCAAAGGTGACTTACTGAGCTTGTTGGCTTTGCGCATGGAGTCGACAAACTCTCTTGGGCTAAGACCGGCTTCCTGAGCACGGGTAAGCTCACGAGCAGCACCGTCGAGGGCACCTCCGAATCTGTCACCGATGGTGAGGAGACCAGAGACGATAGAAGAGATGAGATCCTTTCCAGCTCTGGTGGTGATGATTGTATTCATAGCTCCGGAGACGGCAGGACCGTGATCTGCAGTAAGTTGGACGACCATTTCCAAGAACTTGCAGGCATAGGCTGGTAGACGCCTCTTGAACCAGAGAAGAGAGATGACACCTCCGATACCGATCTCCTCCTTGAAGACCTCTGAGATGGGCATGCCAGAGTAGAGAAGCTCTTGACCTCTCTCGTCAGAGATGGTGGAAATGAAGGAAGCTGGCTTTCGGACCATGCCGAGCTCTTGAGCCCACTTGTAGTCGACTGGAATAGAGGGAGCTGGCTTTTCAGCCTGAGGAGTGATGAGACCCTGGGCAACGAGCTGATCGTACGTCTGCTTGAGGACAAGAGGCAGCTCCTCGAAAGTGTCGGGAACGATGATACCAGCAGCCTTCATTGTTCGGTTCTTGGCTTCAGCGGTCTCCATGTCGGAGTTGGCCATGGATCCAGCGTGTCCGAATTGAACTTCGGATGTGAACATCTTGGCGCAAGTACCGATAGCCCAAGCAACGATAGGCTTCTTGATGATTCCCTTCTTGACGGCCTCGATGACCTTGTACTCTTCGATACCACCGACTTCACCAAGCAGGACGAGGAGCTTGACGTTGTCATCAGCCTCGTAGCGGAGGAGATGGTCGATGAAGGTTGTTCCTGGGTATCTGTCACCTCCAATAGCGATACCTTCGTAGGTTCCGTTTGTGGTGAGCGAGAGGATGTTGTTCAACTCGTTCGACATGCCGCCAGACTTGGAGACGTATGCGACGGAACCAGCTCGGTAAAGCTTGGAAGCGAGGATGTTGTCCATCATACCACCAGTGTTACCGATTCTGAAGCAGCCAGGCTTGATACCTCCGACGGTAGCGGGTCCGATGATGAGGACCTTCTTGGCGGTAGCGGCGTGGAGGATCTCACGAGCATGTCTCTCTGGTACACCTTCAGCGATCAAAGCAATAGCCTTGATTTGAGGGAACTCGAGAGTCTCGAGAGTGGAAGAGTAGACAGATCGGCACGAAGCGAAGTTGACGAGAACATCGGCATCAGGGCACTTCTTGACTGCCTCGGCAATAGATGTGAAGACGGGGAGGAGAGCTTCCTTGGTACCCCAGTAGAACCTGGAGACAAGGACAAGTCAGCTCCTGTTTTCAGACTGAAATACGAGGGAGGTCAAACTCACTTCTGAACATGATGACCACCGAAGGGGTAGATCATAGCAGCCACTGAAGGAGCAGCACGACCGCAAGCGAAGTCAAAGTCCAGCATTCCCTGGATAGCTCTTGGCTGAAGACCGAATACGAGGGACTTGGTGTCTTCGTCGAAAGGTCTGTACCAAGGTCTCTCGGTGGCAGTTTGCTGAGCGTCGAAAGTGACTACGTCTTTTCTCTTGTTCATCTGGTCTGCTGGATTGGGGCTCGAAGCTCGAGATGGGACTACAGAGCCAATGGGGCTGGCATCGCCATTTGCTTGAGGCTTAGTGGGTTTAGGAGCTAGAAGAGATGGTGCGGCAGTTGGGGCTCTGGGTCTTGCAACTCCCAAAGCGAGGGGTACGATCTCAGTGATATGAGTGTCTGGTCCGAAGACCTGGATCTCGACACCGAGTGTCTCTCCGAGAAGACGCATGGCTTTGAGTCCTTCTTGGTAGTTGGGACCACCTCGTCGAACGAAGATGCGGACTTTGTGGGCTTGAAGAGCACTCTGGTACTGCTTAAGAGCGCGAATAATACCCTTGAAGGTGGAAGCGACATTGGTGAAGTTGGCAATACCTCCTCCGATGATAAGGATCTTTCCATCCTGTCGAGGAGCGCCTCGGGTGATGAGGTCGACTGGCAGCGACAAACTCAATTAGACATTGCCCGCTGTATGTGTCGGCAGTATTCACTCACTGATAGTCTTGGCGTACTCGTAGGTCTGACCCTCAGTAGGTGCACCAGAGTATTCACCGTAGTTAGCGAGCTCGTGAGCGTATCCGTAAGCAGCGATAGCATCAGAGTATACGACCGAAGCACCACCACCAGCGACCATAGTCCATACTCTTCCTTCAGGGTTGAGGACGGTAAGCTTGAGCGAAGCACCAGTTGATCCATCAAGTTTCTGGATGTAGGCTTCCTCCTTTGTCAGATCTCGTCCGAAAGGTGCAGGCCAAACCATAGGGGGACCTCGGTCGGTCTGCAGCTTGGAGCTGGAGGGTGCCGCACTGGACGAAGAGGAGTCTCTGGCGATAGCCCATTTGGGTCCGCAGATAAAGTCGGCGGTCTGGTCGAGCTTGGCAGCCATGTCGAGGTAGTGAATAGCGGGAGGAGAGTTGGGAGTAGCATCAAGGCAAATAAGGGGGTTGATTTCGAGGTAGGCGAAGTGGAGGTCTGGTGAAAGCGATTGTTGTCAGACTTGAGGTTATGCCGTGAGAAAGAGAGGTTGGAAAGCGACTTACCGACGTAGGCGCTGTACATTCTGATGAGGAAGTCGACAAGGACATCCTGCTTGTCGGCAGAGACGTGGGTCAGGAGATGAGCCTTGATGTCCTCTCGAGTAGGCAGGTCTGCTCCGACGGGGATGAGTAGCTTGAGGGCTTTGGCATCGACATCACCGACGTCTACACCTCCCTCGTGGGTGAAGAGGATGTAGTCTCCATCTCTGACCGAGTTGATGCAGACGTAGAACTCGGTGTGGGAAGGATGGGGAAGGAAAGGCTCGACGATCTGTTTTGAACAAGATGAAGCTCGTCAGCAGGTGTTGATACATTGTATGCAGCTTTGAAGGGTGCTTACGAATTTGTTGAGTCGTCCAGTAGTGCCCTCAACCTACATAATTGTCAAAGCCTGCAGTTAGTATAATCACCCGGCAGAACGGTGATGCATGAGCACCCACAGTGACAGGCTTTCCAGCACGCTCTTGGATCCACTGCTTTGCGTCTGCCCAGTCTGCGTTGAGCTTGAGCAGGCCAGCCTTTCCTCGTCGCTTGATGAGCTGATCACTAAAACCGGTCGCAAGCGCGTCAGCAATGATCCGTATAGCATAAGAGAATGATCCACGTACGGCTTGGCTACGAGCTTCTCAGTGAATACCCATGAAGGCAGGGCGCTGTCGGGAGTGATAGAGTCGGTCTCGGAGTCCCATAGGATCTGGCGACGGGAAGGAATGCGACGTAAGTATGTGTAAGTATAGTATGCCTGTTCCCAACTCCCAGCACCCTCCACTTCGCTATCTTGCAGGAAATTGCGAAGATAGGGGCGTCCTGGGAGGATTTTTGGGAAGGTTGAGGGCGTGCAGGGACAGTCGACTGCCTTACCTGTGCGACCTTTACGGGAGCCTGAACGTATGAGTTTCCAGCTTTTGCAGTCTTTCCAAACGCTGGTGCGCGCTGCAGTCAACGGCCATGCATCAGCTTGGAGCTCGACTGGGATTTCGTTGAGGCCGCCCTGGGTTCTGCGGGACCATGGACCCGGCTCGCGGGACCAGACTGTTGCTCACGTCGAGGAAGTAGCTGAGGAGTAGCTTTGCATCATACTCTGCAATAGGCTTCACCGACATCTTGCTTGTTGTTGGTCAGTCGTAAAGAGATGGCTCCAAATTTCGCAAGGCCGAGAAACGCGTGATTGGTGCTTGAAGCGGTGTAAGGTGGGAAGCAGTAAAAGCTTGATGATACGAAGAGTATTGAAGATGTTGAGATAGATGAAAGAAAGGCCGCCCTTGCTTTCGCGCGAAGTCGTCCAAGGAAAGCTTTACCGCCTTGTTGAGCTTCAGCTAGGGATCCCCTCAACACGATCATCTGCTTTTTGGATGAGGCTGAAGGGTGAGTGAATGTTGATGAGATTACTTCAACATCATTGCTATTTGGAAACAGCAGTAATGACGCGAAAGCATTGCATCGCAGCGCTGTTCTCGTCGGCTTTTTATTGTCGAAGAGATGTGATTCATGCTACATGCTCCAAGCGCAAGCCGTAGAAGCGTCAGGACAGCAGTAGTAGTACAAACAGAACAGCAAAAACCACTTCTAATATACCAGATTCACGCCGAAACCAGCGTCACGGATGAGCCGCGGGACCCACATCTTTTCGGAATTCTCGCTTGCGACAAGGACTATCAGAAATATGCAATTCTCTACTCAGAGCACACATGCAACTGCACAAGGATGTACGTATTGGCTCTCGACGCCTGCCGCCTAAAGTAACGATAAGATGACTCTGTCGAATTGTCCTTGGATCTTACGGTGCCCGTATTTCTCCATGATTTACGTAATTCTCCCCGTCCGTTCTATCACTGCTCCTCTATCACAGCCAGCTCGATGTGGTTCTTTGATGGTGTGCCTTGTCCATCGTTTCTACAAAGTCTCGATAACCGCCTCTGTTTCAATTTACCAGCTCCGACTTGGCCTTGTCTTCACACAAGCTCGCTGAAGTATCTGTGCACCTCCCTCTCTGTCATTCTGTCGATCTGGACCCCTTCCATTCCTGCCTGCCTAGGCTCCAGCGAAGAGTCTCCGCTGACCCAGATGATCTTGCGAAGAGATGGATAGAATGTTCGATCTTCTAATTTACGTGACACACCGGCTGTCTTCAGAAGGTTCCGCAAGTCGGCAAAAATCTTGAGCTCAGGAGCTCGAATCTTATCAAATATCTTCGCTTTCTCCAAGAGCCTCTCCGGTCCCTTAAGCTGGCTAGCATTCCCTTCCACTCGAAGTGCAAGGTACTTCAAGACTGGAAAATCTACTACCTTCGTTCCTTCCAAGTTGTCCCCAACACCCCCATAGAAGAGAAGCTCCAATGTCTCGGCATGTCGGTTTGCTGCTTCCGTGAAGCCGGATAGCTTGACTTGGTTGCAGCTTTCTATGCTCAAAGCTCGCAGAGCAGTCCTTGAAGTAATCGCGATGAGGGTGGCCCCGTCTAACGGGCAGTGCGACAGGGAGAGAGACGTGAGCTGCGGCGAGTACATGAGAGGGATGTCTTTTGCATGGAACGAGTGGAAGAGCTGGAGAGGATCGCGGGAAAGGGATAGATGCGTTACATATGGCATGACTAGAGGTTCATTGCCGATAGGAGGCTGAGCTGGGCAAGGCGTGCCATGGAGGGAGAAAGTACTAATCTTGTGAGAAGAGAGGATGTTCGAAAGGGTCGCTCGCACGCCCGACGCGTAGCCAGCTGCAAAGATCTCGAGGCTGTCCACGTTGGGCAGATCCTGCAAGGACGAGTCCAGGCGGTTCAAGGCCTGTATTCTAGCATCATCACTCTCGTGCACACCGTCTTCCTTCATCGTATTCAGAATAAACTGGCATGATTTGGTCCATAGCCGGTGCCGTTTGTATGGCTCCGGAAGCTCTTCTGAAAAGTCCTCGTTCGCGAGGGCAGCCAGGACGACATTGCCATATAGATGTGAAAGACATAAATGTCGCCAGAGCCTGCAGCATAGACTCGCTTGCTCGAGGTCAATTCTGGACCCCGTCGAGGCCACGTGACCCAGGATGTCTGCAACGAGTTCTGGAGGGATGTAGGAGGGCATGGCAGAGTTGTGAGGGTAGGATATATCGTTGATGTGAGGTTTATGTGCAAGCTACGCCAGCCTCTGCATGTTTCGCCAAGAATCAGCACCTTGCGCACTGTCACTTGACCTTTGGACGAACCCAAAACGTCAATTTGCATTCCGGATATCGTCTTATTGCACCTAAAACATCCAAACCGACGCCTATGCCTCATGATGGTGTACGGTATCTGCCAGACGAAAGCGAGCGCTGTTCCGGAGATGCTCCTCATCAAGCAGCTGCTTCGCGGTCGCATTCAGCTGAAGTCTAATAGCACATTCGTCTATGTCAATATGAGGATCTAATAACCTACCAACTCATAACTATCTCGGCCGCAACGAAACATCAGCCCCGACCCTTCACGAATCTCTGCCTGTCTCATCGATATCTGTTCGACATCAAGGCAGGAACTGCAGTCAAATTGCATAGAGAAAGAGAGAAAGAACGAGAGAGAAAGCTAGCCTGAAATAAGGGAGGATGAACCTAACAAGCTGCGAACTTCCACCAGTTCCAGTTCCTTCTCCATCCCAGAAAGACCTGTTTGGACGAGCTAGAAAGGCAGGGCATCGTACTCGGCTTTACTCATAATGACGTTCATTCCACAGCTGCAGCAGTAGGCCTTGTACAGGGTACGGCCTTTCCTGCCCTTTTCCGTCCACTTCATTGTGAATCTGTGCGCGCAAGAGGGACGAGCGGCGCTCATATCAAGATATTGCTGATGGTGATGAGAGGTTTCGTCGCTGTGTATCGAGGCCAATGGGTGAGATATATCGAAACTTTCAATTGACCTTTTGCTGAGAGCTGGTTTGGTTTGGACAGAGCAGAGCGAGATGCGCGCATAAGGCATTTTATATCAGATCTTGGATCTTTGTTCTCCCTCCTTATTGATCACTTGAAACATCTCTCACAAAGACTGGCCCAATCCCCTGGCTTAGCCCTTTCTTTGTTCCGGGTGACTTCACGGGACAACGGTCACTGCCCTTGCACGAACGTATGCTTTGTGTCTCAAAGGCAGCTTCGACGTCAGTGAACACCCGCCGACGCTGCGGTTCATTTCGATGCGACAGACTCAATATGAGCAGGAATAAATGCCAAAGCAGCGATTTTTAAGGTCTGCGATCGACGTCGCACAACAATCTCAGAAAATACCACCAACCGATCCGTGGTGACGACGCCTCTTCTTGACAGGCTTTGGAGTTCGCCTCACAATCTGACAGCTATCTGCGTTGTGCGAGATGAGACCGAAGTTTGCTATGAATTTGGCTTTGACAATCGCTTGCTTATCAGGACGATCTTTGAATTTGAGGAGAAGCTCAGCTACATTCCAGAGACGACACACGGTTGCCGAGTCGTCACGGAAGTCGTCGGCCACAAAATTGCGGTCGGCAGTCAGAAGATGTATTTCACCAGTGTCTATCTCGTCGTCCTTGAAACTGATGATGATGTCGGTGATCTCAGATACTTTTGATGGCTGCTTGAGATGCCACCGGTATGTGCCTGGAACATCGGAGAAGGACGTTTCACTGCCATTCCTCGGTGGAGGGTATGTGGTGCGAGAGCCTTCGCCAAGAGTCCATTTGTCGGCGTCGTTGCCTTCACAAGCCTTGAACTTGTGGATGAAATCGCGAACAGCCTTCTGCTGGAGATCTGGGACACTTTTGAGTGTAGCAGGTAAGCGTAGCATATTCATGAGCCTCATCAAGTGGAGTTGATCATCGTGGATGGGAAAGTCCTTGTCGGTGAGAAGGACCGTCTGCTGATCTTTCGTTGCGGGCTGCCCGTTTCGCGTATTATGTCGCGAGTCCTTCTTGCTTCGACTCTTAGCTCGCTTGACATAATCTAGCACCAATCCTTCGCCTTTGTCGTCACCTTTGGCGCGATAACAGATGTGCTTGAGGTAGAGTCTGTCAACCTTGCCCTCAGAACCCAAGACCTAGTGTGCGCCCCCACACGCGCAGAGCCCCGACTCGCTATTGAAGTATGTGAATGCTTGCGGCTTTGTCGCTGGGGCCACGGAGGGCAGCATGGACTGGCAGCGCGCATTGACATGATTCGAGCAGGCCGATGGACGAAGTGTGGAAGAGCGGATAGAGGTGGATGGGTTGTGTGGGAACGAAAGCAAGAGCTGTAGAGAGCGATTCCCTCAGTTTATACCTAAACTTCGAGGACTTGTCCGACAAGAGGCTATGCCTATCATCATCCCTTTAGAGAGTTGAGAGTCATGTCGCGAGTCAGAGTTCAGTTGTTACTCGGCTCCATTACTTAGCGTGTGCGAAACTTTGCAGGATGCCAATGTATTCGGTCTCTAGATTCAGTGCATGCGATATCATTCGTACAAACAACAACTACTCCTTCTATAATGCTTCGTGACGTGCAAAGTAGGCTCGAAATGCGGTTTGCGTCGCTTATTGTGCATTTGAGTGATCTTGTAGGGCTTCCTTAATTTCCTCAGTGAAGATACGGTTCATGCCTTCCGGATTGTCCAGGAAAACCCAATGTCCAGCGTGCGGATTGATTGTGACTAGAGAAATAGCAATGAAGTTAGCAAATGAAGTTAGCAAGCGCTCGTTCCTCACTGAAGTGTAACACTTACCCTTCGTCCGACTTTTCATCAGCGGACTGGCATCGCTACGAGACTTCAGTAAGCTGGCCGCATCTCGACCACCTTGCTTATCCATCCAATCACTATCACCATAGATGAAAGTGACCGGGATATTGGGATTAAGTTGCTTGAAGCGGTCCATGAGCGGGTATCGAGCGAATGCACCCGGACTGAGGAGATGCGCAAGACAGTATTCTCCGCTTCCTCTTTGCCCGTACACGCCGTAGAGGTAGTCGAACAGATCTTTCTGCACTTCCGGCTCAAAAAGGGCGAATCGACGGGCGGCGTATCTTGAGACTAGCTTCGGTCCAGCAAAGGAGGACATACGAACTATCGAGAAGGGAGAGACGTTGGCTTCCCATAGCTTGGTCCACCATGTGTTGGGCGCTTTAGGTCGTTCGCCTTGGGTCTTAGGCTTAAACTCCGTCTGCTTATCGCTCGAAGATTGTGTCGTATCCAGCTGGTCTCTTTCGAACTCTTGATCCAGGACTTCCTTTCTATCCTGCGTCGCGTGCGCTTGCTCCTCTTCTTCCGATGAGTACGGACTTCTCGGTACTCCAACCGGGCTGACTAGGACAAGCTTCTTGACGCGCTCTGGGTATCTCAATGCATAGGCAGTAGATAAATATCCACCCATAGAGTGCCCGATCATCGTAAAATCCTGTAGTTTCTCCTTGACTGCGAACTGCTCGAAAGAATCGACGAAGAAGCTCTCCGCCTTCTCTACTCTTTCATGTTGCCCTTGCTTGCTTTGTGGGTCTTTGACTTTGATAGTAGGGAATTTGGGCCGCCCGCTGAGCCCCATGCCAAGCATGTCCAAAAAATACATGCGAGTATTTGGATGGCCGCATAGAGTAGCAAAGTTTTGCCAATAGAAAGCGAATGACCCGCCATATCCATGTATTACGAGGAAGGTTTGCTCTCCAGGCTGTCTGTCCTTAGGGCCAACCTCCAGCACGTTCAGGTACTGGTCTTTCTGCGACGAGTCAAGCTGGATCTTCCGCAGCCTTGCTACCTTTTGGTAAGCGTCCTTCCCTTCTGTACTGCCGTCGATCACTCGCCCGTCGTAGTCTAGCAGTGGGATGCCTGTTCCTTCTAGTCCACGCTTAGCGAGCGCATTCTGTGCGGATATTCCGGCAGTCGAGGAGGCCGACCACCAATACGATAGTGATGCCTATGGAATACTCAGCGATGAAATACGCACGAACTGTTCTGACACCCGACGTACTTTCCATGTGTTTGGAAACGGCAGAAGTGCAGCTGCTGTAGATTCGTTCGCAGCTTCAGCAGGAGAGGCAGACATGGTGGAATAGGAGGATGAAGAAGGTGTGGACGAGTACGAGCGAGCAAGGGCTAACACGGACAAAGGAATAACGAGGCCTTTGAGGTGACGCCACTTGCTTGACGTTGTAGATCGCAAGAGAGCAGTAGCAGAGGTAGCTAGGGTTGCCAGCGTAGTAGAGATGGTTTAACTTTTGTGGAAACAAGTCGAGAAGAAGGCAAAGCGAGAGCGAGCTGTCTCAAAATTATTGCCAAACGATGATGCCGTGACGCGTGGCTTTTCGTCGGTGATAAGCACGGCGGCAGAGTTTCTCGGAGTACGGGCAACAAAAATGCTATGCAGTGATGCAGACGCGATTCGTTGATAGAACCATATGTCCTATCGCCCAGAACTCTCGCTGGCGCACAATCAGGTCGAGGGCCTTGCGACTGGTATTGGTCTCCTCGATAATTCTCTCACATGAAGATTGATGTATTCTTCTTCTCTCAAAAGCCACTCCTTCACACCGTGTAAAGTAATAAACTCCAACGAGTCGCCAAGTGCGCGCGTCGTAGTCTCTTTCCGTCCATTTGTTCCATACGCTATGGCTGATACCAGTCTGCCTTCGTGGACACTGCTTCCGGTAATCGCACATGGCATATATGCGCAGATTCGATTGAGCGTTCCGGTCCAGAACAGCAGGATATGAACAGGAGATGCCGTGCTGTGACGTGAGAGTTGATAGTTAGTTGGGGAGATGTGAGCATTCATGTAAAGATTCTGCTCCTTTGCGTGCGCTTACTGCCGTTGACGCTACACGATCATGTCAGTACTGTGCCTCATACGTACCCGGCCACGGCAAAAAGCTGCTGACAGGAGTAGCCAGGTCCCGCAGTCTGATAAACCACGCACGATGTTCAAACGCTACCCTGCCTGCCTGTTTCTATTTTATAGTGTGTAAGGATAGACGGGAAACATACGGCCGACCAGAAATTAGATCTGCAGCGGTAGCTTGAGGCACTTTACAGTACGATGACCGTGATCAGTTGAAGCGACAGCTTCACACACAAATTAGGATGACGTGAGATGCTGATTTCAAAGTACTGAGTCTGTTGCAAGTCCAAGAATCTCCTGTCCGGATGCAGAGAGTCAGTATTGGGAAGTCAGGCGCAGTGAACGATGCGACGGATTATCTGGACCGATTTGCACTCAGAAACCTCGCAAACAGCCTGTACCGTCAGCAGGCCTGATGAGTAGCTTGTTGGATGCCGGGAGAGGACCTGGAGCATATGTACGCCCACAGGAGGAGGTGCTGATTTCGTGTTCTTGCGACTTCGAGCGTAGCAGTTCGCTTGTTTCTGAGATCGGTGAGGTCTCAGGACTGCCAACACGCCAAATTGCAGGACGAGCACATGGCATCCGAGTAGCAGAGAAGAATAGCAGCATTGGACAGACATCGAATCGCAGGACTTCTACCGCCGTCAGCCATCAGTAATCGCCTTCATCGGGGTCGCGCGCAGCCATGTCAGGCGAACGCAAAGGCAGCATGAACGCTGGGAAAGTCAACGCTGGGATGATTCGGCACCACAACGACGCCTTTACAGGTTGGTATCAGTCTTTGACGTCTCAAGATCTCGCGCCGTAGGCTGATTGTTGCTTGTTTCCAGGCGCGACCCCGACCGCATCACACAGCAGGCCTGGGACCGCGAACGAGACTGGCGCCAGCGGGAGTAATGCAGACTTTGGAGCATCAGCATCAACATCGGCATCGTCGTATGGCCAGGGAATTCCAGCTTCGAGCTCAAGCGCAAGTCTCAACTCGGCGAACGGTGACCCGTACCAGCAAGGATACAGCAGGAGACCATCACAGTCTGCGTCAACAGCAGGAGCATTCATGCCATCAATAGTGCCTGCACGTCCTGCGCCAGCTCCACCTACAGCCGGCATGAGTTACGGCCATGCACCGATGTCAGAGGAGCATGCCCAGCAGCAACAACAGCCGCCAGCGCAGTCAGGCAGTAACAGTATCATCAATAATCCACTCCTGCGAGGCTATCCTGGCGCGATGAGGTCGTCGTACGTCGCCGGCTCGAGGCCCCCGTTTCACTCGTCGAGCTCGATGGGTCCGGCAGCTCCCGCACCTAACGCACCAGGTGCTCTAGCAGGACGCTCTCACCTCTATAACGCTCCCCCGCCGCTCATTTCCAGCAATTCCAGCCCGTCCGCTCTACCAACTATCGGGCCTGGAGGTTTGCCAACGAGTCCTTCGCGTTTGCGCACGCAGACCGTCCCTAACTATCTACCGTCTGCTCCCTTGACTCAAGTGGGCGCTTCTTTGGGAGGAGGACCGTGGGAAATGTTGGAGGATCCAGCAAGCTCAGCACCTCCCGCTGGACTACCCTATGGCGCAGCTCCTTCCTCAGCTCGCTATCAGCAGCATCAGCAGTATCAACAGCCGCTCAACTATGGTGCCAGCTCGTCAAACAGCTCTTCGAGACCGCCTTCGCAATCGAACTCCCTCTTATCAGATCCAGCTACTGCAATGGCAGCCGAGCTCGCAGCGTTGAGCGTCTCCTCATCCTCTGTCGACTACAGTGGTGTGCAAAACCAGCCGCAATCCCTCGCAAGTAGCTCTTCGAGCGGGCAGTACGGTTCCTCAGCTCAGTATCCTGGCGGTTCCTCGAACAATACCAGCATGTCTACTTTCAGTAATATGCTCAACGGGAGTAGCAGCAGCGGTGCTCCGACCGTCAATAAGCTTACAAAGAGTCGAGACCGTCGCAGCACTTCCCTCACAAGCGGAAACACTCCCAACTACGACTACCACTACGATCCAGCTCTTCCTCCTGTACCTCCTCCGCCTGCCAAAGACACACCTGGCGGCTCGAGGGACCGGACCATGTCTTCCGGCATCCTGCCTGGAAGGAAGAAGTCACTGGGTGCTGGTAGTCCTCCTAACGAGGCAGACGAGGGTAACACAGAAAGAGAAAAGGGCGATAGAAAAGACAAGAGCGGCATCAAATCCATGTTTGGTGGCCTCATGGATCTGATCTCGACAGATAAGCAGGGCGGAAGCAGTAGTAGCTCGTCAGGCAGCGGCTTTGGCAGTAGCAAGAGGATAGAGATCTCCACTCCCTTTGATCCAGTGCATCTAACGCATGTTGGGTTCAACATGTCTACAGGAGAATTTACTGGCTTGCCGAAGGAATGGCAACAATTATTGTCTGACTCCGGTATCAGCAAACAAGAGCAGCTTGAACACCCTCAGGCTGTCGTCGATGTCGTGGCTTTCTACCAAGACGCTACCAAGAAGGAAGCTGCCAGACCGGGTGCAGAAGATGATGACGTTTGGGAGAAATTCGGTACTGCTCATCCACATGGCACGCCTGATATGGGAAGTCTTCCGCTTGCACATGGTCTTGATGGCTTCGCTTACCCAGTAAGTTTAAACCGCTCGAATTCGCTCCGATAACGATCTGACCCCACGCTCGTCATCTACAGCGCACCGCTCCTGTTCCTCCTGGCAACGCAGCGGCGAATTATGCATCTCCACCACTCTTTCGAAAAGCAGCAGGACCCCCACCTCCTCCGCCGAATGCTAGCAAATCGCTACCTTCTTCTCCAGGCAATAATGGCGCTCTTCCTGCTGTACCAGGGCAGAGCGGTCTCTCAAGTCAAGCCTTACGCAAAGAAGGCCTTGACAGATCGATGTCTGCGAGGTACGCGCCTCGAGAACCGGAGAATCCAAACCCACACACCTTGGACAGATCAGCCAGTACGAGGAAGACACCATCCCCAAGCCCTTATCATGCGCAGAAAGGTCTACAGCCGGCTTTCCAGCCTTCGCGGCCTCCTCCACCTGTTCCTCAACCTCCTACTGCTATGCCGTACCCTGGACAGCCTGCTGGTCAGGCCGCATCTGGATCGCAAAGCGATGCGCAACATACACAGAAGAAAGCGACTGGAGGAAACGAAGAGCCTGATAATATCCCTCAGGCTGTCCCGAGACGGCGGAGGAACGAAGCAACCGCAGCAATGGAGCATGCCGAGGTCGTCCAGCGCTTGAAGGAAATCTGTACCGATGCAGATCCGACAAAGCTGTATCGCTCACTCAGCAAAATCGGTCAGGGCGCTTCTGGAGGCGTCTTTACGGCCTATCAAGTTGGAACCAACCTTAATGTCGCCATCAAGCAGATGAATCTCGAACAACAACCTAAGAAGGATCTCATCATCAATGAGATCGTAGTTATGAAGCAGTCGAGGCATAAGAATATCGTCAACTTCATTGATTCTTTCCTATGGAAAGGCGATCTCTGGGTCGTCATGGAATACATGGAAGGAGGAGCTCTCACGGATGTATGTACCACAAACATCATGACCGAAGGCCAAATTGCGGCAGTCTCGAGGGAAACTCTGGAAGGTATAAAGCATCTACATGCAAACGGAGTTATTCATCGAGATATCAAGAGCGACAATGTGCTGCTTAGTATGGATGGTGAAGTGAAGCTCAGTATGTTCACCTTATTACCGGTACATTTTTCGCTCCGCAATGCTTACCGCTTGACTTGCTTCCCAGTCGACTTTGGCTTCTGCGCTCAGATACAGGATCACAACGCGAAACGGACAACGATGGTCGGTACGCCCTACTGGATGGCCCCGGAAGTCGTGAGGCGGAAAGCATACGGCCCGAAGATCGACATCTGGAGTTGCGGTATCATGGCTATCGAGATGATGGATGGCGAGCCTCCTTACTTGCACGAGAATCCTCTAAGAGTAAGCTGCATTTTCCTGACAACTTAACCCCCTGACTGACTTCTATTACTTACAGGCTATTTATCTGATATCCACGACTGGCACGCCGAAGATCAAAGATCCTGAACGCTACAGTCTTGTCTTCCGGGACTATCTCGCAAGATCACTATGCGTGTCTCCAGAGCAGCGGCCGTCCGCAGAAGAGCTTCTTCAGCATCCTTTCTTTCAAAAGACAGAACCGCTGAAGAACCTGGGTCCTCTGAGTGAGCGCCTCATACATGACAAGCAAGATGCTCTCGCTAATCCTCGTTCCTGTACAGTCCGAGCTGCCCTGCAAGCCAAGAAGAAGTAATCACACCCCGCTCGCATCTTTCGCTCTTTCACCGCGCAAGTTTTGGCCCCTTCTTTCTATTCTATTGATGTACCAATCTACTATGGAAAATCTTGATGGGCACTGGGATAGCTAAAGCCCTGTTCTGTTTGTGCCGTTTAGGGAGAGTGGTCGGAACATAATCGTTCTTCTTTTGATCGCGTGGTCTCGATCGAAAGCAAGTTAAAAGTGACTGACCTCTCGGGCTTTCCTCCACTGAGCATGCGCAGCGTACCTGCAACGTTTCAACCTTTCTAACAAGTACCTGGCCAGGGACCCTGCAGGATCCTACCAGGGACACCACCAAATGACTTGACACTTTACTTCTTCTTTCACCTCAAACTGCTGGCTGTCAGCAACCAAGAAGTTTCCCTACGCCCTGTGGTTGCCGAAGCAGGATTTACTATGCCCACCTCGTCGCCAACCCGGATGCTGTTGAAGAGTTCAGTGAAGACTCTAAGTGACCTGGATGAGCCGCCTCCTAGCAAGAAGCTACAACCTGATGCAGACGGAGTCTAAAGGAGTGTAAAACGAAGACAAAGGCGCAACGTCTTAAAAGGGCCCAGTCTGGTAGGCGATGCACTCGCCGGCCATGTATATAAACCCAGAACGAGCTCACCTCGCACATCTTATCTCTACACTTGCTGAAGCATAAGAACCCTCAATCGAGATCATCACCTGCTTCGGAGCTCTACTTCTACTGCCAAAGTCAGCAAACGATCTCCTAGACCAGATGCCTAAGAAGTGTCGCGGTAATCACCACTGGGGTGCCAAGTTCATCAAGTACGAGAACGTTGCCAGACGTAGCGCACCACCGAAGATGAGTTATATGGGTTACGTCGTTTGCAGTGCCTGTGGAAGCATTGAAAAAGTGCGGTCGAAACGGTATGCCGATTTGGACGTGCCAGAGACCGGTGGTACAGAGATGGCATGGTTGCTTTATCAAGATAAAGAGAGGCAGAAAGCTAATAGGTAGTCGGAGGCGCATTGAGCGGATTGGCTTCTTTCATGCTTGATGCTTCCCTATCGTCTGGCTTAGAAACTGCTCCTTTCTTACTTCCTTCATTTCAACTCATCCTCCTTTACAATCGATGCTTGCAATCCTCGTGAAGTGGAGTGTCAGATCTTCCCCTGTAATATGTAGAGTAGATACAAAGAAGATCAAGCTGTCCTCCACCTTTCCTTTCGCGCTTTCGATACTTCGATACACTTTACTTTCGTTCCAACTGCTATCAATCTTGTCGCGCGGGATCATACTACTTCGACGACTGATGTAGCAACACCAATGAAGAAGCTACACCTAGCTTAACATGCTACTAGCTATCGGCCGCATTCACTCAGTCCTCAAAGGGCTGCCTGGCTTGCCATTCCCAGAGCCAAAGTCGGACAGCGAGTGCACAAGGAATGTCAAGTGAGTTGTGCATCACTCGCTATATGACCACAGTATCGCGGCAAGCAAGCTGAGTCATACGCGCCAGGCATATCATCAGGGAGATTGCCAAGTTCGCAGATAGGTGCAGATTCGCTGGAGTCTCTGAAGCGGATCTCCGCAGGGATCGCTATGATGTGGTGACCTGTATGGTACGTTGCGCGATCCATCAAGCCTTCGAGTGTTGTAACCCAGCTGATTTACCTCTCAAACCTCCTCTGGACTCTGCACGTGTCAACGCTTTCCAGCACCGAGTTGTGTACCTCCTCGAGATATGCCTCACCGCAACTATCTGGAAACTACTCTGCGAATCCCGCATTGGCGCCGGCTCTAAGCAAAGTACTTCCTGCGATAAGATTCGCAAGATGGGGCTCCGACAAGGATCAGCTATCCTTTGTCAACTCAGTAACTATGGCAGAAATGACGGATGCCATCTACTCCGAACTCGCGGCCGCTCTGGTGTCGTTGTGCGGCCCGGCTGCAATGGGTGCGTCTGTGCCATTTGCCATTGGTCCTTGCTCCGTGGACGTTCGCTGACTACATCTACGCGGTAATCACAGAAGGGCATCGGTGGCATGCTGTGCAGTATGGCCATGCGTGTGCTGCCAAAGATCGAGACGCGCAAATAGCAAAGTCGTGTGAAGGGCATAACAGCGACCGTTCCTCCGCTAGTTCAGTAGTCACACATTCAGATAGCTCGCAGGAGCTCAGCACGTCCTAATGATCATCACAATGGCCCGACAAGCACTCACGACCGCTCATAATCTGGCACCTTAGGGCTATGACGCTGTCAGCATCAGCTCTTCTTCCTGGCTGGCTTTCTTCTCTGTATAAATAATCGACTTCAAAGAACACGTACTACTCCTATACAAACCCTAAGCAGCCATGGCAAACGTCAAAGAAGGACGTTCAAGCGATTTCAGCGGTATCCGCCAGGCTGGACCAGCTCAGGACAGCAAGGTAGACTCACGAAACACATCTTCCAGATCGTAAGGCGGAACCCTTCACGTCCTTGTTCGGAATGGAATACGACGATGGGCCCGAGAAAGATGTAAATCAGCGCTTTGGGAAGGGAGAATTGTGCGTAAGAGGACCGCTCCGATCCGTCCGATGTCATACTACTACTGGTGCCCAGATCGAACCTTGGCCAAGTCCGCAGGAGTGGAAAAGCTGAACAACGGGGAAAAAAAACCAACAGGAGGGCGATGCCTCTTGTCAGACGGTACTTTTGATCTGTGAAGTTTCAGCGAGCTCGCTCACACCTCTTTTCTCTGGACACTAATCCTGCCGACAGACCAGAGCGACCCCAACCGCAACAGCGTCTGATCTTGATCATCCAACCAATCGAGACGGTGACCATCACCTGGCAGAGAGCTTCCACTTGCGTGACATCAGTACCAATAATCCCAAGAATGCCACGGACGTTCTACAGATGCGACCAGCCGAAGTGGTTTGCCAAGTATCGAGTCCCCGTCAATTGGGGCACAAGAGGTTTCGGATGCTGCGGGACCTGTCATGCTCCTCACGCCGTTCGGGAAGATGAGTATGAGGACCTTCGCAGTCGCAATGGAGATCTCGTGCCAGAGTACACCACTGTGCAGGCAGCTGACCTCATGGGGGCATCTAAAGTTGGATTAAACAAGGCCGGCGGGCGACGTTGATCAGCTTTCAAGTCGTTATTTCTTCATCTTCATCTGGATTGTGCTGGAGAACTCGGAAGCGTCGGGGACTGACTGTACCGAGACGAATTTGCAGGATGCTTTGAGAATTACAGCGCAGCAGCAGGATGGATGGACGAGCATTTGATATTATGATTTGAGATACGAGATGCACGTTCTTTGTGCTCTCTGCTTGCTTTGCTTGCTTGCATTGTCTGCCACAATTCTGCGTACTTTGCCCAATCTACGCGACGCGTCTCTCTCTCCAACGATCAAAGTCGACGAAGAGACGAGAGCCAGTCAGGCAGGCAGGCAAGGGTAGACTGGGAAACAATGGCTCGAGGAGGAGGCGTAGGAGGGCCCTACCGAGGGAAGCAGGGAGCAGTGCATTTTAAGGGGAGAGGAAGAGGAGGATTCAAACCACGAGGAGGAGGAGGAGGCAGAGGCAGCTACAACAACAACAATAGTTCATCAAGAAACACCAACAATGCATCAGATGGCGGTAGCAACAACGGCGTAGTCCTGCAAACCGATGACACTGGAACTCAGCGTGCGTTGGAACGAGATTCTGACGAGAAAAGGACAGCACGACCTGACGCATCCTGGCCTGATTCATCATAGTCGACGACACGTTCGAGAATGCCAAAGTACGCGACGAGATTGACGAGAAACTCGGCTTCAAGCGATGGGAGCACGGCGCGCCAAAGACTGGCTGGCTCGTCAACATGCATGCTGTCAGTTCATACGCACCATACACGCTCGCAAGGTTCTTATGAAGCTATGATGCGAGTCTGCAGACCCTCATCAAGGACGACACTTCACCAGGAGGACGCGCTGCCGTCGACTACTATTTCATCGAAGAAGACGGAGCAATGTTGTTAGTCGCAGTATTCCCACAAGACTAGTCTGCGCTGATACAGTGTCTCATCAACAGCAAGAGTACCATCCTATACGAGCCTTACTTCCTCATAGCATGCAAAGTGAGGGCACGCGTTTTCCAGATGTATCGCAAGCTGATGAAGTAACATGACTTGCAGAAAGGAATGGAAGGACAAGTGGAAGAATGGCTGCTCAAAAAGTATGAAGAACAGATTGTGCGCCTCGAACGGACGCGGAAAGAGGATCTCAAGCTGGCAAGCCCGATACATACTCTCCGTATTCCATTCTAGCGTCGCTGACTTCCCGTCTATTCTTCATTGCATGCAGCCCAACCATTTACTTGGCTACAGGCGGACCTTCGTTTCGCTCTTCTTCCGCAACTCGAATGATATGTATACAGTCCGACGCGACCTTCTACCCATTGTGCAGAAGAACATGGAAGCGCTTGATGCTATTGATGCGTATGCAGAAGTAGTCAATGGCGATGGACACGGCGGAGCAGATGTCGAGATGGCATTTACGGATGAGTATGGCCATATGGCGGCAGATGAGGATCAGGAGAGTGGATATGTATCGAAAGCTTCGAGAGTGACGAGCGCGTCGAGCCCTTCGGACCACATCATCGATATCAGGGAGTACGACATTCCGTATTATCTACGCGTCGCTATCGACAAAGGTGCGTTCTAAGTCGCTCCACCTTCTGTCCACTCCAGCTGATCTCTATCATGTATCATCGTAGAGATACGAGTTGGACTCTGGTACACCGTCACTAGCGAGAGCGGGGAGATCTCACTCAAGATCATCCGCGAAAGAGTCGAGCGAGCCGAACCTGTCGTGATGGCCTTCGACATTGAGACTACGAAAGCACCTTTGAAGTTCCCTGATCAGCAGAATGATCAGATAATGATGATTTCATACATGATTGATGGACAGGGGTATCTCATTACGAATAGAGAGATCGTCAGCGAGGATATTGAGGACTTTGAATATACGCCAAAAGCGGAATATGAAGGACCTTTTACCATCTTCAACGAGGAAAACGAGGTGAGCCGTATTCAAGCTTTGTTTTCAGACCAGTGACTGAATCGCCGTCTAAATCGTGCAGGCCGAGCTCATACGACGCTTCTTTGAGCATTTCCGAGAAGCCAAGCCCACAGTCGTCGCGACGTACAACGGTGATTCTTTCGACTTTCCTTTCGTAGAAGCTCGCGCAACAATCCATGGAATCGACATGCTTTCAGAAATCGGATTCGCGAAAGATCGAGAAGGGGAATATAAGAGCAGGACGTGTGTCCACATGGACTGCTATAGATGGGTCAAAAGAGACTCGTACCTACCGCAAGGAAGTCAGGGCTTGAAAGCCGTCACCGTTGCGAAACTCGGATATAACCCTATTGAGCTGGATCCAGAGTTAATGACGCCGTACGTCTCTATATCTGTCTGCAACAGCGCGAGTTGCTGACATCTGAATGCGTGTGACACAGATACGCCCAAGAACAGCCGCATATTCTTTCCCAATACTCGGTCTCCGATGCAGTTGCGACATACTACCTCTACATGAAATACGTCCATCCTTTCGTCTTCTCGCTGTGCAACATCATCCCTCTCAATCCAGATGAGGTATTGCGCAAAGGATCTGGCACTCTCTGCGAGACTTTGCTTATGGTGAGACATCATCTAGGTATAAACTCACTGTGTCCAACACACTCATCGCTGTGTTGTGCAGGTCGAAGCGTACAGAGGCGAAATCATCATGCCAAACAGACACGTCGAAGGACAGTCTTCTATGTACGAAGGTCATCTGCTCGAGTCAGAGACCTACGTCGGTGGACATGTCGAAGCTCTCGAAGCTGGTGTCTTCAGAAGTGACATTCCTGTTGACTTCAAGGTGGCTCCAGAAGCGTGCCAGAAGGTGTGTATCAGATTCTCGTGTTAATAAAGGCTAGCTCATCAAGATGTCTATAGCTCATCGACGACCTCGATCTCGCCCTACGGTTTTCGCTCACTGAGGAAGGCAAGATCTCGCTTGAAGATGTGGACAATTACCAACAAGTGAAAGACGACATCCAGCGCATGCTCGAAGAGCTCCGCGATAACCCTATCCGACTGGACACCCCTCTTATCTACCACTTGGACGTCGCAGCAATGTACCCCAATATCATGTTGTCAAACCGACTTCAACCGGATTCAGTCGTCACGGAAGCAGCTTGTGCAGCGTGCGACTACAATCGACCAGGCAAGCAATGCGATAGAAGAATGACCTGGGCATGGAGAGGAGAATTCTTTCCCGCCAAATTGGACGAGTTCAAGATGGTCAAGAACGCTTTAGAGGGAGAAACCTTTCCACCTCTATGGAAGGGAAAACCTCCTCGCAAATTCCAGGAGCTTAAGCCTTCAGAACAGACGACTCTGCTTCACAAGCGTTTAGGCGACTATTCGCGGAAAGTATACAAGAAAACGCACGAGACGAAGATTGTCAAGAAAGAAGCCATCATATGCCAGCGAGAGAACCCCTTCTACATCGATACTGTACGCGAATTCAGAGATCGTCGATATACATACAAAGGTTTGCACAAGAACTGGAAGAAGAACCTCGACAAAGCGAATGAAGGTGGATCCGTCATCGAGATTGTCGAAGCAAAGAAGATGATTGTCCTGTACGACTCTCTGCAGTTAGCACACAAGTGTATTCTCAACTCTTTCTACGGTTATGTAATGCGTAAAGGCGCACGCTGGCACTCGATGGAAATGGCAGGAATCACCTGTCTGACGGGAGCTTCCATTATTCAGATGGCCAGAAAGCTTGTGGAACAGATTGGAAGACCTCTCGAGCTGGATACAGACGGTATCTGGTGCATGCTACCCTCTACATTCCCGGACAACTTCTCATTCAAGCTCAAGAACGGCAAGAAATTCGATATCAACTACCCATGTACCATGCTCAACCACCTTGTTCATGCGGACTTTACGAATGATCAGTATCACGAGCTAGTAGATAAGGAAAGAGGGACATACCAAGTCAAGAGCGAAAACAGTATCTTCTTCGAGTTGGACGGACCTTACAGAGCCATGATCCTGCCTTCGTCAAAAGAGGAGGATAAGCTGCTCAAGAAGCGATATGCAGTATTCAATGAGGATGGTAGCTTGGCAGAGCTGAAGGGATTCGAGGTCAAGCGAAGAGGAGAATTACAGCTCATCAAGATCTTTCAGACGCAAATTTTTGAGCAATTCCTGCTTGGAACTACGTTGCAAGAATGCTACGCCGAAGTGGCTACGGTCGCGAACCAGTGGCTGGATATCCTCTCTACAAAGGGAGCTTCTCTCTCAGACGAAGAACTGGTCGATCTTATTGCCGAAAACAGAAGCATGTCAAGGACACTGTCTGAATATGCAGGCCAGAAGTCGACATCTATCAGCACAGCCAAGCGACTGGCCGAGTTCTTGGGCGACAATATGGTGAAAGATAAAGGTCTTTCGTGTCGCTTTATCGTTTCGGCCAAACCTATAGGAGCACCCGTCACGGAACGAGCGGTTCCAGTAGCCATCTTCTCCGCTGAACCAAGCATCAAGCGACATTTCCTGCGCAAGTGGCTCAAAGATAACGGTCTGACCGAGTTTGAGCTACGCTCAGTTCTTGATTGGGACTATTATATCGAACGTCTTGGCTCTGTCGTTCAGAAATTGATCACCATTCCCGCTGCTATGCAAAAGGTTGCCAATCCCGTTCCACGTATAAGACACCCAGATTGGCTGTTGAGAAGAGTAGCAAATCTGGAAGACAAATTCAAGCAGCATAAGCTCGAAGACATGTTCACCAAGATGCGAGCGAGAGCACCATTAAAGCCAATCCAGCCAGTAGAGGAGGACAGTGAGATGATAGATGAGACCGCCGAAAGTGATATTCCAGCAGAGACAGTGAAAGAAGCTCTTGCAAAGAAGACAAAGCCCCAGCCAGATATCAATCTTGACTATCCTGGTTGGCTGCAGTTCCAGAAGAAGCTGTGGCGGAAGCGGCGTGAAGAGAGAAGAGCTTCGGCGTCGACTGGCATCAGCCGACAAGCGGGCAATCTTGGTGTCATGTTCAGCAAGCAAACGATCAGTTTGGCCTCGCATACTTGGGAGATCATCCAAATTTCTGATTGGCCAAATGGCCGTCCAGGCGAATTCAAACTCTGGCTGCTTATTCGAGACTCTCTTCAAGCAGTCAAACTTCGTATTCCAAGAATCTTCTACCTCAACTTCACCAAGCTTGACGATGTCGAGCAGCTTTTCCCTCGATTTTGCCAATTGTGAGCCAGTATTCTTGTAGAAGCAAGCATTAGCTAACAACCTATTTTTTCTAGCGAAATGGTAAATCGAACGCTGCCTCGTGGCCAGAAGGCTGCGCATCTCATCTCCTGCACCACCGATGAGGTGTCATACCGCGACAATGAGGCATCCATGTCTATGCTCATGAATCATCCAGACGTAGATGGCGTCTATGAGACGCAGGTACCACATATCCTCCGAGCTCTGGCGAAGCTCGGCAACAAATGCAACCCAGATACTCGATCTGGCGTTTCGCTAAGTCGCGGTCTGGACCAAGGCTTTCATCTGCACGAGTTGGCTACTCCGACTGCCATGCTGAATAAGCGAAGATACCTCGATGGTGGTCGCAATCTGAAATACGGCTATATTTACCATAGCAACCAAGACAGCCGACATATGCTCTGCTTGATCCTGCCCTCTGGCGAAGCGCGAATGTACGTCGTCGACAAGGGACGTAATCGTGAGATTACCGGCATGGAAAAGTATTATCAGGAAGCCAAAGCTGCTCTCGAGACACGGAGAAAGATGGAGAGTCGAGGCAAACTGCCGCCCAGCTTGTTTGACTACCCTGAAACGATGAAGGTCGAAGTAACCTATCATGCTGAAGTAGAAGCAGTCTATCGGCATTTGTCGAAGGAGCTAAATACACTTCACACTCGTCGACAAGGTCCGACGATTCTGACTATCTGCTCGGCTCGATCTCGGTCCATTTACGAAGCGTCCATTGCAAATCTTCAGCACTTCCCCGTCGTTATGGAGCCTTCAAGCAAAGTCGACAATACTTATCCTACCCGTTTAATGTGGCAGAACCCTGCAGCGCGACGTATGATACAGCATTACCTTCGGATAGGTACCTGGATGAACGAGAAGCTAGAGATTGCTCATCGAGCAGATGTTCCAATGTGAGCTCGTTTGCCGAGCAGTCAAGTATAGGTAGCTGACCTTGGTTGTCAGTGGAAATCTCGAAGCCGATGCGCCTATCTTCTTAGCCGACATTGATTACGCACGCAGGCTGTCCAAGGCAGACATCCTTCTGTGGTGGTCTGACATGCCTCGCCCTGATCTGGGCGGAAGACAGCTGGATGCCAATTCTCAAGGCCTGTCTGACGAGCCTGTGAATCCTCAAATAGTCCGTTCAGGCGCCTACACAAATGCGTGTGTAGAGGTTGCCATTCGGGATCTTGCTATAGATGCAGTCATGCAGTCTGCGCTCGTCTACGAGCTGGAAGGCTCGGAAGCAGGCAAATCAATCGGCTTCTCCGAAACATCGCACAACTTAGATGAATACGCAAAAGGTACAGCTCACGCGGCTGTCATTCTGGGCGACTCGATCCTGCCAACCCAAATCTTCAGCATCGTCAAGGCTATGGTCAAAACCTGGTGGCTAGAAGACAGTAAAGGCGACGGAGCGCACGCGCGTCGTCTAATGGATCATTTCTGGAGATGGGTCACTTCCCCATCTTCAGCTCTTTATGACCCAGCTCTCCAAAACTTTATTCATGGCCTGATGCGCAAGACATTCTCGCAACTGCTAGCTGAACTTCGAAGACTTGGTTCCGACATCATATATGCAGACTTCAATCGCATCATGCTCGCGACCTCTAAACCTTCACCTGGTGCAGCCTATGCATACGGCAACTACGTCGTATCCTCCCTTACCTCCCGCGAATTATTCAAATTTGTCAATCTCCGCATCATTGATTTCTGGTCACTCTTCATTCAAATGGACTCTTCGAATTTCGCAGGAATGATTTGCAAAGACCCGCTCAATGATGACGATGCTCAAAAGCCAAACTCAGCCAGGACCGAAATGAACTGGCTCATTCAAGCTCTACTTCCGCCGGCAGTACAACCACAATTCGAGTTCTTGGTCGGCAAGTTCATCAGTGGTCTTCGAGAGAACAAACTCAAGATGAGCGATTCGAGGACACCCTTGAGGATTCTGCCCAATGCTAGCCAGACACAACCCGATCTTCAGAAAAAGGCAGAGCAGGATGCAGCCAAAGCTTTTATGCAGACGGAAATGACACGGTTGATACTCAAAGCCGTAGACTACCTCAAGAGAGGTTATTCCGACGCGCTCGTGTCTGACGACGAAGAGCTCAGAATGGCATACCAGTTCCCTCAATTCCCAGGGTCCACTCTCACGACGCAAAAAGTTGTTTTGGAGTTTGTCAAAGCAGTATGCGCTGTACTTGCTTTGGCAAAGGAGCTCGCGCCGGAAGTAGCAGTGCTCAGAAAGAATGTACTCGACCTGGTCGGGTCGAGAGAGGTGCGTCATCCTGCTTATGGGCTTTCACTCGGCATGACTAAATCTCTTTGTAGTTCGCTGTCGAGGCTGCCTTCAAATCGCCTAGCGCATCTTTCAAGATAGCGACCGTCTGTTCGCACTGCCAGTTGGCTCGCGACCTTGATCTGTGCAAGGATGTGGATCTGTTGTTAAATGTCCACGCAACGGCGGATTCTATCTGGCCATGTCCCGCTTGCAAGCACTCCCTCGACAAATCGGTTGTAGAGGGCAAACTCATCGTCATGATGCAGAGAAGCATGGCAAGCAATGCTTTACAAGATCTGCGCTGTCAGCGCTGCAACGCAATCAAGGCAACCAGTCTGTCACAGCTGTGTGACTGTTCAGGTGCTTACAAGCTAGAGAAAACCGTTGCTGATCACTGGAAGAAGATCAGGACGGTCAGAGAAGTCGCAGCCTACTATCATCTTGAGATGGCTCTAGAATTCGCAGATGACTGCCTACGCTTCGTCTAGATCTGTACTTGTGTGTTCGAGGGTTGGATATCAGTTAATTTGGCAGCTTATTGCTTGTTGTAACACTACACGTTCATAGTACAGGTAGCATAGTCATGACTCTATAATAGAACCAGATCGTCATCGTCGTCATCATCCAGCAAAATCGCCCCGCTAGCGTCGGTCTTGATCTTCTTAGAAGTTGGGATATCCAGCTCTGCATTCGACGCGGTTCTCTTTCGGCCGACCGACTGATCGACCTCCGCCTGTTTAGAGGCAGGTTCTGGCTTCTTTGGCTGTTCGGGAACGTTCGGTGCGTTTCCAGCGATAGAATAGCTCTTACCGTCCACGGTCTTCCTAGATAGGCTACTCGAACCAGAGTTTAGCTTGCACAGCGGCAGGTGGAGCATTCTGAACATACCTGGATATGATGAAGATGATGGGCATCTTCAGTCCGTCCTCGTCATTGACTTGCAGATGAATGCCAGCAGCCAGACCGAGTTCTCCGATTGTTTTTTCTAGATTATCCTCGAAGTCCGGGTCGTAAAGTATCTTGTTTCCTTCACTTATACTCATATCCCAATCCGCACTCAGCCATTCCTTCAGAACTTCTTCCACCAGTGTACCTAGAGTGAAGCTCGCGGGTTCCACCTTCAACAGTATATAAGGAGTTCTGCATGTGGTGCATGCTGGACTTGGCTTGACGCAAGCTGTGCTGTTTAGAGCTCGATCTGGTGTCCTACCGAACCAAACGGATTTTGCAGATGTCCAATTTCGTCTCAAAGCCTGCAGAGCTTGCATTATGATAGCACCAGCGATGATAGCGTTTGTGGTAGCGATTGCGGGAATGATGTTTCCGGCCATTTGCTTGACATCGAAGCGTGTCTTCAAGGGAATAGAGAAGACAGATGCTCGCAAGTTTGCAGCTGAAGTTGCAAAGTCTAGAGCATCGTCGTCATCTTTGTCCCACTCCATAGGCTGCTGTTGGTCGGCTTGGGCGCGCTTTGCAAGACGTGACAGACTGTGTCAACATCGTCAGCACTAGCTTGTCTTGCAATGTGAGACCTCTCACCTGTCAATGAAGAGGTCGAATGAGTCCTTCACGCTCAGAGCTCTTTGGTCCTTGATTCCAGACTGTGTGCTCGCTCCGTTGGAAGATGAAGGTGCTTTCTCGAGGTTGTCGTAGTCCAGAGGTGTAGGCTTGGTTCTGTGTCTCCACATTTCCTCCATGCTCAGTAAGCGCTCAATATCCTGCTTGAAGACCTGTAGAGACAGTCAGTACAGGCTACCCATAGAAGTTGAAAGTCGAGCCATACCTTCTCGACAATACGACGTTGGAAGCCTTCGGTGCCAAGGGACTGTCTAAGAGACTTCATCGCCAAAGCTTCTTTGCGCAGGTTGTCAATCTCATCGGCTGATGAGAAGATGGATCAACACGGAGCCGGAGATGTGTGCCGGAGATGCGTACGGTTCTCGCCAGCTTGGGCAGCTTTTTCGAGCTCTAGGGAATCCTGTTCATCATCGACCCCGAACAGAGCGCTATTATAAGTCTTGATTAGCATGAGAAGAACGTAGCTTGGGCTCGCGAATATCCCAACTCACGGGAAAAGGTAGCTCTTTGCCCAGACTATGCAATGAATGGGCGTGCTAGGCGTGCTTCGAATAGTGCACACTGGAAATCCTTTCGGTGTTTCTTTTGGTTGGCAATCGTAGCACTCCGTCACGTCCTGTTATACAAGTCGGATGAGTCTCGGCAACGCTATGGAAAGCTAGAGGAGCCGCACCTTCTTAATAGGCTGAACTTGACCAATAAAGCCTGCTGTTCCACTCTCGATGAGAGGTATATCTGCAGCTAGGCACATTTTATTGACATGTCTTCGTGCATCTGCCAGAAGCTGTCAATATATGTCAGGAAAGCTACAGATGAGCACAGACCAAGGTTATCCAGTGCATTTGTGACCAGATCAAAGCTCTTGAACCATTCCACATCGTATTGCGGCTCCTTGATGTTGCCATGGATAGCTTCGATATGGACATTCGGGTTGAATTTGCTGGCAGTCTCTTTGGCTACAAGCGCTTTTGGACGCTTTACGTGTTGTTTCTGAAACAGAAACTGTCGGTTGAGGTTGGACAGGTCTATCGTATCGAGGTCAATCTTTTTGTATGGAGGTTCGTCGCGAGTTTCGCGTGTACATCAGCACCGAGCCAGACTGGAGATGGATGAGGAGCTAGGACCAACGATGGTAATGTTGCCAAACCCGACTTGAACGAGGTTCTTAAGCAGTTCACAGCCTATACCGCCAGCTCCAACGCAGAGCAAGCGGGCGTCCTGGACTTTCCCGAAGAGCTCTGCACCGAGTATGGCTTGCGCATAGTTGTAGCGAGCTTTCGAAGACATTTGTAAAGATACCCTATTTCGACGAGAGCAAAGCTGACATGTCTTGCAGCTCTTTGCTTTCTGCGGATTCGTCCGGTCCAAGATGAGAGCAACTTCCCATTTGAAGCCATGCTCCACCTGTCTGCCTACTATGCCGAAAGTACGCGGGCGAAACTGCTCGACAGCTGCGGACTTCCTGCATCCTCTTCGACCCTAGAGGATTCTCAGCGGGGCTGCCATGCTTGAGCGCTGAAGTCTCAGATACCACAACACGGCCACATCGTATGCCTGCCCCTCGCGAGTAGAGCGTCTTCCACAGCTGGATGTCTTGCTAGCTCAAAGTACCTACCCGGAGGCCTGTCTACATGGTTTCGGTGTGGTCTCTGTTACTCATACAGGTCGATACCACTACACGCATGTACTTCCTCTCCGTCTACGGCAAAGGAGACCCGATCCGTTATCTTCCTTTCATTCAAAAATCGGCAGCTTTGCGAGGGGTGCTGCTTGCCGACCACTGTATAAATCGACGGTCATCCCTCATCCTCCTTCACTCATCGTTCGCGCTGCAAGAAACTGATATCACCCAGCAAGGCCTATACAACCTGTGCGTTCAGCCTACAGGCCCGTAGGTGTACATCTCGGGCACCACGGCAACCCCTCTTTCGTCCTCAACAGCTGACCTCTGTCTCTTTTTTGTGCGGGCTATATGCAAAGATCAGAAGCACCTATCCTCTCACGATGCCAGGCCTTTGCGGCCATTACGACGCCATACTCACCGGCCGTAGCTGGCGCTGCCCGCACTGCAAGCTGGGAATCCATCTTGCGGCACAGTATTGTAATCATCGTCGGTCGGTGACATATCGTCCCACGCGAAGATTTGGACACAGTCGCTGCAAATCGAAATGTAACGACTGCGATCACATCGCAATCGGGAATCATGCTTTCGGTGATCCGTATGGTCCTGACGACAGGTTCCAAAAGTTTCAGAACTGCGACTACATCACCGATGATCAGCGAGACAGTGATTGAAATTTGGTTAGTCTCTGATGGAATCGCTATTCGCTATCGGTCGGCAGCACCTCGTCTGTTGGCTACTGAGGCCAAATCTCTCGTCAAGCACGTATAGTGCACGACTGATCACAATAGAGTCTGCTTCATCGTCCGCACATCAACACCGAATGCAGGCATGGGGATTCGTGCGGGTCGGAAGGACAGCTCTCTTGCTACCAGACTCCCCTTCTTCGGAATTAGCCAAGCGAGCACTTTACTATTCCACTGGTGTTCCTTCTTCTCATAGAAAAGTGTAGCCGGCATGTAAGCTGTGCCGTTAACGACTGTGTGCAGACGAATCTTGGCAAATCTCCGTCACACCAGACCAGCACGTCAGTCTACGACACTCTATTCGCCTCGGAATCACTAGCTCTCTGCGTCCTTACCCTATTCACCCAGAATCCCTTGAAGCTTGACCGCAGAAAGGTGATGCAAACATAGGGATGCGAGCGAGCACTGCCTCGCCCACCTGCCCTCAAAAGCGAGGGAATTGAGGATCTCTGCTCTCTCTTTCCTCACAATTTAACCGGCGCATATTGAAGCATACTTTACATCAGCTACGCCAGCGATCTCGTTAGAGCACGAGCTTCTGTAAGTCGAACGATGCTATCGTTCATGGAGCGAGTGCTGACAAGTGGTGTCCTGGGACAACCACGACAGCTACGACATGTCGTCTCAAGCACATTGCCCTCATAGCAGCTGCAGTTGGGTGAACATTGCGGCGGGATCGTGCGGGTGGACCTGCAACAGTTGCGGACAATCGGGCATCACCGCTCATTATTGGAAGACGCACCGGGCAGGCAATGCTACCTGGCAAAGATGTGAAAGATGTAAGCGTAGGTCCAACTTCTGAGCGTGTCAGCGGTCAAGAAGAGAAGTCGTTCCTCACGCTTAAGAAAACATACATCCTAGTATACTCCCTCCTGAAATTCATTCCCAATTGAATGTATCGGTCCAGAACATATCTCTCCAATCCAACTTTGCTTACCAAAGCGGGTGTTCGTAGCGTCTTAATCAATGCTTGTTGACACAGTTTACTCGGTTGAGGTCGTCTGGATTCTTCTACGGCGCAACGGACGCGTCAGTATTTGTCGCTTGCTTTCACGCGCACCCTGTCAATCCTGACAATACAATGATACAACGGGTACAGCTACTTTTGCTGCTCAGCTACCACGGACAGGTCACCTAGGCCGGCTTCGTGGTGCAATACATGCTCGATGCAAATCTCCTCTCGCTCGGCATAAAGTGCACTTGTACGTCTCCCGCAAAGCTGATGAGCACGATACCTAAAGTGACCATATGACCAAGATTATCTCTTAGCAGCACAGCGCAAATTCTCTGCTAACAAGACACCATCAGTGCCCCGCTTATGGCGTCCTTCCTGCTTTCTTGGCCAGCCGTTGATGCTAACAACGAGCCCATTGGGAGCTAGGCTGACTCGTCTCTCTCTTCTGTATGATGTAATGCTTATCGAGGCGTCCATGGACAACAAAACCTGTGTACCTCGACGACCTTCGAATTCCCTTGGCACAACAAGGGGGCATCACATAAACGATGCTCCCTTTCAAGGTGTATGCAGCAGACATGCAAGCTGCGCCACTTACAGACAGCGAGGTCATTGCAACGGCTGGCCTGCCGGCTCTCGTCCGCCCACTCTGCATCTGAGACTGAAGCAACGAATAACGAACACGCTGCAGATAACTTGAGTGCTTGGCAAGGCCGACTTTTCTTCTTTGTCGTGCGCCTGCCATCACCTCCCTTGTTTATGCTGACACTTGGCAACGATCAGGGCAGCTCGAGGACGCATCAGTCTCGTTATGCCGGGCCTATACTATCATCTGTCAGCTTCACATATTGGTCGAGATTGGCATTTTCCTCGTTGCAATGCAGGAGTGCGTTTCCCAAGTTACGCCTGCAATCACGCTCGGCTCGAAGCAATGACCTGGGCGTCTCAAGGCTTGGATTGCAAATGGACATGCAGCGAATGCCAACAAAGCGGTGACATAAATCACGGGTATTCTGAAGCATACTTCGAGGGCAACCGTGCTTATAGAACTTGCATTAGATGCTGGCATAGCATAAGTGTCTTTCCAAGAAGAGGAAGGTAGTTTAGCGAGTCTATGCTATGCAGGCTCTGGTCAGTCCGGTGCTGAGTGGTCTCTCTCCTTGTAGAAATGCACTTGTAGGAGTCTATCGTCCTCAAAGCGTTTCTTCCGACTTATGCTGGAATCATTCGAAAGGTTGCTCTCTGAAAATACACTCAACTTCAGCGAGTCTTTAGCTGAAATCTTCGCCCTCCTTCACATATGAATACCTAGGGCATTCACACCAGTGGGACTCATTCACAGTCGGACTGAACTTTTCACACCGAAAGCTTGCGCACTGCACAGGCATGTGAGTTGTGCGGTCCACTGACTATAAAGCCTCTCCAGTCGCTTACCTGACAGCTCTCCTTCCGATCTGCAAGTGGACTTTCACTACGGCAGTCTCGATACTCAAATAACATACTACAAGACCGGCTTAACTAGGCAGGTCACTCTGGTCACTTTTAAGCTGGTTTCTGCGGCCACGGCGTGCCTACTGACTCTTGGATGATCATGCGCTAGCTCGAACAATCAAGGTGCCTCAACATGCCAAATGCTTGTGCTCATCGCCGTGTTCAATACACGTACTTCTCGACAACGCTTTGCAAGTGGACTTATCTCGGATGCACGCAAACTGGGTACAAAAGTCACGCATATTACGACGAGTTCATACGGGACGCAGCTGGGCGAGTTACTGAATTTCTGCAGTGTGATTACTGCAAGCACGCTAAAGCAAGCTGAGATGGCAAGCGTGCCGGGTTATGCTAGCATTCACCTTTAGCCCTTCATATTTTCCTTATGCCCTCAGTAGCCAACCCGGTCCGTCTTATTGCTCGTGCCGCGCAGACGAGCCTGTCTTGCATGCGACAAATGAATCTTCCTTGACAGCAATCACAACCCTTCGTTCCGCAGGCTCTCCCCGGGCGGGCTAGCTTTTTCTTTTCGGCAAAATGTGTGTCAGCTGTCTTCATGCTATGATTGGTACATCTTGGTCTTCTCTTGGTAGTGATTCTTTCGACTCACTTCTGTGATTGACGCGTCAGTAATGTGTTTGTCGCTTGCCTTTACGCGCACTCAGTCAATCTCAGCAATGCAATGATACAACGGATTCAGCTACTTTCGCTGCTCAGCTACATTGGACAAGTCACCTATGCCGGCTTCGTTGTGCAGTATATGCTCGATGCAAACCTCCTCGCGCTGGGCATAAAGTGCATCTGTACGTGCAAGCCCGCAAGAAGGAACAGCTACAGGCGATAGAGGGTCTAAAGATGTGTATATCTCTGCAGCGCAACTCCAGTTCTCTGCTCCAAAGACGCATCACCCAGACCGGTCTCTGCGATTCCACATCTCGGCCTGCGCTTTCGTCAATGTGTTCTCGCTTCTCTATCACCTCACGATTCCTCTCCAACGATATCCAAGAGGTATCATCATAGACTTCATAGGCCAGGGTACGTCCATGTCCTCCTGATCAGAGCGTCGCTGACTAGGTCCTTGCAGGCTACCTGCCAAATCGCTTTCAGCTACTGGTGCTGGATGTATGCATCGCTGCTCTTCAAGCCCTCAGCCTTATACTGGCCTTTGAGGTGGGGCATTTCGGCGACGAGGCAGATCTCGATGATGGAAGCGACATCTATGAAGAGGAGAATGAGGAGGCAGACGGGGACGCAGCCGGAGCGCATGAAGCAGCTGACAATGGAGAGATCTCGACAGGCTGTAAGCGCGCTTCAGCCAATCTTGCAGGACCGCTGGATCTGATGCGCTTTTCTGTAGATGTACGCGGCAAGACCAGCATGCGAGACAAGCCTTTATTCGATCTCCGCTTTCGACCTACTCTCCACCGTATAATACACGACAAGCCAGTCACTACTTCAGCTGGCGACGGAACTGCTGTGCCGACTGCGAGTGCCGCTTCTCTTACTCGGTTACGCCTCATGCGAGCTCGTATACGAGCGCGAGCTAGACAAGCAGGAAGCACCCCGCATACCGGTCAACAAGAAGACCGGGGAGACGAAGGTTCCGATGAGGAACGCGAGATAGGCAATCCTCCAGCTCCTAGAGTTGACCGGTGAACTTCTTGGCTCTCAGGTTGCAAACTTCCCCGTACGATACATGTATAGTACATGTACTAAGATGCGATGCGATATCCATGCAAATGTGCCATTAGTATGGCATACGACTCTGAGATGCGCTGCTGACGAATGAGGCTTTCCTGCTTTCCTAATGTATGGATCAGACGTACGAATCATTCATCACTGAATGGCTAGACGCACTGTCTTCTAGCGGGTGTAGCGATCGTAGCCTGTCGGAGACGGCGCAGGAAGTGCACTGGATCGTCTCGCAGCAGCAGGTAGATTAGGCATTATGACGGAAGAGTTGACGGATTTCGAGAGACGTCCTGATTAAGCGGCTTTTCACCACTTCCTTCCCATCTGCACGAAACACGACCGAGGTCAGCTGGAAAGCATGATGGCCCGCAAAGAGCCTAGCCTACCGATTTCGTAACACATTGCTTGAACACCTTGAACTGCTCTTCGCACATGTTCTTTTCGACTTCGAGATACCTGCTGTTGATGCAGGCTCCGTATGCGGCAGCCTCGAAGCAGCGTCATTCGATGTTCCAGCTTGTAAAGGTAGTCGAGTGCAGCACACCTCTTTCGAGCATCCTGCTACAGCTTTTGACAGCTTTGCGATGGGCTGAGCATCTCGCGGCTTCATCGCTCTTTCTTTCGAGTTTGAATCGTTTGGAATCTGAGAACAGCTTGGCTTCGCTCGCACTCGTCGAAATTCACGAAGTCACTAGCGATTCCTGAAGAATCACAAAGTTACACTTGCAACAATACATATGCTCAAGGCTCTGTCTCCATGCCCTCCTGCTTCTGCCGTCTCGAAGAATTCTGCGCGATGTCTCGAAAGTGATTACCTTCGATAGCCAACGCAAACCCTTTGTCCACCCTTCAGGACCGTGATAACTACCAAACTGCGCAATTCCTACATGCAGACTTGGCTTTAACGCGTTCCGAGATCCTCAATCACCCTTCAAATTCTGGTATTTGAAACCTTCCAAGTTCGACATACGGTCTACGTTATCGCAGGTGCTATACAGCACATCAGATGTCGGCTCTGTCTACATATGAGCCACAAGGCGGGAGGAGCTGTCTGCCTAGCAAAGCCTGATAAGGGAAGCTTGGAATCGCGAATAACAGCTTTGCAAAGGAGAGCAGCCTTGTATTCTTACATAACCGATAGAATGTACTGCACGTTCTCATGGCTCCAGCACCAGGCTGCTATTCGGTACCTATAGCTTTCGCTCAAGCATCCTGATCCACTGCTCTCCCCTTGCCCTTATCGACCTTTATGCCTACATGCTGTTCATGCGATTCTTCTTCCTTGGCAGCAGCGTTCGTCTCTTCTTGCCATGCCTCGTCGAAGCCTAGCACGCTCCTGTCCCAACTGCCAACCTCTTGCCCTTCGTGCTCCCAGCCCAAGGTATCCATCAACAAGCCCGCGAGCTGAAAGTCGGAAACAAGTCAGTCCACTGATGATATGGGAGCAAAGCATAAAGGAACTTACCCTGACGAATATGCTTCCATCCATCAGTTGCGTCCCAGGTACACCGCTTGCGTAAATGCCAGGAGGAGCCATGCCAAAATGTTGAGCTGCAAATGCCAGCGAGCGAGCCATCCTGTGATTTGAACACTGACATTAGCGAACAGCCCTCGCGCTGCCATGACAAATGCCGCCTACTTCGTGGTGTGTTCGTCACTGTGATCCTGCACAGACTCGATGATGCTTCCCCACACTGCTGCACTTGACTGCGCTCTTTTCTTCCCGCTCGTCGATTCAGGTGATGGCGAACGGGTTTGAGTGACTCTGGGCGTCCGGACACCATCCTCTTCGACTTCGTCGGTGAATAGCTCTTGCGGCTTCTCTTCAGCCGGAGAATCAAGTGGGACATCCACTTGCGACGATGAATCGCTCTTGGTGTGCTCCTCTTTACTCTCTTCGACGCCGTTCTGGGCGTGACCGTTGGGTTGTCTTGCCGTTTCCACGATCGGTTCCGTATTCTGTTTTTCCTCTTCTGCTCTTTTCTTCAGGCTCTCATCCCTGACCTTGACTTCATCGGTGCCTCCTTTATCGATTCTGCGCTGTACCGCGCTACTCTCATACGCTTGACTTTCGGGCGGTTGAGGGAAAGCTGTGGCTGCCATGAGAACTTGCTCGATATAGAGGAATGGTCTGCAAATGCGCTATCTCAGTCTGACCGAGGTGCAAGAACGTTATTGCTTGACTTACCTTCCTCTCGACACCCAATATGCAATCATGACTCTGAAATGCGAATGCAGTAGAGCTATCCTGCTTGACGGAGACAGAGCCTCCAACATGTCAGGAAGGAAGATGGCGGAAGTGAGAGTATGCATAAGGAAGAAGTCGAGTCGTGTCGCATATCCAGGCCTCGAGGAGGCTCCGACGAGCACAGTAGCGATCCAGAAGAGCTCTTCAGTCTTTTCTACAATCTCCGTCCACCCTCCACACTCATCCACGACCCACTCTTCGCACCATGCGCGAATGAGTTGCCCTCGATTCCGTAATGCTGTCGTCAACCTTGGGAAATCATCTTTTCCGTTTGCTTGTCCGGCTGCTAAGCGTGGATCACCTAGAATGTGTGATAGAATGGTAAAGCCAGACAGACCCTTGCGAGGATGGCGAGGACGAGACGGATCGAGTTGCATAGCCGTTGCTGAGAACGATTCTTTCTTTGTCGAGGTGGAAAGCTTGAGTGTACCGAAGCGTGAGAAGGCAGAAGACAGAGGAGAAGTCGATGTCGAAGCAGACATTGGACTGGGCCAGCCAAGTGGAAACAGAGCTTCGTTATCAGGCGAATGCACGCAAGCCTGAGCGAGGCTGCAAATTACAAGATGTCAGACGTTATTCATGTTGTAGAACTGATCAGAGCTCACCCTTCTGCTACGAGTGCATCCAATCCAAACTCGACACCGTGTCCTATCTGGATAAGGGGGTGGATAGCTCCAGATACCGCCCTGAGCATGTCATCAGTGAGCTATCGAACACGCAAGATGAGAAGACATGGACTGTACCTAATGAGGAGCTTGCCCTCCTTGACTTTGAACAAGTAACGTTCCAGAGTCGCGGCTGCCCCGTACTTCTCGATCTCTTCGGTGAAGAAGACGAGATAGCTTGAGTAATAGCTGCATGCAGTTTCAGCGTGCTCCCCGGAGAGAATGTCTTCCGCCTACTCGTCTTTCCCAAGCCAGCGCGTCCAGTTCTGGAACGATACCTTGTTCTTCTGCAAGTCGCACATCGGTTTCTGGGACATTGAATGGAGCTTATATATATCCTGTAATCGTAGATTTAACATGTATGCTCTGAGTGACGCAAAGCGCTGACAGCCAACACACCCTAATGTGGTCCGGCGACGCTCCAAGCGAGTAGCTAGCCAGGATGGCATGGGACAGATGGTTATGCAGCCCATTGGTGGTGAATTGCCAGTCGAACTGTTGGTAAAGGCCATCATATCTCAGCTCATGGACCAGCCAGGTCGTGGATGCGGACCCCTATCTTCGGTGATCATTACCTTTACATGGTTTTCCTGATTTCAAGGACATCTCAGCCCATTTCAAGCACGTCTATACTGCCTGAAAATGTCACCTGTAACACTTCCTGAGCTGCTTTGGCGCTCTCGTAGGTAGGGCCCGGGATGCGCAGTGCTCCTTGCGAAGGTAGCCCAACTCGTCCGAGCAGAGCTTGCTCGTCGGAGCTTAGAGGCATCGTTTGTGATCAGTACTTGATGGTCTATTGGTATCTGTTAAGGTCCTTTGAACAGATCGTGAGGTGTCTTGAAATGGTCAGGTCGAAAGAGGCAACAGCAAGCAACCGGTCACATGTCAAGACAAGAAAGAGCGAGCAGAGCTGCTAGGCGTTAGAGGTATATCGTGTCTACGTAAATTGCTGACACAGCTGCAGCCCTACAACTCTGTTTTCTCGCGACTTTTAACCTGATTCTCTACAAGCAAGCCGCGGTTTTGTCGTGTCTTCGTCTCTTGCACTAAGTCTAGACGGCCTGGTTGGACAAGCCCTCGCTGTACAGACCTGATTGTCAGCAATATTTCATCGATACAGAGGAGACGCAGCCCACCTGAAGGATCTTGCGATAGTTCGGATAGCCTCGACCTGATCTGACGAAGTGAGGATGACGAGAACGAGGGTAGCAGTCAAAGCTGCGATGATGGTGTTTCCGCCCTAAAGACAAAGGATCAGGACAAGATCAGACGCAGAACGATCAGAAGCCGCACCTCTCCCTCTGCGACAAGGGTATCATCTCCGACAGATTTGACAGAGTAGGACTTGTCCTGGACCTTGATGGAGCTCTTTGACTGGCCAGCGGGAAGGGTTGAAGCCATGATGGCATCCTGAATAGCTACAACTTCTTCCGTCGAGAGCTGGAAACTTGGAGGTTCAGCACGCTTGTCTGAGGAGCTGGAATAGATTGGCACACCTCAAATGACTCTGCATCGCTGGCTACGCGCATATTGTCATCTCGGTCGAAGAGAGATGCATGCGTGATGGGGTGTCGGACACCTCCGCTACTCAGAACTCGGTTGTCCAGCAGCTCCTGGTAGTCGAGCTTTGCGAGCTGAAGACACTTCTATCAACAAGTGACCTTTCAAGCTAGTTGGAAAAGCCTACCTTGCTGTCCTGAGCTGGTCCAGCCTGGCGAATACCATTGAAATCGCTTGAAAGTCCTTCTTTAACGTTTGCCATGGCTTTTTGTAGGATTTGTATAGGAGTGGTATGTGTCCTTGAAGTCGTTATATATGCACAGAGAAGAAAGCCTGTTTGGAAAAAAGCTGAACTTGACAGCGTCATATCTTTCGGTCCGCATCACAGGCGATCTGCCAGGCACGATGTATAAGTCGGCGATTGTGCCTGAAAGCAAACTTGAGCTGCAATAAACACAGTAGATTGATAGCTGTACGTGTTACACACAACATTGTACTCAGTTCATTCGATTCCTCGTAGCATTCCTATAACCCGAACTTCAAAGGTAGCTGTCATTCCAGATCATCTAATACGCTCCTCCATTCTGCTCTTCTCCGTGGAACATATGCGAATACTTGTGACTTCCTTGAACGACAGCTTCCCACATTGCCAGGTCTGAAGGACGGGAAGGATTAACGTGTATCCGAGTCCCGCAAATCTAGACTGACCGATGTTGTCTCCCATGTTGTAGCTTGTGAGTTCAGTCATTGTAGACTCGCTAGTTACGCGACCGATGATCTGAAGAGAATCTTGGTCAGCTTGGCTCAGTTTGCTCGGCTTAGAACACACTTCGACATAGACATCCGAGAAGTTAGAGTCCTGTGATACAGAATGTCATTATACTGATATTGAGCACACTGGCAACCGGCAATCATACCCTGTTGAGCTTGATTGTGACCTGAAGTGCAGATCAAGATGGATCAGACAGGGTCGGAAAGGGGAAGAAGTATGCATATTACCTGTCCCTGATCGCTTGCTTCTACTACGGCTGTATCTCCTTCCAGCTGAGCGAAATGCAATGCAATTAGCTATGCTATCGGAATTCGAGTCGAGAGGGAAACAAAACTTACGCGAAGCACCTTTCCCATGAGTCTTACTGTTTTGCCATCTAGGAGTGAAGGAAGGTAGAGGATACAGTCAGTAGGTGGTACGAATACACTGGAATCTCGGATTGCGCGGTTGAACGATGATTGCAGACAGAGAATGGGTCAAGAGGGGAGATAGTTGTACTTGAGACAATGTTACTTGAAGTGAGCGAGGAGATGCTCAACCTCCTGCAGCTTGGAAACTGCCGGGGGTCGTCCAAGACAGGGTCTTGTCCAAGCAGATTGTCCAGATCCCCGTCGCATCTCAAGAGCCAGCAGCATGTCAAAGCATTCACAGCAAGTGGAGTGCTGTAATCCGTGCTTGAAGCCAGCTCCTTGTGCCTTCGGTTCAAGAGCTCGACGCGTCTTTCGAGCAGGCGTAAAAACAGCAAACAGGTCGACCAGCTAACTTACTGTATTCGCTTAGCAAAGCAGAGTTGATGCGTGGTGTTCTGATGCTCATGATGAATGCTCTTGGCTGGGTTTACGGATCGCTTCTTTCTATGGTTTTAAAATCGCTCGAAGGTGAAGAGAAGCTTCTTCTGCTCTCGATGATACCTAGACCTCGAAAATGGACAGACAACCTCTTGAATTGGATATCGCTCCTACAAAGATCACACACCTCTGTCTCGCGACCTTACAGGCCTGGCGATGACTGGACTGACATCTGCTAATTCTGAAAGCACCCCCTTCGCTTTGCTATAGGACAGGACAAGATCATCGCTAGCCATTACGACTGTGAACAGAAAAGAAGAACACCACCGCTACACTCCAGACTCAATCTCTCCCTGCTCTTTCACACGTTTTCATACCTTCTATACAGATTCTTTGCCTAGATAGTACCCCTTTCGAGCTTTGACAGCCTCGATGTGCTCCTCCTTTCCTCCGTACAGCTTCAAGAAATGAGCGAAAGTCTCCTCCGACACTTTCTTTCCCAAGCCAACCGGAGCTGTGTGCATCTGGAATCAAGAACTCGACTGGCTGGGATCGAGCGCTTCAATGACTCGCAGGTACTTGCCCTCGGTATTGTTCTCATAGTGCAGGCGAGCATCGCTGATGTTTAAAAAGTATCCCGTAATATGATCCAGACCATAGGTCAAGGTGATGGAGCCTTGGGCAATGGTATGGCTGAACATGATGGCGCTGATGTGTACGATATCTGATCTCTGCAAGACCAACCCATTAACGGTGAAATCGCAGCTCGGAATAATGGGTAGAACCTCTCGAGCGATGAGTGCTCACAGCAGTACCGTATGCGTAGAGGCGGTATACTAGATCTGAGCTTGTGTGAAGAGGTAGAAGGAAGAGAAAGAGATGGAGGCAAGTCTGCGAAAGGTAGAACACAGCTCGCTTCCATCAGTCTGACGTGACCAACATCTTCCAGTCACGACGAACTTTCTCCACACATTGCAGACTGTCTTACGTGACATTAAGCGTGGTACAAACGTGGAGAATATGGTCAGAACACGGGCGAAGCCTGTGCAAGTCTACAAAAGTAGCCGAGATCTTTCCATCGCGAAAGATCAAAGTAATGGAAACTCGGCTTCCCGGGATCCGAGTCAGCAGAAGCAGAGATAGCTGCATCGCATGTGTGCGAGCTTGATCTCTGAGTGTGAATTGTAGAATTCCCCAGCTCTCGTCACCTGAACAACACCTGCCATAAACTGACAGCTACTCCTCCTACGATGGACCCTGCTGCGCCTATGTACCAGAGGTCTCGTTCTGCATACGGTTGATGTGGAGTATTCACAGCTGTCTCTACTGGCGTGGACGTAGGCTGTGGGGATTCGTCGCTCGTTGCCAACGTCGGCTGCTGACGCTGTTCGTCTTGTTGTATTGTCGGGGAAGAAGGAGATCTAGGTTCTAGTTGTGTAAAAGATGTTCGCTGCTCCTGCGGACTCCAGCTGGCCAGATTTCCTCCGTTTTTCAACAGCAAGAATCTTAGATCCTCCAAATCTTCCCTCAGCGCATCTTTATTCTGTTCATCCCTCTCTTTGATCCTCCCTTCCACTTCTCTGACCATTCTCCTCCTCTTGTACGGTTCGACCAGCATGAGGGCAAGCAAGAATATGCATATATTCAACGCTGTGATGCCCAAGGATCCATACGTGCTCAACGATCTGATCTTGTCACTCCACACTTGCTCTTCGTGGTATCTATCTAGGATTGTGCGCATCAATTCGCTTAATCCCTTTTCGACGTTCTCTTCGGCTCGCACGCTGTCCAGACGCGTTTCTCGCTCTTTTGCTTCGTTGATGTGGTCGAGCGAGACGAGTTCTGTGAAGCGTGTTACGTCGCTTGCTAGCCAATTGGATTTGCGAGAGAGGAGGTCATTCACTTCGCGCTGGCACAAAAAACAAGGCACATTTAGCGCGTATTCCTTGGATTGCAGCTGGCTGGCGGTAAGAGTAGCATGCCCCTCACCCCACTTGCTGCCCTCTCCTCCATTGCCTGAGCATGCTTCTCCTTTGCTTCTTTTGTCTGTTCCCTTGCCAGTCTGAGTTCTTCCTCTTTCAGTTTCACTGCCATCTTGAGTTTATCTATATCTGCGTATCCTGTTGCTTTGTTGATCTTCCCACTCGCTTCCCCTAGCCTGTTGAGGATGTTTGCCTGTTTTGCTGTGAGTGTTGTCATCGCTTGATGCCGCAGAGTGTGCAGCCTGGCCAGGGCGAGTGAGGAGAGTTGCGAGGTGGATGCAGTGCTACTAGTACTCGTACTCTTGCCATCATCATTGTTGATGCTCCTTGATGATGATGATGTGACTGTCTCCTCCTCCTCCTTGTCATTCGTTGCAGTCGATGCTCCAGCTTGGCTTGTCGATTGATGCCTTCTCCTTGGTAGACTGCGCAGTGCTGTCACTGTCCGCCGATGAATACACGCAGGACACGACAAAGACATCGTCGCATTCAGAGACAAGACAAGGCACATCTTCTTCGCTCTTTCTTTCGCTTCAACACGTCCTAACGAGCATACACAAAGCTGATGAAGAAAAGCTACGAATGCTGAATCAATGCTGTGCAATTCCTTCTGCCCTCGTCATGCTTCCTGCCCTTCCCAACGGTCTGCCCAAACACCGCGACAACTGACGCAAAACGCCCGAAAGCCTGCTTCTGTCCCGATCCTGCAGCCTGCTCTTCAGCCAACTGACGTTCTTCAACCTCACTTCTACTCTTCCTACGCTTTCTGACAGACAGCTGACTCTGCACGGCACTGACAACGCTGCGCCGAGATGGGGTGAGTAGCAGCAGTCATCTCCCTCAGCGAGCTTCGTCGCTCATCATCCTTCTTGGACCACGCAGCCTCCTCGACGTTCACGCCAGATCATGCAAGCATTTCACTCAAGAGAATCGCACAGCATATCAAGTTCAGCTGACCGGTTGCTGGGTTACGCCTGCAGGGAACGCCCCAACGCACTCAGAGAGGCAGCACAAGCAGGAACTTCATGTGGGTGTAGGCCTTCATCGGAGCAGAAGTTAGTACTGACTGTCTGTAACAGAGACTGGAGGATGCCGAACATGCAAAAGTACCTTCCACCTCACTCCCTCAGCAGTCCTGCAGGAACCAGCTGACATGGAGCATCGCAGCAACGCAGCATCAAGCATGAATTGGAAACGCTCGAGAAGGTCGAAGAACTACGACGCGAAGGCGCACATCAGACTCAAGAACTTCTTCACGCACACGAACGACGCCGCGCCCACTCCGGCCTCGAAGACTCTCAGCGCCTTGCACTTATGGAGCGCGAAAACCAAGCTCGTCTATTGAACAGTGCCCATCTTTCACCTATGCAGACTATGTCCCACAGCATGCACGGCAGTCCGCTCATGGGCGGTAGTCAGTATGCTGCAAGTCCAATGCTGGGTGTGGGAGGCCGCACACCTCGCGCAAGATCAGTCTCAGGTCTGGGCATGTCATCAGCCGCTACCGCCGATTTGCTTGCACGAGAAAGACTGTCGCATGCCACTGCACAACGACAAGCTACGTCCATGGCAGCTGCTGGGATGCTTTCTCCCCAGTCGGCAATGATGAGCCCTTTCCCGTCTTCTATGGCATCACCTCAAGTCCGCACACGCGCTGTATCTGGTTCTGGATTACATCATGGTCTAGCCTCACCAGGCATGGGAATAGGCATGACTGGTGCGCAGATGGAGCGCATACGATTGGAAGCCAAGAAAGCCGAGCTCCTAGATCGCGAACACCGATTGGAACAAGCCAAGCTGAACAGGTTGAAAGCCCAACGAAGCGCTATAGATCTAGATCGACAGGAAAGAACTCTGAGGGAAAGGGAGAGGGACATGATGGAGAGAACTGCAAGAGAGGAGAGACATAGAATGATGGACCGTGAAGAATCGAGAATGAGAAATGCACAGCATGAGATGGAATTGGAGGATCAGCTCAGGCGATTGTCTGTCAACGTGAGTTGTTCATTTCGGTAATCCTTCTCTTGAAGTAAAGACTGACTCGTCTTGTAACTATCACAGACACCCTCCCTCAATCCGCTCAATGTGTCTCCTGGCAGAGGACACGCACGACATCTCAGCACACCCGGCATGGTCGGCATAGGAATGGGCAACGATCCTATGCTTTCGTCGCCTCTTATGGCGGGCGGTGGTCATTTAGATGGCGGGGGTCTCCTCGGTCCACAGGGCTATTCACCCACACAATCTCTAGGCGGCGGACTCGGACACGGACGCTCCCGCTCTCATTCTTCTGTCGGGCTAGGCGGAGGAAGCGGTATTGATCCAGGCCTGCTAGCCGAAGCACGCTCATTAGGTATTCAACTATCTCCAAGTCTCGGAAACGCAGGTGGTCTGGGAGGACTGTCACCACGGATGACAGCTTTCCCTTCCGCTCCTTCTCGCTCTCCCAGAGTATCGATGAGCCACGACTACGAAGACGACCTCATCGCTGCTCAACTTGCTGGAGGTGGAGGTTCGCGATCTAGAAGAGGGTCACTCAACAGTCCGATGGGAATGGGCGGAATGATGGATGAATTCGGAGGAGCTGGTGGTGATATGTATGACATGCCCCCGATGTCTAGATCGAGAAGAGGATCTTTGGCTGGAGGCTCGCCTGGACTAGGACAGCTAGATGGCTATCAGCGAGGCAGACTCGATAGCTTGCCTTTCGATGAAAGACCGCTCTTCGACACGAGAGGTTACTAGCGCTGCTTCAAACTGGAATGCTAGAAGCATTACGGATCAACGGATAGACTCATCCTGGGCTGCGGGATCAGCTACGCTTTCAATGTATCTGTATCCGGTCCTTGGAGGTCGATGTACTTGGGTAATCTAACAGTGCTGCGGTATACAATTAGACGTGCTCGCTTTTATCTATCGCTTCCTACAATGCTCTGGTGTTGCTATCGCCTCGGACGTGTGAACAATGTCGAGCCGGGCAGATAGTACAGGACGGACGACAAGGTCCATTGCCAGGAAGGTGGCACCTGCCTTTGCTTACTACTTGCGGCGACAGCGAGATGGGTCGAAGGAGTGAAGAGTAGACCTTCTATGGACGAGGCGCCAAAGAATGGCTGGGCTGCATCTCTGATCTCTTGAATCAGACGAGTCTCTTCGTTGACCGATGGGGCTGGTTCTTCGGACTTTGACTCCTCACGATTACAGGTGGATTCCTCCTCCACTCTTTCGTCTCCATACCGTCTAGCCAGCTCTAGCTGAGAAAACGCTTTTGACAGTCGATGAGCAGCTTGAATGCCGGTCGAGGAGTCCAACGCTTCGGGAAGAATGTTTCCTAGCTCTTCTTCGAGATCAAACTGGTCTTCTCCCCCGCCAAAGTAGGAAAGACGTCGCATAGCCAGCTCAGGGTGTGACAATTCGGTTGACATTCCTCTCGGGCGAGGTAGAATTAGGGGAGACGAAAGAGGCGGTTCGAAAGAGAGCCGGTCTTCTTGGCTATTGTCCACGACGGTGACCTCTGCATGTGATGATGAATCTGATACAGGACCCGACGTTGATGCCGATTGAAGTTGCGCAAAGACGGTCGCTTCTTGTGCCCCTTCACTTTCCGCTTCTGACACTTCATCATCTCCGCTCTGATACAAGCCCAGAGACCGTCCTTCCTCTGCCTCTACGCTCCTCTCCACAGCATGCCCACTAGTGGCTAGCGGGCTAGCTACAGTCTCCGCCGTCATCGTCTGATCCGGAGAGTCGCACTGCGGGTCCCTATAGTCTGAAGCACGAGGCATCAACGTCCCATCGTGAGATTCTTCGATGGCTGTCTCCAAATCATGTGCATCTTCCAGCGGTGTTGACAGCTCAAGATGTTCAGGTATAATCACAGAAGCCGGCGGAGTTTGCCTCGCTTGCGACCACAAGGGCGGCTGCCATTCAATTGTTGAATATGTATCCAGAGTGCTTGCCAAAGCCAGAGCTTCCTTGCGGAATTTGCTCAAGAAGCGAGGTACGAGAACTTGTGTGCAGGTTCGGATCACATAGGCTGGCGTCCATTCTATTGTAAAGCGCAATTGTCAGTTCTGAGATCCTCTAACTCTCCATAGAAGAGCACGCACTGACGAGATCTCCGATGTCCGTAATCTGCGTGAGCTCGACACCGTTTGTAACTTCGCGAAGCATGCATCCGCCTATGGAGAGATGGAAGCGCTGATAACCTTTCTTGACCGGCGCAAGTAGTGATTGTACAGATGTTGAAGCTGAGATGATCTGACTTGGGGCTGTCTGGGCGTTGACAGAGAGGACGACCATATCCCGCTGCTTGACGACGGCTGCAAAGGCTTTATGTCAATATCGAGTAGATGATAATAGCAGCAGTATACCCACGGAAGATGCCTGCTAGCCGTATGTACTCTATGGATGCAGCAGAGAAGTCGTTCGACAGTTCCCCCAACACTTGTCCAGCTTCGAACGATGTATCCCATCTGTAGTCATCCTCAGCCAGCATCAATGCCAACAATTTCAACCAACTGACAGCTTCCTGTTCTCGACTCTGCTCAGAAGTTCGTACAGCGACCTGAGCGTAACATCCTGCAGCGTAGCTTGAACGCTGAACAGGCTGCTGTCATCTCCTTCTCCCTGCCGGACGGTGTAGAGTATTTGACCATCTGAAGTTGAAGATTCGTATATAGCTGGCCAGAGCGGTACCGCTTTTACGAGGTGTTGAAAGCGACATAGCAAGTTGTGCGCCTGTTCTGCCGACATTGGGACTTCATGCCTTGAGTTGCTTTACCTTTTCGACAGTAGTTCTCAAAGTAGAAGATAGGTAGAAGGGCAACCTCGAGAATGTCTGAGCTTGCCCATTCCAGGCGAGGAGGGCGTGTGCTTGCGGAGTGTTCAGACTGTTTCTGTCGTGGAGCTTGAAGCACCAGCGTTACCTCCAGCTAATGCTGACGAACTTGAGGAGGATGTACCAGCTAAGAGCTGAAAGGGAAAGCCAATCTTTGAGACGAGCTGGTTGTAGTGCCTTGCAGCGATGATTCTGCCTCGAATGACCACAACAAAGAGCGCGACTGTTGCGAACGAGAAGTTTGCGAGCTGTAGATGGATTCATATCAGCATATACGCTTCAAGCTGGTCTGGCCTTGCTCTTTCTCACGATAAACTCCCAAAAGTCCTTGCGCTCCGTCTCGATGGCCCTTGGACATGGCTCATACGAAGTGAAGACTTTGGAATCTGGCAGTCTACCCGCGATGTTACTGCTACTGTCCAGTTCTTGCAGCTGATCCAGCGAATCCACCACGAAACACCGAATCAGGCGACGATTTCCATAGACGTTGCACGCTGGCTCGCTTCTTTGGCTTGCTGGACACGCTTCACAGTCGCCTAACGGAGAGCAGGCTGTCGGACACACTCGCTATCAGCGCAGAAACATCAAGAACCGATGTTGAGGCAGCCGACTTGCCTAGCTGACCCGTCAATGGCAGCGGCGGAGGAGTGTCTGCGACTACAAGCGATTTACAGCAACTCGCCAGCAACGCGAGAAGCGTCCAGCTCATGAACATAGCCGGCAGCCTTCGTCTGCTTGTGCGCTCTGCTGATGTTGGAGACGTGGAAACACCAAACATCAAGGCCGCACGCTTCGAAGCCTGACATTCCACCCTTCCAATACTCAAGTAAATAGCTTCATGTTGAGCATGATGCACAAGCAATGCGGCAGCATTGACCAACGCCGCTCTTCAGAAACCGTGGATCCTGCTGTCTCCCAGAGTCTGCCCCATGGCGCGATGCCAGCTGATCAGAAAGAAGCAGCCTACATTGCAGGCAACCACAGCATTCACTTAGGCGTGACATAGCAACGCGGAACTCAGTATTGGACCGCTCAATCAAGTTTCTGTGCGAATGCATCTCTCGCTCTAATCCGAAACAATGCTGAGCAGACTCGCTATAGGGCTTGTTATATCAAATCACAAAGATGCAGCACTCAGTCATCACTGCTACATAAAGAAGCTGAAGCATAGTCGGCGGGCAAACGGTCAGCCGGCCACGCGGGGGCGGCGCTTTCCTCTTTCCCTGCCTGGCAGCCACCGTCCATTTCCTCGCATAATTGTTGCTCTTGATTCTCACTCTGCTCTCTCTGTCTCTTGCTAACACAACATTTCTGCTTCTGTAACTCGTCTTTGTTCCTTCCTCTTATCACCTTCGCTAGAATACTTGGACAACCATGGCAGCTACCGCAATCAGTGGAACTGCATTTGGAGCTGCACTGGCCTATTCGGGCGTATGGCAACCAGACGTAATCTTCCAGCAACTCCGACTACAGGACCTATCCATGGTGCAAGTCTTCGTAACGGCCAGTGCGGCAAGCGCGTGAGTAGCCTCAGATCCCTTGCACTTCTCTCTACAATGCCCTAATCATTCTTTGTCGTAGCGTAGCAGTGCTTGTCACTAGTAACGCCAAGATAGCCGAAGTCAAAGCCCGCCCGATATCTACCGTTGGTCTCTTCCCGTATGATGCGAACATACTGGGAGGAAGTCTAGTGGGACTGGGAATGGCACTATCTGGAGCATGTCCCGGAACAGTCCTGGTACAAGTCGCAAATGGTACCTCATCTGGCTACTATGCAGTCGTCGGATGTCTGCTTGGAGCAACCGTCTATGCTGCAGTAGCAGAAAGACATCAACGGAGGTCTGGCAAAGCAATCGTTCAGACGACACCTGGCAAGACCATCTCATCTCCTTCCTCTCACTCCACTGTCCTCTTGGGCTACGCAGCAGCCTGCACTGGAGGAGCCTTCCTATTGCAGCAAACAGGCTATAGCCAGCTTCTGCAACATGTCGCCCTCTCCGGAGGTCTAACAATAGGGGCTGCTCAGCTACTCTCGCTGTTGCTGCGCAGAACCACTGTTGGTATATCGCCTGGCTATGGTGCCCTCGGCGACTACCTGTGGTCAATGCTGGACAGTAGATCAAGGACAAGATCGATCAACTGGCAGCCGCTCATCTTCAATGCTGGGGTAATGATGGGGAGCTACCTTGTCCTCACTTTTGTGACCAATGTTCGTGCAGGCAGCCTGGATATTGCGCCACTACAAGCGCTGCTAGGAGGAGTCAGTCTGGCAATGGGTGCTCGGATAGGTGGTGGCTGTACGTCTGGACATGGTATCAGTGGCATGGCAACACTTGGGATATCAAGCTTTGTCACGGTTGCTGCGATGTTTGGAGCAGGGATTGCGAGTGCAGCTTTGTTATTGTAAACAGAATTACCAGCGAAACTTCATCGAATCTTCAGATGCATTACATACCATTGTCAGATGCTTTTGGCACAACGACGCCTTCGCTCTTTCCTCGACAGGAAGCGGTGCTTGCAATGTCACTCAGCGGCTAACGAGCTCATGCGTATGGGCCATTTCTGCGCCTTCGATGCTTCTCGCTCGTATACCTATCCTGAGATACGTCGGAATCGCTGGTATTGCTGTGCCTGTCCCTTCGATCGCGTTTGTTGCCGCTCAACTTGAAGTCGCCAGCGTGTCCCGCTCGTCTTCGTGTGTGGCTAGGCTTCTTTATGTAGGCTTTTGATATTTCCAAAGCCTCTTCGGTCAGACCGCAATGATATTTGTCTCCATAGCGCTCATAGCGCACAAGGGGAAGGATAGGCTTGTGATGTCGAAGTTCGAAAAGGTCGTATAGCTCCGGGTTCGGAAGTAAAAAGTAACTTGGATATCATCGTGAGCCATCATGGAGTACCTCCTTGTGCTCTCTTCTCTCCGTGCTTGTTACCCGTATCATGACCTCTTGTCTGTCGTTAGGCTTTTCGATATATTGCATGCGGCACTTTTCGACAGAACCAGTCCAGCCAGATCTAATCATCTATGGTCACTAGCGGTGAAGTTGCTTTGTTCAGATGGGTGATAACTGCAGGGTGAGCTGAGCAGAGGCAACCTCAGTAGACCGGGTCTTTAAAACTGTGTGAGTGGGCAGGAGGACGGCCTGGACGGCCGATAAACACCGCCCTGACAGCATAAAAATTTTCGAACGATCGTTGGACGACATATGCAGAGAGCCTCCTCGCGATGTCGAGCGAAGACTCTGTGACTAGTGAATGGCAAGGTATCCGACAGCTGAGATCGTATAGCTGCATGGTAGATCTGCGGTACCGCATGGAACAAGGAAGATACGAGCATGCAAGCTGTGTGCGAATACACTGTCGAAGACCCAGTGGAACGTGTTATGAGCATTTAACTTTGTAGTTGGAAAGCGCTGTCGAAGACTGCAATCAGTGGATGCCAGACCACATGTCTGCACATTGCTCACCTTGTACGGCTGAAGTGTCGTCATGGCTTCTTCAGTAAGACCGCAATGCAGCTCGCCGTCGAACATCTGCACTAAGATTATAGGATGGTCATTCGTAATCCTCACAAGATCGTATGTTGTTGTGTCATGCCAAACGGCATAAAAGCCACCCTTCTTCTTTGTTGGCTGATCGGTAACAGGCTGCAGTAGCAGTTTCAGGACGACTTTTGGTGGTGCGGACGTTATCTGTTCGTATCGATTCGCGCGCGTGTTCCATGCCAACTTGAATGCTTTGTATGGCGATTTGTAGTTAGACTCGACCATCGCTTTTTTGACTTTCATCTCTCCGTACTCGCTGCGCATGAAGCGACTTATAGGTACCTCTGTTCGTGTCGTATCGCGATCGGTTCCAGGAGCAGCGGAATGTCGGTCCATTCTGCTCTTTATGAATTTGAGGACCGGGGTTATCTTTGAGAGTCAGGGAGAGTCAAAACGGCAGGGTCGAAGAGCAGAAATCGTTGGGTGTAGGATCAAGCTGCACCGCCATGACACGGTTCACTTGAAGCTTGCACTCCTGAATCAGTGGTGTCGAATAAGGTGGCTGATGAGGAGAATAGCTACTTGACGAATATCAGCAAAGTCAGCAAGTCCAGAAGCGAATGAAGCGCAATGAGCACGTCAAAACGAATCTGTGCGGCATGAAGGAGAAGGAGACCTTGACAATGGTGATGTCTGCCTTACTTCTCCGGAACCGTACTGCCAATGCAATCCATCTAAACCCAGTCTCTAACTAACGATGTTTTCTGTCTGCCTGCGAGAGCAAGTGTTTTTCCATACTTGCCAAGTGAAGCGTGGGGGAAAGAGATGACACGCGTCCAGGGAGGCGATGAGCAAGCGTCTACAGGCTTTATGCGTATACATCCTTTGGCTCAGTGCCGAGACCAGCTTTTTCACGAGCTTGTCCCCACTTGCGGAGTCGGATAGCCTCGATCTGGATGAATCCGGAGGTGTCTGTAGGTAGGAATCCGCCAAGCTCGTCCATCGATGATTCACGAGCGTCGTAGAGGGCCTGTAGTACACATCGATGAATCAGCATATGCCCAACACTTGTAGAGAACAAGCAGAGCAAGGAGATGTTTTAACTCACAGCAGTCTCTGAACTTCGTCCTTCGACAATGACATTTCCCTTGAAGAGCGCCAATCTGACTTGTCCATTGACGTTTGTCTGACTAGCCGCCAAGCAGCTCTGGACGAATTCTCTTTCAGGCGAGAACCAGTATCCGTTGTATAGGATTTTGGACAGTTCTGCCGTCACGAATCCATCCCTCAATGCTCGGACATTCCTATCTAGCACCAATCCTTCGAGATCCATGTGCGCTTTGCGGAGGATGGTAGCTCCTGGCGTCTCGTAGCATCCGCGGGACTTGACTCCGATGAAGCGGTTCTCTACAATATCGATTCGTCCAATACCGTGGTTCCTGGCTAGCTTGTTCAGCGTAAGGAAGAGCTCGACTGGATCCGTGACTGCCTTTTTGCTCTGGTCTGAAAGGACGAGCTTCGATGGGATACCCTTCTCGAAGTGCAGTACGATTCGTTCAGGTGTGCTTGGCGCTTCTTCAATAGACTTTGTCAATTTCCACATGTCTGAAGGAGGAGTCGTGTCTGGGTCTTCTAGGATACCAGCTTCGTACGAGATATGGAAGAGGTTCTCATCGGTTGACCAAGGCTTAGCGGCCGTCTGGAAGACTGGAATACCGCTCTTTGCAGCGAAATCGAGGAGTGCTCCACGTCCTGCGAATCTGTCGTAGAATTCGGGGAGACGCCATGGGGCAATCACCTTGATGTCGGGTTTCAAGGCGTAGAAGGCCAGCTCGAAGCGGACTTGGTCGTTGCCTTTGCCGGTGCAGCCGTGCGAGACAAATTGGCAGCCTTCACGCTCTGCAACTGCAATCATGGCACGAGCGATGACGGGACGTGCGAGAGATGTTCCGAGGAGGTAGACGCCCTAGAAAGAACCTCATTAGCTTGGTATGCTGGTCGTGGTTCTTGCTATGCTTATCGCACCTCATAGATGGCATTGGCCTGGACAGCAGGGTAGATGAGGTGTTCTACAAACTCTTGCTTGAGATCCTGAGAACGTTAACAGCACTCAGCAGTGGTCCTGCCAGCCCCAGAAAAGCCACAACACCGTACCTCCAAGAAGAACTTTTTGGCGCCGACTTTCAAGGCCTTCTCTTTTGCAGCGGCCATATCTTCTTCTTGGCCAACATCTGCCACTGTTGATTGATGTCAGAATGGTGCTTTTGCCAGCAGCTTTGAGAGCCCTACTGAATGCGACGACTAGGATGATAGGGGAATTTTCGAGTCAGCCAAACAGGCCCAGTTGCAGGTGAGTAAACAGTGTCAGCACCTTCGTAACCCTGTTCGATAAGCCATGCGAGGATGCAGGATGTGTCTGTGTGCGATTGCGTGGATTAGATTTCTGCTGCAAGTTCTTGTTCCCTTGCTCCCTGCTCACCCAGTCCGCCAGAGTATGCTAGGAGAACGCGTCCTTTTGATGCAGCCATAGTGTGTAGTGATGTGATGGAGTGAAGGAGATAGTGGATCCCTTGGTAATCGTGATTCAATGTCGTCCAGAGCAGAGCAGACCTGTTGCTCCCAAATTTTGCACTAGCTGAGAATAGGGGGCGATCGGGGGACTGTCGGAGGAGAAGGAGGAGGGAGCAGCCATAAGAATAGAGAGTGTACTTACCATACAGCTTATGTCTACTCACATTCAACATAGTCTCTCTCCTTCCTCCCTCCCTCCTCAGCCAGCCTCGATCAACACGCCTTCACTCTGTTTTTGGGCGAGCATTCCAGGCGCAGGCAGACGGCTCTCTCCTCTGGACAACCCAGGCCAGCGACCATGCTGTGACACCGAAACTGAGCGAGAGCGAATCAAGAGAAGCACATTCATTCAATCATTCACAATCTCCCCTGACCCCTTCGCATACATCCCGAAACCTCTTTCACCCACGTCGAACGCGACTCCGGCGACAAGCCAAGCGAGAGGGCAGCGAGAGCGAAAGAGCGGCTAGCTTGCTCTAGTTCGTTCACTTTTACAGCAACTACTGCAGTTGCAGATTGCAAATTCGGCTTGAGAGGAGTCAGCGAGTCAGTTGGTCAACGGAGCACGACACTGCCTCTCACAGATACAGGGAGTTTGCAGCAAGGGAGGGAGAGCAGAGGAGAGGTAGTAGCTATCTGTTGCTCTCCAACTCCAAGAGTCCACAATCTCTAAAGCAACCCACCCACTCCCGTCCTCATCATGTGTTTGTGACCTCCCTGAACTTTCAGGCTTGAACAAGCGAGACCTGCCCAGGGTAGCCTCGGACAAAGATACCTTCATCGTGGTCGGTGGAACCTTCAATCTCGCAACTATTCTTCATTCGTACACGCAATTGGCTAGATAGTTGGATACCATGGATTCTTCGTCGTCCTCACCTCCTCTCACAGACCTCGCTCTCGCTTCACTGTCGCTGGCCGACGTGGACTTTATGAGCATCAGTACAAACGATTCAGTATACAGCAGAAGGGGACGACAATCACACAACACGAACTTGAACAACCTAGAAGCTAGCCACAGCAACCTCCTATTCACGTGCAACCCAAACGCCCTTGTCGGAGCTCTCGGGTCAAGACCACTTCAGGCTTCATGCTTATCGAGGACCTTGAGCAATAGATCCACATCGAGCAATGCATCTTCAGTCAACTCGAATAGATCCGTCCGCTTTGCAGAGGACAAGCCGCAAGTCAGGTATACTTACCCTAAGCACGTCTATGATAGGGTGAGAGGGCAGCCTTTGTCGAATGTTCATCGAACGCGGAAACTGATGCTTGACTTCTATTCGTCAGGCCCCCATTCGCGTAGATGAGCGACTCGCTTTGAAACGGTGTAGAAACGAAGAAGAACCTCGGAAATGGGTAGAATACCTCATCGACGACTTCAACAGCACCGACGCGCTTTCAAAGTATGACGACTATGATTGGAGCATACCAGGCGAAGATAAAGTCGTTTATCCATCGCTAGCTCAGCTTTCCCAACTTCCACCATTATCTCCTTCGCCTCTGGAAGCGGTCAAAGTGGCAGTCAACAAGTCGCAGATCCAGTTGGACATCTTCAAGATGTCAGCTATAGCTAGCGCAGGAAGCGACAGCGATTCAGACGGATCAAGCGAAGGATGCGATGTTTATCGCAGCGTTTTATGTGATCAAAGCCCTACTTCCACACCAGCTACTTCCCCAGCTTCATCTCCAATGAGCAATATTCTTCCAAGCGGTTCTTTCGCGTTCGACACCGCAGATCCTGAAGAGCAACAAGCCTGCTGTTCCACCTTGGCTACTCCAACTAGAAGCACTGTTTCTAAAGACAGCAATGGCTTAGGAGCTCTTCCACTCTTCTCTCCTTCCTATTCTTCGCCCTCTCGAAGCATACCAAGTGCAAGCTCACCAAACTTTGCAAGATGGGACGGCATGTACTCATCTTCGCTTCCCACCGACCTATACACCCCTCTAGCATCTTCTACTTCTACAGACGACTTCAGGCCTTCCATCAAGATGTTGCAGGGTGCATGTCCTGGAGGGGCCGACGAGAAGAAGCGACTCCGAATGGAGAGACTCAAGCTGCTGAGGGAGCGATGCAGCGCCCAGGAAGATAGCTTTGAGTGTCTTGGCGGCTTTTGAGAGCCTTGAAGTCTGCTTCCATGCTACCATTCCTCTCCCTCTTCCGCCTCCTAGCTCTTCTGACCGCAATCACTTCTTACCATACATAGTTACATCGAAACACGCTTCTTTCGGCCCTATAGTTCGCCCCGTACATAGATGTGCTATACTGTCTCTTTTCCTTCCCTATCCTATAGCTCGTATAGTCGTACTTGCCTGCTTTATAGATGCTCCTCTTCCCCTTCTCCTTTCCCTTTCACGCACACTGTCGCAGCATAGTCGATTACTTTGGCTCCGTAGATAGAGTATTCCTACAGTCTTTGACGACTCCATGCCAATCGCGCAAAGGTGACGTGATGCGCGTTCAAGCACGGCCGTTCGAACGAGCCAGATCGTCTAACAGCAGCCTGCAACATGCTGACCTGCCTAATGCTTCCACTACAGCCGTTCAGCCGGGCCAGTGCCAACTACCGCTTCACTCGTTTTGGCTCAGTGGTCCTCGCGCTGCATGCTCTCCCGCTACCGAGCAAATCCTGCACCACCGTCCTTGAGGGGAGACACGAAACACCGCTCCGACTTTACTGACTGACCGACTTTACTGACTCTCTTCCACTCACGCTCGCTCCGACTTTTCGAGCACTACATATACGCCTGCGTTCCAACTCACTCTCCTCTCTTTCCTTCCCACCCCAAGCCTCTCAAACCGCTCATACGTGGAATCACAAGTGAGTTTCAACAGACTCTCCAAATCTACAGGTCGGTGGTCAAAATACTGAAGTCTATCACGCTCTTCTGACGTAGAGATGCCTATACCACCTCCTCCACCATCGTCATCCGGACTTGGTTATCCAAACCAGTACTCCGCTCCTGCCCCTGGACCATTTATCTATCAAGGCCCCAATCCAGGCTTTCCCTCTCCGCCTCCTGCTCCATTTTCCGGTCCAGCTCCTCCAGGCTTTGCTTTACACCAGGGCGGCATGGATGTCAGATATCCAGGGTAAGCTTGCATTGATCACTCATGCATCGAGTACATGTCGCAGCACCTGATCGCTTCTGTACTGCTTCACCGTTTTCCTTGTCAGACATGCGAAGAAAAATAAACGAAGTGGTCGAAATTCCAAAAGCAAAAGACGCGATAGCTCATCAGACGACGAAAGCAGCATAGAAAGCCGAAGCACGCGAAGCAGCAAGAGCGGTAGCACCAGAAGTGGCAGCACACGAAGCAGCACAAGCGGTAGACGCTCCGCTCGTCATGACAAGAACAAGCACCGTTCCTCCCGCTACTTCGATGGGGATCAAGATTCCGGAATGGGCTCTAGCGACTCCGACTCTTACGTTGATGACAGAAAGGCCTCTAGGTCCAAGTCCAAGTCTAGATCTCGTAGAGACCGTGACAGATCGAGCAGGCGCAGCATAGGATCCTCCTCGCGATCTGCCTCGACAGCTTCCACTCGAAGCTCCATCCGTTCAGGAGGTAGCAGACGGGCTTCCACCAAGATGGCTAGGCGCCGAAGCCGCTCCCGCAGAGGCAACCGCGATGAAAGCTCTGACGAGTCCGACGATAGAAGCTCCTCTTCCAGAAGTACCTCCAGCAGAAGCTCAAGCCGAAGAAGTCTATCTTCTCGGGCAACTTCGATGTCGAGCAAGTCGGGAAGAAGCTCTGTTTCGGCTTACACATACAAAGATCGCTCTGGTCGCAAGAAAAGTCGATCTCGTCGCAGCGATAGCGAATCTGATGGCCCTGCTTCTATCGCTACCACGCGGCCTGGACGAGACCGTCGCAAAAGTTACAAAGCAAATACCAGTCTTCCACAATCCGCCAATCAAGTCGGTTTTGCTGCGAGCAGAAAAGAGTCGGCCATAAGCGCTTTAGCACAGGTACTAGCGAACAGCAATCCGAGATCGATCGAGCTCTCTATGCATCGACGAAGCAAGAGCTGTCCGCCAGAGTGTGTCGCATGCGCTCTGCGGAAACTATCAGACGCATTTCGAACAAGAAGCGATCGTTCATTTGAGTCTTTCAGAAACTGGGCTCACGAGCAGGACACTCGCGACCCAGCCCAGCTACTGAAACGAGCTCTGGCTGGCTTGAACAAAGCCGGGTGTCTTTCCGAGGCGCTCCCCTACTTCTTCCAGACGGGAACGGCCTGTATTCATGGTCACGGAGCAATTGAAGCACGTCGACCAAGTAACTTCTATCCGATCAAGGTCTCGACTAGGGGCCTGAAGACATTGGATGGTGCTCTTAGAAAATTTGCGAAAGGACCTGTCCCTAAGGATTGGGAGCTTGCACAGTGCGGGGAGTCAGTCTCCTTGTTAACATATACTGCACATTAGACTTAAGCTGATAAATTTGGCAACACAGTCGCGACTGTCGCGCACGATCCCACAAAGATAGGGCTAGTAAAACCTCACGAGGAGAGCCTTACTACTCACCCAGAATTTTCAGTGCGCCTCAAAAGCTCGTTATAGTCCTCGACAGGTACAACAAATCCGATAGAAGAAACTCCAAGGACAAATCGGTCATCAAATGTCCGCCGCTCCTTTCGATCGATCCAGTGGTGCCCAAAAGCAGACGTAGCGATCACGTAAGCTGCCTTTGTGAATATTGTAACGCAAATTGATGATGATCTACTCCAGAACAACACGGAGTACGAACTCAATGCCGTGATATGTGACAAGGGCCAGTCTCCAGGCAGTGGACCATACGTAACCTATGTAAGAACTGCTGGAGACGGATGGGTGAAGTATGACGAACGAGGAAGCCCTCCAAAGCGCGTGTCTGCCGGCTATGCGCACGAGAACAGGGATGCCTACATGCTGTTCTATGGCAAGGCAACTTCGGACCCACCACAGACTTCCGGCTGGAGCTCCAACAAGCACGGGACAGTTTTTACGAGGATTACTCCTGCAGGTGCGCCGGCTCCCACGCCCTTCTTCAATCAGATCTTCGGAGGCGTGCTACGACCCTAGCTCCAGTAATGCATCAGCACAGATGGTCTTGGGAGAAATGGCATCCGATAAGCTACTTATTTTCGAAGCTATTCCAAAACGAACGCGGTTTCAGCGGATCATAATATACTCTTGCCGTGATGTGCACTTTGCTCCTGTTCTAACTTGCCCTTTTGCGAACTTCTGTTTAATATGCAGACTTCAATACCACGACGTCTGACGTGCAGTGCTACAGCAATCCTTGCCAGTCCTATTAGCGGTTACCAAGCTGCTCACGCTGGGCCGAAGATCCAGGCATTTCGACGACATCGCTCCACAGTAGCACCTGCATATGCCGGGCATGTCCCCATCAATGCCTTTCAGAGATCTTTGCTGGCTGCAGGGAGCGCCGTCACATCGCTCTTTGATCCATACAGACATGACATGGTGGCCGTCCTGGGCGAGACAACTTCTGGGAGACAGCTTCCTGGCATGAGGGATGCATTACTGAAAGGAGATGAAGAAGGACGGAGGCTGCTGAAGGAACGACCGCGCATCAAGAGCAATACTATCGATTTGGAGCAGCTGCGAGCGCTGCCGGAAAATACGCTTGGAAGGGCATACACGGATTGGCTAGACAGGTGTGGTGTCAGTCCAGATACTAGAGATCCCGTGAGTACTCTGATTATGGCGTTTTCCCAAACCTTGTACTAATGCTGTTGAATCAGGTCCGATACATCGATGATCCCGAGCTCGCATACATAATGCAGCGCTACAGAGAGTGTCACGACTTTTATCATGTTCTCCTTGGCTTTCCTGTCTCGGTCTCTGCCGAATTGGTGGTCAAATGGTTCGAGCTCGCAAACATGGGTCTTCCGGTCGCACTGCTTTCCTCCCTCTTTGGACCACTACGACTCAAGGGAGACAGGCGGCGGAGACTTGTTGGGACGTACCTGTCATGGGCTCTACGATGTGGGAGCAGTACAAAGCCGCTGATCGGAGTGCGGTGGGAAGAGAGATGGAGCCAAGATATCAGCCAGCTACGGTCCGAGCTGGGATTCATAGAGCCTCCAGTATCGTGGGATGAGTATAAGCGCACGTCTCCTTTCAAGAAGCCGAAGACATGAAAAGCAGATTATACACTATCTTCTGGTCAATTGGATCGCCCATATCTTTGGACTGTTCCGATTGCCAACGGCTTGACAGAGTATTCTCCTTCCGTAGGTCTGAATAAAGCTGATGACCTAACATCTGCGATGAATCGTATGGAACAATCCGCAAGTCCTTCTGACCCGTCTGACCCAAAGTACCGCCCCAAGCGCAGATGTCGACTAGGCAAGGCTCTCGATGGGATCCGTCACGCCTATCACGGACGACCTCATTGCACTCGGTCAATCAGCACAACACGGCAACCGTCCCGACTTCTGAATATCGCCAGTCGCAGCCATATGTCAATTTCGACATTGAGCACAAACGAGCGTATACATCGCCGTCAACTAGGCTTGACGCCAAGCATAGGTCCAGGGTTCTTCAACTATGGAGTCACATGCTTCATGAACGCCTCTTTGCAGGTTCTGCTGCATACTCGTCCTTTTTCCGATCTCGTTACTTTCCATCATCGTCAGGCTAAGAGGCTAGGATGTCGGTCCTCCAGTGTCTATTGCGGATGAAAGTCACTGATCTTTACGTCAGGTCCGCTGCAGCGTGATTGTATCCTCTGCATACTCTACCGCCTCTTACCTGCGAAGACGTCGAGACATAACAGCCAACGTATCTTGCCAAGGCGTTCGACAGCTAGCAGACTGCTTAGCATGACCTTTGGGATCTCTTCGCTTGACAAACTCGTCACACAACAGGATGCTAGCCAGTTTCTCGAGCTACTTCTGCAGCAGCTTCACGGACAAACTGAGATCATACATGGACGCAAAGAATCAAGTTTTACAGGTTTGTTTGCAGGTTTGAGGCTCGATGCTATTAGCTGCCCGCACTGCACCTTCCAAAGCAGCAAGCCATACACGGAATGTCCTGCAATGATTCGACTCCATTTTATCCATGGCGAAAGTATCGAGACTGCTCTGTGCAGGTACGCAGCAGCAGAAGATTTGTCAGGCGGGGACGCTAAAAGGCGAAAATGTGACATGTGAGCGTAGACATTGAATGCCGATCCAAGGCTCACACACACAGCAGGTGTCACAGAACTGGTTCTGCAACCCGACAGCAGCTGCTCCTACAGCCACCCGAGATTCTGATCATCCAGCTCCTCCGCTTCCAGAACAAACGCGGAAATCTCCTGAGAAACAAGAATGTCCTGCGCTGCAGCTCAGGACTTGCTTTGAGCGTTCTGATGTCGCCCGACGCATCACGCAGAGACGTAAGCAGCCGCCCTTCGCCGGCCACACTATCCTACGTGACGCTTTTTGGATGCAGCGCAAGCCGTTCTATCGTCTGTACGGGGCTGTTGAGCATCGAGGCAGTCAAAGCATACGATATGGACAGTATGTAGCTTATGTCCGCAAAGCAACAGGCACCTGGTACCTCTTCGACGATTACAAACGCGAAAAAGTCAAAGAAGCCGATGTCCGGCATTTGATCTTAAACAGCCCTGACACATACATCCTGTTCTATCAGCGCGAATCGTAAAATGGACACGGCACTACCTTTGTGCGGGACAGACTTCAAAGGAATGGAGTCACGACAATGGGAGCAGACCTCCTTACATTTGCAGAGTAAGGCGCAACTTTGCATCATCAAGAGTAGCGTTGTCTCCTCAACACAACTCCCTACGTGAAGCATGCAGCCCTCATCGTCTGGGGTCGACATACTATCATCTGGCGCGATCGCCATCACGGGCACGAAACCTGACAACAGCTGCAGATATGGTCATAAAAGGATTTCAAAGCCCAATTCAAACCGGAGAGCTCTCGCATCGGGACGTAGTCATCGACACTCGCAAAGTCCAAGGCTCCAGGTTCCGCAAGGTAATGTCTCTAATCACAGCTAGCGGAGTCCTTCTGACTACCGCTCACTCTGTTTCCAGGTGCTCACGGCAGTGCGTCATTGTGCGGACCTGTTCCCGTCTTCTCCGAAGGCAGCCAGTACTCGCACATGCACGGTCGGCGCCAGCTACATCGCGGTCATTCAGGACGCTTCTCTTCCCTAGCATCTCCGAGACTTCTGGCTCGATTTGGGGAGTATGGCCCCAGCAGCGGCTGCATCAGCTCACGATCCTCGGCACTGTACCATTCCTCCAGATCTATATCGCCGATTCAAAATCCACGCACCAAGCGAAAAGCAGAGCTCAATCTGATCGTTGAGCATGCTAGAGCTCGAAAAGAACGCAAAGCATCACCTATAACCCTACGCCGCCAGAGCTCACCAGCCATGAATGCTCGACCACTGCTTCCAGTGAGAGCGGATTCTGCCAGATCACAGTCGGCACAGTCTTTACGGTCATCTGTCAGCTCTGCACAGTCGTTCAGCTCCGCACTGTCGTCGATGTCATCCATCCAGTCTTTCGCATCCTCTGAAGACCTGCGAAATGGTATTCGTTTTGGCACGGGAGCCTCGCGAGCAAATTTTGGCTTGGGTCTCGTCAATGTTGGCAACACCTGCTTTCTAGATGCGAGTCTTCAGATCCTCATCCACTTGAAGTCTGTGACTCACTACTTGGAGCGTCACGCCAGAAGGGACTGTGAGTCGAGGCCTTGCAATGCTGATAGTAACAGTTAAAAGATGTCTCCTCAATCTTCAGGCTTACGGAAGCGTCTCGTCAAACCTGGCACGTCTGCCGAAAACGAATGTCTGGTCTGCTCAGTGAAAGATCTCTATGCAGCTCGATGCGAGCGGGGTCAGTCAGCCAAGATGCTCATGACAAAATTGCAGGATGAAGGCGTATACACTGAAGAAAGTCTTATAACGCCTACGGATTTCGTCAATGCCGCCGATGAGAGATATTTAGGGCGTCGCTTCAAGCCGCACAAGCTTGTCGACTGGAAGAGGCGCCCACAACAAGATGCGCACGAGTACCTGATGTCGTGGGATGGCTTGTTGGTGACGCTCCAATCGCATCTAAAAATTAACGAAAGAACAGACTTTACGAAAAAGCTCTTTTCAGGAGCATGGCAGACCACAACCACATGTCCTAACGATGGCTGCACCAATGTGGCCGCAAATACGGAGGAGAGTGATGTCTTTCAAATTCAACTACCTGTAGACAAGACGGCGACCCAACTTGATGGACTGTTGGAGCATTACTTTCAGGAAGAAACGCTAGACGCTGACAACGCTTGGAAATGCATGAAGTAAGCGCTATTTCTTCTTTCTCCGAAGGGAAGTTTAAGCTCTCCTGACTGATGACTGGAAACCCATACAGCTGTAATTGTGCAGTCCGCGCCACTCGCTGCATACGGATCAGCCGTGCGCCGAGTGTGCTGATCATCCATCTATCGCGCTTTGCTGTGACTTTTGCAGGGGTAGACTTTGCAGCCAAGAAGATCCGAAACTCCGTTCGACTTTCGCCGACACTGTCATTGACGAAGTACCTAGCTGGCAATCGCCCCATAGAAGCGAGGTATAATTTGTCAGGCGTCTTATGTCACCATGGCAAGAATATCGAGTCTGGACACTACACCTCGTATGTCAGAGGAGGAGAGAACAACGCGAACTGGGTGCATTTCGATGATCTGAACGAGAAATGCCCTGTTCGAATATGCGATGCCAAGGAGGTCCTAAGAGGAAGAGATGCGTACGTGCTGTTCTACGAGCAGATGAATAGCAGGAAGTAGTGTGTCTTTTAGTCGTATGGCCAATTTGTTCAAGTGTCTTTCGATATGCAATAGCTATGAGCTCCTGTCGTGACAGTCGCCTGTAGAAGAGTTGCGCTGTGCTGACGGCACAGCTTTGACGAGTGCAGCTCTCCAGACGTTGTCGCCCGACATTGCGACTTGATTCAAGCCGTGTAAGCCAGAGGACCTATGGCGGCGGCAAGATCTCCATCTCCATCTCCCTCACGTTCGCCGTCGGTTTCTCCAGTGCCGTCTTTGCGTCGCAGATCCAACCCTGCACGTCCGTCCCAAGGTCTGACATGGCTCACCGCTTTTGGAGCAGGGTTGACCGCTGCAGTGGCAGCCAAGCGGCAGATGACATACGAGAGCATGGACAGCTCATCTCGTTATAAGCCTCCACGAGCAGGCATGTTCCGAGGGATAAAAGCTGGAGTCTGGCAGGGTCTTGGGACCAACTATCCTGGAGTGCAGGAGGTTCTGCAGGCTGGTGTTGGGGATCCAGCTCCAGCGGTGAAGCCATTCGACGGGCTCAAGCGACCTGGACACGGTCGCCATAAAAACCGACGAGGCGAGTTTGGCGAGACGGCGTCCTTCAGCTCTTGCGAGTCTCATGATGCACGTCATCTGCATGGCGTTGTTCCGACGAGGGTGTTGCGCGAGCGTGGCATTCCAACAGGGAGGAAGACGAGATAGGTGAACTGAGCAGGAGCAGACCCTGAGCTTGTGTTGTTTACGGGCAGTGTCCTTCTTCTAGTGTGTTGTGTCGTGGTGTAGTGTAGTGCTCTTCTGCAGTACCATATCCTTGTGCTGAGTGTGCATCCCTCCATCCCATCCTTCTGCTGCTGTTGCTGTTGACTGTTGACTGCTGACTTTCTGTCGCGTCTCTTTCCTCCCTTCCCTCTCCCATGGATCTATCGACGCTGAGCAGTCTGCTGGAGCGACACACTGCAACTCTGACTGCACTCTACGATGAATTGGGCGCACCATCAACGACGGTCAGCAGCAAGCTCGAGGAGCTGCATGGCGCCCTCATATCCACAGTCAACGCCCAGAAGGAGAGCGCAGAGCAAGAAGTAGCAGCAGTCAAGAAGAGCGTCGACGAGTTGAGGAGCAACTGCACGCTAAAGAGGAAACAGCTGGGAGAAGGGAGAACAAGCAGCGCCAGCATCGACCACAACAATAACAAGGAAACACTGCTTCAAGCAAAGAAACGGCTCGAGAAGGAGGAGCAAGATACAGACAAGCTCGTACAGCAAAGGCAGAAACTCCTTCAAGCTGTCCATGCAAGACTCGAAGCCTTTGTTGACATCCTCGGTCGCGAAACAGTCTACGTCGATGAGAATCCATCCAACGAACAAGACACGATAGATCTCAGTCTTACAAAGCTCAGCAGTCTTGAGAAGGAAGTGGTCCGCTGCGAGAATGAAGTCGTACGTTTGTCCCAGCAGCGCTTGTTGTCTTGAGCGAACTACTGACGCGACATGACCGCAGAAACACCGCGAGCAGCAGCTAACGAGGCTCATCAACGATATAGCAGCGCTATGGAACGATCTAGGCATGTCCCCTCTCGAGCCAGAAACATATTCAGTCACCTCGGATCTCGAACTGGATCGCCGGATAGTGGTCACTCTCGATGATTCTGTGGCTATACCTCCACCTCGGCCCCTTCCTATGACCTCAAGACACGACAGCATCGCAGCTCTGGCGGCGAGAGAGCAGGCCTTGCAGACCGAGCTCGTGGAGCGAGAAGCCGAGATCCAAAAGCTGTACGACGAGCTCTATATCCTATGGACAAGATTGGGAGTGTCAGACGAAGAAGCAGATGGCTTTGTCGAAGCTTGGGCAGGCACGCAGCAGCGCTGTATCGATGCTGTCAGTCTTCATTTCCTGCAGTTTATTGCAGAACATGACCAGCTGATTCATCCTCTTGCTCAACAGTATCGTAGAGAATTGGAGCGTATGCTGCAAGTCAAGGCAGACAACATGGTCATCTTCGTCCGCAAAGAGCGGGACGAAATAGAGTACCTCTGGAATGAGCTCTTCTACTCGGAAGAGGAACGTCGGCGATTCGGGCTGTTTGATTCAGGTTGGGGTTCTCCACTCGGCTTCCACAGCGGTGATACTGATGTTCCAGCCAATTCAGATCTCAATACAGAAGAAGTCCTAGCTGAGCACGAAGCGGAGAAACAGCGGCTGAATGACGAGAAGGAGACCAAAACCCAAATCCTTGCAAGGCTACGCAAGTACTTTGAGCTCCTTGATGAAGCGGCACAGCTGCAGGTACGTGGTGTCGACCTTCTCCGGCCAGACTTGCCTGCCAAAAGCTGATATATCTAATCTTGCATCACAGGCAAGCTTGACTGATCCTGCGAGACTGACTGCGAAAGGCCAGCGAGGCGATCCTGGACGTCTGCTGCGGGAAGAGAAGATCAGAAAGCGCGTAGCGAAGGAAAAGCCAAAGGTGTGCGAGGTGTATTAGGCGAGCAGAAGTCATGTCTGACATATTCTCTCCAGCTCGAAAACGACCTCCTCTCCCTCGTTCCAACTTGGGAACGCGACCATGCCCAGCCATTCCTGGTCAATGGCACACGCTTTGTCGAAGATCTCACGGCTAAACTCGAAATGGATCAGGCTGGCAGAGGTACCGCATCCAAGGCGAGTCGCTTTCCTTCCAAATCCGACGAGAACCGAAACTGACTGTATCCTCCCCAACAGCGCTCGAAAACGCCAGTCCCGCCTACGAGCAGTGCACCTCCTCTTAAGCGCCAGATGACAGGCTCATCGACGTCTTCAACATATTCCAATGCACCTTCAACTACGAAGCGCCCTCGTACGAATACACTATCTTCAGCTTCTGCAAGTGCAAGTCAAGCAGCCAATATTCTACGACCTATGCATACGGGATCGTCTACTACCTCTTCTGCGATGCTCGCTACACCTTGCCCTCCCAGCTTCAACAGCCATCAAGCGCGCTCAGGCGATCTCTTGCTAATTCCAGGCTCCACTTCTTCTCGCACCACTTCGTACGCACAAGGTGGTCCTTCAGGGTCGCGCTTGCCTATCAAAGCCCAGCCAACTGGCTTTGCGCAGACACATCATGGCGGCCACGTTGGACAATGGCAACAGCAGCAGTTGGGCATCAACAGCCGTCAGCAAGCAAATGGAAGTATCGCAGCGCAATCCTTGTTCAGCCCACAGGCGCAAGCAATTCAGCAACACAAATCAACGAGAGCAAGCTTCAGACCGCGGCCAAGTATATTGAGTAACGTCAGTGCTGCACAAAGCTCTTCGCAGCAGTCTGTTGCAAGCAGTACCAGCTGGGGAGGCTTAAGGACAGCAAGCTCTGCAACAAGTGTGGACAGCATAGACAGCCGCTGTTAGGGTCCTATTGCCCGCCCTTCGACGTGGGGAATGCTAGTGTACAGTTGTCCGGTCCTGTTCATAGTCGTTGTCACCTGTCTCTTCAGTACATGTTGTCGTTTTTATTTTGTGTATTTAGGGCTTGGCAGGCAAGTCGACTCATTGTCCTTACAGCCTTGCTTGTCCAGACATAGACTGCTGCTCTGCCCATTGGACTAGACGCGTACCGACTTGATCTCTAAAGCGAGCATCCTGCAGAAGCCAGTGGTCTGCACCTTCGACTACCTCACGCTTGTACTGCCCGTTGCTGAAGTACTTTGGCGACGGATCAGACATGGAAAGAGGAAGAGCTGTATCATTCGTGCCAGTAACGAACAAGGTAGGAATTCCTGCAGGGAAACTTTTCGATATGCCGGCGGCGACTTCCTGATCATGGTTGACTTTTCGAATCTTGTAATAGCTGAGAGGTCTAGCTATGCCGCCTTTTCGGAAAGTGTCGATATAGTATGCGCATTCTGGATCTTCTGCAACGCTGGGAGCCTCGACTAATCTCTTGCCAGACCGGCGAGCTTCGTCGAGCTCTAGCATCCGCTGCCTCCATCGCCCGCGATATGTAATTGGTTCTCTGTCGTCCAGTAATTGTTGATCTGCCTTCTTCTTTGGTGCTTGCGAGAATTGAGGGACAAGGAATGCCTCGAGCTGGCACAAGATCTTACTCAACACATGCGAAGATGTCGTACGCCAAAGCTTACATTCTTCCCAAGGATATCCGCAGCTTCATCTGTCTTCCACCATAGCTGTATCGCTTTTGTATCAGCTACCGTTCTCGACAGGAAAGACGCGACCTACCTGATAGCCGAAGTTTGGGAGCATCTTGTCAACAAGTACCTCGTCTGGGATGAAGGGCAGCCCTTTCTGAGCTTTGTTATTCACGGGTCAAGCGTAAGCTGCAGTACTGGTGAATGAGCGCATTTGATGAAGACACACACCAGGAGGGAGATACGGTGTAGACACACTGGAAGCACCAGCATCTCAGGACTAGCTGTCACGGAGAACGTGTGACTCACACTGCAATCGCTTTGACTCTTTTGGAGTGATAGGCTGCGAAGCGCCAGGCTAACAGGCCACCCCAGTCATGCCCGAATAGCAGGATCTGCTGGTCTGCTTCGTTGCCAAGGGCATTCTGCAGTAGCTCCTCGAGGTCATCGCTCAACTTCATGTATCCATACTCGTCGAGGTTCTCCGGCTGGGATGATGGATAGTAGCCGAGCTGAGACGGGCAGATGATCCTGAAGCCTGCGTTGACGAGCCCAACCAAGGGATACCGCCAGCCATACCTGTGACTGCGAATCAGTCTACGGCCCTGCGACTTGGCTTGCCAGCTCACCAAAGATCTGGGAAACCATGCAGCAAAACGCAGACGGGTCTCTTCTTTCCACCATCCTGGTCGACGTAGTGGTACCGGTGCCCATTCTTGAGCATCACATAGCAGTGATTGAAGCTACTCGCATCGCGAACGTCTGGCATCTCAAGCAAGATTGCTACAATGCCCAGATGAGAAGCAAAGGAACAGCCAAGAATGAGCAATGCAGCAGACCACGAAACCACTAACGAGCTGGACATCCTCTTTCAAGAGTGTCTCATAGACGTGATCCTGCCAGATTGCACTACTCTCGAAAGCTTGTCGCGTTTGCATCAAGACACGCCAGACATTGCCGTCCAGCTGCAGCGTGTGCTTGAAGAGCGGCCGCATCGTACACAAGCTTACTATGGTACATCAAGTATCTCGTTACGAGCTCAGAAAACGGGCTAAAATGCCTTGCTTTAGATGAGGGTCTGGCGGTCCTGGTGAAGCTAGAGCTTCCACACCGACAAGGGTGGACTCAAGAACAAGCCGAGACGTTCTTCACGTCGTCAGCTTTGCTCATTGCGACAGAAGTACACCATCTCGAAGTCCGCTCGGGAGGCTCGGCTGAAGGCATCCTTGGTTCGCGACAATTTGGATCATACAACCTTGAGAACAGCAGCCTCTCAGTTCCGAGCTCGCCAGCAACCTTCCGCGGTCTCGGCGTCAGGACTCCTGGATTCCCTTACACACCTGCTCCTTTTCCAGACCTGCCCAATAAGTCAGACAGCAAGACTTCGATTACGAGCAGCAGATACGATGATCATGCACTAGGAGCTCTCATCGCTTCAGTAGTCTGGGATTCCGCCAGCGAGGACAAGAGCAGTAGACGCTGGATCACACTCCAAAATGGCCGGGCTTTCGTGATATGGCGTATGCCAAAGCAGGTTATATGTGAGTTGACTTCCATTCATTTGCAATCGCTGCCGTCATCTGACTAGAGCTTTATCTGCTTGTCCAGCTTGGCATCCTAGCACTTCTGCTCCAGCACCTCTCGCGGTAACGGCGACCATAACGCTTCGGCCTGATTCAATGCCTACATTACGGCAAGCATCTTCCTCCGACCCCACGTCTGCTCCAAGAGTGCCTAGAAAGGACGACAAAATGGAGGAAACCCCGAAACATCGTCAAGAAGTGCATCGCCAAAGACGGGCAGGAAATGACGATGGCTATATCACGAGACCACCGATGTCATCTACGCAAGCCTTGCTATCTGGTGTTTTAGACAGGAAAGCTTCTTCAGACTCTGGAAGATCTCAGCAGGACCGCACAGTGACCGTTGGAACGCTTGCGCTCGCGACATCGAGGATACTCAAGCGAGCTTGTCGGCGGATTATGACTGTTAGTCATTCAATCGATGTCGCTTTGCGTGTCCGCAAGCACGATGTACTCTTTGGTCAGACAACACAAGAAACAGGTACACTCTGCGTCGAAATAGCCAACAACCCTGCCAATGGTCTCAGCTTTAGGATAGACAGGATTGAAGTCAAGCTGGACGGATCTATTGAGGGAATAAAGGAGATGTCGTCCAACAATGGCGGGACGAAGACCCAGCACCTAACGATACTCTCACCTTACGATCAGCAGAACCTGGCATTTAGTATTCAGGTGGACGCCAAACATTCAAAATCGATGCGATCTCCATTAGGAGACGGATCAACCGGGCCGCTTCCACCTTCTACACCATTAGCTGCTCTCCTCACACCAAGCCAGGTCCTACAATCAGCAAGGCCTCTTGACCCCCGCATGAGAATGGCTCGGCAGCCTGAGCTTACACTTACCGATGCAAAAGCAAGCAGGGAATTACAAGTGATCGTCATCGGCTGCCCAATATATTCCGCCAGTCAGCATGAATCGCCAACACCTACCACTCCTTTTACGATGCGCTGGACTACTCCTTTTGTCGATAATATGTCGTCACCGTTAGCTCAAGAGGGCAAAAGAAGGCCAGCCATGTCTCCCGCTATCGTTGCTGCCAGTGCTATGAAAAAGCAAGCTACCTCTATAGGCGTTCGGAGCACCGGCACCACCATGCCTATACCGTCTGCCAGTATCATATCTGGTGCTCGATCTCGTCCACAATCGTTCGCGCAGACTAGAATCTCTGCTGGCGCAACACCTCCGCAAACGCTTGTGCAGGCTACTGCAGGCAGCAAACGTCACACAGTTGCAGGCTTGACTGAAATCGGTCAAAGAATGGCCTACATGTCCCCGGCACCGGCTCTGCACAGTCCTCTGGCTGCAACAAGCGAACGGCCTAGTCTTTCCCAGCAGCCCTCTCGAGTTTCGGCTGCAAACATTGGTATAGGCCAACCACCTTCTCTTGATCTTCTGTCTTCACCAACGAAAAAAGCTATACCCCCTCACATGGCCTCTCAGATCCGACCCGCCGGTCCTGCTAGTCCGAAACGCTCCATGTCTGCCTCGGCACTCCCAACTATCAACACCATGTGTCAAGAGCAGCGGCAAAATCATCAAGCACCTTCGCCAGCCAGCTACTCTACGTCGCCAAATACCGGTCTAGCTCCTCCACTGGAGTCCGTCGTCAGGCATTCAGATTATACTGCTCATAGAAGCGGAAGGTCGCCCCTGCGAAGCTTCACCGAGCTCTCATCGCCACAAGCTCGCAATGCTTCGCCGGGAACCGCAAACAGCCCACTGCCCTCGTACGGCACGCCAGGGACGATACGACAGGTACAGCCGCTTTCTGATAGTATGCAGCTGCGCGATCCTCTCAAAAAAGCTGGAGACGTTACTTTCGATGTCTCAGGCAAAGTCCTGGTTTCTGTAGTTGTGCTGCCCAGCAAAGAGACCGCCGCTAGTCTGGGTCTTGATAGCGAGCCAACATTGGACCAAAGAGACGAAGGAGTCCAAGCAGCTATGATGAGAGCACGCCTAGCTACCTTCAAGCTCGGGACAGCTTCGCATCCTTCTTCGCCCCCTCTTTCAGGCGCTATGTCACCTCAGCAGAACATCCTAGCTGCCGTTCCTTCTCCGACAAGCTGTTCCAATCTGAAATTGAAAGGGGCTGTCGCGGTGTTTGACATTTTCTTGATCGAGATTTTCATTCTCAACACCTCGAATACTCCGATCGAGATGCTCTTACAAGCCCCAATTCCCATAAGTGAGACGGGAAAGGCAGGGGTAATGCCTCTCGATAATAGAATGAGAATAGGGTAGGTTCAGAACTCACTGAAAGGCGTGAAATACTCGGGCTGATTTCATGCGCTATACAGTCCGCTTTTACCTCAAGCATGCCAGTCGATACGGATGCGATTCTTAGCCTTGCAAGCAGGTGTACATGATGTTGAGAGTATTAATTTGCTGGATTTGGCAACAGACAAGGAGCACTCGATACGACAGCCTGTTACCGTAGTAGTTGCATAGTCGGGATGCGACTTCGGATAAGCTCTGATCAGTATTTAAAAGTTTGTTGTTGTAGTACCGTCCGCTCGCGTAGTGCGGATTTGGTCTCTTCTGAATTAGACTTCGAAGTCAATTGGCATCTTTCGTGTTCCTCCAATCGCTCCAACTCGTGCATGTCCGTCAAAGCATCGCAAGCGGATGTGTGCACAAGCAGAAACTCTGCTAGCAGTGTAGTGCTCCTCTGTGTACAAGACAGCCTTCCCCTCGACGCGTAAAGCTTCAAGTCAACAAACGAAAACAATGCAATTTGTGAACAGGCGTGCGAGCAGCGCGACCGTCGGATATAGCAACAGACCAGCCTGCTCCTCACCTCTGTCACACTTCAGTATAACATATTCGGACCCACCCTCCTCGCCTCCGTCCCTGGCTTCGTCCTCGTCTGCGAGTTCTGGGATGTCATCATCCTCGCCCTTCCGCGACAGCGCTTCCATGGCCGATAGTTCAGAAAGCAATGGAAGTTTCCAAAGGCGTAGGCAAAGCTATAAATCGAGCATCCCCTCCCGAAGGTCGCGCCAAGTCTCGTCTGCGAGCTCAAGTCCAAACGAACGCTTCCGTAGACAGACTACCATCCGCATACAAGGTGACAGGACAAAGGTAGTAAACAGCAAGCGTAATGGGTGCGGGAAGGATGCGTTTCGTACCGGTCTGGAGACAGCAGAAGAGCTGGCTGTCCTGCGCAAAATGTGGATGGGCGATGCTCAGGAGCGCACCTTGCAGGCAGACCCTGAACTCCATCACTTATGGGAGTCACAACAGAATCTGGCACAAGACGAGGAACCAGCCAGTGATCAAGGTAAGCTTATCACCTATAAGCTCGCAATTCCCAATAAAAGCTAAACTTGTTGCAAGAACCCTATCTAGATGTGATATACGAAGAAGATGACGGGCTGGACCTGGCTGAACAGTACGAGGAGATGCAAAGGGAAGCGGTCATCGACGCCGGCGGGTCTGAGCAGGCAGTACATCAGACCAGTAATACGGATCTCGTCACCGGCACAGACATGGATATAGACATTGAAGAATATCTCTCTGATGATTCAATCTTCGATGCGGCGCTCTCGGAACCTGCCTTCGTCGGACAGACACGCCCGGAGAGGGAGTACGATAGTAGTAGCGTGGATATGCAAGAATAGCTATGTGGATGAAACAGCAGCAGGGTCTGTCGAAAGCTCTAGATATACCAGTTCGTTCAATATCCTATTCGTAGTCTTAGAAAGTTGTGATGCATGTATGCGGCAGTTAGGCATTCTCCAAGCATACACATAGCCCTAAGTACCAAATGCAAGCCGCTCTTGTGGGCAGTTTGAACCACATCTTGCCCGGCAGACGATGAGTGTTCGAAGTTCTGCTACGCCAATTGCACCGATACGCCAGCAATGCTATGCTTCTCTCCAAGACGACACGACCTTCTAGTTCTGTGGACGCATCTCACAGGCTAGACTATTCTCCAGTCATGTGGTGCACGTCTGTTGGCGAGGGTTGTCGAGGGTTTGCAATGAGGGTTTGTGAGGGTTGCAGAGCCGGTTTGTGATGGCAGCTCCTTCAAGGCTCCTCCACCGAACTTTCTACGTTACTGCGACTCTTGTGCTTCAGAGACAAGCTATTTGTCCAGCGCAGTGTCACCAGGCCTGAATGAGGGTGTTCCTTCTCGAGCGTGGTGAAAGAGTAGGGTTGCTGAGCGTTTCTCGAAGCCTGCGTTGCTCGAAGCAGGCGGGCACGTAAAATTCAGGAAGTTGAAACTTGCTGAACCGCAACAACAGAAGCAGCTTTCGAGATTATTGATATTGCATGCATCGTTATCAGTTGATCATGCTGCAGCCGTCGCCAGCTTTTGTCTGTCACTGTTACAGAAAGCCAACCCAGGTTGCGCTTCAAACGACATCACAAATACAATGTCTAATCGAGAGGCAGAAAGGAATCAAGAAGCTACCGTGTATCTAGTCAGCAACACATTTTCGAAGACATGCTTCAATCGCTGATACAAAGCTCTAGGGAAATCTCGACGAAAAGTGTACCGATGCACTGATCTGGGAGCTTATGCTGCAAGCGGGGCCTATATGTGCGACCATACTATCTATGCCTCCAAGAAAATCAACGCTTACAATTCTCGCTGCAGCCAATCTACATTTGCCGAAGGACCGCGTCTCGATGTCGCATCAAGGCTTTGGATTCTGCGAGTTTCTCACCGAGGCAGACGCAGAATACGCATGCAGGATAATGAATGGTATCAAGATCTTTGGCAAGCCGATACGTGTCAACAAGGTGGGCATGGAGAACGGATGCTGGAGAAGCATTTGACTGATGATTCCGCTTTCAAGGCATCATCGGACCGCAAACAGATTGACATTGGCGCAAATCTCTTCATCGGCAATCTCGACATTAACGTAGACGAAACCATCCTCTTCAACGCCTTTAGCAATTTCGGTGCGCTGGTTCAGCCAGCGAAAGTGCAGCGCGACGACAACGGATCCAGCAAAGGCTTTGGATTCGTCTCTTACGACTCATTCGAAGCTGCAGATGCTGCTATAGACGCGATGAATGGGCAATTTTTGATGAACAAGGCTGTCAATGTTCAGTACGCATTCAAGAAGGACTCGGCAGGAGAAAGGCATGGTACAGAAGCAGAACGTCTACTGGCAGCGCAAGCGCGGAAGAATGGCGCTATATCGATGATGGCTGCACCCCCGCCGCCTACTTTCCTAACGGGTGGGCTCATTGCAGCTTCCTTCTTGTCGAGCATATTTGCTGATACACATTTGCATAACAGGTGCAAACGCTTCCAACATGCCACCTCCTCCTGGCTTTGCGCCGCAGCATGCTGGAGCAGCTACGCCAGGCTATCCAGCTGGCTACCCAATGCAGCAGCAACAACAAGGCTACATGCCACCTGGCTATGCGCCGTATGGTGCTCAGCAGTATCCTGGCCAGCAGATGCCTCCACCACCACCAGGTTTCCAGCAACCGAATGGACAATTCATTCCTCCTCCTCCAGCAGGGTTCGCATGAGATCGATACATTGGGTGTCAGGAAGTCTAGCTCAAATGAAGTCTGACTGTATAACATTGTTGTGAATATTGTCGTGGAAATCGCTATTGGCGCCTCTCTTCCTCTGACTTTCGTTAGTCTTGCCATCATCGCAAGGACCTGATAATCCCAGAACAAGCAAAGCTATGCTCGCTATTCGACACAGTCCTGGCGAAGACTGCAAGGCGCTACAGCGCTGTCTGCCGGTGACCTCGACTTCCCAAAGCGCTGGAATTTGTCCTTCGACAGCACCGGTTCCCATCACTGTCGATGCGTACAGACACGCACACCAGTACCATGTTGTTTACATCGAACAGACATCAGCACCCTATTACGTGATATGCACAAACATGGAATGACATGCAATTAGCACCTGTCAGCTTCCCGATCAACCTGCTGCCTGTTCTGGAGATAGCTATTCCATAGGCGGCCATGCTGCGTCTCGATGAGGCAGGTGATGATGATGCAAGTTGGAGTACCAGAGGAAACTGCTGATTGCTTTAAGACTCAGGAGGTGCCTTTTGCAGAAGGTACGGAACCTGCGACCACGCATACCAGACAACGCTGTGTCATTTGGACCAAGAGCAGTAGAGCAAGCGGATGCTTTGCAACTGATTGTTCTGTGGTCTTCTGCTCCTCGCTCTGTACGAGTGCATCTCTTTCTCCTTCGTGCACTACACTATTACAATCTTCGAGCGCTCTAAGGCAAACGTAAGCGGTCCTGCAGCTGCGGTACTACAGCTTAGCGCTGACCCTGGACGAGAACTTCCTCCTCCTCCAGATGTCATCATAGATTGGCGTTCTCATTCGCAAGTCGCGACAGCTCTGCTCCTATAGCCTCTCGGCTCCTTACACACTTCTGGAGCCACAGCGATTCTACTGGTTCCTCTTCGCAAGCTCCGGACAGGCCTTCTCACCCTTCCACCTAAAGAGACCTCGATACTCATCCAAGGGTCAAGAGCAGAGGAAGCAGAGGGTTGACGAGCTGCATTGAGATAGGAGAAAGATGCCGTACAGCAACTATGAGGAGCCGTCAACATACTCGGCTCGACCCCAGCCAGAGCTTCGACACCTTCCACAGCTACCGCCCATGCGCTTGCCTGAAGAGTATCACCACGAACAAGGTTATCACTACTACCATCGCGAGAGTCCTACAAGCCTGAACAGGTCTACAATGTCTACCATCTCGACTTCAGAAGAGCCGTCTACTTCGTCCCAACCTGCTGCTGTACGGACTGCAAGCACAGGCAAGACCTTCCAATGTACTGGCTTCGAGGGATGCTCCATGTCCTTTTCACGCAGCGAGCATCTCGCGCGGCACATCAGAAAGCATACTGGTAAGTTTCGCAGACCGGTGGTGGTGCTCCACTTTCGTTGCTGACGAAGCTTATAGGCGAGAAACCCTTCACTTGTCGTTGCGGCAAGAAGTTTACGCGCTTGGACAACCTTCGTCAACATGCTACTACCATACATGCAGACGAACCCGAAGCCAACGAAGAGCTCTTTACTCGGCTTGCTGCGCATATGCCCAGGTCAGGAGCTCGACGACGACGGGCGGCTAGTCCGACCACTCTGGCTGCGGCGGGCTCTCTGATGATGCCATCTGTGTTGGCATCTGTTCCGCAGTCACCTCAGTCTCAACCTTCGCCAGCGCCGCTTCATTATTCGCCGTCACCGTCTGCTTATGCTCCGTACTACTCGCCACCGCAACCTTCGTTTCCAAGCTATCAACACAACTCATACCCGCTTCCGTCCTTACAGGGACATGGAGGCGGGCGTTCATTTCGGCCCTACCCCTCAAAGTCTGCCTCTCCCGCATGCCGTGGAAGATCGCCATCACCTCCACTACTATCGCCAGTCTCACATTCGAGGAGGCCAGTATTACCATGTGAGTCTACTTGTGCGGTAAAAGGCGTTGCTGACTTTCAGTAGCCCTCTCCTCCTTGATAGGACGATCAGGAAGCTTCTCGTCGGTGTCGAGCGGCAGCACGTCGTCGTCGCTGTCTTCTGCTGTGCCGTCGCCAGAGTTGGATACAGCGAGGTTTATCGGATTGAAGATCTAGTCCTTCTGTTGTTTCCTAGTTGCAGTCCGAAACGAGCTTCTTCGCATTCTGAGCTTCAGCTTGCTCAAAGGCAGGTCGAGAGATGTCGAGCAACAGCAAAGTACGAACTGCCTTTATCGCAGAAGTTTATGGCTGGTTCTGATGTGCTTCTAGAATGGATATGGAGCTGTGTATTGAGTGCTGTCTTCGAAAACTTATGTACGCGAGGATGATGGCAAGGTGCGTATGTCAGTCGCAAAGGTGCCAGCTATTCATGCAGTCCCATAAGACGTTGTGTATAAGTTCTCGTTACGTGCGCGTGTTTTGGCGACTTTTGGCGGTGAGATCCATTTGGCGTAAGGCGAACGAGTGTCTGACAATTTTGGCATCTTTCTTTCTCTAATTGGCTATCTTGCTATCGTCGTTTTATTGCCTCAAGAATATGCTCGTAATGCTACTTTGAAGACGCGACAACCGCCTTGAGGTGGACAGCTTCGACGGCCGAAAAGGCTAACTCCTTCAAAATGCATCGCACGACAACGCCGTTTATACTATTATGCTCCTATATCCCTGGAGAGCACGAATCTGACGTCTAACTGCGTTTACCTCGTTTTGCAGCCTCTGGGCGGGGTCGCTTCTTTTTCTGGCCGCAAAGACGTCAAGGGCTTCCGCTGTGAGGGTCGCGCAAACCTGTCACCAGCCTTGTCGGGTAGCTGGCAAGCTCTGGCAGCTGTTCTGGCCGGTCTACTGCCAAAAGCGCGTCTGCTACCTTTTCACAGTTTCTCGACTGCTTTCGCACTCCTTTCCCCCTTTCACGACTTCCTCTTCCTCTCGTACACGAGCTAACAGAGACTGTAAAAGGCACTTCTGACTGCCTTCGGGCCGGCTTCGTACACAGATCGGTCTTGAGGACGGGCGAGCGCCGAACGCTCCTGGACTGGCTACACCCTTCAGCGTAACCTGTAAGTCCCTTCACTGAGCTCCTGTACCTTCCTTGGCTGACTCCTTGTGGCTAGCAGTCAAAGCCTTCGCCTGTCTTTGGTGCAGCAAGACCCTTTGGCCGCGCTCACTGACTGCAGCGCACAAGAGCGCCACCTACTAACACGCTTGTAGACACTAACAGAGGCTTCTTGTGTAGGTGCGACCAGCCTTTCTGGTGGTTTTCGGCAAGAGACGCTCGTCGGGCAAGCTGCCAGGGTTCAGCCGTAGCAAAGTCTACTGAGGGTTACACAACTGTCAGTTGTTTCGTTCTCTTAGTTTGGACGCGGCTCACGACCTTGTTCTAGCAGTCTGACTGCTTCTCCTACGGTCTGTCTTGTTCAAGGCGTGTAGGTACAACTCTTGTTCGTTCCTCGCTACACCACTGGCTTACGCTGCTCTACTTCCTTGCTACAGTCTCGTCGGCACACGCAGCGTTGCTCTGAAGACCTTTGACAAGCCCAACAAGACACTTCAAAGCCGCTAAAAGAGGCCAGCTGCCGAAGAACGCTGCTCTGGCTAGAGTCAGGCTGCAAAGCTGGCGGTGGGCTTCTCACAGGGCTTTGTTGAGGGGTTGACTACTCTTCACCTCCGCTCTCGACCTACGCCGACTTGTAACTTCTCTTCCGCACTCTCTCCTTCTTCTCCTTGGGCTACGTCGTTCCAGGCTGTCACTTTTTCTGCAGTCTGCTAGGCTTTTGCATGCTAAGCGTGGTCTTTACGTGCTAAGTGTTTACGTGCTAACTAAGTCACTGACCCACTTAAGTTGGTTTGGGGGTCTGCAGTTCTACGTTGACAGCTTGTTTGAGTGGAGAGCTGACAGCTTGCAGGTCACTTTGACGCAAGACTTCGCAGGAGGTGAAGACGAGCTTGACAGAAGGGCTTCTACTTCTTGACAGGGTCTACTTTGCTGACACGTCTAAGAGGTTGTGCTTTAGGAAACAGTTCGAAAACAGTTTCTGCTGCTTAAGGAACAGTTGCACAAGACACGTCTTCGCTAGACGCTAACGCGTTTAGCACAGTTTTTTCGAGTTGCTTGGCTGCACAGCTCAAGAGGCTGGAAGCAGACTGCGCCCGAATGTCCGCTCAGTACAAAAAGCCCGAGCAAGCGGGGCAGCGATGGAGCAGCGATGGAGCAGCGCAGAGTCAATGGAGTGCTCTCGAAGATCAAAGAAGCCAATGAGGAGTCAGAAACAAAGTTGGGGCCGCTACGATGCGCGCACTGAATCCAACAAGCTCCAGGGCATCCAAAACGACATCTGTGGCTTTAAATTCAGCGCGCCTGTCGCACGCGAGTCTTTTAAAGCGCATCCAATTGCAAGGCGCCTTTCTGATTCGCTTTTCGCGCAATGGGCAGCCGACTTACCGCTCGATCTGGTCACAGATCCCGCCCGCCTGCTCGTCGCCGCTCTCCACCTCCAGCCGACGAGGATTCTCCTCTTGCTAATGAGACTGGACAGAGAAGATCGCAATCAGCAGTGACTACTCCGGTGGCTCAGAACAGTTGTAATTTATTTCGAACTAATTAGGCATGTCTTTCCTTCTTTACAGTAACTCTGTACTTTGATGAAACAGTTCTACAAGTAACTTCTGTTACTCAGCTACGCTCGTCATGCATTGGTCTCTTTGCGCTTCTTCCAATAGCTACAAAGCCACTCCGGAGATTGCGCTAGCCCCGCCGACCTCGACCTTGAAGCTGGCCAGTCTGGCCTACAAAGACGACAACGAGGATGACTTCAACGAAGACAGCTTGCAGTCTTCCGACGTGAACTTCATAGATGTGTCCGGTCAGCAGTCTTCCCACTTACTCAGTGGGTCGTAAGGCTGAAAGTCCAGGTGTACGTGGATTGCAGCGGGAATGATAAGATGGATGATCCTTGATTACTGAACAAGTATTCTCTTTACAGCCTCACTTCTGCGCAAGAAGGAGGTTCATTCTGACAGAGGAGAAGTCCTTGCGAGATTTTGGGAATCTTACATGGTAGGTAATCTGGACTGGCTTTTGAAGGTCTTCAGCTATCAGCTAGAGCTCAAAAGTGTCAATAGTATTGAGCAGCTGAAGGCAGGCTTCTAGAATAAGTATTCTGGCGGAGGAATCGGAACTCTATGGAAGGGGTGAAGCAAGCTGATGTATGGCCCTGGCGGAGCTCTGAACAGGGACTGGGATCTCGATCTCGATCTCGATCTCAAGCTCTGTGTTTTGTGATATCTGCGACAGCTAGTATTTGGCCCACCTGACAGCAAACTAGGCGAAAGCAGTGCTCAAGCCCGTCCGGCGTCAGCTATGAAGGCTGTGGAAAAGCCACAATACATGTACACTGCAAGGTATTGACCCATCTTTGCTGCAGAATCGTGACACAGCTCGCTGCTAGCTGCTGAATGGATACATGCGGCATCGCAATGATATAGTGCGCGGCTCGCCTCCATTACATAGTCTGACAACAGCCAGAGATAGAGTCTTTGCAGGCGTGTTGTCGAACGTGAGTAAGGCTGATATTCCCGATGCTTGATAGCTTGCATCCAGGTCTCACTGCCACGACAGCCTCGCAGACATTGCCGATGCTCCGCAGAATAGGAGTGTAGATGGACAGGAAGGTGCGTATGTTGTTTTGCGAGGGAGATCTTGGAACAAGGCCATCCTCGACCTCACCAGCAGAGAACACCGTCCAGGCTCGCTACTGCCCAGGAAAAGCGAAACCTGGCAAGAGGTCATGTGTAAGTTGAGAACAGGACGTCGAAGGATACTACGGGTACATACGATGGAAAGCACACTACGCTTTGCCCATGCTCGACATGGAACGAATATACGCGGAGCTTGCTCGCTATCATCGAAGCTATAAAAATGTATAGCCTGTTCAGCGTAAACAGACGGATATAGCATTGCTGAATGGACACGGGGACAGCTCACGGTGTTAGGTTACGCTGAGACCAAAGGACGGCGATGAGGTCGGGACCATCGTCTTGTCCACACGAGCGGTCGGCTGAAGGTAGCCAAGGTTCGTTATCCGTTCAATCAAGAGCGGCAGAGTGCGCTGCATGCAACTAGAGCTCGATAACTTGCGGCCCGAGCAGGATGTACTGTAGATGCGTGGAATATAAGAGATCGTAGCTTGGAGACGAAAGAAGCATCAGTCTCTAGACAGTGGATGATACGACCACAACGTATACTCACGAAGCCAGATGTGTTGAAAGGAGAGACACCCCTTTGCTACGACGGTTTGCAGAGCTCGGGCTTCAAGCCCAAACCTCTATGCGGGTACGGAAGAGACCTATCAAAGGTACCACACTATCAATGAACAGCCATGATTAGTGATAAGAGCAGAACTTACTGCCTGTCTGCAGGCTGTGCCAATGAGACGGATGGGCGTTTGCGACCGTTTGCCGTGTTGTCGCGAAGCACTAGTTGAAGAGTGCAGTGCGGGATGCTGTATACAGAAGATGTATAGTATTGTAGAGGGATACGTATTGGGGGAATGGAAGCCGTATTGTGTAGATCTCGAAACCTGGTACATAGCGCAGACGAACGGTCACTGTCAGTTCTCGGTCGCCCAATCTATAGAGAGTAAAGGCGAGTATCAATACGCTTACATGTGTCCTGACTGCATATCAACGCTGTACCGCCCGCATTTGCTGGATCGTATCGTGACCTCTGCCAGTTCGAGTTTCAGATCAAGTCGCTTGGAGACGAATGCTGAAAGGTGCCCAATATACTGAAGGAGGTTTGATACTGCTGATGAGCTTGACTGCGACTGCGCTGCGAGCTGCGCTGCTTGCAGTATCACGCTACGGTCGAAGGCTGCTGGCTCGACGTGGTAAAAAGTAGCCGGCATCTGCTTGAAGAAGGGGGTCTCGACAGTGCTACATCTGTACTAGATCGTTTGAATTGGTCCTGGGGCGGATTCCTTGCTGATCTCGACCCACTCCTCGTTGCTGTTCATGGCTTGTCCAGAAATCGATAACGAACCCGCCGACAAGTCGATGAAGCTGCTGCGATTTGGGCCCATCTTCGGTGCTATCACTATCCGCTGTCATCCAGAAGTGTAAATATCACATCGCAATTTGCTGGCTCTTCTGTCCTTGGATTTTGTCGTCGACCGAAAAGAGGAGCGGACTCTCGAGACCAAGACACTATGCACGAACATTCCAGGTCAGCCCAGATGCAAGACTTCACGCTGGCAACGCCGAATGACATCCATCGTCGTTGCTGACAGCTGTTCATGCGAAGGCTAACAGCTGATCAGCGAGCCAGCAGTATATGCTGCTCGAGGTTTCTACGGTCATCACCAATGCTCAACTCATCTCTACCACCTCATTTCGTCATGCTCTGACCGCTACGTCTCTATCGTTGGTCTCCGCTCAGCGGCTCACGATGCCCATTCTGCTGCATTTCGCGAACTTGACGGCCTCCGGGATTGCTGCTTTGAGTACAAGCAAGAGACACAATGTTCGGCATAAGGTGCGAGCAGTGTTGGAGCCAGCTCCGGTATGATGTCGCCGGCGCGAGACATCCGCCCCTGCTTAACAACCAAGTCAGCCAACACCTGCAACTGTGAGTATGCTGATCCTGCAAATCGCTTTCTCCACTCTTCGTTCGATCAGGAGATTAAGTCGACTTCCTCTCATAGCTTGCGCCTTCTCCTGACAAAGCTGCGCTTGGTTGGAAATGGATGACCTGACGGAACGCAATGATGGTACAGCTGATGGCTGGCAGCCTCTGGATCCTGCTCAGCGCGAACCTCTGCCCTCCACTATCCTTAGGGAATCTAATCTATGCGAGTGCTTTAGACCTAGATATTCCCCACGATGAGTAGCTTCATATCGACAGCCTGCGGGTCTCAGACCAACTCGGGTCCGTAGGAATGCAAGACCCATCTATCGGCTGAAACGGTTGATCGAACTCTAGCAAATCAAGAGGCGTCATACAGCCATACTTCTTCTCAGATAGGTTGTCAACATACCTTGTCAACCACACGTTTGCTGGACGCATTCCGCATCTGCACACATACATCATAGCCTGGAACAGGCACTGCAGGTCCTTATGCTGTGCACACCTGCTTCATCGAAAAAGGTGCTCGGCTGAGCCAGCTTACACGGTCTGACAACGTGCGAGTTGCGGAGCTATGTAGGTTGCACTTGGGGTCAGCAAGAACCCCGTAAGAACACTCTCAGGTCTTGCGACGTCCTGCGTCCTTGAAGGTTATATTATCATCGTATACTCAATGGTCTATTCTTAACGGCAGAGATCGCCGGCTAATAACGTACGCAAGAAGCGTGTTCACAATATGCATTAGCGGCGCTCAACAATCTTGAAGTGTCTCGCCATCAGCTGGCGTACGGCAAAGGGTATCTGGAAGATGTTCTCCGTCCCGCGCGACGGGGCGAATGGTAGAGTCAGAGTTCAATGGCCAGTGAAATCCACCTTCAGCTCGGTTTGACAGGCTTTGAGTCGTGAAAGTCACATTATGCGATCACACGCTAGATGGCAAAGAGTAGTCGGAAGTATACCCTTTAGCGCTCAGCGCTTCGTAGATCATCCACGCCAATGTTAAGATCGGCTCGATGGCTTGTTTTAGCTTGAAAGGTTGTCTCACTGGGGCCGCCTAGCATCGATATGTCGCCTCGCACATGGCATATAGTGACAACTTCGATTCCTTTGAAAGGCGGATGCTGCCGGCTGACATAGCATTGTTCAGAGCTGTGGCTACATGTCATCTAGTGTCATTTGCGTTTCGCAGCGACTCGTTCGGCACTTCAAGAGGGAAGATCGCACTGGTGAGTTTGGCGGTCTTGACTAGTCCCATCTCCAGCCAGCCAGCGCAGCGAAGCTCGTTTCATAGCTTCATATGTGATCACTGTTGTTTCAATTCGGATAGCCTCGACAGGTCTTCGGGCCTTGAGAGACACAACGCCTTGGTCTCGAGAGCTGATTATGTAAGGAGGCTGATCTGATAATGACTGGAAAGAATGAGGAGCTCGGCAAAGGCGAAGACGTCAAGGGACAGGTCGACGGTCAGATTGAAGATGGATGTAAGATCAGGGTCAGTCCAGATGAGCAGCAACTGTGTGTCAGTAGTAGCTCTCATAAGCATCGGGACAGTAGTGCGACTGTGTTTTAGTCTTTTCAAGCGCGCAGCTTGTCAGCTTTCCGTCCTTCAGATCCATCCAAGGCAAAGAAGTTGAGCCAGCAATGCGCGAAAATGAGATTTGGACCTGTGGACGACAGCGAACAACAAGGACGCCGCAGCTAGGGCCGCCTTGCGGTAGCTTCTGACTTATTGGCGGCTTCGTTATCGATATCTGGTCAAGAACGAGCAGCATCGATGATCAATCAGAAGCAGCCAGTAGCACTAGCTAGAACGCATGCCGACGATGTAGCGACAATGTAGTACCTTCAAGACCAGTCATATTAGGAAGACAGCCCTTTCGTTGCTGGGTCCAGAAGTTGTCGCCATTTCTCTCTTGCTGTGGGCAGCGCAGTCGCATCAAGCTCATTAACGATATCAAGTTTCGATGAACGTAGTCTGCATCTCAATCCCGCTCCCATTCCAGCGACTCGTCGCCATAAGCGAGCTGGCAGTAACTCAGCAGCGGTTTGGGCCAGCATAGGTGGACAGCGTAGCATCGAAAAGGAGTCATGACACCTGTAAGTATTGACACTCGTCTTCACTCCCCTTCGCGCTATGCGATCGAGAGCTGACGGTGATGCTTCGTCCGCACTTCAGGTATGGAAATTTGCAGCAATACTGCCACGCTCCAATAAGCATGTCTGCAACGGGACCAGACCTTCGCATAGCGTACAGCGTTCTTACCCATCGACTCTACTTACCGACACCTGCCTATCCTGTCTGAGAACAGGTCGCAGACGTGGATGGCTCCCGACAGCACAGCACTCCTGTAGGCAGAAAGTTGTTCGCTCATGTTCGTTCCGACTATAACTGATAGCTCAGTACGCTCCGCAGATGTATCCATCGACCAATTACGAGTGTTTGATCCGAGCGAGCTTCGCATTCCATTCAGAAGTACAGGACTACTCTTGCTCCAATAACCTCCGAAGCATGGTGAGCATTCGTCATGGTGTCGCAAGCTGCTCTGTTACATGCTGATGCATTTCGCGCCGCGTAGGTGCATGTCGCGCGTCATGCGAAGCTACCGTCTCACACCTTCCTCAAAATACGGCAAGTAGTCACTCTATGCGCTCGGCATTCTGAATGGCAAGCTATGCGCGGATAACACCCAACTCCAACTATTACCGCTCGACCCCTCTTATAACAAAAGTATGATCGGACACCGTGAGCTCCGCTCTATCATCTTCAATGCAATCACTGTGTTTGCTAATGTACTGTACGCATCATAGCTCTATAGCTTGAACATCATGAACTAAATAGATGTGAGACAGGATCATCGCGCCGCGGGCGAGCACCTTCTCTGCATCTTTCGCGACGATCGGGTCCCCGAAAGTCGCTATTTTTGACCGATGTCTAGACCCTCGATGTCTAGACCCTCTGCTAGACATCGGTCAGGCTGAACTCCCTTTTCCATGTCGAAGCCGAGGCAAAGTTTGCACACTTCCCTCGGCGTTGGAGGCAGGCCGCACCGAGCGCGTCATGGGAAGAAAAGCATACATGGTTTCTGCTTCGGACCGCTGGCTTGCACCTTATCGAGCACAATTCCCTAGAGCATTTGCGTTAGAAGGTCTGTAGTAGGATGCCTGGACTCTACAACTGGCCATCATCACTATATCACCATCGCTTTCTCTCCCTATTCAATTGACGTTAAATGCACATACCCCCTCGTGTGACAACGTCAACGTGGCCGACGCCGACGCATATACTTTCAATCGATAGGCGTGTCAGCGCTACCCTTCTGCAAGATCGGTCCTCGCGACGTAGAGGCATACTTGGCGCGTTCTTCCACTCTGCCGGGGACTGTCGGTGCTATAGCAGAGTCGGCAACGCTCGCACCCACCCAAAGTGTCTTGCATTCACACTCGATGTTGTGAGGAGCTACAAGATTCGGCCGATACTGTATAGGGCTGCAATTTCCTCAGTATTTAGCAATCAAGGGTGTTTGGACCAAGCAGAACATCCTTCTGTGCGCACCATCTCGTTAATGATACTCATCCTCCATCTATATGTCATTTGCCGCCATCACCTGGGTCTCCATCGCCCGTCAACCGGCAGTAGCTCTATCTGTCACTGCTGGTCATAGGGCTCTGACATATTATTACAGAGACGTCGAAATAGCTTTTCGACGCGTCTCATACAATGCAGGGATCTTCTTTACGCTCGGCGATACTTCGAAGGATGCCAACTTCAACTAGCCTTCCACGAGTTTTCTCATCATTCATATGGCTATTGAGGTTGACTCATGTCAGCAGCTGGAGAAAATCGAAGTCCATCTGGCAACTAGAATAGGAGCTCGAAAAAGCACCTCAAACGATCAACCATGTAAATCTCCCGGAATTCTGAAAGCTCTCCTGTCTGTCAGAGCCATATTCCCATCAGCGTCTCGTATCGGCAGAACATGCACAATAAGCCACCAAGATGACAGCGGCTGCGCTGCTTCTAGGCCAAATAGGAGCTTGCCAGGGAGCAAACTATCTTATCAGCTTATCTCTGCTTAAGGAAAGTCACTGAAAGCAAGAAAAAATGCATAGCGAAGCGATGGAAAAGATTGAACAGGCAATCCAAATGGCTCGAGAGCCGGTGCGACAAGTGCGCAGCAATGTCATGTAGTGGGCACGCGTCTGCTTTTTGATGGAATTTATTGTTGCGTGGACGCGACCTTGTTGACATAGAACAATTTTTCCACCATCTTCGTTCTTTGAGCGTGGTGCTGCAGCTGTCAATGTCCCGGCTGCTCAGGAATGCGCGAATTCGATAGGGCCTGGCCTACCTTCGCTGCATCCAGTAACGAGCGCAGTCGGTTGTGACACTTCAGTATCGTTGATACCGTTGACGGCGTGGAGAGCAGCGTGACTTCACCACCTCTCCCACGGACGGCGGTGAAAGGTATCCCCAAGTCAAGTTTTTGCACCGGGAAATCACGAAACCGAGATGAATAGGGGAAAAAGAGTCCGCAGCCACATCATGGAAGCGATCTTGCATTACATGGCGTTGATAGCCATCCCAGATGAAAAGCCTCTCAAGCGCATCAGCAGACACTGCTCATAATGCCAATTACACAAGCGAGGATCGGGATGATCAGAAGTAGGGAGGACATGGGCGAAGCGGCCAGGAGGAATCTCTAGACCATGATATTGCATCAGATACGACTCGGGTTTGAAAACGTGAACAAAATAGGAACCAGACTGAAGGATAATTGCGCAGTTTAGCGGGAAACTGTGAAAGAGAGGACATGTTTGCTTACTGTGCAGTACAGCGACCACTGCCACTGATCATAGGCTTTATGAAGGTCGTTTCGGAGAAGAAGCCCCATTCTAGTTTCAAACGGATGTGCTTCGTCGTCCTCCAGAAGACGCTTGTAGATCTGGAAACATCCGTCAGAAATTGCTCAGATAGAGGTAGCCATCGCTCCGGCAACTGACATCGTCTCTGCCCTTTGGAACGATATGCGCAGCCTGAACGGTGCCCTTGGCGTGTGTGATCAGGCAGAGTGTGTCTCGACCGACAACATCCTCACGAAAGCGTGACTATTTGGCGAAGAATGCAAATTCATGAGCGGTGAAGAACTTGCAAGAGAAGCGCAGTACTCACCTGGTCGGTGGAACATGCGCTGATGCTAGATCTTTCCTCGCTCTCTGATTCTTTTATGGCTTGACCCTTGCGAAACCCGGTAGGACCCTGCCGCCAGGAGAACGTAGCATCGCCTGTAGACAATGAAGCAGAATTCAGCACAATAGATGGCCTCTGACTATGTTGGGGCCATTTTCGGGTACCTGTTAAGGGCATGAACCTGTACTCGCCTGCCTTGGGCTGCAAGTCGAGGGCAAGCAACTCGCCGGCTGCATCCTGCAGCTGGCCAGGTTCATTGACCAGAGCACTGATCATGCGATGTACAAGGCCCCATGTATCGTCGCCCCCAGCTCGCACAAACTCGAGGGGCAGTCTGACCGGTTCAGATGCACCTTGAATGACGACTGCAATACGAGGAGCGCGAGGCCATACGCTTCCCACCTTTGTATACGTCGTCTCGTTAGGTGGGATGCCCCCATCGACCCGTGCCATACTGTATCAGATCCAAAGCAAGATGGGACAACCTTCAGACTGGAACGGCAGACGCAACTAGATCATTGCGGCCAAAAGTACATATACAATTATCGTCAAGTTCTAGGACATCACAGTACCGTCTGCCTCATGCCATGAAGAAAACGGCCCCGTTCTCGACCTCGCTGCTCCTCGATGACCTGAAGGCGCATGATGTCCGTGCTAACCCAGGCAGCATCAGCTCTTGTCTGCTCGTACTGCTCTCTCGCTCTGTCTTACTGATACAACATGGCATACTCGACTGCCTCCGCGCAAACGGGCAAGAACATCAAACTCGATGACACCCCCATCCTAGTCTGTGGAGCTGGAGGGGGAAGGATGACAACATGGTCAACTGCATCACAAGAACGCGCTGGACATATACATCAAATCACAGCGGCCTTGCTGAGGGCAATGGAACAGGACAAAATGCAACTTCCTCTTCGACGAGGTGTGCCCAATAGCATTTGCATAGCTTCAGCGCAGATTACGCACAGCATACTGAATGGTCTGTTTACCACCAGTTTTCCGAGTCTTCACTGGCATACAATATGCGAAATGCTTTGCAGCTAAATCAATCCGGCTGCCCGCGTACTACCAGCACCTTGAACCAAGAATATCTGCAGAGGAACGACAGAGACATCTATGTACATCGTCGACAGACACCGGCGGTGTCGCAAATTACAAGCGCAAGCCTCCTACTCAGAAGCGACTGTCACCGTCACTGCAACGCGCGAAGAGCAGCACACTAGTATTGGCGACTCCTGCGAAAAAGCGCAAGCGTGGGGAGCCACATCTACCAGTACCGGTAATAGCCATCGCATCAGACGGTCAAGACGGGAAGACATACCACATAAAAGCATCAAGGATAATACAAGGTACATCACAGCTACTGACCTTGCAGAGCCTTGGTGAAGAGGATGAGGAGGAAAGCCCAGATGAGATGGAGATGTCAGAGTCTCAGCGGACAATCAGCAACCTAGCAAGGATATTGGCGGATGAAACACCGATAACGGAGAGAGTATTGGCTGTGCCGCCTTGCACGAGGCAGGTCTGGGTTACGAGACACCGGCTGCCAATACATTGAAACAGAATAACTACAAGCGACATTTTTTCACATTTGCGTATTCTTGTCAATGAGTAGCTTGTCAGCATTTCGAGCACGGTTGCACATCTCAATTGAGCAGTCTGATGCCATCAAGCTTGAAACACGCAACTGCCGAGTTTGCTTTGCGTTGTAAATGGGCAACGACAACATTGGATACGTTATAACACTGAGGTGAGACGGTGCAGACAAAACAAGATAAGAGACAACGAACAAATAGAAGGAAATGAAAAAGAATGTGGAAACAGGAAAATGCCGTGAAACAAAGTACTGTATGTGCAGTAAATGCATGACTATAGAAGCGAGATGATCGGTAAAGACAGTGGAGTGCATGATGCAATGTGAAGAGAGGCAGGGACTGGACCAGCCGGTATGCGTTTAAAGAGTGTGAGACGATCTAGGGGCCCGTCTTGGCATCCGTGTGAGGGAAGGTGTTGGGAGGGAAGAAATCGAGGTGCGGGGTCTTGAAGGGGAGGGACGAGTTGCTGGAAGTGGTGTTGTTGCAGGAGCGGTCAGAGCGACCAGCGCAATAGCATGCTGCGGGCGTGTAGGAGCCACCGTAAGCAGGCCTTGTAGGTCGACTGCGAGCTTTTGGTGTTCCTTGACGTCTTCCATTGTCGTCCAGGTTATTGATATAACCATCACCTTCAGCGGCATGGTTACCAGTCTGATGATGAAGGAATTAAGGACATGGGAAATCCAGATTGCGATGATGATGCCGAGGTGGGAGATATGCCGAAGCCGGAACCGGAAACCATCCGCAATGACAGGTCTCAAGGTCATCAAGATAATGAAGGACCCGGAAGACAAGCACGTGATGCTTTGGCAGGTGTTGCATCAGGACTCCAGGGCTATGAGCGTACTGACTGTACTAGGTAGTGCCAAGTCAAGAGAGTAAGCTCAAGGTAAGCTCTATGAAGAATGTGCCCAGACTCACGGCTTTTCGCGTAGCAGCACGCTGCTCGCCGTTGGCCCTCGCCATACGGAACGACACGCCCGCCGAGCTCGGAATCGACAGGCTTAGACCTATCGTATAGGCGTTCTTCTTCCATTGCGAACTCAAGTGTGGCTTGAGCCGGACGTCCAGGCCTTCGTAGATTAATATAGCCAAATGAGCCACGCTTGCCAGGACCGCAGCCCAGTGGAACATAGTAGACGCTGTTGCACTGGAATGGATGCCACAAGAATGTAGCTAGTCTGGTCGGTGTAGGAATGTAGAGATTTCCCTTGATTCAATCAAGGCCTTCTTCAGAGTTCCTTTGCTTCTGCTCACTCAATTGCGACAATGGAGGGAGAAAGAGAGCAGCAGAACTTGCCAGACTCGACAAACGTTGCCGAAGGGTCGTCCAACAGTACTACGACGCTAGCCGGCTCCGATCTAGGCACTGGCCAGGAGGTCGAGGGCCAAGACGCGACTGGCATCAACGAAGACAACGCAGCGCTGGTGCAAGCGAGGATACCACTGCGAAGGAACTCGTCAAGAAGATCAGCAGCTCCTGGCACGCCTCGAGCGACTCACGCCAGAGCCAAATCCACCTTGCCAGACACGCGTCAAGCTATACCTCGAGAA